>JALMGJ010000019.1:10735000-11335000 GCA_023362775.1 Charina bottae
ATAGAGGCCTGAAGCAAGACGCCAAAGACGAAAGGTCGGTGGTCCACGGGTATAGGTGGGGGGATGGGGAGCGAGTTGTTGAGCCATGTAACTATGGGACGAGGCTCGCAGACCCAATGCATGTCAAGACTGGAACTCCAGATGACCAGACTGGATGCAGAAGTAGAGACGGTCAGGCAGAAACTGCAGACCATTTATGGGGTGATGGAGAAGATCCTTCAAAAATTAGAGGGATTGGAGATGAGTCCACGGCCTGAAAGTGCCATGACTACTTCCGGGGAAGGAGAGTCATCTGGGAACAGCTCTAGAACTGAAGAAGAGTCGGCAGAAACTGCGATGGATGTACCAGGGCCGGGACGACAGGGCAGGAGACCAAAACCTACTTGGAAGCTAGTCAGACCAGCTGGGGTCAAAGATATCAAAGTAAAGTTTGACGGAGATCCAAAGTGGCTGGCCTGTTTCATGACCCATGTAAAGGGGTTCATGGATGAATTTGAAGAGTCCTTTGTAGATGAAGAGGCAAAAGTGAGGTATGTGTTGGCCTACCTAGAAGGGGAGGCATCAGACTGGTTAGTAGAGATGCATGATGCCAGTGCTTCTGAGCTACTAGATTTCAATGCTTTTATGACTGCACTTAGAGAACAATTCGAAGACACCTTGTCCAGAATGACAGCGAAAACAGGCTTGCAGAACATCAGACAAGGGAACCAGTCTGTTGCAGAGTATGCCTTGGAATTTAAGAGACTGGCAGGTCACCTACTTGACTGGCTGGAATCACTTAAGGTGGAATATTTCCAGATGGGTTTGAAACCTGAGATTTTGGAGATGGCCCTCAACCAAGGGGATCCAAAGACTTTAACAGAGTGGATTTACCTTGCTGGGACTGTAGAGAACACAAAACTATGGCTCAAGAAACAAATGCAAATGCAAGCTACCAGGAAAAGGGTTTCCCAATCTGGTGCTGTGGTGAAGAGGGAAACACTGCAAAACCATGGGAAGAAGAAAAAGAACGACGCGCCAAAAGTGGTTTATGTTTTAAATGCGGCAAGGAAGGGCATTGAATCGCAAACTGCCCACAACTGATGACTACGTTTAACAGCAAAGGCAATGAAAAGGCCGTTAAGACCCCGGCAATGAAGCACAAGGGAACACTTGCTGCTGCCCACGAAGGGAGGAGCAGTGAGCCCCAACCAGGGAAAGAGGATTCCACCGACGAAGAATTTTTGCCAGTGGGAAACTACAACTGCCTGTCCTAGATTGCGCCAGAGGACAGGCATTTACCAATGGGTGCACAGATCCAATGGTGAGTGGAGATTGCCCTACCAATTAGAGACACTAAGCAAGCCTTTTAGCCATGTTAGCTTTGGGCTGCACCAGATGTTTAATTCATCCGGCCATAGTAACTGGACTGGGGTTGAAAGTGCAGAAACTAAAAGTCCCCATTATTTTCAGCCAGCTAGATGGGTCCTATATGAAAGGGGCCCCGGATGAATTCTACACCAAAGTCGTGAAAATGTGGATAGGGACCCATGAGGAAAAGATTTATTGTGGCACCCATAGCGAACCAATCTCTGGTGTTGGGACTAACATGGCTTCGAAAGAGGAACTCTCAAGTGGACTGGGTTTCAGGCTGCCTGACATTTACTGATGGGAGTTATGAGGGCAGGAACTGACAGCCGCTAATCCCTAACTTAGAATCAGCAGCAGCTGAAATGGAAAGCTGGGGGGAAAGCCCACAAGAAGAAGAAAGCATCATACCTGCCCAAAATCAAGACTTAAAAGAAGTCTTTGGAGAGGCTGAGTCAAATCAGCTTCTGCCTCACAGAAAATCAGACTTTGCCATTGAAATTGAACCAAGAGCAGTTTTGCCAAAACCAAACCTGTATTCCATGGCTTACAAAGAGACAGAAGAATAAAGAAAGTTAATAGATAAAAACCTAGAGCGGGGTTTCATTCAGCCTGCCACTTCACCGATGGTGGCACTGATGCTTTTCTGGAAAAAGAAATATGGGTCTTTAAGACTGTGTACTGACTATAGAGGTTTGAATGCAATTTGTACCTTGAACCAATACCCATTGCCTCTGATGAAAGGTATGTTGACACATTTGTCGAAAGGGAAAATATTTACTAAACTGGATCTGAGGGAACCTTATTTCAGAATACACATCCGAGAAGGGGACGAGTGGAAAACAGTGTTTAACTGCCAACTTGGGTATTTTGAATATTGCGTAATGCCATTCAACTTAAAAGGGCCCCCCGGAGTGTTCATGCACCTGATAATGAGATGCTTCATGAATTTCTAAACAGAGGGGTATTAGAATACCTGGATGATATTTTAATCTAGTCAGAGACTTTAGAAGAGGATGTGAAATTAGTGAGAGAAGTGTTAAAAAGATTGCTCAAAGCCCAATTGTATGCAAAGTTGTCCAAGTGTGCATTTCATAAAGAGAAACTGGACTATTTGGGCTACAGGGTATCCAGTGGAGGGATTGAAATGGAACCTGAGAAAGTCCAAGATGTACTGGGGTGGGAAGCTCCAAAGACTAGGAGGCAATTGCAGAGTTTTTGGGGCTTTGCAAACTTCTATCAGAAGTTCATACCAAATTTTGCTCAAATTGCTTTGCCTCTGACCGATTTATTAAAAACTAAAGACAAGGGAGAGCCTCAGCAGGCAAAAAGACTGGGGGTGGTACTAAAATGGGCAGTTGAATGTCAGGAGGTATTTGAACGGCTAAAAACCCTTTTTACCACCGAGCCGATTCTAAAGCACCTTTAAAGCCGTTAATAATACAGACACCTCAGATGTAGCAATTGGATAGGTTCTATTACAGCATGATGAGAAAGGGGCATTATGGCCATATGCTTACATTTCCAGGAAATTTTCAGACGCAGAGAGGAGGTGGTATGTTTGGGAAAAGGAAGCTTTTGCTGTAAGGCACACCCTGGCAACATGGACACATTTATTAGAGGGATCCCCCCCACCCATTTGAAGTGTGGACTGATCACAAAAACCTGGAGGCCTTAAAATCACCCTGAAAGTTGAATCCCAAACAGCTGAGGTGGGCAGAATTCTTTAGTCAATTTGATTTCACTTTGAAGTACTTGCCCGAGGGGGGGGGACTTTTTGGCAGATGCATTGTCGAGGTTGCCTCAACATAATAGCCAACAAGAGGTGGTAGTGGGCTGTGTAATTTCACGCCAACAGATGGGATTGTTGGCAGTAACACAAAGTAATAAAATAGAAGCAACCCCAGATTTAGATGGGGGTTGAACTGAAAGGGGAGTTACAAAAAGATGAATGGTTACAGGAAAATAAACTTTGAAGGAAAATCAAGGACTTTGGTGGAGTGGGGATAGATTGTACATTCCAAAAGCCATGAGAAAAAAGATTTTAGAGAGGAGCCATGATTCTAAAACTGCCGGACATTTTGGGTTCGTAAAAATGTTGCATTTAATGAGACGGCAGTTTTGGTGGCCCTCCATGAGAAAAGATGTGGGAGAATACGTGAACAGCTACCCCACATGTGCAGTAGCAAAACGACAAGGAGGTAAACCTAAAGGGCTACTACAGGAAGTAGCAAACCCCACTAAACCATGGAAACAGATTGCTATGGATTTTATAGTTGAGCTCCCTGAGAGCAAGAAGAAGATGGTAATTTGAGTGGTTACTGATCTATTTTCAAAGCAAGCTCATTTCATCTCATGTGCCAGCTTACCTACGGCAAGCGAACTAGCCAAGTTGTTCATCCAGCATATCTACTGGTTGCACGGGGTCCCAGAAAGAGTAATTAGTGACCGGGGGTTCCAATTTACTTCAAAATTCTGGAAAGCCTTTCTTCAAATGGTTGGGGCGGAGCAAGGATTAAGCTCCTCCCACCACCCCCAGATGGACGGAGCAAAGTTCCATGTTAGAACAATACATAAGATGTTATATCGGTTATCAACAAAATGATTGGGTGGACTTGTTGCCCTTCACCGAGGTGGCATATAATAATGCAGTGCACCAAAGTACTGGATTCTTGCCATTCCAAATTGTAAATGGACAGAAATTAGTGGCTATATCAGAATTACCACAAAGTAACTCTCAAAACCAAACAGACCCAATCCTAGCTGATGAATGGATACAAAAAATAACCAGCAATTGGCCAGTCATGTTGAAAACTTTACAGGAAGCCAAAGAAAGTTATAAGAAATTTGCTGATTGTAAAAAGGCACCAGAGTGGCTGATAAAAGTGGGCAAGAAAGTTTACTTATCCACAAAGTTCTTAAAATCCAACCAGCCATCCAAGAAATTGGGACCTAAATATGTGGGTCCTTTTCCTATAGTCAAAGTTATAAATCCTGTAACTGTGCAATTGGAATTACCCAAAAACATGAGGAAAATTCATCCCATTTTCCATTGCAGCCTGTTAAAGCCAAGCCAAGAATCATCAGCCTGGCATCCAGAGGACCCTCCTCCAGCACCAACAATGATCGAAGGGGAGCAACATTTTGAAGTACAAGATGTCCTAGATTCAAGATGCTATAGAGGCCAGTTGCAGTACCTGATTCAATGGAAGCATCTTCCTAAGAGCTTCAGTGAATGGGTGGATAGCAAGCATGTGCGAGCTCCTAACCTTACGGATAAATTTCATGCTCAGTTTCCTGATAAACCAAAATAACTTGATTGTAAATATCTGACCATAACTGACATGTTTGACTTTTCCTTTTTCTTACAGGTTTCATGAGTGCAGCTGTTAACTGATAGATCACGTTTTCAAACTCTGGGGACATTGCTTTCTTTTTGAGGGGTCGGTATGTCAGGATTGCTTCAGTGCAAGCCCTGCCATGCGTGTTGAAATGTATTTGGGAATGGATCATTAACAATGCATGTCAGTGCAAGGGAATTTGAGAGAAGAGAGGAGGAGAACACTGAGAGCAGAATTCCAGCAAGACCGTTGAAGAATGTTTACAGCTTGGTCAAGGCCGTCCACCTGCATCGCTTGGTACTGAAAAGAGACATGCTGGTGGGAGGGGGAGCATGGCTGGATGGGAAAAGTACTGGACAATACATCATCAAGGGAGGAGTAACTCGTACAGTAGGTGGGGGAAAGAGTATGTTTGACTGTTTGGTGGGAATTGATCATTCTGGTCTTTAGATATGTTCTGAATTGTAATACTTTCAATAAAGCTTTCTACTATACTCTAAATGGAGTGTACTGAGGAATGCTGAATTGGAGAATTAGATCCAGAGACATCACAGTTACATTAACAGAAGAATAATAGAATAGAATAATAACTCTATTGTGCATTCCACCATGCACAATAGAATGAAATTTCGTTGCAGTTGGCTCACAATTTCAATCAAACACTAAAATACTAATAAAAAAATCCATAGTTACTTTAAAATATACATTCTTTAGCTCACAATTTCAGTCAAACACTAAAATACTAATAAAAAATCCATAGTTACTATAAAATATACATTCTTTACACATCCAACATTTCGCCTAAAAGAACTTATTTAAGCATTCAAGAATCCAATAGTCTGGGGGACAAAGCTGTTTCCCAATCTGGCTGTTCTACATCGGATACAGCAGAACCTCTTCCCAGAGGGTAACAAAGAAAACAAACCATGATAAGGATGGGAGGCATCACTGATGATTTTTCAAGCTCTGGACAAACAGCGTGCATGTGCTAAATCTTGGATGAGAGGCAGAGATATCCCAATTATCTTTTCTGCTGCCGTTACCACTCTCTGCACAGACTTTCTATCTGAGGCACTACAGCCTCCAAACCAGATGGAAATACAATTAGTAAGTACACTGTCTATAGTGCCTCTATACAAAAATTGATCATTCTGGTCTTTAGATACATTCTGAATTGTAATACTTTCAATAAAGCTTTCTACTATACTCTAAATGGAGTGTACTGAGGAATGCTGAATTGGAGGATTGGATCCAGAGACATCACAGTTACATTAACAGAATCTTGTAAGTCTGAAAGTACTATACATCTCTTTCCACCCCCCTTGCCTTTACAGTCCAAGAAACTAGGGAAGGCCCCTTCAGAGACATTTGCCACACCCCCATTCCTTCTGTGGGCTCAGGTGCCATTTGTCAAACCATTGTCTAGTCTCCAGCTCTTCCACCTCTCTCCCAAGGTCATTCCCACATACCATTACATCCGCATCCGGTATTCAAACTACTCTCTCTGTATATTGAGGTTCTTTTAAAATAAGTAATATCCTTTTATTGGCTTGATTCCTAATGACTTCGTGGCCATGGCCTTTTCTTGACCAACAGTGGACTTCACCAATGCTTCATAACTTAGAAATGAGACATGTGGATACCGATCATCCATAAGAGTCCAAATTATCTCTCTATTTGCTTGGATAATTTATTCAATAACACTAAGACTCTTCATCAAGAGTCAACTTCATAGAGATGCCCAAGTTATGTTCTGAGTAATATTATGGAAATAGTTTGCCATTACTTTCTTTTAGGATATTGTGGTTGTGGTTGTTGATTTTCCAATCTAGCCTGTGGCCCTGGAATACCCTGGTAGCTTCCCATGCAATTATTAACTAGGCCTGACCCTACTCAGCTTCTGAGCTCAGACACGGTTGCTCAAGTAGTGCCCCTTGCTGACAGTAACGTGAGCCAGATATTATACTAATCATGCTAATTTCTGCCAGAAAAATCTGTACTGCCTTTTTTCTAACAGCCATCTAACCAAGTGGTCAGAATCACAGAACTAGTTGCCATAATGCCTGTATATCTGTATACTGTATTCTTAAGTGAGAAATCCAATTGTCATTTTCTCTAATACTGGGGAAAAAATGAGGTACATATATCTTAGGTGCAGCCCAGAGTCCCTTGCATGGGAGATGGGCGGGGAATAAATTAAATAAATAAATAAATCTTAGTTCAAAGAACTGAGTTTATTCCTTAAAAGCTTCCTTATGTTTGGTTTTGTCTTTATTTTTCTCTTTTTTAAAGAAATTAGAACTTACCATGCAACTCTAACATATGAGAACAGCTGCAGAAATTATACCATTCTTTTAACAGCAGTTCATTTTCAGACATTTTGCTCCCATTCCTGATTATTCTATTGTTCCATTTCTACCCCAAAGGGAGGTGATATTAGCACAAGAAATATGATTGCCTAAATTACAATTTAATTAATGCCGATTTGAGAAATAGCATTAATGAACAAACCTTTGTGGCACGTCCTTGTGAAAAATCCCCTCCAAGTCATTAAGGCATGTTGCTAAGGATTAAGCCGTGATTTCTTGGCAGCAAGAATGTCACCTTCATCTGGCAATATTTGGAGAAATGTGTGGCTCAGTCGGGAAGCTTCTGGCACTGAGAAGTCTTTTACGCCCTGTTCCTCCCATCACAATTCAGTGCCTAATAAATAATAGGCACCCCTGTGGGAGTCATATTGAGAAAGCCGGCGGCTGTTTGCCTAAAACAAACAAATGAGGTTCAAGAAAAACCCACAAAAGTTAAGAGGAAGTTTTCTTTTTCTTTCTTTCTTTCTTTCTTTCTTTCTTTCTTTCTTTCTTTCTTTCTTTCTTTCTTTCTTTCCTTACTTACTTACTTACTTACTTACTTACTTACTTACTTACTTACTTCTCTCTCCCCTTCCTTCCTTCCTTCCTTCCTTCCTTCCTTCCTTCCTTCCTTCTTTCTTTCTTTTTTCTTTTTTCTTTCTTTCCTTCTTTCTTTCCTTCTTTCTTTCCTTCTTTCTTTCTTTCTTTCTTTCTTTCTTTCTTCTTTCTTCTTTCTTTCTTCTTTCTTTCTTCTTTCTTTCTTCTTTCTTCTTTCTTTCTCTTTTTCTCACCCTTCCTTCCTTCCTTCCCCACAGAAGACTGTGTGCCATAACAAGCTACTCATCTGGAAACCAGAATATGGAGGACAGAAGTTTTATTTTGTTGTTTTCAATCAGGTCAGACCATTTTGCCTGCTCTGCCAGTAGCTCCCTCATTTCTCAGACAGGGAATTTCACCCCTCTGGCAAACTGATTCCCCTTTACAAAATGGTTGGCACCAGGGAGAGGACCTTCCAGATACCAAGATTATGCCCTGTATCTTTCCAAAGAACACGGCAGCAAGTACCATGAAGTATGAAGGTTCTTGAAGAAGGCTTGAAAATATTCCCCACCCCTTAGAATGAAAACCTTGCCAGTTTTCATTTATTATCCCTCTTAAATAATCTAGCATTATAAAACTACAGGCTTCAGCAGAGTTCCAACCGTCTATTCAATCTAGTGTGACTGTCCCATCACATCTGACACTGAACTCAATGCTTAATGACACTGCAACAAGATAGCAACTAGTGTTCTGTATTAGCCCTACAGCAAGCAATAAAGCTTGTCCATGAATTCAGTGATTATAGATGTAAACAGGAAAGAAGAATCCCAAATGACTTCACACTCCTTTGTTTCACCACTGTGTGACATAACTAATTTTTCACCCTGCAGAGAATATTTCAGACTCCCACTCAGAAAACTCAGATGGACAGGCACAGACTCTCACTCCAGGGAGTTGTAACACTGAGTTAGCTCTGAAAGCTCCTGACAGATAAATCACTGTTGACTTGTGTTCAAATGTTAGACCACTGAGCTTTTGTGTGGGGGTGTGGGGTTATGTCTGTTGAGAAAAGAGCGTGAAACATTTGTGCCTGGCAGCTTGTAAATCTGAACCATGAAAAAAGGTGTAACCAAGTGAGTTAATAGTGCCTCTCTGACACTGGTTCTCCTTGCATTTATTTGGCCTTTCAAAGAACCTAAACTAAGACCCAAATGGACCAAGGGCCCTCAGGCAGAAGATCTACTGAGACTATCTAGTGAACCATTCAGGCTTCATTGTCCTTACTAGACCCCTTCATTGAGCAGACCCCTTGAAAGGTGAGACAGATCAAAGGAAAACACTCCTCACGTTTATGTCATACTTGTCCTGACTTCGAGTGAAGGAAAACACGCTGAGACTTGAAGTTGAAGCTCTAATGTTTATTGTCCTACTCTCCTAGACAGAATCCAGCTAAACTAAAATGAACTGGTAATACTCAGAGAAAAGGTCCAAGAAATCAGGGCGGGCCTTCTTTAGCCTCCTGGGAGGAAAGCAAAGCAATTCAGTACTACGCATGTGTTTCTCCCCCTGGAGGGAGCCCCCTCCTTCTCTGCCAGTTATCTCCCTGACAATACTTGAGTAAATGGAGAGCTTACTTTGATCTATAGTGGTGAGTAAGCCAGAAGTAGCAGACATTTGGCTAGGAATCCAAGTGTCCCGAATAGGCTGTTTGCACTGATTTTTTAAAAAAAACCAAAAATTAGATTCAAATTAATTTCATGAACTTCCTCCTTGGAAGAAATTCCTGAGGAATTTCTAAGAATTCCAGAAAGGTTTTGTAAGATGAAGGAAAAATAACCCAGAAATGTGGAAAAAAAATATTCTGAAGGAGATTACTTGTGTCTAATCTGAAACCCCCAAAATGTAGGGGACAACCTCTAAAGTCCCCCCCATATTGCTGCTGGGTTGCAATTATTAATGCAACAGAAGGAGAAAATGGTTAAATATATGGGAATAATCACGTTACATTTATTTAATTAGTTTATTTGTATATGAATTTAATTAAACCAATATTTAACCCCCTGAAAAATTTCAGGAAAAAAACAAATGTGTAAAAGAAAAGTCTTGTGAAAACTCTCAAGTTTTGTTCCCCTTGAAACAAGCTTTATTTTTTTGAAACGTTTCTCTGCAATGTCTGAGTCCTCTTTTATGTGTAGGCTGACCATATTTCCTTGAAGCAAAAACATCGCCGGACAAAGTGGGCATGCGGTGTGGGGGGGGGGGGGGGCGTGTGCACAGGTGCATGGGGCGTGTGCGGGGGCATGCACGCGTGCATGCGGGGGAGCGGGCAGAATGCACGCACATGTGGGCAGCATGCGCGCACATGCGCGTGCTTCGCCAGGAAACTCAAAAACAGGACAAAATTGAGATTTTTACTATAACGATGGGACGCTCCAGAAATGGTGAAATAACGGGACAGTCCCATTCAAAACGGGACGTAGGGTCAGCCTATTTATGTGTTGCCCTAAATACTTTTATGTGTTCCTCCAAATTTAGCCTCTGCAAAACCAAAAAAAAGAAAAATATAATGGCTAGTGCCAAATGCACATACTCAAAAAACCAACCAATATATTAATGCTTTAATATAATAGCATATTTAAAAATGTAGTCTATAAATGAATGTATAGTTTGACTTTCATGAGCATAAACTTACGTACTGTAGCTCATGTGTTTTAATGTAATATCTGGTCCTGAGATCAAGAAACTGACTGCCAGAGCATCTCTCAGCATAATCCCTTCATCTTTGATCCAATTCACTTTAAACAAAGCTGCTCATTCTCCTGCCAGCAAAGGGAGCTCTAAGGGTGATTTCCCAGTCCTTCCATGGATCCAATAAGAAAAATATAAACCTCTAGTTATGAAAAGTTCAGAACAGCTTTCCTTTACAGAAACTAGCAACCACAGAGATATATGGACAGTATTAACACAAGTACAGGAATATCTGTAAACAACACTAGCTTTAAACTCAACAGGAATGAATCTGCTGGGTGTCTTGAGAGGTTTCCTACACAAATAGTGGTACATTTCAAAATATGTATTCCATATGCATTCAAACAATCCATCTCCTTGCTTTGGTCCATATGCTCACAGCAGAGCTGCCTTTGCAAAAAACTTATGCAGCAATTTGTCTCATCCTCCTGGTTGCTTCCTTTGGGACTACACCTCCTCCATCCTGCCCATCTGAATCCCATCTGCTCCTCCTCTTAACTCATCTCTGAGAGTCAGCCACAGTCTACCCCCAGCCAAATCCACAGGGCCATTTCCCCAAGGAGGAAGCTTCTAGTATCTTTATCCATGTTGACCAAGTGGGCCAACTGATTCAAATCCCTTGCACCCCTCCAAGCTGCTGCTGCTTTTGTAGCTGCAGGGAGGCATACCAGCAGAGGACACTACTGCCAGAAAAAGCCCCCTTTTCTTCCCATTTACTTCTTACTCATGAGTAGTCTTTCTATCTCCTGTGCCTTGCTGGATCAACTCCTGGCCCATCTCATCCAGCAGTCTGTTGTCACAGTGGCCAACCAACTGCCCAAGGAAGCCCACTCGTCTCCCAGCAGATGGCCTTCAGAGGCAGTCCCACTGCCATCAAGGTGAATAGGTATTGATCCCCATGACTTCCATTAATCTGTCCAATCCTTTTTTTTTCCAAGTTGGTAGCCAGCACCATATCTTCCTTCAAAATGTTGATTCATTTCCCCTTTATCTCTATAAGATGCCTCTTATTTTTCCCTTTTTCCTACCCCTTGTTGACTTCTTTATGCCTCTCTCCTTTCTCTCCTTATGCATGGGATTGCCCAGGTCAAGCCAATCTGTTTCAAGTGGACTCCCTTGTATACACACAGTTCCACAGCTTTTATACTCTTCCCCAGACTCTAGGTTTCATTTCTCCCCTCTCTCCTTTTCAGGACAGCCTCCTGTTCCCTTTCAGATGTCCCAAATTCTGAATTTCCTTGTAGTTTTTATGCTGTTTGCCAAGAAGCCCTAAGTCTATTTCTCTTTGTTTCCCTCTCACATTTCCAATTATACTTTCTATTTCAGACTCCTTCCAGGCACAGACGTGTGCAAATAAGTACTTAGCACCCATGTTCATTTCCGTTGTTCTCATGATAAACCCATACCAGTTTGCATCAGATTCATCCATTTCCCAACTCTATTGACACTTTCCAGATTACCCTTGAATGAGACAAACAAAGATTTCATAGTCATAAGGTCATCGGAGAGATTATCATCTGCAGCCCAGCTACAAATCTCATTCAAGGTGGAATGAGCAGTTACACATTTTTCCTCTTTTCTGCAATTGAGACTCAATGGTACTGATGTAATGGTATGTGGGAATGACCTTGGGAGACAGGAGGAAGAACCACAGACTAGACAATGGTCATGCAAGAGGTATCTCAGCGCACAGAAGCAGAGGGGGTGTGGAACCCGTCTCAGAAGGGACCCTCCCTAGTTTTATGGAAAGTAAAAGTAAAGGAGGGGAGAAATACTTCCAATCTTGCAAAAAAGACTTTTTGATAAGTCCCTTTGACCTGCTAGGGAAGGAGGGAAATTAGTGGGAAAATTGCAATTGAGGACAGAAGTCTTACCTATTCTTTATCTTCTTCAATGGGATGTCCCAATGAAAATTCTCCTTCCTGTAAAAACAAGAAAGAAAGGAATAATAGGTTACTTACCACTGATTTATTGTATTGTGTAGTTTAGTTCCCTATTTACAACCCTGAATTTGCTGCCACATAACATACAGAACATTCCTCAACCAGTTATTGTCAACATCACTTACAATAGCTATGTGCCCCTGAGCTGAAACTCCAAAGCTCTTCTTTTATTTTGTTTTGAGCAAATCCTTAAAAATTATAAAAATGGAAAGTATAACAACATTGTTATCATGTTATTTGATAGGTTCATTGGCAGCTAATCCAATAAATTGATTATTGTACTAGCTGCATTAAAACTGTGCTTTTCTGGTAATGTTTAGTTAGAGCAGATGGCTGACCTTGTCTGAGCTGCAAAGCTAATCTGGGATAGTCCTGATTAGTGTTTGGATGGAGATCTCCAGAGAATACCAAGATTGTGGATTAGGCTGGGAAATTGAAAAAATAATCCAGGAGAAAGCAGGCTATGCAGTATTATTGCGGAGAAAAATTTGTGGATATTTCAATGAAGTGACCAGAATTCAAGCTCAGTTGGAAGAAGATGTTCCCTTTGAGACACAATCACTTACATGGAATTTAAAATTATCTCTCCTAAGCCTTTTGGTAAATTCCAACTAACAAAAGCCCATGTAAAGGACACAACACTTAACCTCACCATTTAACACAATTTATTTATCTTTAACAGTACAAGGATGTTTATAGTGCACATTGAAGCTTTGTATATTGAAGGCAAACAACTGGAAAGCTGGCCCTGTTAAGAAAACATGAGAGAAGATGTCAAAACTAGGGGGGAAGGGGGAGCTGGTATGAAGATGTAAACTACAGACTCTGACAAGATCATCCACAATCACAAAACAGATCCTTTAATCCCAAGACATATCGGCTCCTTGGGACTTTTTTTTTCTATAACGACATTTTCTGATCTGCCAGTTATAATACAATTCCTAAAGGTCCTCAGCTTCCTCTCTCCTTTTATAACAGAAAAGGTGGCACAGTAGGAAGGCAATCTTTCCTCCTCCCCCCATCCCGGTTGTCTGCCATCAACATTTAGACCTAAAAGGCTGGAGAATAATAAAATATAAAAGAGAATCTCATGGCACGTGCCTTAGTCACACAGAAGTGACCAACAAACCCAACTTTAGTTCCATCTCCCAGTCTTAACTCCTCCTTCTTCTTCCCCGTTGGAGAAGAACATTAACCACAGATCCTGTAGCTGAAAGGTGGAGGTGAACTGTTTCCTGCTATGAGCCCCAGAAGTAAGGAGTTTGGGGAAGGAACTCATATTTTTAAGATGGGTAAAGAAGCTGATGCAAGGGAAAGTGGAAGGCAAAAGGAAGAGGGGCCGACCAAGGGCAAGATGGATGGATGATATTCTGGAGGTGATGGACTCAACCATGGGGGAGCTGGGGATGGTGACGGCCGACAGGAAGCTCTGGCGTGGGCTGGTCCATGAAGTCACGAAGCGACTGAACGAATAAACAAAAAGAGACAAATAAAAGATTCAATGGCATGACTGTTCAAAAATTTAACTAATTTCATTACAGATGTTCAAAGTGGGAATTTCTTGATTCTTGATGGTGGCAAAAATGGAGTCAGAAGGGACTGGCCATCAGCACTGTTTTTCACCCAGAATGCCTTGCCACAGCATCAACCTGAGGCTAAGCAAGGAAGGGGGGAAGAAATCAATCAGTTTCCAATGGAGATTGTCATCGTATCAGGCTCACTATGTTCAAATCTCTTGGGGAAACCAAAACAGCACCCTCTAGAAAACAGCAACAAGAACCTATTATGCTGTCTTACTCTTCCCATCAGCAGGACCAGAGAAAGACATCTTTTTAAAGAAATTACTCCAAGATAAATCTTGAGTAAAAAAAACAACCCAAAATATTGAGTACCAAACCACATGAAGATAAAGGTAAAATAGCACAGCCCAGAATGGAGCATCAGGCTGAAGGAGTTTGTGCAATTCCTCATTCCTCTGCAAGAACCTTGTCCCATCATTTTGCCCACTCTCCCCAGCACCTCCCAAAAAGGCATTACAAAAATGTCTGCACAGATAAACAACCCCCAAATGCATGTGGGTGCATGGAAGGTTTTCACGCATGCATGTGCTGGGCAGTAGGAGAGTGTGGATTAATGTTGGATTGCTGTGCAATTGTAATTGTGATGGGATAAAAAAGTAGGGCTTCTAACTTTCTCGAGAGCAGGAATGTGGTCAGCACAGCTGCTAATGAGCTGGCAGGCAGACAGCAAGGGGTCCTGCCATCCACACGGAGCCCTTTTGCTGAGAAACAGCCTTAAGAAATACAAAAGCACAGATTTCTTCATGCTTAAGAAATCTTAATGCTTTTCCCACTGGGTTTTCTCTTCTGTTCTCCTCTGGTTAGTATTGACATCCCGATATGAAACCAAAAGCAGTGGATTCCTAGCCAGCTTGCACAAGAAGCCTAATTTCCAAAAACTGCCTGTAAAAACTCTCATACAACTAAGTTCAGCATTCTCCATCTGCGAGGACACAACTCTAGTCTCATTTTCGGTTGTCTCATTTTTGGTTGTCTCTCCACACTTCCTCGTCAAAGGGCTATTTTCCCACAGTTAAATCAAGAGATGAAGATCCCCGCAGCTTTACTTTCCTCTGCAGGTCAAAAGGCCATGGTGGGCCAGGCGGAGGGGGAGGATTTACCATTGAGGGAATAGTTGAGCTTTACCTGGGTGATGGCAAGTATGCAGGCTGACAGGAGAAGAGAAGTTACAAGCTGTGGGCTAGAATGCATTCTTCCCTGTAGAGTCATTCTTTTAGCTGCGAGGGAAGACACCGGTTCATCATCCACAGTTCTGTCTTTGATGAAACTGTAGACTGTTGGCCATTTGTTTTGTATATTTTACTTGAATCTCTTTAAAACAGCAGTCCGGTGATGTAGGAATGTAGTGAGGAATGCCATAAATGTTCTTATTATATTCCAGAGGGGGGGGGCAGTGCACACAAAGACATGTTTTGCAATTGTGTTGAAAAATTATGAATGCACAGCTGGGATAGAACCTTAGTTTTGCAATGGGAAAAGCTGTGATTATTGGTTATTTCTCTTCTCTATCCCCCTCCTTCCTTCCTGCCTGCCTGCCTGCCTGCCTGCCAAAGAAATAATCCCTGTTTATGAGTATCTTGAGGAATCAACCATATTTGCTACAGCTTCCGGAGACATTGTGTTTTTGTTTGGAGTGGGGATCACACTTCTCATAGGATAAATAGGCCTACCTACCATACCCAGGCTACAAAAATCCAGATAATCACAAGAAGAGATTAAGGACTTTTCTGTGATTCTTTCTCGACATTTAGTGGTTGTCACGATTTTTTGAAACCTAGAGATGATTCCCTGGGATAAGCAAAATATAGTTCGTAACATTCTGTTGAAGCATTCTAGTTTCTTCTTTCATCCAGCTCCTGCTGACCAGTCATTTTAACTAAATACAACCAACTTCTTAGGTCATTTGACATATCGTTGGAATTTCCAATTTTCTCAATTATAAGTAATTATAAATGGAGCCCGATAATTCCTTGGATCCTCATGCCAAAAATGTAAGATTCTGCACTAGCCACACCTACTGCCCCCAACCATTAAAAATCAGAAAGACTTGGGTGGGAGAGGGGAGACAACAAAAAAAGAGGAGCTGGGCTGCATTCGAAAATTTTTCTTCCATTACATAATAATTAACTCTGGTCCATTGGATAGTTACAAGTATTGTTCTTGACATTACTTTTTTTTAAACCCTCTCTATTTAGTGAGTGATGTATCTGAAATTGAATAGGGATCTCCCTAGCAGTAACTTCAAGGATTAGTTCTTTGGCCAACGAGGAATCAAGCCCATAATTCCACTGAGCTTTGAACTCAGCTTCTAATGCACTAACAGCTCATAATACAGTCCCAGGTAGCTAATCCTGCTGGCTTGTTCTTCTGTTACACAAGCAATATTTTTAAACATTTAAGCATTATAAAAATAGGACTTATTTTTGGATTGTTCCTCATAGCAATGATTGGTGATGTCTAGGATTAGTTTAAAATAGTCATGGATCTCCAGAGGTCTAAGCTAAAAATCCTGGTTTTTACTGCTCAGCTCGTTTGCTCTTACTATGCTAAAGAACACGAGATCATGTTACTGATTTTTAAGGCTGCTCTGGCTTCAAAAATTATTGGAAGAAATCCTTTGGACCTCACATAAATTCAGCACCTCTCTGATACTCACTAGAGCAGCCCAACATTTTCAGGGGTCCTGTGCTGTGCTTGTGTGAGGTCCAAACGATTTCTTCCAAATTATTTTCAAAGCACACACAACTGATTTTTCTCCTTCCCTGCCAATTGTGCCTAGCTGTTGAATATATTTTAGTCTGTTGGATTGTAGCTGCTCTGCTTCTCTCACTAGGCACAGCAGATTCGTACCTTTTCATTCTGTTTCAGAAACATCTTAGGCTACAGTTGTGTGCACACTTGCGGGAGAGCAAATCCAATTTGGTTTAATTATACTAACTGCCAATAAAACATTACTTAACACCATCTTCATCTGTCAATAAATCATGTTATATTTGTCAAACTGTGTTCTTACCTCGATGTTATTGATGGAAAGTGTAATAGGATCATTGAATCGGAAGGGCCCATTCAAGTATTGGTCCAAGCCCTGCTTAACGTAGGAATCCAGATTAAAGCATCCTAGACAGATGGCTATTTAGCATTTCTTGAACATCAATTGAAGGGCATCACCCCTCTGGATCATGGGTTCCACCGTCAACCCTCTCTTGTTGTTAGAAAATGTTTTTTTCTGATATTCAATCTGAACCTTCCTTCCTGTAACTTAATTCTTTCTTCCATGTCCTGCACTCTAGAACAAGACAGAACCTTTTTCTATCTGACATCCTTTCAAGTCATGTGGACTTCAACTCCCAGAATTCCCCCAGCCAACATGACTGGCTAGGGAATTCTGGGAGTTGAAGTCCACATATTTTAAAGTTGCTAAGGTTGAGAAACCCTGCTGTAATATACCCATTTAAACATCCCTTCTTAAAGCTAAGCTCCTTTGATCTCTTTTCATAAAACTTCTTGCTACTCCCTTACTCTCTATAGTGCTCTTCTCTGAACGTGTTCCAGTTTGAATCCTTCCTAAAAGGAGGTAGCCCAAATTGGTCAAATGATTAAATTGGGGGTCTGATTAATGCAGAACGCAGTGGAATAAATGCTTCCCATGATATGAAAATTACACTTCCATTGTCACAATCTAAAATTGCACCTGACTTCCTTGAAGCCAAATCATACATTCATACTGCTCTTTCACAAAGCAGGGAAGACCATATTCTTTCATTGGGCATTTGATGAGGTAGCTTATTATTGTTGGTTTTGAAGGGGTCTAGTATAACCAAACTGTTTTTTGTATTGAACTATATTTCGTATTGCTGGTGTATGAACCTTTTTGGAATTGTACTGTTGGATTGATGATTTATACGCTGTATTAACAGAACCTGTTCATGCTCACAAAACCTGTTCTTGCTTGGCATAACCCGCGCCATCTTTGCTTCTGTATCACGCTTGCGCTGGAAACTGCCATTTCACCAGGCACATCCGGACAGGTATCAGGAACTAGGAGGCAGATACTTGGTGGGAACATTAACAGCTAGCACGGAGATAATTGCCCACTATTCAGTAAAGAATGTAACACCATCCAGTGAGAAAAGTAACAAGCGGAGGGAACAGGAAAGATAGTAGGGGCCATAAGCAATGCCCAAGTACTGGAAGGAGACTGAAACGCACCTCTGTTCTTTTGCTTATGTGACTGTTTATGACCTTGCTATGATTGAAAGTATAAATGCTTGTGGAACCTTTTTGTGGGTATGGTCTCCCTACACGAGTGTTCGCTTGTCACAACGCCCGTCTAGGATTCCATCCAGCTCTATTTGATCAAATAAACCTGTTTTAATTTCTTTGCTATAACCAAGCCTCGCTCAGGTTTCTTCTTTGGTAACTTTGGAACTTGGGAAATATTACAAGCATTATTATTATTATTATTCATTATTATTAATGAATCTTTCATTCTGAACAATAATAAGGCCATGTTTTTGATGGACAGAGCCATGTTATTCTGTTTTGGTTTAAGATGATGGAGTCCTGTGTTTTTAGCCTTATTATTGTAAACCTCCCAGAATCATATGAGCTGGGAAGTATATGAATATTGTCTAATAAATATATAAGTCAGATGGCTGACTCATGTTCAGTTTATCGTCAACAACTGTTCCAAAATCTTTTTCACAGGTCCCATCCCCATCTGCTACCTAAGAGCCACAACTTTAAAAAATGAAATGTTAAATGTACTTTTGATCAGTTTTTATTTAAACCCTCCTTGGGGCAAGGCCATCTACAGAAACTTTGGGACAGGTCAACTGGATGACAGCCAAGGAGCTAGAGTTAAATACAGATCCCTTTTACATCTGGTTGAGTACAAAAGGTTGCATTGCCCTTCACGGAAGAAATTCACAGCCTGGCAGAGTTCTTTGGTCAGCCTTCCCCTGGAGAAGAGCCAGGCCCATAATAAGGCAGAGTGATGCGGGTTGGATATGCTGAGAAGGAAAAGCAGGAACAAGACGTTAAAGGACAAAGCTGTCTATGTCACAGCATCGCCTAAGCAAATCTATTCCGCTAAGTGGTGTAATCCAGTGGCCAGGGATAAAATAAACGTTAAATGCTAAATCTATCAGCTCCTTGTATCAGGGCCACATGTACCCCAGGCGCCGCGCTGGGGGGGCACCAAAATGACACCCAGGGGGCGCCAAAATGACAAAATAACCCATGGGGGGTCGCGGAATCCATGTTTGCCCTGGGTGACACAGACCCTAGTTCCATCCCTGCCTTGCATCCAGACTTGCAGGAAGAGAGTAATGCCACCATTTATCTTGCAAATAAATAAATAAATAAATAAATAAATAAATAAATCAGCAATGGGATTATACCAACCCCATTTAATCTCCCATCTTGCAACTTTATTGTGAACTCAACTCATCTTCTTCAGAGAATATAATGCACCAGAACAATGCAATTTGCATAACTATCTGAGCCCAGAAAACCAAAGGGTTAGCAATCTCTCACCAGTTTCAGCTGGTGCCACAGTCTAAATTTTTAAGAAATATACCCTACCCCGGTTCCTCCATTTCTATCTATAATTCCAAATTCTCTTTTTATTTTGAAAGCTCTTCATGACTTGGGACCAGCATGCATCCTTTTCTACGCATCCATACATTCAAACCTTTTTTGAGGCAATTGTTGAAATATATTATTTGAAAGGGTAAAGTCACATGGCAGAGGCCCTGCAAGGTATAAAAAATGTTCAGGCTCCAACAGTTTTTTGGACTGAACAGATACAAACTGATACAATGGTCCCAGTCTGAGAATCAGGTGATCCAGAGAGAAAGAATATAAAAAGGAGGTTTTTCTCTCCGAGCTAGGCTTTCCAGTTTTTTCCAGT
Organism: Charina bottae; assembly: GCA_023362775.1. Taxonomy (NCBI): domain Eukaryota; kingdom Metazoa; phylum Chordata; class Lepidosauria; order Squamata; family Charinaidae; genus Charina; species Charina bottae. The sequence continues at coordinate 10,754,762 of JALMGJ010000019.1, forward strand.
GTTCCAATTTGGTACTGCTTTTTTCAGCATTATTTAGCCTGCCTTGGTCAGCCTTCCAAGCCAGCCAGCCTCTGTAAGCTCAACTCTCTATTGCTAGTATTCTCTACCCTTCTCTCAGACATGCTTGTGTTTTTGCTGTCTGGTTAGCACTGTGTGTGTGTGCATAAGGTAAAGGTAAAGGTTCCCCCCGAACATTTGTACAGTCGTGTCTGATTCTAGGGGCCGGTGCTCATCTCCGTTTCTTAGCCAAAGAGCCAGCATTGTCCGAAGATGCTTCCGTGGTCATGTGGCCGCATGACGCGCACGGAACGCTGTTACCTACCCACCGAAGTGGTACCTATTAATCTACTTGCATTTGCATGCTTTCGAATTGCTAGGTTGGCAAGAGCTGGGGTGAGTGCGGGAGCTCACTCCGTCATGCGGGGCTAGGGATTCGAACCTCCGAACTTGCGATCTTCCGATCAACAAGCCTGGCGTCTTACCCGCTGAGCCACCACGCCCCAATGTGTGTGTGCATGCTATTTTGTAAATCTATGAGAACAACCTCTTCCAGGTCTCTGGAAGAAGAAAGCTGTTTATATTCTCTGTTTTGAATAAAAGCAACAACTCTGAACTTTCCTAAATGCCTGGCATCATCACTGGCCTAAACCGCTTCTAAACTCTGCACATGCTCAAGAACTACACAACCCCAACAGCAATGGGTTAAATTCTCTCCACATTGCATGACACCTATGTGGATTTTGGTGACAGTCAACCTACTTCTAATTGTCTTTTGCCTTTTAATCAATATTATTGCATTGACATGTGAAATACTTATGCTAATTTTAGATCCTGGTGTTTTAGGCCACTATGGCCAATGTTATATTTATTATAAAATAAATAATCCAAAATTTAACCCTTTTGATTTCAGCATAACATCCTTAAACTATTAAACTTTAATGCAAAAAGTTTTAGAAATGTCCAAAACATTTCTATAAAGACAAATTTAACTACCATTCAGTTTTTAAACATTTCAGTATATGATAACTACTTTAATTTTCAATAAAATTATGTAATTTTTATTCTCTGATTCTAATACTATTAGGGGCACGGTGGCTCAGCGGGTAAGACACCAGGCTTGTCGATCGGAAGATTGCAAGTTTGGAGGTTCAAATCCCTAGCCTCACGTGACAGAGTGAGCTCCCGCACTCGCCCCAGCTCTTGCCAACCTAGCAATTTGAAAGCATGCAAATGCAAGTAGATGAATAGGTACCACTTCGGTGGGTAGGTAACAGCGTTCCGCGCGTGTCATGCGGCCACATGCCCGTGGAAGCGTCTTCAGACAACGCTGGCTCTTTGGCTAACAAACGGAGATGAGCACCGGCCCCCTAGAGTCGGACACGACTGCACAAATGTGCAAGGGGGAACCTTTACCTTTTTATAACCATATAAACCATATTCCAAACTCTGGAGGCCTTTCACATTGGAGCATTAATTAATATTTTTAATAGTTGGATGATCTGTTAATAAAAATTAAATAATCATCTCATTTTCTTTTGATAACACAAACAATTTAATAACACCAGAGTCCTACACACTGCTGGTTAACAGTTTCTGGGTGCAATTCAAAGTGCTAGTGATCACCTTGAAAGCCCTTCATGGCTCAGGATCTGGACATCTACAGGATCACCTGGTCTCTGCCTGCTCAATTAAATCAGGAAGACAACGCCCCTCCAGGTTCCTTCTCTTAAGGGGAACCATCTCGAGGGTTTTCAGAAGTGGAACACTCTCCCCCCAGAGATTCGACTTGTCCCAATATTATTGAGATTTAAGAAAGCAACCAAAACTTGGCTATTTCAGGGAAGATGAGTTGAGAGTAATATGATCAGATGGGTTTTTATGCTTCCCCAGCAGAGGAAGATTTTGGTCTGTAATGTTGTCATTATCTGGTTTAGTTCTTAGTTGTTTTAATCCTGTTTATGTATGGTCGGAGTGTAAGTCACTCAGAGTTAATTAACATCTGGAGCAGCCATAATCAAATATATATACAGTATATTTATTTATTTTTATTTAATTAAATTTATATAACCGCCCATCTCCCCCAACAGGGAACTCTGGGCGGTTTACAATAAAATAGATTAAAACAAAATATAAAACATCAAAGTACAACATATAAAATAATAAATAATTATAAATCCAGATGGAGGGGAATTAAAACGAAGGACAATAAATTTAGGAATTAGCCACCCCCGTGAGGAACTATCCTTTCCTCCTTCCCACGCCAGGCGGCAGAACCAGGTCTTCAGCTCTTTCCTAAAGGTCGGGAGGGAGGAGATCTGTCTCAACTCTGGGGGCAAGATAGAGTGGGCGCTGTCACAGAGAAGGCCCGCCTCCTAGACCCCATCAGATGACACTCTTTAATTGATGGGGTTCGTAGCAGGCCCTCTCTGAATGACCGGGTGGGGCGGGTCGATAACATGGGGATAAGACGGTCCCTCAGGTATTCTGGCGCCATGCCATGTAGGGCTTTAAAGGTAATAACCAACACCTTGAATTGTACCCGGAAGCAAACCGGCACCCAATGCAGCTCGCGGAGCAAAGGTGTTATATGTGCAGATTTTGGTGCACCCAAAATTGCTCGCGCGGCCGCATTCTGCACCAGCTGAAGCTTCCGGATAGTCTTCAAGGGTAGCCCCATGTAGAGCGCATTGCAATAATCTACATGGGAGATGACGAGAGCATGAGTGACTGTACGGAGGGCGTCGCGATCCAGGAATGGACGTAACTGGCGCACCAACCGAAGTTGTGCGAAAGCCCTCCTAGCCACCACTGCCACCTGCTCTTCGAGCAGGAGTCATGAGTCTAGAAGGACCCCCAAGTTCCTCACCGGTTCCGATGGGGTACATCAAGAACCAAAGATGATAATTTCCCAGAAGATGCTAGGCCATCAATCCACAGCCACTCGGTCTTGCTAGGGTTCAATTGTAGCCTGTTTTTCCCCATCCAGGCCCTCACAGCCCCCAGGCACTGGGACAGGGTGGTCACTGCATCACTTACTTCACCAGGGATGGAGATGTACAATTGAGTATCATCCGCATACTGATGATACCTCATCCCATGGTGTCGGATGACCTCGCCCAGCGGTTTCATGTAGATGTTAAATAGGAGAGGAGAGAGAACCGAACCCTGCGGCACCCCATACAAGAGGGGCCGAGGGTCAGATCTCTCCTCTCCTATTACCACCGACTGGGAGCGGCCTCGGAGGAAGGAGGTGAACCAGTGCAAAACTACGCCACCCACCCCCAACTCCCTAAGCCACCCCAACAGGATACCATGGTCGATGGTATCGAATGCCGCTGAGAGATCCAAGAGAGCAAGGATGGATGCACTACCACCATCCCGCTCCCGCCAGAGATCATCCGTAAGTGCGACCAATGCAGTCTCCGTCCCATATCCCGGCCTGAAACCTGACTGGAAAGGGTCTAGATAATCCGCTTCATCCAGGGTCCTTTGAAGTTGCAAAGCCACCACTTTCTCAACCACCTTTCCCAAAAAGGGGAGGTGGGAGACTGGATGAAAATTGTCCAGGATGGTAGGGTCCTGGGCTGGCTTCTTGAGGAGGGGGTGCACCAGTGCCTCTTTAAAGGCAGTTGGAACCACCCCCTCCACCAAGGATGTATTAATCATGGCCTGGACCCATCCACATGTCACCTCCCTGGCTGATTTCACCAGCCAGGAAGGGCAGGGATCTAAATAACATGTGGTGGAATTAACAATTCGAAGGATCCTGTCCACTTCCTCAGGTCCAACAGGATCAAATCATTCCCAGATAACAGAGCAAGACCGTTCTCCCGGCATCTCTCCAGACTGCATTTCACGCATGGAGTCCAACTTAGACCGAATCCGAGCGATTTTATTTTATATATAGAGAGAGAGAGGGGGGGGGGAGGGGCATGTTTTCAAATTGTCATGTCAAGACTATTTCAATAAGCACTTATTTTAGGCCACACTCCAAAAACCAGAAATAAATTCTTCTAAATCACTTTCTTCTTGGTGTCTTACTCTTTTATTAATGCTTAATAACTTTTGATATGAACAGAACCAGTGATGTCACCATGTGTGATGGAATGTGTCTCTGAGGGGGAAGGTGATGTTATGGAGACCGCAGGCGAGGAAGGAGGGGGCGCCTTCCAGGGGGAAAAGCGCGTTCTCAGTGTAGAGGACCTTGGGCGCCCAGCCAAGAGGGTCAGGCCGGATCCGCCTTGAGTTGCCGGAGTTTTTCCCTCAGAGCCTGTTGGCTTAGCTCAGATTGGCAAGATTTTCTGTATGTGTTAGATTCAATAAAGAACTAGAGCTTCATCTCAAGCTCAGCGTGGTTTCTTCGCCTAAACCCTGACACCACGCCAATGACTTGCACTGTGTACCATACATCATTTGGGTCATGGTATCACAATGTGACTGAGCCAAGTGACCCAGCTCACATAATTTGCATCATGAGGTCACAAGGCTCTGATGTCATTGTGACTTCTACTGGACCCTAGTGAAAAAATGGCATGAAGATAATAAAGATTGTTAATGGTCAATTCCTGTCGCAACCAACGGATCAACATTTGGTTGATCCAAAAAAGTGAACCCTGCACCTGTGGGAAAAATGCTAGGAAGAAAAGAAAAAAAAAGATCTTGTGTACTGTTGGGTCTCCCTCTTTTCCTTTTACTCTCCATAAAACTAGGGAGGGTCCCTTCTAAAATGTTTCCCACACCCTCCTCTCCTTCTATGGGCTGAGATGTCTTTTACACACCAGTTGTCCAGTCTGCGGCTCTCCCTCCTGTCTCCCGAGGTCATTCCCACAGACCATTACACAAGTGCATCATGGGTTGAAATATTTCTTCTTCTCTAAATCATGTATGCAGAGGCATAACATCATGCAAAGGCCATTACATGAAAAAGTTGGTGGTAATAGGAAGATGGGGCTATGTCACCTTAGAAATCTTTAGGAACCCAGTAAATGAATGTTACAGCTGATATTTTTTCCCAATGACACAGATAAACCCCATGGATATCCTACACTGTATTAATGTAGACATTGGAGAACAGCCGTGTCAGTCTATGGTATCAAAAAATCAGAAGGAATCTGGTAGCACCTTTTCTGACTAACATAATGAAACCTGATGCCTTTTAATAACATTTGTTAGCCTGAAAAAGTGCTAACAGACTCCTGATTTTTCGCTGCAGGTATGCCTCTCTATCATCCCTTCAAGGTAGTCCAGACAGGAAACCCAAACCATAAGTACTAACACTACCTTTATTGTAAGGTTACAATAACATAATCTTGCAAGTCTGAAAGCGCTTACCCCCTCCCCTGCCTTTATGTTCCAGAGAATGAGGGAGGGTAAATTCTGAGGCGCTTTCTCCACCCCCATTCTTGCTTTGGACTCAAATTTCTCTTATCAGACCATTGTCTAGGCTGCAGCTCTTCCTCCTGTCTCCCAAGGTTATTCTCACAGCCCATTACACTCTCCACTCTGATCGGGTAGCTGATACAAATAGAAGAAGAAGCAAGAGAAGTTCTACAGAGCTGTCTGGGCATGGCGCAGTGTCTCTTTTGTTCCTTAGTATGGTCTAGAACATAGCTTTCCAAACTGTGTGTCGCGACACTTTAGTGTGTCGCAACACACAGTTTGGTGTGTCGCAACACAACCTGGAAGCGGCGGTGGGGGGGTGGGGGCAGTGTGCACAGTGGCAGCAATGACAGCAGCGACGCACCATCAGCGCTTCCGCGTTTTAGCGGAGGCTGCCACCGCGCACCCCCCCGCGCCGCCCCTGCGCCACCACCGTGCACCCCCCCGCGCACGCCGCCACTGCTGCCACCGTTGGTGTGTCACCAACAGCGGCACTTTGGAAAGCACTGGTCTAGAACATAGCTTTCCAAACTGTGTGTTGCGACACTTTAGTGTGTCGCAACACACAGTTTAGTGTGTCACGAAACAACCCGGAAGCGGCGGCAGGAGTGTGCACGGCGGGGGGGGCAGTGGCGTTGCGGACAGCAGCAGCGGCAGCGACAATGGCAGCAGCGCGCCATCAGCGCTTCCACATTTTAGCGAGGCCACCGCCGCTGCCACAGCGCACCCCCACGCGCCGCCACCGTCGCTGCCGTCGTTGGTGTGTCGCCAACAGCGGCAGTTTGGAAAGCACTGGTCTAGCAGAAGCTCATGGTAGACCGAGAGTAGGAGTCGTGGCCAGTGAAGGAATCAGGACATGTAAATGGTGATAAGGCTGAGAAAAGGGGGAAGATGAAATCGAACTGTAGTAGGACAGACACAGAGCCATTAGTGGCTTTGATATAGACAAGCTGGTTGGGGTTTGATAAACCCAGGAATTATTCCCATTTTACCTCATGAAAGCTGTATCGTTGGTGTATCATTTGTTACTTGTGGAAGTGATCTGTAAATACGTATGTATATAAAGTAAATAGGATATTTGATATAACTTCAAATACACACACAGAGCCAGTAGTGGCTTTGATATAGACAAGCTGGTTGCTGGAAGAACAACTAGATGGAGAAGCTTGAGAGGATGAGAGGCAGAAAAAGGAGAACGATGGTTGGGATAAGTTAGAAGGAGACATTGCAATCCCTTCTGAGGGAGGAAATTAGAGCTAAGTTATGCAGACAAGACAGTTTTCCTTTTTCTGCTGACTCAGTCCAAAGCAAGGACTCCACCACCATAGCAAAATAAGCACCGTTCATATTTCAGCAAAACAAGAGTCCTGTTGGACTCACTAGGAGGAGGAGGATTAAGCCTTAACAATCCTGCTTCCTCCTCTGAATGATAAAGGTAGGCTGTTGGAACTCCGGGAATGATGACATGAAAAGGCTTTAATTTTGGAAGATGATTGAGAAACGAATCCAAAAAATCCAACAAATGAAAGTCCATTCCAGAGTGACTGGATAAATGAATGGAAATTTCTGGAGAAGAAATTAGATGGAGGAATGGCTTTAGGCTTTTGAACGCCATCCTGAATCCAATACTGACTCCTTAACTCAGCTATCTAATGGACTCAAATGTTAAAGAGAGGAGGAAATAAACGTTTGTCTGAATGGATAGCTTACTGGGCGGTTTACGTCTTTCTCCCTAGAGAATCAATAAGTGGAGGCAATTACTTGTTAACGAGGAAAGATTGCTAATGGAAACCCTTTATTCTTGATCTAACTCTTGCTGATTGCTCTGAAACTGTGCGATCCCCACTAGACCAAGCAGCTTTTTGAGGGAAAGGGGAAACCTTTACCTATGAAACAAATCTTTTGACTATTCCTAGCAAACATTTTATGCGGCTGCCCATTCAGATCTCAAAAAACTGCCTTGCTTCCCAAATGGGTTTGATTGGGGGGTGGAAAAGGAATGTCACTGCCAGCTGGCTGTCAACCACAGCTGGCACGGTGAGGTGGGTCTCCACAGTTCCCAGGGTCACAATATGATAATATGCAAACATTAAAAGGTGGGATATAACAGCTCCATGAGAACTTGACAAGAACATACTGAAAACATTTGTAAAAAATGAGCAGATGTCACCTGAGCAATCAACCTTAGACGGCATATTGTTGCAAGTATCTGAAATCATTCTTAAGATGGATGCAAATAATATGCTTAAAAAGACATTGGGGGTTAGAGGGCCAGATTGGACTGGCTGTGAGGCAGGATTCTATTATATTCATTATGAGGTACTATACAGGATGGGATAGGTTGGAAATTATCTGAGCCACTTCCGTTATCTCTACATCCCAAGGTTAATAATAATAATAATAATAACAACAACAACAGCAGCAGCAGCAGCAGCAGCAGCAGCAGCAGCAACAACAATAAATGCCCATGTGATTCAATTTTGAATTACATTACATTCCTGAACTTGGCAGGAGTCACCAAAATCTAAATAAGCTTATTTATCCTTAGCTATTGTGTAGGATAGAAAAACACAGACAACACAGCATTTTCCCCTACCTGGCTATTTTAAATGCATTGTCAAAAGACCGAAGAGAGGCAATTGTTTGTCTTGCCTCTAAGATACTGTGCAACGTGAAACCAATTTTTCTCATCCACTTAGAGAAATAGAAAGGAACATTAGAGTCCCAAATACATTCAGTATATTGCTTCTTTCTTGAAACTCCAGGCCTCATTTCTCCACTGTGGCCAGTCTATCAGCCCCCTCGGTTGATAACAATGGTAAGTCCGTGTCAGGAGTCAGGTCTCCAATGGAATTTAGCTTTACCTTTTAAATTAAGGACTGAAAAGCACATTTCTTCTTCTGCTGGAAACATTTCCAGACTGTAAAAAGCCACGTGCAATGGTTGGTGGAAGGAAGGAAGGAAAGAAGGAAAGAAGGAAGGGAATCATCAACCAATATCAACACTTCAATATTTATAATTTATTATGTACTTTGACATCAGTAGCACATACATGGTCACGTATAGAGGTCATGGGTAAAAGATCAAAAGATCTTCTGATGTTAAGAAGGAAAACATGTATTTGGCATGCAGAAAGCCCCATGTTTCTCAACACAGAGCTTGCTCAAGGGCAAAACTAGGCATTACACAAGGACAACTATTCATTGACTTACTGAATTATGTCCTTAGTAGTTATGACATCACACAAAAACAACATTTTCTTATTTATTTAATCTTCATTACAGTCACTGACCAGAATTCCATGGGTAAACAAGTTAAACAGATTAAACAGTTTCTATCTCAAATAAAATAAACATAAAATTGTAGCTAAGTCAGTGAAGTGATCAGAGCATGTCTATCTTTACAGACAGTATTTAGCCACATTCAAGGTCATGAAATCATACTGGTCTGATCAAAGTAACTGTACAGAAAAATAATTGAAATTGTCCGGGTACTTTGCCAGATAGGCAATTATAAAGCGGGCTTTTGCAATCTTATAGAAGACCCAGTTATAGCAGGACATCATCTAGGGTGGATCCTTCTCCACAAGGGCACAATCTTAGCTTGTAAGAATTTTTTTTTGTATTTTATTTATTTATTTATTTATTTAAAATAAATAAATAATGGTACCCAATGCAGCTCACGGAGTAACGGTGTTATATGTGCTGATCTTATAGCACCCAGAACTACCTGTGCAGCCACATTCTGGACCAGCTGAAGCTTCTGGATACTCTTCAAGAGTAGCCCCATGTAGAGCACGTTGCAGTAATCTATATGGGAGATGACAAGGGCATGAGTGACTGTTCGGAGGGCCTCCCAATCCAGGAAGGGGCGCAACTGGTGCACCACCCGAAGCTGTGCAAAGGCCCTCCTGGCCACGATTGCCACCTGCTCCTCGAGCAGGAGTCGTGAGTCCAGGAGGACCCCCAAGTTCCGTACTGAATCTGAACGGGGTAGTGCCACCCCATCCAGAGTTAAAGATGTCAACTTCCTGGAAATCGAGACGCCATCAATCCACAGCCACTCCGTCTTACCAGGGTTCAGCTGAAGCCTGTTGTGCCCCATCCAGGCCCCTACAGCCTCCAGACACTGAGAAAGGGTGTCGACTGCAACACTTACTTCACCCGGGATGGAGATGTACAACTGGGTATCATCAGCGTACTGGTGATACCTCATCCCGTGGTGATGGATGATCTTACCCAGCGGCTGCATATAGATGTTAAATAGGAGAGGAGAGAGAACCGAACCCTGCGGCACCCCACACAAGAGGGGTCGAGGGTCAGATCTCTCCTCTCCTATCACCACCGATTGGGAACGGCCCTGGAGAAAGGAAGTGAACCAGCGCAAAACAACGCCGCCCACCCCCAATTCCCTGAGCCGCCCCAAAAGAATACCGTGGTTGACGGTATCAAAAGCCGCTGAGAGGTCCAAGAGAGCGAGAATGGATGCACTCCCTCCATCTCGCTCCCACCAAAGATCATCCATAAGCGCGACCAATGCAGTCTCTGTCCCATATCCCAGCCTGAAACCTGACTGAAAGGGGTCTAGATAATCCGTTTCATCCAGAATCCTCTGGAGTTGCAGCGCCACCACCTTCTCAACCACCTTTCCCAAAAAGGGAAGGTGGGAGACAGGACGAAAGTTGTTTAAAACAGTAGGGTCCAGGGAAGGCTTCTTGAGGAGGGGGTTTTACCAGGGCCTTCTTGAAGACCATTGGAAATACCCCCTCCCCCAAAGATGTATTAATCATCGTCTGGACCCAACCACATGTAACCTCCCGGGCTGATTTGACCAGCCAGGAGGGACACGGGTCTAGATGGCATGTGGTGGCATTTACAATCCAGAGGATTCTGTCTACTTCATCAGGCCCAACAGGGTCAAACTGTTCCCAGATAACAGGGTAAGTACGTACCCCTGGCATCTCCCCAGATTGTGCCTCACGCTTAGAGTTTAACTTAGAATGAATCTGAGCGATTTTGTCCTGCAGATGCTCGGCAAACTCTTCCGACCGGCCCTGTAAATGGGTCACTGTATCTTCGTGACCCAAAAGAGATCTCGTAATCTTAAACAGGGCCGTCGGGCGGCATTCTGCGGACGCAATAAGAGCGGAGAAATATTCACGTTTCGCCGCTCTTACCGCCACAAGGTAGGCCCTAATAGCGGCTCTAGATTGTGTCCAGTCAGATTCAGTCTTCGTCTTCCTCCAGCGGCGCTCCAGACGTCTCTTAACCCTCTTCAAAACCCTCAACTCCTCCGTGAACCACGGGGAGTGTCGGGTCGAACGAGGCAAGAGAGGTCGCATAGGCGCGATCCTGTCCAAGGCCTCGGCCGCCTCCTTATTCCAAGCTGCGGCCAAGACCTCCGCTGGACCATGTTGCAGATCTTCAGGTATAACCCCCAGCTCCCTCTGAAACCTCATTGGGTCCATCAGTTGCCGGGGGCGGACCAATCTAACAGGTCCCCCCTCCCTGCGGAGTGGGGCAGCACACGAGAGCCTCAAGGTCACCAGGGCGTGGTCTGACCATGTATTTGCCCTCAAAAACAGCTATTGGGAGGATATTGAAATGTATTAATGTTAGCGCTTCTCGGAGTTTAGGGACAGTTACTTGCTTTAATTATCTTGCCTGCCTAAAGGGGGACATGGCTTCTCAGAAACACATTCCTGGTGTCAGCCCTTTGAAGTAGACCAGATCAGGAAAGAGACAGCATAATGATTCCAGGAATGCTACTTTACTGTTGTAGGGTATGATAACAGAAACCTGAAAGCCTGGCAGAGTTTTCCCCTGCCCCCCGTTATACCAAACAGTTTCAAGATGGGGTTATTTTGAATTTCTTTGTCTCTCTTTTTTTAACTGGACACTTCAAAGAAACTATATAAACAAGCACATGAAAAAAAATAAACAAAAGAATATAATATAATGAACCAGGGATTTTATAATGTCATGGAGATTATAGCTTTCTAATATATCATTCATTAGTTGTAAGTAGTTAAATATATTGTACATATTATACCGTATCTCTCTATATAAATATATTGTATATGTTATATTATACATTATATTACATTAAAAAACTGCAAATCACTGTAAAGCTAAAACTGAATATCAAGAACCATGATCAACACAATATAAATCACTGAAAAAATGTATGCAGGTAGTCTTCAGGTTACGATGGCAATTGGGACCAGATTGCCATTACTAAGTGATGCAGTTGTAAAGCGCAACATCACATGACCACGTCACTTAGAATGCCAATCCCAGCAGTCCCGGTTGCCATCATCACCCCAGGACTGCACGAAGAGGCGGGAGTCCCAGGTAAGGAGCACAGGGGGGGTGGGGATACCATGGGGGGTGGGGATGTGCTGCAGGTGGGCACTAGGGGCTACAGATCGGCATTGGGGAGCACAGGCAGGCTGGCGAGGGCTGTGGGTAAGCATTGGGAGGGTGGATGGGCCCATGGTACAGAGTGTGGCTGGGTGGGGGTGGGGTGCCATGGTGCTACACAAGTGCAGGCAGGCAGGCGGGCCTGCGCTGCGGAGTGTGGGCAGGGGGTGCTACAAGTGGTTGTAACTTGAGGACTTCCTATATGTTATGATAAGTTCAGTCCATCTTACTAAGAATCTATTCTGATGTAAGTATCTCATAAAATTGAAATATAAATTAAATACACAGATAAACCCAAATTTTGGATATGATGCCAATCCATGTATTTATCCAAGTATCTATCTATGTGGTTGCTAAGAGTCGACATCCACTTAATGGCACATAATCAATCAAACCAATCCATGGTTTCCAACTTGAACTAAAATCTGTGTCTAGCTTACCTTTAAAGTATGAAGTTATTCATGTTATTCTAGATATCAAAGCAGACTTTCTCTTGCCTTCTTTTTCTTCTGGACTGATTTGTCTCTTATTTTGCCTTAATAGTTACTACATACCTTTTTCAAGGTTATCAACACATTCCTCTACACCTGGGTGGGACAGATTGATCCAGTTGGGTTTCCAAATCTCTAGCACTCTTAAGTGCAGCAAGTGGTTGATCATTGACCATCATCCCAATGGCCTCTCTTGAAATCCCATAGTATGGCATTTTTTGCAGGAGTATCCTTCTCCATGTTGACTCCACAATGAGCCAAGGGCCCAGACTCTGTAGAAAGAAAAGTAACTGTAACCATTAATAATACAAGTTTATGCTCCCATTTCTACTTTAGTCAATAACACACTTATGTTAACAAATGTGCATTTATTTCATCCCAGGTAGTGGGATGAATGAAATATACAGTATGTATACATGAGAGCCAATGTGGAGTAATAGTGACGCTGCTGGATCTGGACTAGGTAGGAGCAGAGATACCATGTTCTAGTCCCACCTCAGCTAGTGGGTGACTTTGGACCAAGAGTCAGCGTAGTATAGTGATTAAGGTGCTTGAGGAATGGGGAAACCCAGGTTCTAGTCCTCCCTTGGGCATGGAATCAGCTGAGTGACATTGGGCCAGTCCCTCCCTCTCACTCTAGATGGAGAAGTTGAAAAACCTTTATCTACCAACCTGAACTGGACCAGTATGGTATATCATGATCTGCAATCTCCAATAAAGCGTTCTTTATCCTGCAGTGAATTTATCAAATGATGTCCATATATTCATTCTGATAGTGCTTAGAATCAATATTGGTTAATGCTGTTCATGAAAGCTTCTCAAATGAAACCTTATTCATAGGACCATTTTAAATTTGACCATAATGCTGTTGGACACAAATCTGGTTGACAGATTTCATGCATTCTATAGTTGTGTTTGAATTTAATATAATTACAGGTATGGGTGGTCGCAATACAAAGCCGTTTCTGTCCTGAACTTGTGTTTGGAGGCTATAGCAAATCATGATTGAATATAAAATTGTAGCTAAACAAGCAGAAGTTATTTATTTATTTATTTATTTGATCAATTTATATAGCCACCCATCTCATGATCATGACTCTGGGCAGCAAACACAGGAGTAAAGAATGAAAATAATAAATAATAGCAATAAACAATAACAGCACAATAATAGCACACTGGTGCCTGAGGGCAATCAAACTCAAACCATATAACCACAGTCAAGTTAATGTTAGTAATGATTGTGATCTGCAAAACATTGCCTTTCCTGGCATCAGTAAGAATTCAGTGGCTTTATCTGATCTGTTAAGAAGCCTCAGGAGAAGTTTAGAAAGCTGTACTCCTTCTTGAAATCCAAATTGAAGATGTCAAATTAAACAGTAGCATTGCCACTCCAGATTTAATGACATCAAGATTCCATTTTGCTATATAATTCAGTCTAGGGCTGCTAGATTTCTGCTGCAGAATCCAGCCATCACTAGGAGGCAGCAGAGCATATAGAAAACTCTAATGTTTCTGCCATCTAGTGATCATGCACATTTATGCTGCCCACATCTGATAGCCAGGACAATCTGCACTGCAATCTGTGTGCAATCTGTGCAATCTGAGCATAATCCAGAAATTAAGAATAAAAGAAAAGGGAATGATAGCTGTTTGGTGCACTGGTGCTGCTTGAAAGCAAGATCAAATCATTCAGAATTCCAGACTCACAGGAGAGGAGTTAATGAATTTTGAAGGGACCATATACTATGGCTTTGGTAACTGAAAAAGATCCTGTCCTTTGCCTTCTGGTCTTGCTAAAACAATTAGTCAACTCAGTGACCCTTGCATAGTTAATCAAGGGCAATGGCAATTAAAATCCCCAAAGATTAATAGTGTTAGAAATAATATCGGATAGATGAAGGTCATCTGCAGAGTGACCTTGAAGTAGTTCTTCTAACTCCACCACCAATAAACCCAACAGGAAGGCTAGAGTGTAATATATAGAATCTCATTTATTTTACAATAAATTATATTTTATGGGATGTTTACAGTCTTGCCTTAAAATCAATGCCTATTGTTAGCATAAAGCAGACTTTATAAATATCACTGTCCTATAAAAGTTCAGAAGCATTCGGATTAGACTTATAGTAAGCTAGACACATTTTGAAGAAGTAAAGTATTTATTTGTTTGTTTGTTTGTTTATTAGGTTTGTCACCGCCCATCTCCTCCCACCAGAGGGACTCTGGGTGCTTTACAACAACATAATCAATAAAACAATAAATTGCAATATGTAAATTACAATATATAAAAATACAATTACAGCCCCCAGCACCTAGAGAAGGCAGTCATGGCATCACTTACTCCCCTTGGCATGGAGAAGTATAATTGAGTATCATCGGCATATTGATGATACTTCATCCCGTGGAGATGGATGATCTCACCCAGCGGTTTCATGTAGATGTTAAAAAGGAGTGAAGAGAGTACCGAACCCTGTGGCACCCCATAAAGGAGGGGCTGCAGGCTCGATCTCTCACTCCTTATCAACACCAATTGGGACTGACCTTGGAGGAAGGAGGCGAACCAGCACAAAACCATGCCGCCCACCCCCAACTCCCTGAGCCGACCCAAAAGGATACCATGGTTGATGGTATCAAAAGCCACTGAGAGATCAAGAAGAGCCAGGATGGATGCACTGCCCCCATCCCGCTCCCACCAGAGATCATCCATAAGTGCGACCAATGCCATTTCTGTCCCATATCCGGGCCTGAAACCTGACTGGAAGGGGTCTAGATAATCCATTTCATCCAGAATCCTTTGGAGCTGCAATGCCACCACTTTCTCAACCACCTTCTCCAAAAAGGGGAGGTGGGAGACTGGACAAAAATTGTCCAGTACAGTAGGGTCCAGTGATGGTTTCTTGAGGAGCGGGTGCACCAGCGCCTCCTTAAAGGCACCCGGAAACACCCCCTCTCGTAAGGATGTATTTACCATTGTCTGGACCCAACCACATGTTACCTCCTGAGCTGCCTTCACCAGCCAGGAGGGACATGGATCTAATTGGCAAGTGGTGGCATTTACAGTCCAGAGGATCCTTTCCACTTCCTTGGGTCCAACAGGATCAAACTGTTCCCAGATAACTGGATAAGTACGTACCCCAGTCATCTCCCCAGACTCCGTCTCATGCTTGGAGTCCAACTTGGAGTGAATCCGAGCGATTTTATCCTGCAGATGCCCAGAAAACTCCTCAGCACGGCCCTGAAGATGGATTTCTAAACCCCCTTTCCCCAAAAGGGATCGGGTGATCTTGAACAGGGTCACCAGGTGGCATTCTACAGATGCAATAAGAGTGGAGAAATACTGATGTTTTGCCACTCTTACCACCACAAGGTAGGCCTTAACCGCGGCTCTAGCTTATGTTCGGTCGGGTTTAGTCTTTGTCTTCCCCCAGTGGCACTCTAGACGTCTCTTAATCCTCTTCAGAACCCTTAGCTCCTCCGTAAACCAAGGAGAGTTTCGGGTTCGACTGGACAAGAGAGGCCGCACAGGTGCGATCCTGTCCAAGGCCCCGGCCACCTCCCTATTCCAGGCAGCAGCCAGACCCTCTGCTGGATCACGCAGCAGATCCTCAGATATAACCCCCAGCTCCCTCTGAAACCCTTCCAGGTCCATCAGTTGCCGGGGGTGGACCAATCGAATGGGTCCAGCCTCCCTGCAGAGGGGGGCGGCATAGGAGAATCTTAAGGTCACCAGGGCATGATCTGACCATGACAAAGGGGATAGATGTAACTCTCCCCTCAGATCACACTGCCACTGCTCCGACAAGAAAACTAAATCCGGTGTGAGGCCACTGTCTCAAGTTGGGTCCCGGATAATCTGAGACAGGCCCATGGCCACCATGATGGCCAGGAACTCCTGAGCTGCCTCCAAGGCATGCCCCAGGGATGGCAAGTTGAAGTCCCCCAGAACCATAAGCCTTGGAAACTCCACCACCAACCCTAAGGCGGCCTCCAGCAGCTCAGGCAGGGAGGTTGCTATGCAGCAGGGAGGCTGGTACAGTAGCAACACCCCAAACTGCTCTCGGGCACCCAACTTGAAAAACAGGGTCTCACAACCGGCCACTTGTGGAGCATTGCCCCTGAAGGCCACTAGAGATTCCTGGATGACAACAGCCACCCCCCCTCCCCTGCCCTGGACTCTCAGCTGGTGCCATACTTGAAACCCAGCCGGGCATATCTCCGAGAGGGCCACCCCTCCTTCTGGGCCCAGCCAGGTTTCGGTAATGCATGCCAGGTCTGACCCCTCCTCCGTGATCAAATCACATATGAGGGGGGCCTTGTTGTTAGCTGACCTGGCATTAAGAAATAGCAGCCGGAGACCAGGGACCCTACCAGTCTGCTGTCCAGGACCTAGGTCTAAGCATGGAGGGTTGGAACACGCCACAGGTCGTAAACACTGGAGGTGTCTTCCCCAAAGATGGCCTACCCTCCAGCTCACAACATAGCATCCCCGGCCCATCACCACCTCAAAACCATGCCCCACCCTACAACCCCCAGAGTTTCCCAGTCCATTTTCCCCCAATCCTGGACCCCTGGAATCCCTGGTTTGAAGTAGGCATCCCTCCGTTCGGTCGCCCAGCCTTGCACACATTCAACCGCACGGGGATGGTGGGCCCCAGCGCACCAGCTCTTGCTCTCAGAGCTGTCAGGGCCCAACCATCACCCACACCCTCACTGTGCCCCCCCAGCCTCTCCCACTGGTCAGCAGGGGGACACCACATCCACTACCCCTCAACCCCTGTCTCTCACTCAGGAGGTGAGTGTTCTAGCATACACCATTCAAAACCAGACTCCCTCCCTTGTCTCTCACACCGGGAGGGAGTACCCCATTCACATTGGAGGGACCCTAGTAATCCCTGCCATATCAGGCAGGTACGGAGGGTTAGGAGGGGATGACCAGTCCTCAACACCAGTCTCCACATCGCACGACGTCCAGCTGATCCAGGTATTTCAAAAAAGGCCAAAGACCCCAGGAAGACCCCCCAGCATTGGTGAAAAGGCCCAAAGACCTCGAGGAGTCTCCCCAAAAATACCACCTGTCCAAGAGATCTAAAACAACACCAGGGCTGAGGCCTACCACTCCAAGGTCCACTGCACGCCCACAGTTCTTTTCAGTGCCGAGCCGATCTGCTACTGTGATGCTCACCAAGTCGCCCAGGGTTGTCGCATCACCGAGGTCAGTCCATTGAGCCAATGCTCGTCGTGCCGCCAAAGTCCACTGCGCCACCGGGGCCAATCTGTCCCCCTGGGGTTCGTCCCACCACCAGTGGCACTGCTGAAGTCCACTGCGCTGCTAAGCTGATCTACCACACTAGGCTTTACCGCCGTGTCGCCAAGGCCTCCCACAGTGAGGCTCGCTGTGCTCACGGGGCCGATTTGCTGTCCTGGAGTTTGCCGCCACAAGGTTTGCTGTATGGTGCCGCCGAGGCCCGTCATCCCCCCACTTGATCCAGGGGAGCTCCGGCAGGGAAGAAGGAAACTCCGACAAATAAGGGGGGGTCCAACACCAGAGCTGCTGCGCCACCGGAATCTGCTGTGCTGCATCCCATCGCCTCCCACCGCTCTATCCAGAGGGGTTCCGACTCACAACCCACAAAGCAAGCATGGGGCCAAAGATCTTCAAAATCTTCCCCCAAAGCTTTGACCAACAAGGTAAAAGCTGAGGGGTAAGGGTCCAAAACAGTCTAAAAGTATCGGAATCTCCCACCTTAGAGCGGCAGTCGGCATCCAGTTGCCATCTTGGATTTCTTTACTAAATATTATGTTACAAAATTATTTCTTTACTAAATATAAGTTACAAAACTATTATGTTAGTTTCATGTGTTTCATGGGTAGGCTTGTATATATGCATTAACAGTGTTCTTAAACTAAAAATAAAGAATGAAACTTACCTCTTTAATGTGAAGTTGCCTGAATTTGAAATATTTTTTTTAATAAATCGTGATCTCCCAGGGAACCCCTAGGGACCTCTCACGGAACCCTAGGGTTCCACGGAACCCTGGCTGAGAAACCCTGGGTTACAGGTATGCTTTGCAGACTGAGAAAATCTGGGTGCCAATTAAAATGCTACAATTTTTAAGGGCTTTTTATAATGGAAGGGAAGGGAAGGGAAGGGAAGCTATTCCATCTTTAAGGATTAAATTACAATTCCCAAATTAGAATTGAAAGAGGTATCTCCAATTTGCTGTGTACTAGTGGGTTAGCAAATTAGAATTCTTCTTTGTTTAATGCAAAGCCCAATTTTCTTTTCCATTAAACTGGGAAAAAATGAAGAGAGGGACTTAATACATTATAAAGTTATATAACATCATGCACACACTGTAGCTGTTGATAAATTTTATTACATTATTACATTTTTCCAGTTCTGGGCCTTATTGCCTCTGCAGGAAACCTTTACAATTTTTAGTTTGACTGCTTTTATGTTTAGGATATTTTCACATTTGTAGTTGGTTTATTTAATCTGTGACCTGTAGTTTGGATCACACAGTTACTTGCAAAGAATGATTATGAGTCATTTCATCTGTAGTTAACAATCCTAGCTACCAATATTTATTAGGACTACTCGTATTACTTCCCAATAGCCTGCTTCTTATCAAATTTGTAGAAGGCTAAGCTGGAATTTGGTATTTGGTCCAAACGTAGCAAATGATCTTCATCTAGCACGTTTAATATACAAATTTACCCGTACTGTTTCTTGCCAGAAACAGTATTTCCTTCACCCATATTTTAAAGGACATTTTTGACACAGCAGTGCCAGCGATTCTGAGCCACTGAATTACTTGATTGCAAAGCCAATTGCGATTTAAATAGAAGCATATAATTTTCCAGGATTTTTTAAAAAATAATGTGTGCATTTGTGCTGAGCTCCACCATGAGTAGACATTATTATTTTTTTCCATATCTCGAGCAATTCCTGCATGAGAATCGCTGCAGTACAGATCGTGAAATGAACGAAACTAGTTTAAAAAGGCATTTCTTGAGGGACCCCTTCATATAGTTCCAGCCTGCCCTCCCCCCAATTATCCCAGTGTCTCAGAAATCTAACCCCTTGCCCATTCAAGTATGGAGACTCTTGGCTCTGCCCACCTGTAGAATTGCATGTAATTCAAGGAAGCATCTGAAGAAATCAGGTTCACACCCTATCCAGCAAGTAAAGTTGGTTTCCAGGGACACACAGGTACCAAGGTGCCCCTCCCTTGCACTATTTCCAAAGCTGGTTTCATTGTAATGCTCTGAGATATTGGGAATGCCTATTAGGTTTTAGCCTGGATAAGAGCTTGAAGGTTTGTAATCTTTACAAAAGAAGAGATGAGACTTAGGAGACCCATGAATTAAAATCCAAGCTAGGGAAGATTTCAAGGAATTCACATTTTCCCTTCTAATGGTGGCTCCTCCTGTCTCTTTGCCTGGACATCCAACCTAGGTTTCTAGCAAGGGTCAACGGTTGAGGTAGAGGGTCAAAAATATCAAGATGGCAGCTGCAACTGCATGATGGCAGCCCCAACCCTTTTGCATGCCCAATGCTTGTAAAATAGGGCAGGGTCTGATCACAAGTTTGTGGCCACCATCCTGATTTTTTTCTATCCCCCCAGTGAACGCCCTTGTATACTGTTATTCATGAATGGTGAGAAGAGAAATGGGACACCTCCCTAAAGTTAGTCCTGAAATTACACAGAGAGATTGATTCCAAAGCCAACTTATTTGTTACTATCACTTGGAGAATTAAATACTATTTTTCCACTGCAGTTCCTCCCCTCAATTGCTTCTCCTGGCATGAGTTCCTGTATTTTCCTGTTACATGTTCTTCAGCAAAGCATAACACAATTTCTATCTGAAAGGGTTATAAACTTCTGTGTTGTAAAGTGAATTAATCAATGACCGGTTGCTGCCAGAACACAGTATCACAGTCTTGATACTGCAGTGGAATATTTTGAAGTGGATTGGAAAGGGCAATGAATCAGAAAGGGTTAGAGGTCTGACTTTTTCAACATCTTGTTCAATGATTTCACACCTGAATTTTCATAATCACTCATTTGATTAAGTATCTCTTCCAACTTCTCTACTGTCAAACGTTCTGTGCATTATCACCATACATGGTCGTTCCTGTCACCACAGTTCCAACCAGAAGAAAAGCTGTGTTGAATGTTTTAGTTTCACAGATGTTAAAATTGCAAAGTCTCTGTTGAGGACATTAAGGCATTAATGCTTGATCTATGAAGAAACGGATGGGTTTTCTTAATTGTTAAGTCATATAATTGTCTTGCAATACCATTCTATGTGTAGGAAATATGCTTGGCATTGAAGTTTATTTGAGTATGTTTTTGATGCCCAAAATATGAATAGCAAAGAATCCAGAGACCACCCCTGCCTATGTTATTGAACAAGGCAATGGTGGCCATGGGTGGGGTGGGGGTTAAAATCAGGAAGATATCAGAAGGAACATTATGATAAAATCCCACCTCTTTTGTACACGTGTCAATGTTGCATGCTTATTGAAAAGGAGTGAGGCTTTGCCATTTTGCCATATTCGACAACCATGGATAGTCTCCATGGATGCTGCTGACAAAAGACCAACCGAAATAGATTTTTTGCTGAAGGCAATCAAAATTACATCTCCTAATTTTACACCAATGATGGAAATGGTCTCAGGAACCCACCCAAAATACAATAATAGAAAGTTACATCTTTGTTTTCCAGAAGCTGACCAACCTCTGTCGTCTGGAGCAGACTGTTTGTTTGTTTCTTTATTTATTTATTTATTATTTGGATTTATCACCGCCCATCTCCACCATGACAGACTCTGGGTGGTTTACAATCACATTATAAAAAGTTAAAAACCTATACATCTAAAATCTACTATAAATTTTTTTAAAAAAATCCAAAAGATGGTGTGTTCTTAAAAAGATGATATTACTAAGCTAACCACCCCCAGGAGGAACTATTATTCCTTTCGTTCCAGGCAAGGCGGCAGAACCAGGTCTTCAAAGACTTCCTGAAGGCCAGGAGCGAGGGTGCCCATCTCACCTCAGGGGGCAGGATATTCCACAGGGCGGGTGCTATCGCAGAGAAGGCACACCTCCTGGACCCTGCTAGATGGAATTCTTTTAGAGATGGGATCCGAAGCATGCCCTCCTTGCATGATCGGGTGGGGCAGGTGGATGTGATTGGGATAAGACAGTCCCTCAGATACCCTGGTCCCATGCCATGTAGGGCTTTAAAGGTGATAACCAACACCTTGAATTGGACCCGGAGGCAAACTGGTACCCAGTGCAGCTCACGGAGTAGCGGTGTTACATGTGCTGATCTTATAGCACCCAGAACTACCTGTGCAGCCACATTCTGGACCAGCTGAAGCTTCTGGATACTCTTCAAGAGTAGCCCCATGTAGAGCACATTGCAGTAATCTATATGGGAGATGACAAGGGCATGAGTGACTGTTCGGAGGGCTTCTTGATCCAGGAAGGGGTGCAACTGGCGCACAACCCGAAGCTGTGCAAAGGCCCTCCTGGCCACGACTGCCACCTGCTCCCCGAGCAGGAGTCGTGAGTCCAGGAGGACCCCCAAGTTTCGCACTGAATCTGAATGGGGCAGTGCCACCCCATCCAGAGTAAAAGATGTCAAAGATTTCCTGGAAATCGAGAGGCCATCAATCCACAGCCACTCCGTCTTACCAGGGTTCAGCTGAAGCCTATTGTTCCCCATCCAGGCCCCCACAGCCTCCAGTCACTGAGAAAGGGTGTCAACTGCAACACTTACTTCACCCGGGACGGAGATGTACAACTGGGTATCATCAGCATACTGGTGATACCTCATCCCGTGGTGACGGATGATCTTGCCCAGCGGCTGCATGTAGATGTTAAACAGGAGAGGAGAGAGAACCGAACCCTGCGGCACCCCACACAAGAGGGGTCGAGGGTCAGATCTCTCCTCTCCTATTACCACCGATTGGGAACAGTCCCAGCGGTAGGAGGTGAACCAGTGTAAAACAATGCCACCCACCCCCAACTCCCTGAGTCGTCCCAAAAGGATACCATGGTCGACGGTATCGAAAGCTGCTGAGAGATCCAAGAGAGCAAGAATGGATGCACTCCCTCCATCTCACTCCCGCCAGAGATCATTCATAAGCATGACCAATGCAGTCTCTGTCCCATATCCCGGCCTGAAACCTGACTGAAAGGGGTCTAGATAATCTGTTTCATCCAGAATCCTCTGGAGTTGCAGCGCCACCACCTTCTCAACCACCTTTCCCAAAAAGGGAAGGTGGGAGACAGGACGAAAGTTGTTCAAAACAGTGGGGTCCAGGGAAGGCTTCTTGAGGAGGGGGTGCACCAGCGCCTTCTTAAAGACCGCCGGAAACACCCCCTCCCCCAAAGATGTATTAATCATCACATGGACCCAACCACATGTGACCTCCCAGGCTGACTTTACCAGCCAGGAGGGACATGGGTCTAAATGACAAGTGGTGGGATTTACAATCCAGAGGATCCTGTCTACTTCATCAGGCCCAACAGGATCAAACTGTTCCCAGATAACACGGTAAGTACATACCTCTGGCATCTCCTCAGACTGTGCCTCACGCTTAGAGTTTAACTTGGAATGAATCTGAGTGATTTTGTCCTGCAGATGCTCAGCAAACTCTTCCAACCCGCCTTGTAAATGGGTCACCAAGTCCATCCAACCTAAAAGGGATCTAGTAATCTTAAACTGGGCCGTCAGGCAGCATTCTGTGGATGCAATAAGTGCGAAGAAATAATCACGTTTCGCCGCTCTTACCGCCACAAGGTAGGCCCTAATAGCGGCTCTAGATTGTGTCCAGTCAGATTCAGTCTTCGTCTTCCTCCAGCGGCGCTCTAGACGTCTCTTAACCCTCTTCAAAACCCTCAACTCCTCCGTGAACCATGGGGAGTGACAGGTCGAATGAGGCAAGAGAGTTCGCATAGGCGCGATCCTGTCCAAGGCCTCGGCCGCCTCCTTATTCCAAGCTGCGGCCAAGACCTCCACTGGACCGTGTTGCAGATCTTCAGGTATAACCCCCAGCTCCCTCTGAAACCTCATTGGGTCCATAAGTCGCTGGGGGCGGACCAATCTAACAGGTCCCCCCTCCCTGCAGAGTGGGGCATCACAAGAGAGCCTCAAGGTCACCAGGGCGTGGTCTGACCATGACAATGGGGACAGATATAACTCTCCCCTCAGATCACATTGCCACTGCTCTGACAAGAAAACTAAGTACAGCATGAGACCACTGTCCCGAGTCGGGTCCCGAATAATCTGCGACAGGCCCATGGCTGCCATGGTAGTCATGAACTCCCGAGCCGCCTCCGAGACCCGTCCCAGGGATGGCAGATTGAAGTCCCCCAAAACCATGAGTCTGGGAAACTCCACTGCCAACCCCGAGACGACCACTAGCAGCTCGGGCAGGGAGGTTGCTACGCAGCAGGGAGGCTGGTACAGTAGCAACACTCCCAACTGTGCTTGGGAACCCAACCTGAAAAACGGGGTCTCACAACCAGTCACTTGTGGAGCAGCGCCCCTGGAGGCCACAAGAGACTCTCGGATGACAACTGCCACCCCTCCTCCCCTGCCCCGTTGTCTCGGCTGATGCCACACTCGAAACCCGGCTGGACACATTTCTGAAAGGGCAACCCCTCCTTCTGGGCCCAGCCAGGTCTCTGTTATACATGCCAGGTCTGCCCCCTCCTCCGCGAGTAAATCGCAGATGAGGGGAGCCTTATTATTCACAGACCTGGCATTAAGGAGCAGCAGCCGGACATCAGGGCCCTTAAAGATCTGCTTACCAGGGCCTGGGTATGAGCTTGGAGGGCCGGAACGCGCCACCAGTAATAAACACCAGGGGCGCCTTCCCCAGCGATGGCCTGCCCTCCAGCTCCCGTCATAACGTCCCTTACCCATCACCACCTCGATCAAATTCCCCGCCCCGCAGCCCCCAGAGTCTCCTGGCCCAGACGCCTCCACTCCTGAGCCCCCGGAAAGCCTGGATTTGGGCAAAGGTCCCCTTCTCCATACACCCATCCTCTCAACTCAGTCTCTCCTGGGTAATGGCAGGGCCCACAGCGCATCAGCTCACGCTCTCAAAGACTGTTCCTCTGACTGTTCTCTCTCATTTCTAAAAAGTTTCCCTGGAAGCCTACAGAAATAAGAACATATGGCTAATTTATTCATCGAATTCTTAGACAAAATGAAAATGAAGGGAGTCTTCAAAAGTAAGCACAAGTCTCAAGTAGGCTAATATGGATCTGCTATTAATAATCTGCTATTGAGATACTCTGAAGCCTGGTGGCTGATGGCCTTCAAAGCCAAAGTCATTGCACCAAACCACGTTTCTTGAACCAGTATTCCACCTCAATACTTCCACAGAATTCTAAGCCATAATCTAACAAACCACATATTGGCTAAATGAATTGATCATTACCTCAATCTGAGATCTGGAGCCAATCAGAAGCCAATGGAAAAAAGGAGGGAGGAAAGGGAGAATTGCCTATTGAAGCCTCTCTTGCCAATCTCAAAATCAAGTCTGGTCACTTGTCAGCATCCAACCTGCCAAAACCTTGGAAAGGTCTCTTCAAAAAACAAAAAGCACTGAACCTTCTCAGCACCACCACTGATCCTGAAGAATTTGTCATTCCATTTCCAGGACCAGATGTTTCCACACTGATTTCCACAGTCAGCTCACAGCCCAGCCAATTCTCAAGTCTATACAAGAGCAGTGGACATGGCGAACTCAGGGTCAAAGTCACTGATGAAAAGAAAGGCTACCAGGTCTGGGCTAAAAAAATCACGACAACCAAGAGATGTCCTGCATCTCCCTGCTGTCACCTAGTGGATGTCTGAAGTTTTGCAACCAAGTTCTGGTAGCTCTATAAAATGTCCAGCTCTCTGAGAGGGCCACAACTAGGGGGGGCAAGTGGGGCATGTGCCCCGGGCAACGCGCTGGAGGGGGCGCCAAAATGACAAAATAGTATTTGTATACTGACTGTTTCCTGGCACGATCGCCGATAGGGCACAGCATGCAACAGTGGGGGACTGCACCCGCTGGTGGTGATTGGCTGCGGGGCAGCATGGAGACAGTCCGGCCAGCCCGCCCCCTGCCCTGAGGAGGCTGAGTGGCTCTCATGCGCATTCGCCATTGGCCGAGGCTGCAGCCAATCCGCGTCTGCCGAGCACCGCCCTCAATCCCAGCCTGCCTCTGACCAGGCGCACCCCGGCAGCCGAGCCAAGCACTTCTGCAGAGGCGCCTCTTCCCGCCTGCCACGCTTGATTCACCGGCACTCACCGCGGAGGGAGGGAGGTGCAGGGTGGTCCCACCACTCCGATGCTCCAGGGGGGCTGCCGCCATTGCCCGGAGCAGCCCCCGAGCCACTGGGCTGCTCGGTGGGCCAGTGGGGGCACTCCCGGGGAGAAGGTAGCATTTCTCAGCTGTGCCGGGACTGCCCCTGGCACCCTCCCCTGCCCCATCCATGCCGGCCAGGAGGAGCCCTGGCACCCCGGGGGATGGGGAGGGTCCCCTTCCTCCCTCCCACATCCCGCCGTGCTGCTGTTCCACACAGGGGACGAGGGACTCAACCCTGCGGAGGGGCGTGGAGTCCATGGGGGGGGCGCGGAATCCATGTTTGCCCTGGGTGACACAGACCCTAGTTGCGGGCCTCCTCTCTGACAAACATATTGTTCATGGGAGGCAAAGCTCCTGTCGACCCAGCAGTTCGAAAGCTTAGCAAGTAGATAAATTGGGTACCACCTTAAAGTGGGAAAATATGCTGGTGTCCTGTCCTGTCTGGGGTCAGGTTCCATCGGACGGAAGATCTTTCGAATGGCTGCAGATCCCAGAAGCAACAAACATCTACAGGAAGTCAGCAGCCGGCTCCAATGCAAGGCACCTTGGGACATGTAGTCTGGAAAGCCAGGAAGAGCCAGTTCCCTTACCCCCTCCCCTTACGTGCGAATTGTATAATGAAAGAACACTGTATAATTTGATGTATAACGATGTATGTAAGCCGCCCAGAGTCCTCCGTTAGGGAGGGGATGGGCGGGGTATAAATACAAATATAAATAAATAAATAAATAAATAAATAAATAAATAAATAAATAAATGAAAAAGCTTGTAAAAGCACCACCCTGCCAAGGATTGCATGATTGAATGGGCTAAGAATTTTGGATACAGTATTATGCTGGACCAATGGGAAAATATGTGGACTAAAGGTTTGAAATTTACACTGAATTATAATCTGAAAGAAAAATTTTACATGATGAATCGTTGGTATTTAAGGGGCATGGTGGATCAACAGGTAAGACGCCAGGCTTGTCGATTGGAAGATCGCAAGTTCAGAGGTTCGAATCCCTAGTCCCGCGTGACGGAGTGAGCTCCCGCACTCACCCCAGCTCTTGCCAACCTAGCAATTCGAAAGCATGCAAATGCAAGTAGATTAATAGGTACCACTTCAGTGGGTAGGTAACAGCGTTCCGCGCACATCATGTGGCCACATGACCATAGAAGCATCTTCGGACAACGTTGGCTCTTCGGCTAACAAACGGAGATGAGCACCAGCCCCTAGAGTTGGACACGACTGCACAAGTGTGCAGGGGGAACCTTTACCTTTACTTAAGTTGTCAGAAATGTATAATGGTGTAACTAATGTTTGTTGGAAATATTTACAGGGTGAAGGAAACTTTTATCATCTCTGGTGGACTTGTGAGAAGGCTAAAAAGTTCTGGGATCAAATATGTATTACTATTCAAAAGATTCTTAAAGTTAATATACAAAAAGAACCAGAACTGTTTCTTCTGGGCTTGATGGAGAAGGAGTTAGAGAAGCAACATGGAGTTTTGCTATTATACATTATTACAGCTGCAAGATTTTTATATGCACAATGATGGAAAGATCCACAGATACCTACAGTTGAGGATTGGATTGTTAAATTCATGCTCAAATGGCTAAACTAACAACACTAATAAGAGAACACTCTACTTCTGGATTTATATCTATTTGGCAACCACTTTTGGAGTACTTGCTTGTGGTAGAAAAAAATGAAATTTGGTTCTTGGGTTTTAGTGATTAAATTGTTTATTTTAATAGAAATAATGCTACTATGGTTTAATTAATGGTAAGAGATTATATTTGTAAATTTATCTATATCTGTATTGAAGAAAGTCGGAAGTCACTTTCTGTTTCTATTTTCTGTCTATTGACACTTTTATAGTTTTATCTTTTTTCTTTAGTTCTATTCTCTATCTTTTCTATCTTTTCTATTTTTGTATTTTAACTATACATTGAAAAACAATAAAGTTCTTAATTAAAAAAGAGTAAAAGCACCACCCTGGTCAACGGCCTGGCTCATCACTAAGAAGAGTGGACCTCTACATAAGCACTCACTCTAATGCAGAGCTTTCCAAACTTTTCCTGTTGGTGACACACACCAACGGCAGTGGCGCATGTGGTGGTGGCGGCACAGCGGTGCGCATGGCAGTGGCAGCGCGCGCGGCGGTGGCGGTGTGCAGGTGTGTCACGCGAAACCCGGAAGCGCTGATGGCTCGCTGCTGCGTGCGGTGGCGGCGCACCATCAGCGCTTCCGGGTTTTCGCACGACACACCTGCATACCGCAGGCGACACAGTACTGTGTCGCGACACACAGTTTGGAAAGCTATGCTCTAATGTTTCCTTTGAATTTCCCTTCCAAATACAGATGCCTGCTCAATCAGTTAATGAACTATCAGGTGCACGTTTTAGTTCTTCAAAATTATTAAAAGATACTATCTATAATTTGCATTTTGCTCATGAAGATTGACCTCTCAAAAATGAACAGTCCAAGGAATTATGGGAGCATATAATAAATGGGGATAATTCAACTAGAGAAGAAAATTAATTATATTTAAAAAGCCATACCCAACAAAATACCAGATAAAACTATGTATTTCTAAAACTGAATTTTGTTTGAAACTTGAGTGAGATCTTCCATCTACGTTCCAATAGAATTTAACCCAATGGTCTCCTTGGGAAACACAAGCTGTCTTTTAGATGTCACCGTGAAGATGTCCACAAACTTACGTTTGAAGGAGAGGAGTTTTTAGATATTCTTAAGCTACTGGATAGTTCAAAACTGGCATGTCATCCTTCCAGATCCTTGGTCCTAGCAATATTAAAAAGACAATATATTCTCCCATTGATGCTAGTTAAATTTTTCTCTATATGTAATTTATTTGTTCCATTCTAATGTCCATCTTCCTGGTATTTTAGTGAATAAAACTGGATCCTTCAATAGGGAAACATTAGTTTGGCCTTCAATAAGTCAAGCAACTTCTTTTGTTTCCCTGATCTGAATCGGAGTGTTTATTTTTTGTCTGCATGGGCATACCTGTATAGTCCAGTAGAAGTATTTTTCTGTTTGAAATCTGATTGTGCTATGTATCTTTATATCTTCCGCCAATGATTCAGCTCACAGAACATTAGATATGGAGAAAGAATAAATTAGCTAATCATCAGAAGCTTGATTCAGTTTTAATGACCCATGGAAAGATTTCCTCCATCTT
Source organism: Charina bottae (assembly GCA_023362775.1). Lineage (NCBI taxonomy): Eukaryota > Metazoa > Chordata > Lepidosauria > Squamata > Charinaidae > Charina > Charina bottae. The sequence goes on from JALMGJ010000019.1 coordinate 10,783,629, forward strand.
AGATCAACTTATTTGGTAGAAAGGTCAGCCATACAGAAGAGACACATTTATTAACTTTATCACGCCTCTAGTGTCCCCCAAAGAGAGAAGACCTTTACATAACCCTTTTTCTCAATCAGTATGTCAACAAGGTTGCTCAATTCATTCATTTTCTGGGTTTGCAAAATGTATTCAACCATTAGCCAACCAGATAGGCTGGGTTCATACAGTATGCTAGCACGCAACCCTGATCTAGTTTAACATTAATCGCATTTTGTAAACGAGAATGTTCACTGACTTGGTTAAGAATGTTGAGTGAACACAGACACTACTTCCAGCTATGTCAGTTCATCTAAAGCTGAAGGGTACTTCCTACTTCTCAAGTAATTGATTCCTCTCTTCCTTCTTCTGTGGCCCAGGTAGCTCAGCCATGAGCTTAGCATCAAGAATGCTTCTGACTATGTTCTGTGACGTAGGAAGATACATAGCCAATTCCTGCCAGAGGCTTCTCCAAAGTACTGGAAAATCACTTTGTACAGTACAAAAGGGGTTCAGAAAAAAATGTTATGTTGTTACATCAAAAATATAACATATTTTTATAATATATAAAAATATTTTTTTAATAATGTGGACACATGTAACACCTTTGTTATGCGAGCTGCACTGGGTTCCAGTTTGCTTCCAGGTCCAATTCAATGTGTTGGTCATGACCTTTAAAGCCCTTCATGGCATGGGACCAGGTTACCTAAGGGACCGTCTGATCCCCATTACATCGTCTCGTCCCATCCGGTCATGCAGGGAGGGCATGCTACGGACCCCATCGGTTAAAGAATTCCATCTAACGGGGTCTCGGAAATGTGCCTTCTCTGCAGTAGCTCCTGCTCTGTGGAACATTCTCCCCCCGGAGATAAGACAGTCCCCCTCGCTCCTGGACTTCTGGAAAAAACTCAAGACCTGGTTCTGTCAACAGGCCTGGGGCGGGAAGAAGAGTGTACACTCTTGGGGATGGCTAATGCCTTAGGGTGGCCCTAGAATGCCCTTTCCGTGGTTTTAAAGAAGATACTGCCATCTGGATTTTATTATATTTATTATATTTTTAAATTGTTATTTTAATGTTTTATTTAACTTTATTTATATTGTAGTATAATTAATTATGTTTGCCTGTAAACCGCCCAGAGTTCCCCTTGAGGGAGTTGGGCGATGATAAATCGAATAAATAAATAAATATTTATATACAGGCAGCTGTCCATAAGTTCATCCAAGAGCAGCTGGATATTCATCCTTTAGAAATTCTGTGTATTTTCTGTGTTGTGATCTTTCAAGGACATTTCTTTTTTATTTAAATGAATTTATTAGGAGAATCTTGGATCATGCCATATCTTTCAGTATCACTTCCTGGTTTATACCATAATTATATTACCCATTATGTTTCACTATTTCTGTAAAGATAATTAAGCTTTGAATCACATCCAGCAACACACCTCAACAGCTGTGTTTTACAACCGTTAGGAATGGGTAGATGGGAAGACTGCAGAGTCTATCCCATGTTGAAAAAACACATTGCCATTTACAAGTAGTAAGGCCAAGTAGTAAAGACCCTGATGCTGGGAAAGACTGAGGGCAAAAGGAGAAGGGGACGGCAGAGGATGAAATGGTTAGATAGCATCACCGATGTAATGAACATGAATTTGAGTCAACTCCGGGAGACAGTGGAGGACAGGAAGGCCTGGCGTGCTATGGTCCATGAGGTCACGAAGAGTCGGACTAAACGACTGAACAACAACAAAAAGGACAACACAGTATGTCAAGCAAGAAGACTGTAAAAGATGTATTAGGCTGCACCCTATGGAAAAGAATGAACCATTTAGACAAACTCACAAGAAATCCAGGAACTATAGATAAGCAGTATTTACTGCAAAAAGTAGGAAGTCCTCACCAAATAACTTTAGCAATTGCTATGGTTCAAGAACAAGCCCTATATACATAAATAATGTCCAGACCTTCTCAGGTGTTCTTTCTTACCTACTTTACATCATATATTATTTGTCCCCCTCTTCTGAGCAAGCTGTCTCCACCTGTCCTTTGTTTATTCAATGGGCAGATTTGCTATCATGGTTTTTTATTTTACTGACTGTGCAAGAACTAACCTTCATTCAATCCTCCCCAGTGTTTATTCAGAAACACAAAGCCCTTTTCCACCTCTTCAAAGAAAGAAGAGGACAACTTGCCAACTGTTTCTGTGCTGACCATGGTGGCAAGACTCCTCTGCCTTCCATACTATTAATGCTGGCATGCAGTTCTGAATCTGGGCTCCTCTAGCTAATTAAGCCAGCATACTACCATGATGGGAAGATAACTCTATGACAGTGTTTTTTCAACTTGGGGAACTTTAAGATGTGTGGACTTCAACTCCTAGAATTCCCCAGCCAGCCATGCTGGGAATTCTGGGAGTTGAAGTCCACACATCTTAAAGTTGCCCAGGTTGAGAAACACTGCTCTAGGGGGCGAGTAAGCTGAGTCCCCTCCAAAGGAGACAATGAAGTGGAAGGCTTTTCACTGCAACCACAAAACCCACCAGAACTTACTAGCACTTTTCATAATTGCTCCTGGTTGAAACACCATTTGAACACCAGGGGTTCATACCATGCAAGAACCAGATCTGCATCTCTGACTGGAGATCTTTCCAGTTCAGATAGAGATGTATTAAAAATAAGGTTATAAATCATGCCTCAGTCTACTTGTTATAATCCTGCTACCCTAGTTTTAAATAACTGTCTGAATTGCTAGATATGAATGAGAGCTAGAGCTTCTCAGGATAGAAATATCAGTTTTCTCCACAACCTGCAGTTGCCGGAGTAAAAAACACAAGGCCTAAAGCCATGGGAAAGGCAGCAAAATAATGCCATCGTGACCCACCACAGGAGTAAGAAGGGTCCCCACATAAAGTTGGCAATCAACTCTCTAGCCATGGTGGTGTCCAGTGCCAAGATCAAACCATATGTTCAGGAGAGGAATTGTTTGAGGGAGTGTGTCATTATCCATTACCACAACTTATTAGATTAACATGGGGTTGGGTGGTCCATGAATCAGTCTGCTATTATTTTATTTGTATTTATGAAATGTACAGTATACATTGTTTCAGTCTCGGTGGACTCTAATCAGAGAACCCCGTTATACAGCCCACCCCTTCTTTGAGTGTTGGCTATCATGTTAAGCCATAACACAAACATTTGTTTGTTATGCTCTAGAACACAGCAATGGAGTTTAGTACATTGTGTGTGCCCATCCAGTCTCTTAGTGGAAGGAGACCGTCTTTGGGCAGTGCTTTATCACATACAGCCACACATCTTCCATGCATGGAGCCACCAAAGGGGTTCACCCTTTGAACCCCTGAAGGACTGAAGCTCAACTTCACTTTGCATTTAACTTCAAGAAAATATGACGATTCGTTTCAGAATAAATAAGGCAATCAGAATGATAAACAATTTGGAGGCACACGTACAATTAATGCCTGCAACATTTGTAGTACAGTGTTGATTAGTAGCTTGAAATGTCAAATAATTTTGCCTCGGGGGACTTTTTTTTTTTTAGCTTTTGCAGTTATAATCAAAGAGAATTCAGATGTTTAGACCATATGGCTGGCTTCTCTGATTTTTATCTAAGCATAATTTAATTCAGGGTTAAATTCAATAAACACACAATACGTTTTTCAAGTTTTTTTTTCCAGTTCCATAAAATGTAAACTATTAAATTACATATTGTATCTCCTGATGTTCGGGTTGTAGTCATTCAAGCAATGCCTGCAGGATTTTTTTAGGGTTGAGAAAAGGGGAATTGACCATTCTACAGAAAAAAAGGATCAGAAAAACCAAGAAGGACCTATAATAATAATATATTTTTCCCCTAACCTGCCTTCAGGGTTACTCTCTGCAGCACGTAGCCTTTCTGTGATTTTCTGCTCAAAATTCTCCCCTCAATGTTTTTTTTTTCTCCACACCTTTGAGAAGAAATATGAGTCCACTGCAGTGAGAAAACCAACTTGGAGGAAAGTTTTGAGCTGGCAAATAGCAAAAGAGGAACAGATTAAACAACAGCAGGACTCATCACTCTTCCTTTCAAATGGCTATTTGGTTGGTTGGTCAAAAACAAATTAATAAGCAAGAGTCAAAGGCATCCTTCATATTATGAAATTTGCCAGGAAAAGGGCTACTCTACATATACTGTAAATAATAGAATAAATGGGAGGAACAAAATGCCCCAGTAAATCCAGCATCTGCTCAGATGGCCTATTTCAGCCTTTTCCACCCGCCTGCTACTCACCACTTCTAGATTACAATTCTCATAATCACCCGACATGACTGTGTAGGAGGAGTGCCATGTTATTCTATGTCAGCCCAAAATCAGAAGACGTTTGATAGCACCTTTTTAATAAATTTGAATTCAGAAATCTCTTGTGCCATCATGCTGTCAAAGTCTCTTTTTTTCCAAAATGGTCACTTTGAAATCTGCAACACAGTGTCCTGGGAGGTTAAAATGCTCAGCTATTACTTCATCTTGTTTTGAGCCCTGATGTCAAGTTGTGTCCATGGTTTTTTTTTAATTTGTGCTTAGTTTGTCCCATTTGTCCTATGCTGTAATGGGCTGTGAGAATAACCTTGGGAGACAGGAGGAAGAGCCGCAGCCTAGACCACTGTCTGATAAGAGAGATCTGAGTCCAAAGCAGGAATGGGGGTGGAGAAAGTGTTTCAGAAGGGACCCTCCCTAGTTCTCTGGAAAGTAAAGGCAGGGGAGGGGGGAAGGATGTAATGGTAATGGCATGTGGGAATGACCTTGGGAGACAGGAAGAAGAGCCGCTGCCTAGACAACCATCAAACAAAAGGTATCTCAGCCCACAGAACCAAAACAGACGTGGGAAGCATCTCAGAAGGGACCCTCCCTAGTTTTCTGGAAAGTAAAAGTAAAGGAGGGGAGGAATGCTTTCAGACTTGCAAGGTTCTGTTACTGAAACCTTACAATAAAGGTAGTGTTAGTGCTCATAGGTTACGGTTTCCTGTCTGGATATATGCAGAATCCAGAGGGGCATAGCTGGCAAATGATGGGATATAGCATATTAGAGGAAGAGCATTTGAAGATGCCTTTAATCTTGTACATGTATTTGTTGAGGCTTGTAATGGTGATATTGGTGTAGATGGGGGGTGGGGGCAAAGTAGACATCTGGTTTGTTGCTGGGTCTGGTTTCCATGTTAGCATCATTGTCCTGTTGCTTCTTGTTGCTTATAAGTATCTGCTTCAGGTTGGGTGGTTGCCTGTATGCAGATATAGGCCTGGATCAGACTCAGCTCCTTTTAGGTAGATGGTGAAAAGCTTTGGTTTGATAAGAGAATTCAATCACACTGACTTTCCAAGTCCATAGCAGAAAGTCAGTTTAGAGATTCAGTCTAATCAGATGACTTCAAATCACTAAGAATAATCTAGATGCTTTTGCACATGGACAGAAAGAATCTTTTCCAAATCAACCGAATCTGACAATTGGATTCAGACACTGAAATCAAATCCAATGGATTTTCCAGGCTGACTCAAATTGGATTGGATCAACAAATGAAATTAGCTTTCTGATTTGGATCAGTTACTACAGGTAAAGGTAAAGGTTTCCCCCGCACATTTGTGCAGTCATGTCTGACTCCAGGGGCCGGTGCTCATCTCTGTTTGTTAGCCGAAGAGCCAGCGTTGTCCAAAGACGCTTCCACGGTCATGTGGCTGGCATGCACACGGAACGCTGTTACCTACCCACCGAAGTGGTACCTATTCATCTACTTGCATTTGCATGCTTTCGAATTGCTAGATTGGCAAAAGCTGGAGCTAGTGCAGGAGCTCACTCCGCATGGACGCAATTGTTCAGTCCAATGCACTGTTCCAGAGGACTCTGAGAAATTCATGAGATGAACTCTCCTGTTCATAATCTTGCCACCTCTGATGGAGAAGTAATGGTTATGGTAATAACCATGATACATTTAACCTCATATAGCTTCTTGGGATCCAAAATAGTTTATTTCCTGTGTTAGAGCTGGCAAGGTAATCTGATGGCTGGTGAAAGGAGCTTGTCTGCATTTGCTTGACTGTCATATCCCAGCCTCGACAGGTGATCTTCTCTGCTACAAGGTTTTCAACTCAGCAAGCAGTTTGATAATTACTTTGTAGTTGTGGCTATAGTTGTAGCTTGGCAACCTTGTTGAATGTATTATTTCACGGGGTATCTGTGGAGTATCTGAATTCAGCATCCAACTTTCAATTCCCTATTTAAGCTACATAATTCAAGCTTATTCACTTTATCCTGTACTTCCTCTAAATCTGTAAATGAACAATAAACTTTCTTTCTCACATTCATACATTTCTCAATAACCGCATGGAAAGTGAAAATCTGACCTATATACTCCCTGCCCAGCCTAAAGCTGCACTGAATTTCCCAAATTTTGTTCACTGCTCCCTTATTTACTCAGAATTCTGCCAAAAACCTTCCCATTTACACGAAACAAAATAATCTTCCAAAAGTTTTTTTTCTCACTTTCACTTGTTATTCTTTCCTTTGTACAGGGGAACACTAATGGCATTCTACCAATTGTCAGGGACTGATGAAAACTTGACACACATCTTAAAGAAATTACACACCCTCCCTATAAACAAACCAGATCCATATTTTGATATTTCTCCAGTTATACCATATACCTCTTCAAACGTACCATGTTCATCATTTCATCAAAATGCTTAAGAGTCTTTTCATTATTCTGTTCCCTTGGACACTAAGATTTATTGCATTTCTGTCAATTCCACTCACCAGCATACCACTCTCATGCCCACACAACTACGTTATACAGTATATAAAAAAGGCAGGATAGTAATCTAATAATAGTAAAAAAACAAACCAATGGATCATTGAACAAATCAACCCAAAGTTCTCACTTGAGGCACAAATGGCCAGGCTCAAATTATCCTACTTTGGACACATCATGCGAAGGCCCAGCTCTCTGGAGAAGGCTCTGATACTGGGAAAGGTGGAAGGGAAGAGAAGAGGATGACCAGCAGCAAGGTGGATGGACTCAGCTGCAGTAGCAATGGGGGCACTATGGAAGACCCGAAGGCCAGATTGGGACAGTTCTTCCTGGAGAAAATCTAACTATGTGATCACTATGAGTCAACACTGACTCAATGGTACATAATCAATCAATCAACCAATGCAAAGACCTCTTGAGAGGTCCATAATGCTGGGAAAAGTGGAAGGAAAGAGAAGAAGAGGATGACCAGCAGCAAGGTGGATGGACTCGGTTATAGTGGCGATGGGGGCATCATTGGAAGACCTGAAGGACCAGGTTAGGGACAGATCATCATGGAGAAAATCTTATCTGTGTGGTCGCTAGGAGTCAAAGACGGCTTGATGGCACATAATTAATCAATCACAATACTCCTTCCAGAATTCCCTCTCTTCAACTTTGTCCCAGGTCATTTTTATTTTTAATTCTATTCATTGTGCCAGAAGCTCCTTGTTTAGACTTTGTCACCTACTTCCAAAATAACTCTGCATTTTCTCTACTCTCTTAATTTCCTGCTCCTTGTTCTTTCAATTCCATTTTTTGCTACTATGCACCATATACATGTCTTTCTCGCATCCTCATTTTTGCAGCAATTGTTTTCTTACATGGGTTTTTTCAACATCTACAGCCTTGTTCACATCATTGTTCCACTAAACTTCCTTGTTCATCCTTCCCATTAGCATAACTCCACAAATTTTTGTGACAATCTGTAACGTAATTCTTTTCACTCTTTTCCAATTCACTCCCAAGTCCTCTTTCCTTATGATTATTTTCCATTTATTGCCTTGGGAGATTAATCTATCTTTTAATACTTTTTTCATAAAGGGTATGTGCTTTCTTGCAATCATTCTACTTTCATTCTTGTTCTTGCACTACTTTCTTTTCTTCTGTGTCTGTTTTCCCCAAGCCCGCTGTTGATAGTAGCAAATGTTCTCTTCCATATTCAGAATCTCATTGCCCTTCAACCCTTCAGTAATTCCTTCAATCTTTTATCCTAATCAGTCAAATCCATCATACTTTTTAATTCATTCCTTTTCCATGTGTTCAACATATACACTTACACTGAAATTGTGTATTTAAAACACTTCAGTTTAAGCAGATGCTCATCAAACAGTCATCATTCTCATTCATACTTGGATCTCCAGTGGCTCAATTGCCTTTTCTGTAATAACATCTCATTCCTAGCCATCCATTCACATTACCTAAGAAGATAACTTTTTTTCTCTGGGTCACATTTCTTCAGAATGTTGCATAGTATCCCCACAAATAGGCTCTTCTATCATCACCATTGACTGGAGCAAAACATGCTACTGTCACCAATCTACAGAATCCTACTTTCATACACATCTACAACAACCTATATGATACCGGTTCATGCTTTCTGACATACATTTGTGCCCTTCCATCCATAATGAATCCTACATTTTCTTTTTCCTTCATGTATTCCTCAACTTCATTCCACAGAATCAGACCAACTTCCTTCAGCTCTATTGTAATATCTATGCCCTTTGTCTTAGCTTCATGGACTTCACTGACCTACTTTTCTTTCTTTGTGAATTCATTATCTTTACCATTTATTTCTCTTGCATTTAAGCCACACAGAATTTAAGCCAAAAATACCTCCAAATGGCATGCCATGAATACTGAAATTGCCTTTTTTCTCCTACATAAGAAGAGCTATTTAATTAGCCTGTGTTGGCCAGAGTCAACGGGACTTAACCTCACCATACCAAAGCAGCCTGTACAATTTCTCTGTTTATGCCCTTGTTCTACTTCTTTGGTACAGAGAAGCCACTACTACATTGATACAGCACATTCCTTTTCCTAGAAGCTCCTCGTTTAAACATCCCCTCCCGCTAAAACGTCTTCTTTTGTCTTTGGAGCTCTTCCTCTAGAACCTGAAGTTGGTATGAACTTTTCAAAGCTTATGTGGCTTGAATCATGTCAACTGGATTTCTATTTTCTCAGTAGAAATGTTTCACTCCTTATCCAAGGAGCTTCTTCAGTCTGAGTAAAGTTAGTAAGGGAATCCTTAAATATGTTTCTAGGGTGGCTGTGTGACCTTGCACCTGGGGCTAGGTCATGGTTATTTGAGATGTTTATTTCTAAGTCCCTTTATCATCTAAAGGAGGATCGTTAAGATTACCCTGCTGCTGTTGAGCTTGCAAAATGGTCTTAATCTTCCTGGGCACAGAAGACAAAGCAGGAAGGAAGATAGGATAGGATAGATAGGATCCTTTGTCTTCTGTGCCCAGGAAGATTAAGACCATTTCGCAAGCTCAACAGCAGCAGGGTAATCTTAACGATCCTCCTTTAGATGATAAAGGGACTTAGAAATAAACATCTCAAAATAACCATGACCTAGCCCCAGGTGCAAGGTCACACAGCCACCCTAGAAACATATTTAAGGATTCCCTTACTAACTTTACTCAGACTGAAGAAGCTCCTTGGATAAGGAGTGAAACGTTTCTACTGAGAAAATAGAAATCCAGTTGACATGATTCAAGCCACAGACTGTTCCACCTGGATGACTGAGAACCTTCATCGACATATTTTCAAAGCTTAGCATCAATTTCCATTTCTGGACTGCTACATACTAGGCCAGAGAGAAAAATAATACATTAGCATATGGAAACATTGAATGGTGGAAGAGAAAGCATAATTATATGTACAGTATAACCCTTCTAAAAATGAGGAGGAGGATAAAAATGGACTGTTTTTTGGCCAGCCTAGTGACATAATGCTCGAGACAACAGTATAATCATTTCAAGAGAAGATTCACTGATTCCTAACAGCTTTTATTTCAGAAGATCTCAAAGGACCAGCCTCAGCATTTGCAAGGGACTCTGAGAGTGGGAATATCTAGCTCTAGATTAGAATTTATGATGCTTTGCCTGCCAATCCAGCTGACAAATTACAGCTGCCGACACTTTTCCCGGCAAGCAATCTATTGAACTCGCATCTATCCATCTCTATTCCAGCATCCCACATTGGCTATCATTGTAATTAATTCTACTACATTTAGATTTTTAAAACAAATGATTTGTGGCTGAAGAAAAAATGGATTTAATTTGGAGAGCCCTGACTTGGGTCATCTTTTGAAGTGACCTCAGTTCAAAAGAAGACAATCGTATTTTAAGCCTGTATCACAAGCCATTGTTTCATTCTAGTTTGGCTCATAGACATCCAGAAGGTTGAGGTAGCCTGAGCAGTTAAGTTGGAACCAAATATCCAGGTACTGAAATAGAAATGCAGTAATACAGTTCCAATAAGTTACACAATTATTTTAACAAAGAATGATGATATTCTTATTCTTGCAGGATGTTTTTTTCACCTTTTATGGGTTTTGATTAGCATACATATAGATGAGTAAATAAAGTTGTGTCTGAGCCCCAAAGCAAATATCTCAGATGGAACCCTCCTTTCTAAGATTATTCACATTACAAGGCAATAAAAATACACACCTGCAGAAAAACTCAGTATGTTTGGAAACAAGCAATTTTGCAGTGGCGACTCAACACTTGTGTAGGTTAACTCATGCAATGAAAATTCAGTTCCTCCTAGACACTGGCAATTAAAAGATGAGGTGAGGTGAAGGAATTGCCTCAACAGGGATTTTTGCTTTCCTCCTTCCCTATTTTCCCCTTCCCATTGTCAACACCATCCATGGAAGAAGAGAACCTTATTCTCTTGTGACTGTGGAAGAGGAGAAGAGTCATGAGTCCTCAGTCACAACCAATGAAGTGATTAATGTTGGTCAAGAATGGATCAGAGGTAAGGATGGGGTATTTCCTTCTGGGGGAGATGGGTGGTGATATAAATATAAATAATAAATAAATAAATTTCTCCATGACATGGCTGAGGTGGCAGCTATTGTGACTTGCCCACTACCATTGCTATTATAATTTTGCAAAATTGGGTGTTCCCCCTCATATTAAAATAAAGCAGACCACATAAATGAAAACAGTTGCTTATTCGGGCTCTTTGGGAGCTGAGAGTGAAACATTTCTACCTCTCGATTGAAAAAGCCATGAAACAATCCACTGCTGGACTTATTTTTAGAAGCACAGAGAAAAATAGGAAGCCCAGAGAAATAAAAAAGTAGTAATAAAAAGTTTCTGCCAGATTTCAAACCAGCAACATACTACTTAACAAGCACGAATTATAGTCTTTGTGCTATTAAAGCACTCATGGTAAGAAGAGATTTAAAAGACATTAGAAAGGAACAGGACATTAAGGAAGGATTATTTGTACCTGGTGTAGGTGCACTTTTATGCATATACATGCATACATACATACATACAATTTATAGTGTATGTGTCTAGATCAAGACATATACACAGATATCTATATATATGAAAGTACACATGTCCAAGGAAGATCCATCCATGGGAACGGAAGCAATTGTCAATAACTTTTGTGGACTAAAGAGATGGGAGGGCACACTAGCAAGGGAATTATCTAGTAAGAGTGCATGGTAGTCTGCTTTCAAGAGTGCATATCTCCAAGTAATTGCTAAAGTATCCTGACTGGATTATGATATGCCAATTTAGAACACAACCAGCATGAATACAGGACAGAAACAGCTTAAATTCTAAGTGTAGATATGTCCAATGAATTATATATTTTTTGGTATTTCTTTGCTGCCCTCTGGTGGCCCTCTAAAGTTTTACAGTACAAATATTTGGGGGTTATAAAAATCCAAATGACCATATACATGTCCAGAACAGTCCCTGTTCTAATAAATCCTTCCCTGGCCATAAAGGCCCTTAATCTTCTCTCTCTTTTTTTCTATCTTAGTCTTCTTTAAAGAAATTTCAATCTCTTTGAGGTCATTTCTTCTGCTACTGTTTTATGGACAGACTGAAGACATTGTCATTCATTTATTCTGGTTATTCCCAGCACAATTCTATATGCAGGACCAACATAGTCTTGATTGGCATAAGCAATGCATCTTTCATGGATGCAGCAGTGTCCACAGAGGGGTCAAAAAAGTCAAGATGGTGACCACAACTGTGTGATCAAAACCTGGCCCCTTTTTTACATGCATCTTGACCTTTTTTGACCCCCTCCCTGCAGACAGCCCAGCATGGACAAATTTGTCTGTGCTTCAGTGGGGTCTATTGGTGCATTTATTTATCAACTTCTTTATCTATGGTGTTCCTGAGGACAATATATTGTATGTTCTATTTTAATTCTTTTTTGTTGTAAACCGCCCAGAGTTCCCCGTTGGGGGGAGATGGGCGGTCATATAAATTAAATAAATAAATAAATAAATAAATAAATAATATATACATTACATAATAATATATAATACAGTATATAATAATCACTTCTGTTTTATGCACCTTTATATTTAATATACAGATTCTGCAATTGGGTTAGCTATTTTCTTTCAGAGGACATGCATTTTGACTCCATAGATTGTTGTATTTTAGACTTATACTTGCACCACTTATTAACCTCTATTGTTATAGTAGTTTATGTGATCCTTTTATTATAGAGAGCCCTTGTTACATTGCAACTATCTCATCCATTTGATTGGATTTTCATGTTGTGTATTTTGTAAATGTTGCTGGCCATTGACTGAATAAACATTCCTGGACTGGATATTTGCAATGAAAGGTGACCTCCCCCCCCCCCCCCCCCAAGTAATGTCTTCTCCATGTTCTGACAAATGTCTTTCTAATCTCATAAATGCCTTGGTGGACCCTTATTCCGTAACCTCGTAGGGAACTTTTCTGAAGGTCAAAATGTCCCACAGCTACTTGCTTGCTGCCCTAACCATGTATCGGTTCCTTTCTCCATCTTTCCATTCTCATGCAGGTAAGAGGAGTCTTAGGTATGTTCGCTGCCTTGAGTTATTTATAAAAATTATTATTATTATTATTATTATTATTATTATTATTATTATTTATTATTATTTTATCTTATTTATACCCCGCCTATCCCCTCCCTAATGGAGGGCTCTAGGCGGCTTACAATCATGTAAATTCAATTATACGATCATATTATATTACCCACGCGATTAGGGAGGGGGTGAGGGAACCGGCTCTTCAACCGCAGGTCGGACTACATGTCCCAGGAACCTTTGCTTCTGAGCCGGCTGCTGACGTCCAGGAAGTTGTCGTTTTTTCGGGATCCGCCGTCCTCTGCCGTCCTCTGCCGCCATCCACAGGGACCAGCTTTATTCTTGGTCCGAGGGCGACCCTCCGAGAAGGACGCCAGCAAGTTGGCCCACGTGAGTGGTCCCCATTCATCTACTTGCCGGTGGCTTTCGATCAGCTGGGTGGGCTGGAGCTGGGGCTAGTGACGGGAGCTCACCCCGCCACGCGGATTCGAACTGCCGACCTTATGGTCGGCAGACTAACGGCTCAGCAGTTTAACCCGACCATGGGTTTAACCCGCTGAGCCACCGCGCCCCAGTAATAATAAAGGCAGGATAAAAAATCTGGAAAAAAAGTGGTCATAGTTGCTGATATATTGTCAGTGCTCAAGAATCATCTTCTGCCACCACTGCTGGTACATCAAAGCTCACTTCAGAGCACTGGTGGGACAACTACTTGCTTTCTGTAAGGATATGCAATCTCACCTAGGAAGTTTCTTGGTAAAGAAGCCCATGGCAAACATGTACTGATTTAAGAACAGAGCACACGGCACATCAATTGGCGGCTTGCTTCGGTGACTTGCAGGGAATTTGCTGTTCTTTGGCTGGCGTTTATATGAAGACAATATTAATACTCTCTCCAACGTGTCTGCAAACCAATTCCCATGTTGGAACAACAATGGGTGTTGGCTTGGGGACAAGAGGGATATAGTTCCTGTCTGACATTTGCATCATGCAGTCATCCAAAAATCAACAACTCCTCCCTTTTCTGCTTAAGCAAGGAGCATTCACTTGATAAACACGCTTGCTGAGAGGCAGAGCATTAGCACTAAGTAGATTAATTCTTCCCGTTCCAAAAATTAGGAACAGGGAGGAGGGAGAGCCCTCTTTAAATAATCTTCTTTAGATTTCAAAGCAGCTGATCTTCAAATATCCCAGTGAAATTGTGAAGGGGGGGAGGGAGTCTCTTTAAATCTTTGTAGCCAGCATGGAAAAAGGCAGCTGTTAAGCATCCATTTGGGCTCCAGATCAGCCCCTCTCTCCTTAAGTCCCTTTGTAGCGAGGGGGAGCCATGGATCAGAGAAACAAAGCTGCTGAGATCCAGCCAAGGTTGGTGTCCAACGACTCAGCCCAGTCCTGGAGCCAAATGCATGACCTCCCCTCGGCCTCGGGGCTCAAATTCCAAATAAAGGCGGGTGGAAGAAGGATCAGAGGTAGCAGGACTGGACAGTAGCACCTTTTACCCAGCCTTGGGTTCTGGTGTGGAGGTTATAAAGAAAATATTGATCAGTATTTTTCCTCTTGTGGCATTTCAGCAACAGCTAAGCTTTCTCTTTCCAACCGTGATTTTGTCGTCCCATCCAGTCCGTGTCTTAGTCCTGACATCAAAGGAAAACCAAAGAAGGTTTTGTGTTGTCCAGTGTGCCAGAAGGGAGTGGGTGTCAATGGAGAAGCATAATCCATACCTTAGGGGACCTGCAGGGGGTCAAAGAAGTCAAGATGGTAGCCTGTCAAGGAAATAACTGGTGAAGAAGGAGGGGGCTCCCTCCAGGGGGATAAACGCATGCGCAGTACTGAATCGCTTTGCTTTCCTCCCAAGAGGCTAAAGAAGGCCCCGCCCTAGTTTCTTGGGCCTTTTCTCTGAGCATCACTAATTTGTTTGAGTTTAGCTGGATTCTGTCTAGCAGAGTAGAACCATAAAACACTAGAGCTTTACACCAAGTCTCAGCGTGTTCCTTCACTCGAAGTCAGGACATAGCCTCAACCTTGTGGCCAAAGACTATACATGTGATTGTGTGGTTGTGGTGCTCTCTTGAGTTTTTTTACCCCCTCCCTGAGGACATTCCTGGTCCAGGCAGAGTCAGCATTCCAAGCACTCGTGCATGTGAATGGGAGAGATAAAATTACAAGGACTAAATTATACAAACGTTGAAAGGAAGGGTTGGAAGTACCTTGGAGATCATCTAGTCAAACCCTCACCCTGTGCAGAAATCCACTACTCATCCACGACATCCTCCTTTAAGTCCATCCCTCCCAAGGCATATGTCCATGAACGAACAGCTCTTGTTAGGAAATTTTTCCTGATTCACATACTGTAATTTTGATGATATTTATTATATTACCCTATTTTGTTTTTCAAATATTAAAGCACCAAGATTTCCTGATATTCTTTCCCTCCTTGCTTGTTGCACATAATTCCTAGTTATTTCACCAGCAGTTTAAATTCTCTTTAAAATACCTATACTGTCTCTTTTAAACATAAAATGCATCCAAAACCTCCAAAAAAAATTTATTCCCAAAGTAGCCCACCCTATGAAAATGTCAGGGAGATAACTGGCGAAGAAGGAGGGGGCTCCCTCCAGGGGGAGAAACGCATGCGTAGTACTGAATCGCTTTGCTTTCCTCCCAAGAGGCTAAAGAAGGCCCCACCCTGATTTCTTGGACCCTTTCTCTGAGCATTACTAGTTCATTTTAGTTTAGCTGGATTCTGTCTAGGAGAGTAGGACAATAAAACATTAGAGCTTCAACTCCAAGTCTCAGTGTGTTTTCCTTCGCTCAAAGTCAGGACAGAAAAACATCTCTTGGAAGTTCTTTTTACTTCTTCATAAGCATTATATATTTATATTTAACAAAACATGAGCACTCTGTAGGGGTGGCATGTGCTAAGCAAGGTCAGGTCTGAAAACTTAGTGACATCAAATCTTTCTTGTTCTTAGGGGACTGATGGTGGAAAAGGAGAAATGCATATATGGACAGAGGGGTGTACTTTTTAAAAATTTACATCACCAAGGCAAAATAAGTCAGAAAATGCCACAAAAAAAATGATGCATTGCAAGCCTAATTAATATTGAATTGTCATCTCTTTGTAAATGTCTGCAGTATTTTTTTTTAATGGGGAGGGGGCCTTGAACAATATTGTTGACAATCTGCCCAGGGATAACTATTTTCTTAGAGTGAGGGTAACCATTATCTTATGCTATAACCTTATCACAGAGCTTTCCAAACTGTGTGTCGCGACACGTTAGTGTGTCGGTTGCAGTGTCTGGGTGTGTCGCGGCTGCTGCTGCCTCCGAGCCCTGCCAGGATTCTGCGCAGGTCCTAGTGCCTGCCTTGTGCCCTGCTGCCTCCAAACCTGCTGTGATTCTGCGCAGCTCCTAGTGCCTGCCTTGTGCCCTGCTGTAAGAGTGTGTCACTAAATGATGCCCAGCTGTAAGAGTGTGTCACGAAATGATGCATGTCTAAAAAGTGTGTCACCAACATGAAAATTTGGAAAGCTCTGCCTTATCATCTTACACATTTTCTGCTAGAAAGGATTTGAAGAACACAGATCTGAAAATTTAAAAAGTGACATTTTCTTGCACTCGCTGGCAGTTCTATGCAAACAAACTCCCACAATTTGAGGATGTGTTGCTCTCTCCTAAAATTGCCATCCTGAACAATATTGAACACAATCTTGCATAAAGAGAAATGTTGGGGTGCATCAGTTATTCCCAAACACTGTTTTTCAGCCTGGATGCACTGGTTCTAATCCACCACAATTCATCAAAAACTTCCCCTCACAATAGAAGCACATTTACTAATTATGTGACCAAAGCTTCTGATTTAATTGGGACAGAATAAGGGGCTTGCCTGAACTAATAATGTCCACATGTGCTATGAACTGAATGCCATTTCTTTCTGATGTTCTTCTACCTCTTGGAATAGAAAAAGGTAAAAAACACACTGTTGGTCAAGTTGGTGGCTCATCGGGTTGTAAGCACAGGTTCAGATAAATTTGGATCAAGCAGCAATCAAATCTCCGAAATTCAGGATGGATTGCTCTGCTCATAACTGAAGTCCATTTTTAATCTTAGAGATTAATGATAGCTCCAAGAAGGTTGTGGAGACACCATCCCAGCAGGTGTGGAGAAAGGCCAAGGAAGTTCTCAGGAGATCAGGCCATCACATGGGCTCATCTCATTGTGAAGGGAAGCTCCAGGAATAAGCTGAAAATAAGAACATGATTACAGCTTCATCTCTGTATTTTGGTAGATAATTGCAGAGAGTAATTTTAGACAGGGATGTTAAAGCAGCTTCCACCAGCGCTGTTGGCATCTCTTTATTATTGAAAGGAAAGCAGAATTTTTGAAGTTAAGCTGAATTCTGAGAATGCCTGGAAAGTAAAGGAATGTGTTTCCCTGCTGCAAATACGTCCTGAATCACATATTCATGGGCTTGCAACCATGTGAAATCAGCAGACAAAGCGGGATGCACACACATTTCAAGCATGATGTGTTTCAACTAGAGCTACAAGACCTAGGCTACAAAAATCTAAATGGCCACTAGATGGCAGTAAAGAGAAGCAGAAAACTCTGTAGCCCTCTTGTAGTTGTCTGGAGTTTTTCAGCCCAGCTCTGGTCATTCCAGTACCAACACTCCAGCTAGTCTCTATTTTTGTCACTGGTCAATAAAATAATAGATTAGTATTAATATAAACAGCAATGCATTTAATATAAATGTTAGCATTCATAATGATTATGTCTCTTTCTGTGAAAAAGGATGGGAAGGAAGGAAGGAAGGAAGGAGGGAGGGAGGGAGGGAGGGAAGGAGGGAAGGAGGGAAGGAGGGAAGGAGGGAAGGAATCAAACTTTAGTCAACAATCTCAGATGGTGAAATGTGCCTAAAGAGGACCTGGATGAATGAAGGTTTGCCTGCCTTGTGTTGAGATAATCAGGAACTGGTAGCAGCAGAGAAGGTTACTCTCAGTTACTCATATCCGTGATGCATTCAGCATTGGCTCTTGACAATTAGGATAACGCCAATCCATTTTGACAGTTTAGGTATCATGCCAAAAGCACAATCACAGCTTTGTTCACATTATGCAAGACTGTCTTGCAAGCCAACATATTTCCAGCATCCCACCACCTGGGACGTACATACGGTGCATTGACAGACTCTCGGACAGGGCATATGATGCAGCAAGGACTATGGACCTGAAAATTAATGCACAAAGACCAAGGTAAGTTGGTTTGACAGAGAAATGTACATAAACAATGAAAACTAGACCAAGTAAATGAGTTTGTGTCAGAATGTTTACTTAAGATGGGAAAATTGCTGCAGAATTATAAGGCATGCAAAAGCTGGTTAGGGTGAGAGTGCACCCATCACCATTGTAACTGAGCTGCTGGACCCTAACCCTTTATTTTCCTTCCACCCTTCCCAGTACTGTCTCAAGGGAGCCAGGTCTTCGCATAATGTGTTCAAAATATGATAATTTGAACATGGTCATTTGCGCCTCAAGTGAGAATCATAGGAATAACAGTTCCCCTGGAAAATGGAGAAGGGTTTAGTGGTCTCTTAAGAAGACAACTGAGCAGTGTCATCGGGAAACCAATCCAAATATCAAAGTCAGCACCCAGATCTTGTGCCTGAGTTGTGATGAATGTCAAAACAAAATATATAACGGATATGGATATTTGAGGGCAAATTGAAAGTCTAAAAAGTTGTTGTTGTTGTTGTTGTTCAGTCGTTTCGTCGTGTCCAACTCTTCGTGACCTCATGGACCATAGCACGCCAGGCCTTCCTGTCCTCCACTGTCTCCCGGAGTTGACTCAAATTAATGTTCGTTACATCGGTGATGCTATCTAACCATCTCATCCTCTGCCGTCCCCTTCTCCTTTTGCCTTCCGTCTTTCCCAGCATCAGGGTCTTTTCCAGTGAGTCCTCTCTTCACATTAGGTGGCCAAAGTATTTGAGCTTCCTTAAAAGTTGAGCCAGGCCTAAAATGAATGAATGGTCCTTAGAAATTACTCATCACAGATGGAAAAGGTTTGGTCTGGTTGGTTATGGGCAAACTGGTGCTCCTCTAGCCTCAGCACCAGAGACATACCAGAAAAATCATCTTTTGAGGACAGATCCTTGAGTGAAAAAGGAGTTGAAATGCTTAACAGCAGCAGAAAATCTAAGAAGATTCAAAGGAGAAAACTCTCATTACGTGACAGCAAAAGATACATAAAGAAAGCCACATCAGATTTTTAATAGAAATTTGCAAAGCTTGAGAACAGCTTAGTAAAGGTATCTATAACAGCATTTCTAATGAGAAGATGATCTGAAGTAATCCAAAATGTTAATTGTATACTATTATTTCAAATTATTCCTGTTCATTTCACTGCCTGGAAGCATCTATTTCAACTAACTAAGGTAATGGGTATGGCTTATTCATAATTACTTCTTCCCACTATTATGATTATAAAGATAATTTTGGTTGTCATCCAATCATTCATGCTTGTCAGATTTATTTTCTGATAGAACATTTTGCACACATCTGAAATCTTTTTCTAAAGAAAACGTTATTAGTTACAGATTTCCTGGACATAGTGACACCATTTTGAAACAAGCTATTGCCATAAACTCTCTTGTGCTTAATTTTAAGAAATAGAATAAGTACACTTATCCCACCCCTGAGTCTGTGGGATACTAGCCAAGTACTCTTTAGATTAGAGAGCCTAATTTGCATAGAATAGCACCAGCGTTATGTCATAGCTAAACAGAAATTATACCATTATTAAAATGACGTAAATTTCCATAAGTGACATTCAATTAATGTAAATTTAATTTTGTTGTCTGGATTACTGGATGCAGTGGACCTGCCCACTGTTTTGGGGAGGACGTCTTTGATCTAATACCAAGGGAGAGATTGTGGGATAGTCTGAGACATTCCACGATTGACAAAAGGCTGCTAGCTCTTATTCAGTCGCTTTATTCAAACACCTCCCTGAAAATTAGATGCACCCCCTGGGGACATTTATCTAAAGCAGTCCCAACAATGGGCTAGAAACCAGGAGACTGAGAGTTCTAGTCCTGCTTTAGGCATGAAAGCCGGCTGGGTGACCTTGGGCCAGTCACTCTCTCTCAGCCCTAGGAAGGAAGCAATGGCAAGCCAGGAGACTGAGAGTTCTAGTCCTGCCTTAGGCACGAAAGCCGGCTGGGTGACCTTGGGCCAGTCACTCTCTCTCAGCCCAACTCACCTTGCAGGGTTGTTGTTGTGGGGAAAAGAGGAGGAGGAAGGAGTATTAGGTACTCCTTCCCGCCTTGAGTTATTTATAAAAATAATAAAGGCATGATAGAAAATTAAATAAATAAAAATAAATAAATGTATGCCATTCACATTCTTTTTTCTGTACAGTATAACTGAGAGCCAGTTTGGTCTAGCGGTTAAGGTGCTGGGCTAGAAACCAGGAGAGTTCTAGTCCTGCCTTAGGCATGAAAGCCGGCTGGGTGACCTTGGGCCAGTCACTCTCTCTCAGCCCTAGGAAGGAGCCAATATCAAACCAGGAAACAGAGTTCTAGTCCTGCCTTAGGCATGAAAGCCGGCTGGGTGACCTTGGGCCAGTCCCTCTCTCTCAGCCCAACTCACCTCACAGGGTTGTTGTGGGGAAAATAGGACGAGGAAGGAGTATTAGGTATGTTCGCCGCCTTGAGTTATTTATAAAAATAATAAAGGCATGATAGAAAATAAATAACTTTTTAAAAAACATATAGAGGGGTAAGACAAGGTTGCATATTAGCTCCATTATTTTTCAATTTGTATCTAAATCCAATAATTCAAGCGCTTGCTGTTTCAGCCCATCATCCACCTATTTTGGCTGATCGTGCAATTCCAGCACTACTATATGCCGGTGATGTAGTCATTATGTCTACTTCACAAGTGGGAATGAGAAAAGCACTTAGGGCACTAGCTTTATTCTGCACAGATCAAAAACTTTCAATAAATTATGAGAAAACTGAAGTCTTAGTTTTTGCCCGACACCATCATAAGATTCACAAATGGCAAATAAATGGGACTCCAGTTGAATAGGTGCGCACCTATAAATACCTTGGAGTGCAGTTCCATGCTTCCTTACCCTGGAACGCTCATTTTTTTTACCGGGCAAGTGTTGCACAGCATACCTCATCAGCTATTGCAAGAATCTACCCTTCAAAAGGAGCCCATTATATTCCTGCAGCTTGCAAGGTCTTTCGAGCTAAGGTAGTCCCTCAGCTTCTCTATGGCTCTCGAATCTGATCCCTTGCAAAGCTTAATATTATTGAAACCATTCAGAATAAGTTCATTACAGCCATATTGATGGTACCAAAAAGTATCAAAAATGCCATCCTACAGGTAGAAATAGGTATAGTTTCATTGGATGCCAAAGCATGGTTCCTTCTTCTTACCTTCTGGCTAAAGTTAATTCTGTTTCCTATTGGTTTAGCCCCATTGGGCCTGGTCCAGATTATTCGGGACCCGACTCGAGACAGTGGCCTCACCCCGGACTTGGTTTTCTTGTCAGAGCAGTGGCAAGATGATCTGGGGGGAGAGTTACATCTTTCCCCTTTGTCATGGTCAGATCATGCCCTGGTGGCCCTGAGATTCTCATATGCTGCCCCACTCTGCAGGGAGGTTGGACCCATTCGATTGGTCCGCCCCCGGCGACTAATGGACCCGATTGGGTTTCAGAGGGAGCTGGGGGTTATTCCCGAGGATCTACTGCACGGTCCAGCGGAGGTCCTGGCCGCAGCCTGGAATAAGGAAGTGGCCGGGGCCTTGGACAGGATCCCGCCTGTGCGGCCTCTCTCGGCCCATCCAACCCGATATTCCCTGTGGTTCACGGAGGGATTAAGGGTTCTGAAGAGGGTTAAGAGACGTCTAGAGCGCCGCTGGAGAAAAACAAAGACCGAATCCGACTGAACACAAGCTAGAGCTGCAGTTAAGGCCTACCTTGTGGCGGTAAGAGTGGCGAAACGTCAATATTTCTCCGCTCTTATTGCATCCGCAGAATGCCGCCCGATGGCCCTGTTCGGGATTACTCGATCTCTCCTAGGTAAGGTGGGCCCAGTGACCCACCTTCAGGGCCGTGCGGAGGAATTTTCAGGGCATCTGATGGATAAAATCGCTCGGATTCGCTCTAAGCTGGACTCCAGGCGTGATGCATGGTCTGGGGAGATGCCGAGGGAATGTCTTTGCCCGGTTATCTGGGAACGGTTTGATCCTGTTGGGCCTAAGGAAGTGGACAGGATCCTCCGGACTGTAAGAGCCACCACGTGCCATCTTGACCCATGCCCCTCCTGGCTTGTGAAAGCAGCCAGGGAGGTGACATGTGGCTGGGTCCATGCGATGGTTGTTACGTCCTGGGGAGAGGGAGTGTTTCCGGCTGCTTTTAAGGAGGCGCTGGTGCACCCCCTCCTCAAGAAGCCATCGCTGGACCCTACAGTGTTGGACAACTTTCGTCCCGTCTCCCACCTCCCCTTTTTGGGGAAGGTGGTTGAGAAAGTGGTGGCATTACAGCTCCAGAGAATTCTGGATGATACGGATTATCTAGACCCCTTCCAGTCAGGGTTCAGGCCGGGATATGGGGTGGAAACTGCATTGTTCGCACTTACAGATGATCTCTGGCGGGAGCGGGATGGAGGCAGTGCGTCCATCCTGGCTCTTCTTGACCTCTCAGCGGCTTTCGATACAATCGACCGTGGTATCCTTTTGGGGCGGCTCGGAGAGTTGGGGGTGGGCGGTGTAGTTTTGCGCTGGTTCGCCTCCTTCCTCCGGGATCGGTCCCAATCGGTGGTAATAGGAGATGAGAGGTCCGACCCTCGGCCCCTACTTTGTGGGGTGCCGCAGGGCTCGGTTCTCTCCCCTCTCCTGTTTAATATCTACATGAAACCACTGGGTGAGATCATCCGCCAACACGGGATGAGGTATCATCAATATGCTGATGATACTCAATTGTATATCTCTATCCCGGGTGAGTTAAGTGATGCAGTGGCTGCCCTCTCTCAGTGTCTGAAGGCTGTGGGGGTCTGGATGGGGAACAACAGGCTTCAGCTGAACCCTGGTAAGACAGAGTGGCTGTGGATTGATGGCGCCTCGGGATCCAGAGAGTTGTCATCTTTAGATCTGGATGGGGTGGCACTACCCCGTTCAGACTCGGTGCGGAACCTGGGGGTCCTTCTGGACTCATGGCTCCTGCTCGATGAGCAGGTGGCAGCCGTGGCCAGAAGGGCGTTTATGCAACTTCGAGTTGTACGCCAGCTACGCCCTTTCCTGGACCGAGATGCCCTCCGTACAGTCACTCATCCCCTGGTCATCTCTCACATAGACTATTGCAATGCGCTCTACATGGGGCTACCCTTGAAGAGTATCCAGAAGCTTCAGCTGGTCCAGAATGCGGCTGCGCGCGCAGTTACGGGTGCCTCAAGATCAGCACATGTGACACCTCTCCTGTGTGAGCTGCACTGGTTACCAGTTTGCTTCCGGGTGCAATTCAAGGTGTTGGTTGTTACCTTTAAAGCCCTACATGGCATGGGACCAGGTTACCTAAGGAACCGCCTCATCCCCAGAACGTCGACCCGCCCCACCCGGTTATGCAGAGAGGGCTTGCTATGGATCCCGTCTATAAAAGAATTCCATCTGACGGGGTCCAGGAGGCGAGCCTTCTCGGCAGTGGCACCCACCCTTTGGAACATTCTCCCCCTGGAGGTGAGGCAAGCCCCCACACTCCTGACCTTCCGAAAGCAATTGAAGACCTGGCTCTGCCACCTCGCCTGGGATGGGGGGGATAATAGCTCCTCTTGGAGGTGGCTGGCACCATAGAGTTCCTTTAAACAATAATATAACCTCTTGGATTTTATATATTTATATATTTATATTTAATTAAATTGGAATGATGTATTGTATTTTATATGCTTTTAATTAATCAATTTTGTTGTAAACTGCCCAGAGTCCCCTTGTGGGGGGAGATGGGCGGTGATATAAATTGAACAATAAATAAATAAATAAATGAATTAGTATTTAGAGATCATTTTAAGTCATCGTGGCTAAAAAAAAGCCTTAGATAAAATTAAATTGCTGGGCTTCTCTATGGAAAGTCTGTGCTCATTAGGATTTGATAGTGCTAGAACCGCCCTGAAACAACGAATCTAGGATATACTGTAGATCTCCAAACAAATTTGAGTAAGGTGCTACACCCAATATCTGTCATTTTCTTCCAGAAGGGTTCATTCTAGCTTCTTATTTATCATCCATTACAATTTTGAAATTTTGTAAAGCTTTCACCTTAGCCAGGCTGGACGGTCTGCCTCAGCAGTCCTTTTTGGATGTTTTAAGGATACTCCTATGCACCTTCAGTTATGTCCATGTGGTGACGGCTCAATATAAACCCTAAGCCATATGTTGTTATACTGTTCCCTATATAAGGACTCTAGACAGATCCTTATATATCCGATATTGAAGAAATTTCCCGGCAGGGAGTCTGATTTCTATTTAATGCTACTTCTTTCGGACAAGGACTCGAAAATATCCTCCCAGGTTGCCCAGTTTTGTGCTACCATCTGCACAATACACCACACCATTACTTGGGTTTAGAATTTCTTAACATAGTATTTTATTTCAATTTATTTTAGTATTTTTATTCTTAATTAATTTTAGATCTTATCATACTAATTGTTTTTCTGTTATATGTATGTACGTATGTATGTAAGATTGTTACTATTATATATTTTTATTGTATCTGGCCTTTTGTTGTTGTTCAGTCGTTTAGTCGTGTCTGACTCTTCGTGACCTCATGGACCATAGCACTCCAGGCCTTCCTGTCCTCCACTGTCTCTCGGAGTTTACTCAAATTCATATTTGTTATATCGGTGATGCTATCTAACCATCTCATCCTCTGCTGTCCCCTTCTCCTTTTGCCTTCAGTCTTTCCCAGTATCAGGGTCTTTTCCAGTGAGTCCTCTCTTCGCATTAGGTGGCCAAAGTATTTGAGCTTCAGCTTCAGTATCTGTCCTTCCAATGAGCAGTCAGGGTTGATTTCCTTTAGGATTGACTGATTTGACCTCCTTGCAGTCCAAGGGACTCTTAAGAGTCTTCTCCAGCACCACAGTTCGAAAGCATCAATTCTTCGGCGCTCAGCCTTCCTTATGGTCCAACTCTCACAGCCATACATTACTACTGGAAAAACCATAGCTTTAACTATACGGACATTTGTCGGCAAGGTGATGTCTCTGCTTTTTAATATGCTGTCTAGGTTTGCCATAGCTTTCCTCCCAAGGAAAAGGCAAGCGTCTTTTAATTTCATGGCTGCAGTCACCGTCTGTGGTGATCTTGGAACCCAAGAAAATAAAATCTGTCACTGCTTCCATTTCTTCCCCTTCTATTTGCCAGGAAGTGATGGGACCAGATGCCATGATCTGGGTTTTTTTAATGTTGAGTTTCAAGCCAGCTTTTGCACTCTCCTCTTTCACCCTCATCAAGAGGCTCTTTAGTTCCTCTTCACTTTCTGCCATTAGGGTGGTATTGTCTGCATATCTGAGGTTGTTGATATTTCTCCCGGCAATCTTAACTCCGGCTTGTGATTCATCCAGCCCGGCATTTCTCATGATGTACTCTGCATATAAGTTAAATAAGCAGGGTGATAATATACAGCCTTGTCGTACTCCTTTCCCAATTTTGAACCAGTCGGTTGTTCGATGTACGGTTCTAACTGTTGCTTCTTGACCCGCATACAGGTTTCTCAGGAGACAGGTAAGGTGGTCTGGTACTCCCATCTCTTTAAGAATTTGCCACAGTTTGTTGTGATCCACACAATCAAAGACTTTAGCGTAGTCAATGAAGCAGAAGTAGATGTTTTTCTGGAACTCTCTTGCTTTTTCCATGATCCAGCGAATGTTGGCAATCTGATCTCTAGTTCCTCTGCCTCTTCGAAACCCAGCTTGCACTTCTGGTAGTTCTCGGTTCACATACTGCTGAAGCCTAGCTTGTAGGATTTTGAGCATAACCTTGCTGGCATGTGAAATGAGCGCAATTGTACGGTAGTTTGAACATTCTTTGGCATTGCCCTTCTTTGGAATTGGAACATAAACTGACCTTTTCCAATCCTGTGGCCACTGTTGAGTTTTCCAAATTTGTTGGCATATTGAGTGCAGCACTTTATTGTCCATGGGTTTTCTTGGCAAGGATACTGGAGTGGTTTGCCATTCCCTCCTCCAGTGGACCACGTTTTGTCAGAACTCTCCGTCATGACCTGTCCGTCTTGACCTGACTTCATCGAGTTACGCAAGCCCCTTCGCCACAACAAGGCAATGAATAAACATGTTGTTGTTGGGGAGGACATCTGGACAGAATTTTGGTCTGTTGTATCCAAAGTCTGCTAAATATAGAAGTGTTGAATTAATGTTTCATTGGATACAAATTTTCATGTAAGCTCATTTTTTTCCCCCTGCTGGTTTCAAAACCTGATATGTAAGTCAGGTGAGACAATCCTTTGATCTAGAAAGTGAGAAATGATGTGTAACTGAAAGGGATGGCTTGGCCAGCCCTTCAAAATTATTTATATAGGAAATTTACCTTATATATTTAGGCTTAAAATGAAACCAGATAAACAAACAGAGCAAGTGGCAAAACTACCAGACATATTTTCTCAATGAAATACATCTTTAATTTTGATAAATAAAATAATTTCTTGATTTTAGATTTCACCTGATACATATTCATCAAAGAATTTTTTTTGGACTGGGAAAATAAAATGCCTTTCCGAATTGACATTAGATGGCAATCCTTTTCTGAGATAGGACAAAGATGTTGCAATGTTCTTCAACAATGGAGTTGTATTTTATAAGCATTACATTTTTTCTATGTCTCTAGGTGCTCTTAGAAGACTTGTATCAGATCACTTAACTTAAAATGCAACTGCTATCATAGATTATTTCAAGCCTGCCTTCCTTCCTTCCTTCCTTCCTTCCTTCCTTCCTTCCTTCCTTCCTTCCTTCCTTCCTTCCTTCCTTCCCATTTTAGTCAACCTTATACTGTAATGTAAAATATCTGAGCAATGACGAAACAGGGTAAAACGTTTCAAACAATAAATAAAATTAAGACAAGCAAATATAAATTCCCAAAATGGCTGGAAACAACCTGAGGTTTATTCAAAGCACTCAGGTGAATAAACAGTAGAATGAGCCAAACTTTTTCAGCCAGTCACGGGACCTTCAAGTTGGGAAGCCAACCTTTTTCTGAACTTTCCTGCCACAAATCATTGTTCTTTCACCAGCAGTGTGTGTGTGATACTCCTGTCAATGGTGATATTGCACCCCTTGACATATTTTCACTTAGCCGCAAATATTTTCATTTGTTCTTTCCAACTGTATTTGCTTTTCTAAAACCAACTGACACCCAACCATTGCTGTTTTAAGATGTACATTGTTTGTTTCTGTTGTCTCTTCTCTTTTTAATATTTTATTTTTAATAAAATTGAAGCCAAGAATAGAACCTTCAGCAATATGGTGGACATCCAGCTAACCAGGCAATCAGGGTGTTCATGGGTAGGTGTGTACAAAGTCGAGATGACAGCCACTCTGTGGGATCAAAGCTCTCACCCTTTTTTCATGGGTGTTGCATCAGATGTCTTAATGGCTTCATCTCTCTGGCCATTCTGTGCTAAATTTTTCAAGGTCCTTGCAGTCACAACACAGTTTACTGTGCTCAATAAAACTGGCTAGAAAACATCCCTCTGATAGGAGATGGGAGGGATAAGAATGTCATGGTTGGCTGTGTCACCTCTTTGACACAACCTGATGTTCTGTGACATCACTTGAAAGGTTGTAGAAGGCCTCTCAGCCTCGTTTAACGGATGGTAGCTTTTCCTACACACCGCAGGCAACTGGATAAAATCAACTGGGTTCTTCTACTTGGCAGGCAATTAATAGAGATGTCACTTTAAGGCTTTAAATTATAAACTGGGCTCTTCCAAGGACTGATTAATAACTTGGCATTCTACAGTTCAGTGCTGGAAGGAAAAGAGTAAAGCACATGACTTTATTCTAGAAGGGCTGAAATGTCTTCATGCAAGATGAGCTATAATATAACTATAACTATAATAGCTATAACTATAATATAACTATAACTATAATAGCAGTCAACATTGTGCATATAATAGCCATGGGACAAGGTGAGATCACCTTGTACCAACAGTTTATTTGTTTTTCAAATCAGTGATTCAGGTGCTCTTAAAGATGAAAAATGCATTTCTTCTCATCTACAGGTAGTCCTCACTTAGCAACCACTCTTTCAGTGACCGTTTGAAGTTACGACGATGCTGAATGAGGAGACTTATGGCCGGTCCTTGAAGTTGCAGCTGTTGCAGCACCCCCACAGTCACGTGCTTTGCAGTCACGTGATTTACAATGGTCGCATTGTCCCACGGTCATGTGATCACCATTTGCGATCTTCACTGCTGGCTTCCCACAAGCAAAGTCAATGGGGAAGCCAGCAGAAAGTTGCAAGTTGTGGACATGTGACATTGCATTTAATGACTGCACACAACTCGCTTAACAACAGCAATCAGAACTGCTGAAGCTGCCATTGTAAGTCGGTGCAGTCACATGATTTTTCAATTTATGACTGCGTTGCTTAGCAATGGAGTTCCCGGTCCCAATTCCCCCAGCATGGCTGGCTAGGGAATTCTGGGAATTGAAGTCCACACATCTTAAAGTTGCGAAGGATGAGAAAAAGTGGGTTAGAGTACGGCAACAAAATGCAAATGTGGATGTGTTTGTGGAAAAGAGCATTTCTGCCCTACCTGTTTTTTCCCATCCTTTGCAGCAATGCACAAAAACACTTTGAGCTGGGTGTTTCCATATCCTTTTTTGCCTAGAATAGATTAGGTGGAGAACGTCATCAAGTCAAGATGTCAAAGCACATGTTCTGCATTATTTCAAATTAGAGGGAAAAGCCAGCCTTTTCCCTGCAATGTGAAATAACACAAAGCACATGATGTGTCCAGCCCTCAAATGCTGGGCATCTTGGCTGAGATTTCTAAAAAGCAAAATCTCCTTCAAAGCAAGATTGACTCCTGATGACTTCATGGACATAATCAGTGCAGTTTTCTTGGGAAAGAGCACAAACTTGGTTTGCAATTAGCTTCTTCTGAGGGTGTGTTTTTTAAAACTCCCCATTCTAGCCTACAATCTTGGGTTTCCTGGCCTTGTCCCACCCAAGTACTAACCAGATCTGATCCTGATTAGCTTTTCAAGATCAGCCTAGGTTGGTTAGTGCCTTCCTTATGTCTGAATTCGGTACCATTTTGTTCCATTATTTCTTCCAGGTTTCTTCTGCATATTTCAGAAGTGGCATGTTTAGTGTGCTGCTTTGTCAGTCTGCAGAAATAACTTCAGCTCCGCTCTAGTGAAAAACCTGTTCATCCCAGGCACCACAGAACGTGACTCCTAGAACACTTGCTTCTTCGTTTAAAAGGCTGACACGTTTAGACAAAATTTCAAGACTTTTGTTTCCAATGAAAAAATCAACGATGGAAAAATTTGCTTCTTCATTTAAAAGGCTGACACATTTAGACCAAAGTTTTTCTTTCCATTGGAAAAAAATCATGATGGAAAAACGTCACATTTTCCCCACGGTTGCCAAGAAATGCTCATCTTTGCTAGCTGTTATTGAACAAAAGTTGATATTTTAAAACAAGAGTTAGATTATTGGCAATATGGATTGCCAGCTGGAGAAGCCCACCATTGCAGAATATCACCTGCCTTGAAATTAATGCGTTCTCTTCCAACAGGTTTCTGCACCTGGTTATTACTTATAAAACCCATAACGGCACAATATATATTAGGGACTGTCTTGCCACATTTGTTGGGTTTGTTGAACAGCAGGAGATTACAGATCCTGCCCCCATGACGTACGTAAAAAAAGAGGCTTGATTCAATCACATGGTTGTGGGACCATCTTGACTCTTTTGACACCCCCCTTCCCTTTGCATCCAAGTCAATTTCCTGGTTCTGTGAAATGATTTCACTGCCATTCCAGTCCATTCTGCTTGATAGCCCATTTTATCGACATCTACAATCAAGGGCGGGGGGGGGGAAGTTTTATCATTTCCAAGTACTACATTTCCCAAATATTCCAGAAAAATACACCTCAGCCTATTTAGTGCTGGAGCCAAAGCCAACACATAGACAGAAGTGAATGAATTTGGCTTCCAGACATTTTCAAATGTCATGAACACTGGACTACACTGAAAGTTTTTGACTAATATTTTAACACACCGTGTCAGTTTGTATCATGTTACGACACGCCATAAGCAATCCTGTCCATCAGACATAAATGTGCTGTGACTGTTATCTGACTGGCGACACGAGAAGAGATGGGGCAGCTGTGACTGAAGACTTGTTTAAACCAGTGAAGTGTGAGCAGCGTTCAGAAGCAAAGCCCCAAGTCCAGATCATCTCCATGCGAGACAGTTCATTTAAAAGCTTATTGCAACTTATTCATGGCTAGGGTCTCCAAAGGCTGTTTCCTGCATGCAACTTTATCCGTTGCTTTTCACCCTTTTGGAACACCTACTGTACATAACAGCAGAATCAAAGAATTTTAGAAATGAAAGATACCTTCTGTTCATTTTCCCGTAAGGGATGCCTTCAGCATTTCATCGCCACCTGAATGCTTTCCTTAAGACTGAATTCATATTAAAGCTTTGCTCTACATTCCTTTGTAATCTCTGAACGTGTGTGTGTGTGTGTGTGTGTGTGTGTGTGTGTGTTCCGCATTAAAATCCAGATCTGATTGCAAATAATTCTTTGGTTGACAACGGTGTCGTCCACAGATTCTCGCTTTCATCAAAATGACAAAAGAAGTGTTGCCTGCAAACTCCGTCCGACCCTTTGGGGTGTGCAGGTGATATTACAATGCACATGGAAAAGGGGCATGGCTTGCATCATAACAACGCCACACTGCTTATATCAGTCTGATGCCTCCTTTGACCCTCCCTACAGGCTATGTTGGTATACAACAAAGCAGACCCCAGTGATTAACAGGAACTAGATTTTAAGGCTATTTCCATTCCAAGAGAAATTAGTTTCTTATGAAATATTGGGTTCTTGTAATCAATGCATTAGAAATTAAAAATCATCTTTCTTCATGCCTGTATCCCCATCCCCAGTCCAGATGGAGCATAACAGGCAAATGTTACAAATTATGCAGCATCTCAGTAGAGAAGTCATGAAATATGCACGACCTTCTTGAGAACTTTCATTATTTTTATTTAAAGCCTTTTGGGTGACCTGAGAATGAACCTCACTGGGATTTAGTTTAGCTCAGGGAGAAAACACTTCAATTCAGCCCACAGACCCCATCTTCCTGGCCACTGTGGTCTTTGAGACTCCCTGGTTACCCAAAATTGATCCGCCCACACTTTAAGGGAAGAGGTTCTTTTTGGCTTGGAAGGCTGGGAGTTGTAGTCTGACACAATTGGTTGGAGGAGGCTTGGACTGAAATATTTAGAAAAAGTCATTGGATGTGCAAAAAGAGAAAAAGAAGGAGGAAAAGTTGGGGGGCACGCAAAGCAGACCTTTCTCATGGATGAAACAAAAGTAGGGTTGCAAACAAATGTGTGTCTTCTGAAAGCTAAATTATCCAGAGGAAAGCACTGAGAAATGAAACACAGAAACCAGCATTTGCAGTCTCAATTGCTACCAAGCTCCCAGTGGTAGAAAGTCGGTGGAACTATAGAAAGAGCAGTGACTTCATCAGACCATTATATGATTGAAGGAGAACGGGAGGCCTTCCAACATTGGAGTAATTGGAGTAGCTCTTTTATTCCTCCCCCCCCCCCATCATAAAACTGGGAATATCCACTTTCATTATTTTTGCATCCTTTTCCAACATGCAGCTTAAATCATGAGCAGCTGTAAAGTCAAGTAAGCTTTCAAAGCAAAATTAATATGCGAAATAACTTTTGTCCAGAAGGGAATCGCTCTAACGCAAGAACTTGTTGTATGACCCTGGGTTGCATTTTGAAGGACACAGTTTCAACAATGAGTTGAACCCTCCATCTCTTCCTGAAAAGCGTACATAAGTGTCCAACGCGCACAAAACATTTATTTTGTTGCGTTCCTTGTCAATAGAAATCGATAAAATAGGACAGGAATGCCAAAGGCGACTTTTGTGAGCACATTCTTCTTCCCTGTTCTGTAGTTCCCTTTCTGAAATTTTAAATTGGTCTCACTTTTCTCAAGCGTCCCTCCCTCTTTCCTGGTTTCACCTCTGTTCAATAATTTTACAAAAATATTCTTCCTGCTTTTTCATTTTTCATGAAAAACGTTTTGCTCTACTTGGGAGATTTTTGGAAAGACCACATATTTTACTTTTCATTTATTCATGGGACACATTTGGGAACACACCCTGAGCCCATAACGGAAGCAACTGGCAGTCATATAAATAAAAGCCTTACAAGTAAGTTATTCAGTGAAAACTGATAGCTCTTTGTATTTCGTACATACATATTTGTAGCTGTATAACTACAGCCTTCATCATCTGTATCATATCATTTGTATATCTTGGGCTGGCTGTGTGCTAGCATCCGTAATTTATAGCAGGATGGATGCAATGTGAACTAAAGGCTCTGGAAGATGGGTTAAAATGCCCGGTTTTGCCTCCTGCACCAGGTTTACTAGGAATTTTTTCTCAGCTAAACTGGAATTTGGGAGGATTGAAACGCAAGCTGAGCGAACTCGCGAAGCAAGAGCTGAACAGAAGGGGGAATAACTGCTGATCTTTAAATAAGGTTCCAGCTGCCAAGTTGTTAAAGGGCACGGCTGGGGTCATTCTGCCGGCCTGTCTTGAGCCCCCAACAATATGGCAAAAAGTTTCTGCAAACTGAAAAAGCTCAGAAGCAAAGGAGTTTTCTCCAGGGGAAACAATGGGGATTCAATCCATTCCCACTGAGAAAGGACCAGCTAAAACCTGTGCCCTCTTTCTGAAGTGGCTGGTTCTGAGACAGCCGTACAGACATTTTCCCCACTTCTTCTCCGGCTTTGCTTCAAAAAAGAAAACGGAAAATGCAGGGCTCCACGTCAGGCAGGTTCAGAAGAGGCCCAAAGCAGGTGTGCTACTTGAATTAGGCTCTTTTCTGCTGGTTAGGCTTTTTTTTTTCTTTTTCTTTTTTCCATGCACAATAACACAATCCTGCTTCCTGCCGGCCCCCTCGAAGTCTATAAATAAATGTCTGCATTGTGGGCAAAATTCGGGAAGGCGCCAGGACTCGAGTGGATGGGGGCAAAGGCAGGAGAATTTGTGCCTAATGAACCACTTCAAACCCAGCTCCCTTAAGTATTGGAGGAAATGCTTCCAACTTTGCTGTCTGGACAAGCAAGGAGATAAAAGAAAGACGGCGTTGGAATCCAGGAGAGGGACTGAAATCCTCAATCCTTTTCACCCGCAGAACTCCAACTGACTTAGTGTTTGCTGTGCTAAGAGCTTCATAGATTATAACCCCCATCAAATTCGTATTTCTTTCTGGAAGCCTCTGATTAAGGTGGCTGCTTTTTGTTCTCTCTCTGACAAGCCTTTCTTCTCGTTTCTAGCACGTTTCCTCCCAATTGCAAGGTTTCAAAACACCCGGCCGATGACCCAACCTTTGAAAATATAATATTTGTCCGTGCTGATGAACACCATGCAGTCTGTTCCAAATGGTGTTCTTTCTTCAAAACGCTTTTCAACAAGTACAGAATGTGACTTCTTAATTATGATTAAATTTTTTTTAAAGGATCAGGGTGGGAGGAACAAAATGAGATCTTAACATCAACACGAGCAAAGATTAAATTAAATGGGTAGAGGCAGAAATATGTCAGGGAAGATAATACAATAGAAATTAAAGAGCAATTAGGGTGTCCTTGAGGTATTACCCATTCCATTGCTTCCTCTTTTTTTTAATTGAATGGCTTATATCAAATGCACCTTTCTCCCTTGCTAATTGCTTTCGTCTGTTCACAGATGCGCCTTGGTTGTGCAACGCTACCGACAGCCTGAAGCACTCCAGCATTTTCTAGATTTCTATCTGCTTTATTGAGAAACTGAAAGTCTCGGTAGCTGCTGATACATGATTATTCCTTTCCCAGGATAATGTTAATTCTTTTTCAGGCTGCTTGTTTTTTGAGAAAAAAAAAGTTCTGCGTTATTTATTAGCAAAGATCTCACATCTGTGACCACACCACATCTTTCTTCTCCTCTTTTGAAAACAGCTGAGATCCATTTGGAGGAGAAGATCAGAAACACGAATGTACAAATTTATTCCAGGACTGTAGTGTTCAAGGAAGATAGTCGACTGTCATGGGTTTCAACTCTTTCATGGGACCCTGGAAACAGATGGGATGAACACTTGGATATTAATCTTGAAAGGTAGAATAGTGCCCTGAGTGTGTGTGCAACTTTCTGTCTTCAAAGGAGGTATTATGCTATAATGTAATTTTGCACTTTTCTTCCCTACAAATGAACATTGCATGTCAGGGCAAAGCTCTTGGTAGAACTTGAAACTGCTTCTTTAAATTTCAGTTGTCTCAATGTTCAAGGGACCTCTGTCCAAATACTATAATAATTATAATCCATCACAGTTTGACTGTGTGAGTCAAACTGACTGCCACCCTCTGCTTAGGCAGTTCCTTATTTAATTTGGATAGTGTACTTGGGAGGCTAATTCATACAAGAGAAAAAGCAATGGATTCTTGTCCTCAGGATCTAAATAAGAGAGATAAAAGAAGAAGAAAAATAAAACGGAGGACTTGACCACTGCTTGCTTCATGAACACATCTCAGTCCCTTCCCAGCAACAATACAGAAGTGTTTTGCCATTGCCTTCTTCCAGAATTTTTTTCCAATTTATAACTCTGGGATCTCCTGGTGGTCTTCTATCCAGGTACTAGCCAGTCCAATCCCGTTTAGCCTTTTTGAGGTCACTGAAGGTGGGCTAGGTGTTGCTATCTGTTGTAAAGGGAAGGGAGGGTCAAAGATAAAGTAAAAGCAATCTGATATGGCTCTATGTTGATTTGGGATTATGGATTTAAGAGATTAAGAACATAACAGCAAGACTGAAAAAGGCAGAATATCCAGGAATTAGTAGCAAAATCACTGAAAAGTTTAGAAGACTTCAGGACAGTTTGAAATGTCTCTAAAATGTCTTCACTAAATGTTAGCCTAGAAAATGGCATAGCTGAACTTGAGAGAAAAAGCCTCTTATGTTTCCAATGAAACCATCGCCTGGTATGGCTTCTTCTAATGAAATGTTTGTTGAAACTATTATTCTTTTGTCATCCATTTCCAGATCTAAAATAATAAATCTGTTACAATTTAACAATCTGAGTAATGACCACAGAAAAGAAATATTTAAATGTTAGGAGGAGCGCAGACCATTTTGTGGGTCTTGTATTCCTTCATTTCATATACAATTTATTCTGCACCTTTCCAAATTAAGCAATCATCTTTTTCCAGCTGAGATTTGTTTTTCCACCCTTCCATGTTTCTCACTTTTCATGGCTTATTCACCAAATTCATTTCTAAAGTAGACAGTTAAAACTACGGCCCTTTTTAGCAGAGGAATCTTCAACTAATCAGAATTCTATGCTCAGTCTTACAGCTTTATTTAAAGATGTTTTTATCCCACCTTTATTGAGCCCCATTGAACCTCAGACACAACTCAGAACAGCATTACTCTGCAGAAATCAAAACAATGAAATGAAATATTGGAAGGAAGGAAGGAAGGAAGGAAGGAAGGAAGGAAGGAAGGAAGGAAGGAAGGGAGGGAGGGAGGGAGGGAGGGAGGGAGTTGCTTGCAGCTGAAGGAATATGCAAAAATAGATTTATTCAGGCCCTGAAATATCTAGCATATTCACCCAGTCAATACTTTGAAAAAGTCCTGCTTATGAGCTCCTGCTTATTTGGGCCCAGCTGTTCCTATAGGTCTGTACTTCTGTTAATGAGTTCCAGCAATCTAGCAGCATCGAGCAATTATATTCATTTACCTAATATGTACAGGTAATATGTGTAATATGCATTCCACTTTTCCACTTGGTGCAGAATCTGAATTCTTTCACTGGAAAAGTTAATCCCTGGCTGGGGAATGTCTATAAACTGGTTAACTTTCTGTCCAGGTTGAAAGTTATGCATTATACACCAACTGCACTCCAGTATAAAGAGGGGGCAAAAAAAACAACAACCAAAAACCAGTCAAGGTAAGTTTTTGCAAACCGCCTCAGATAGCAAGAAAAGCAAAAATAAGCACTTGTCTATGAGAAGGTATGAATCTGAAGGATTGATATTCCATGTGGAGGGATCCATCAGAAAGGAAGCAATTCAAGGTTTATCTTGATGAACAGAAGCAGTAGTCCGGTTTTTCTTCAGGTCTCACAGGTAAAAAAAATCCTGAGAAATGTCGATTACAACTTTATTGGCACAAAGTTAGTGATGCGATTCATTGGACAATAAAGCACAGTTGGACCTGCCATCCATTATACGGGGATCTTTATGAGAATGTTTTAAATCAATGTGCATTAAACTGCATTTATCAAAAAATGGATTGCTTTCAAAAGTGCTTCCTGTGAATAAACACAAGTCCGGTGGTTTTCAGCCGTGTTCGAGCATAGTGACTGCAGCTGTGCTAAGGATAAATCCACCCCATGGCTCTTTCCTCCCAGCTGTGGCACTCAGCCCAGTAACCCAAATATTTATTTGTTTGATTTATATCCCACTTTTATTTTGTGCACTGCAAGGTGGCATATCTGGTTTGGGGTGAGAGAGAGGGGCTGGCCCAAAGCAGTGCTGACCAGTAACACCGGTGGGGTCCATAAAGTCAAAGTGTTGACCTTGATGCTCCTGAGTGACAGAACCCCTGCCCCTACATATGGTGACATAAGAAGGGTAGGACATTGAGGGCATGGCCATGGCTGGCATCTTGACTTATGTTTTGTTTTATCTGGTCATTGACCAAAATAAATATTATCTATCATCTTGAATTGTTTTATCACCACCACCTTGATGATAGTTGGACTATGAGTGTAGTTAGCAGAAATGAGGTCAACTCGGAAAGAACCAGGGTTGGCATCATAGAGGACACATGATTATGTGGCTTCATTTCCCCATCACTTTAATTATCTCCAGTGCCTTTGGCTTCTCACTCACCACTTCCAGCAAAGTACAAGGTAGTCACTAGCTTACTGTTGAAGGCAATGGCTCCAGTTAACTTTCCCAGCACTTCTCATCACACATGGTGGCACCAGGCAGCAGCAACCCATCTCCTCTGTCCCCTGGCAAACTTTGGAGGGGGAAAAGAGCGACATTTCTCAGAGCTGCATTGGTGGGACACCCTCCCATCTCTTTCCAGGCTCCTCATTCACAGTGTTAGCCCAATAAGAGGTTTTGGAAAGTAATAAAAGTATGTGGAGCTGTGAGGTGTTTAATGGTATGTGGGAACGACCTTGGGAGACAGGAGGAAGAGCCACAGACTAGACAACCATCATGCAAAAGATATCTCAGTCCACAGAAGCAGAGGGGGCAGGAGAAGCATTTCAGAAGGGGCCCTCCCTGGTTTTCCATAGAGTAAAAGGAAAGGGGAGAGGGGAGAAATACTTTCAGACTTGCAAGATTCTGTTAATGTAACCTTACAATAAAGATGGAGCTAGTATTCATTGTTGTGCTTCTTGCCTGAACTACCTCGAAGGGCTAACAAGTGTCACTTCACTTCAGTGATGCTTCCAAAGACACACCCTCTCAAAGCAAAACCACATGTAAGAGTTCTCACACAGTAAGTGAAAATCAGCATGATAGCAAGACTGACCATTATAGGAACAAAGGACATATGGAGATGTACCAGCCAGCTCAGAAGAGGTGGCCAACTAATCCAGTAGATAGGACAGAAAGGAAAGTGAAATGCAGGGAGGTTTGAGCAGTGTTACTATACAAAGACTTGTTCTTGAATCACAGCAGTTGCTGAAAATCTTTGGAAAAGCTTCAAACCTTCTTCAGTGAATGTTAGAAGTTCTTGGATTTCTTATGAGCTTCCCTACGTGGTTCGTTCCTGCTTGGGGAGTAAAGCTGGACACCAAAAAAAGTGAAGTTCCTCCTATTTCCAAGTGTGGAGCAGACGCACTGCATTCACCTCAACTAATCAGAAGCTACTTCCATCATGGAGAGCCTTCTGGGTGCAGCCATCTGCTCAAAACTTTGTGAGATGGAGCACATCACATCCCCTACACCAGGAGAAACATAGAGATGGATCGTGCCTGCTTTCCATACACCTAGAACCTAAGCACTACTTGGAAATATCTAGAGCCAATGGCAGAATCATACAATTGCACCAAACAATTGTAAAGTTCCATAAAGTCACTGCAAAACATTACAGCAGAAGAGCAGTGCTGTAAAGCATGTGTTCAGTTGGAAAGAACAGATGCCCTGCAAATGCTTTTGGCACACTGTTACTTGCAACATTTTCCAGCACTACCTCTTATGGAAAAACTCTTGTATGTTGATGCAAAGTATTGCTCTTGGATGAACTGACCTTCAGAAAATGGTAAGCAAATGCAGCCTAAGATCACAGTCAGGGACTTTTGACACAGGCCATCATTGACTGATCTGACTGGGTCATGATGTGGCCAGCCAAAGCGCTTTCAACATTCATATAATATATCTACCTATTGGGGGTGGGGGAGATTTGCACCAAGAAAAATTCCAAATTTACGCAAAAGTCTTAAAATGTACAACTCTGTCTTGCACATCTGTATTGTGCCTAATGTCAACATCCCACTGGAGAGTGAGAGATGTTAGATATCTCTGGATTAGGACTGGGGCACGTGGTTAATCTCAAAATGCAAATATTTACAAAGACTACATTATTCACTCGTAGTAAATACAGAGTAATGGCTTGGCAAATGCAATCATCTCACATCCATCACACAATTTCTCATTAGGTTCTAATGATAGGAACAAATTGCTGTTCATATGAGTTCTTGCCGTATAAAATTATTGCAGGCAAGATGGAAAGAAGGCCTTAGCAAGCAACCTGCTCATTTTGAAAAGTAAAACATGGCAGTCTAGAACCGAGCTGCCTAACAGGGCAGAAGAAACAAGGAAACTGAGTAATTTGGACCAGCTGGGACATGAAGAGGCTACATTTTGAATGTACCCAAAATTAAAACAAAGCCACCAAGACACTAAGCACAACAGTGAAGTGAGCAGAATTTCCCTCTCTAATGGATAAATCTTTAACTTTGAAAAGCATATCCTTGCACAAGGCTTTAAATGTTATAACTCACTCAACCACATCAGGATTCTTTACGTCACTTGACCTCTTATTGTTTCCTGCAGAGCAACTACGTCCACTAGTCTAGAACGCTGATTGAGCTGATGCAAAGCAACGCGAAAGCAATTTTTGCCACGGCCAATGTGCACATTCCAGAGGCTACATTTTGTAATTGTTATGTCATAAAGCTATAGGCACATGAACTAAGTTTAAAATATGTTTTGAAACTTAACCTGCGGTCCTAACATAACCATTCAGAGAAAAGCCTTGGGGGAGATTTTTCTTGTTTGTCAATAACATAATACGGTAGCAAATAGCAGATAGCTATTTGAAATGATACAGAAATGTTTTTACATGCTCATTTCCAATTTGTGGATCTTAGTGTCAGCCCTTCAAGGTAGGCCTGGTCAGGAAACCCGGAAGTGCCGCCGTTGCGGCAGCACGCAAAAACCCAGAAGCGCTGCTGCCGCTTTCGGATTTTTGCGCGCCGCCGTTGGTGTGTCGCCACGGGAAAACACGGAAGCGCTGATGATGATCAGCGCTTCCGGGTTGTGTGGCAACACACCAGACTGTGTGTGGCGACACACTTTTGTGTCGCGACACACGGTTTGGAAAGCTCTGTTGTAGGGTATAAAAATAGAATTTTGAAAGCCTGCTAGGGTTTCCTTCTGACCTTATGCCATATAGCATCAAGGTGGGATAATTTTGAATCCCTTTTCCACCCTCCCTCCTTTTCCAGCTCTGAAATGCCATTTACTGCCTATTTTAGCTGCTACTGTTGTTTGCAACTGCTCCCCAACTTTATTTGTGCGTTCTTCTACACTTAGGCATGTGTTTTACATACACACCATCCCCTCATCATTTTATAATAGTATGTTTACTGCTTCTTAGAAACAACATCCTTTGCAGCAATTCTTAACAGATTTGCAAGAGCAGGCAACTGTGTCCAGTTCAACTGATGCTTATTAGTAGTTTTGGAGTCAGAGGAGTATTTTTTTTTTTTTTGTAAAATCAAGAACTGGGGGAGTCAAAAGTTCTATCACTGTAGGCTTGCTGATGGGCTTCCATGTCAAGTCTTCCTCGTTTTCAAGCAAGCTTACCCTTTGAAAACAGAAGGATTTGGTGACAAGAAGTCTTACCTGGAATGTGTTCTGAAATATCCATTTCTCCTGGGGTTTCCATTTACCATAATAGGCTCCAATGATTTAGAAACTTCAATTTCCATGTGCTCAGGATTAAAAATGAGGCCCATAAGGGTGCTTCCATCATAACTCCTACAGGGAGTTAAGGAATGGGAGGACATGAAACAGGAGCTTCTCCAGAATACAACCAAAACTTTCTTTGTAAAACTCAAGTCTCAAGTCTCCTTTAAGAAAACTAAGAAAAGCTATCCAAGTTACAAAGCAAGCTAGGAAAATTTCACCCCCCATTTGCTATTATCTTTGCATCATTGCATTACGATAGCCTGTTCCTAGACAGAGACCTTCATCCCACACCTGTGGTTTTCTTCCTTCTGTTCTTCTCGACAGACACTACCATCTGCTCCTTCAGTGCAAGAAACTAAAAACTTTAGAGTGAAAATCTGAGCCTGTTTGCTAGTATCAATTCTACAAGAAGCCCCCCTAAGAAGTGCAGTCCTTTATGTACTAGGGGAGGGGGGGTGTAATTCTTTTTTTTTTACCTAAGCAGGTTGCAGCATGGATGATCTTGAAGAAAAGATGCAGAGTCTGACTCAGCGCTTGGACTACCAGAAAGTTGAAGGCTGGGAAATAGCAAGAACATCTCAGAAGAATGAAATGGCACATGATATCCATCCTGTTTCCAAGAGAGAGTGTGTGTGTTACAAGCAGTCAAGCCATCCTTTTACTTGACTTCTACAAGTTCCTCATCTTCTTTGTTTATCAATGCCAGTTTGGATTATATTTTTCCTTCATCCTCCTGCTGCTTTTATTATATGATGATAGTTATTCATATCAGCTTTATAACTGTGTAGGATTTTAAATCATGATCATGGTGGGAATTTTTTATTAACAAAGCAACCTAGAAATGTTTTTAAATAAACAAGCAAAAAAAATCACTGAGCTTCTTCAAGAGTTGGAAAATCATGTTGCGTGTATAAATCTGATTCAGTATCAGGAATAGACAACAGGAGGAGAGAAGGAGAAGACCTCATAGAAGTTCTAAAAATACTTTAACTCTGATTTTTGCTTTGTTCTTCACACCTCCCTGTGGTCCTTGTGGAAGAAACCTGCCCATCTGAGGGTGCCGTTCAGAATTATCCAGTTCAAAAGTTAAACATTCTCCAGTGGAAACTTATAAATAAATAGATGTTATAAAACGTCTAGAGCCCTACTTCTTTTGTCTCTAGGAACCTGAAGCTATAAAATTCTATCTATAGAGCTTCCTTCTGCAGGGAACAGAGGGAAAATACCAAAGGAACTGTAAAGTATTGTCTGCATTGGGAGAGACATGAAACCTATGCACTTAATAGAGGAAAAAGTCAAGGGTACATTTGAGAAAAAGCCTTGAAGCATAAGAATTCACTCAGATTGCATCCAGCTCTTGGTAAGATTGGTTTCTTGGTTATGATAGTGTTCAAGGGAAACACAAGGAGAATATATGGACTGGATAGGTAGATAAATACTTACATGGAAGAAAGACCCTGAAAGCTGGAAAAAAAATAGTTCTCAGTTTCCTTCACAGACAATTTCTTTGTCCTCTCAAGTGAAGGATGCAACCGTAGAAGGGACAGGAATTCCTTCATATTGGCAGTTTCTATAAAGTCAGGACTAATCCCACATGGAAATCAGAAAAAGCAAGGGGGCAGCTCTTCTATATCTCTGTCTTGTGGACAGCTAGCAACTCTCCTCACACCTTCTAAATAACCTCATGTGAAAAATAACATGGAGGCCGGAAAGCCAAGGCAGAAATCCTGAGGGTACAGAGCATTCAGTGAGACTCACAGAGGGGTACGTCATAATCCTCCCTTTTTCCAGGATCCTGTTTTCCATCCCATCCCAAGTTTCACTCTCCCTGGCTCTCCTCTCTGTTCTTCCACGTTACACAAATGATCCTGACCATGCTGTAGAGCAGTATTTCTCAACCTTGGAAGCTTGAAAATGTTGAAGCTGGATTCAGTTCCCAGAATTTCCCAGCCAGCCATGCTGAGAACAAGGTTGAGAAACAGTGCTGTAGAGTGCCTTTTTGGTTTATCTTCCTACTCCTTCATCTTCCATTTTGATTGAGCTTCCTATTTGCTTTACCCAGCATTCACTTCTTTATCTCCTGGCACATCATCCTAGTCTTTAGGCTGCCTCCCCAACTGACTCAACTTCCAGGGAGGGGGCAATTGTGTTATATTTTAATCTCACCGTATCATCTATTTCATCAGAAGCACAAGCCATTCCTGACAGATCTGCTTTCTGAGAATTTGGAACGTTTAGGAACATTCTATGCTCAACCAAACGGTGCCAGGAGCTTCATGAATGCAATATGAATGAATTGCATGATTTGTTTCTTTTGATCAGATTCCAGTTACTTTTGCCTTAACAATGTCACATACCCAACAACTCCCAAGAACAGAATGCTGAAAATCTAGCAGATACAATCTCCAGATTTCATTTTCCGTTGACAGTTGTGTATACTGTATACGGTTGCCCTAATGATACTTACTTACTTACTTACTTATTTATTTATTTATTTATTTATTTA
Organism: Charina bottae; assembly: GCA_023362775.1. Lineage (NCBI taxonomy): Eukaryota > Metazoa > Chordata > Lepidosauria > Squamata > Charinaidae > Charina > Charina bottae. The sequence goes on from JALMGJ010000019.1 coordinate 10,826,584, forward strand.
TTTATTTATTTTCTATCCCACCTTTATTAATTTTATAAATAACTCAAGGCGGCGAACATACCTAATACTCCTTCCTCCTCCTATTTTCCCCACAACAACAACCCTGTGAGGTGAGTTGGGCTGAGAGAGAGGGACTGGCCCAAGGTCACCCAGCCGGCTTTCATGCCTAAGGTGGGACTAGAACTCTCAGTCTCCTGGCTTGCCATTGGCTCCTTCCTAGGGCTGAGAGACAGGGACTGGCCCAAGGTCGCCCAGCCGGCTTTCATGCCTCAGGCGGGACTAGAACTCTCAGTCTCCTGGTTTGCCATTGGCTCCTTCCTAGGGCTGAGAGAGAGTGACTGGCCCAAGGTCACCCAGCCAGCTTTCATCCCTAAGGTGGGACTAGAACTCACAGTCCCCTGGTTTCTAGGCAACATAGATAGAGCCAGTTTGGTCTAGTGGTTAAGGTGCTGGGCTAGAAACCAGGAGGCTGTAAGTTCTAGTCCCGCCTTAGGCATGAAAGCCAGCTGGGTGACCTTGGGCCAGTCCCTCTCTCTCAGCCCAACTCACCTCACAAGGTGGTTGTTGTGGGGAAAATAGGAGGAGGAAGGAGTATTAGGTCTTTTCGCCACTTTGAGTTATTTATAAAAATAATAAAGGTGGGATAAAAATTAAAAAACAAAAAACAATGCCACCAGAGCTACATTTCCATGAAGATAGATCCACATTGCCTGTACAGTTCTGATCCATCAATGGAATTAATGTATGTGAAAGCTACATTAAAGCTTCCTATGATCTTCCTTGCCAAACTTGGTGGCGAGAGGACTGTATTTTCTCAATTTGGGTCAGAAAAATCCTTGGGAAGATTGCAGTGGTGCATCCAGGACGTGGGAGAAGCTGTTGAGAGAGAGAATAAATACACCTCTGTCCACACAAATGGGTTTCATTTACATAATGAACAGAAAATGAAGCAGAACATTTTGAAGGGATCCATCATTGTGGCAAGAGCAAACTCCTCATTATGACTCTACCAGAGATCACATGATAAATTGGTAAATCACAACTCTTGTATTGTTTCAGGTGCTTTTTGGCACAGGATAGATGACCCTAACCTCTACCTCCCCGGCATTTGCCTATAGCATATGAATTTGCACTATAAAAAGCGAACAAAGTAATGTGGGAAGGGGTGGGAGGAGAAATTATAATTAAGGGTGATTTCATCCAAATTAAGCCATTAACTTATCTCAGGAACAGAGACGATCAGTTGATCAATCAACTGATCATCAATCTGTATAAGATAAACCTCACTTGGGGGTCTTCATCCAACCATAATGCAAACTCTGTCTCATCAAGTAAGATGGAGTTTTAACTCTAGGGAACATTCCGGTGTTTGTTTTCTGTTGCTGTACTATCTCACTTTGCATTTAAATTGTTTGATTTTTATTTCATTGTAGTTTGCACAGAGAACTTGTATGCTACATGGCAACCAAATCTGTCGTTTAAGAAATAATCATATCTGCATTCGTGGGAGAATTCAGGCCAACTTATTTTGAAGTCTACTGAAAGCTATGGCCAAAGCAAGCTGCACAATATACAGTAAATAGTTATAGTTGGACTACTATTTGTAATGTCACTGAATATTTGTCAGTAAGCTCTTGAACTATATTGAATTACATTTCTTATACCCGCTTAGTCAATTTTTCTTATAAATTATGATGGCAGACAAGGCCCAGTTGGAATCAAATGCTTAAAGTCTTCTTAAATTGGGCCCTTTCAGGCTACAGTTGGATAGTCTCACATGGAGCTTATCCCACGGAGAGGAATAAATATGTCTGTAACAGTATTTCTATCCAGAATTCTTTCTGATACACTGTGTTATCACATTCGTAGATCTTCAGACAAATGATGCATGCACCCAAGATACTGCTTGCCTCCATGAATTGTGTTAACTGGGCTTGAGAAAAAGCAAAATTTTGTGGAGTCCCAAATAAATCCCCGCAGGCAATGAAAACAGAAACACTGTAAGTTGTTTATTTGATTTGATTAAATTGGCATTCTAATGCTGAGGGTTTTCATTCAGCATGTGGTTAACACCTTTTGATGCAGCCTCTCTTCCTATAAATAGTATCCAGCATTGTTCCCCAAGCATGGAAGGTTATTAAAAACATATCACTAAGTTGCCGATTCTTCCAGCTGATATACTTGAGTTGTTAATTTTCTACTTGCAGAATTTGGGAGATGGGGATAATAAAAGAATGTATTGATGCATTCATTCATACATACTGTACATACACACAGTGCATGCATGCATGCATGCATTATAGACGCCCAACAATAACAAAGGTTAAAAATAATAATCTTCAGCATATAACAACAGCATCCACCAGCTATGGCCCCAACAGGGGTTGGTTACTTTGCATTGTCCCCAACGCTTCCTTGAAGAGCCATGTCTTCACAGCTCTATGAAAGCCCAACAAACTGGGGAATACCTGGCAGTGAACATTGTCAGAGGAGGAAGCATCACTGAGAAAGCCCAAATATGGCAGCCCCATAGAGGGACCTTTAGCCAGCTTTCTCCCCTAGCTCTTACTGGACAGGCAGACTCAGCCTGGGAAAGTTGATCTTGAAGGTGTCCAGGCCCTGAGCATGTGGGGTTTGAAACGTAAAAAGCAGCATGATGAATTACATCCAGAAGCTAACTGGCAGCCAGTGCAGCTCCCAAATTAGAGGTGTTAGGGGGCAAAACTAGGTACAGCCATAACTACCCAGGTTGTCACATGCTGCGCCACAGCTTGCATCAACTTCTGGATGGTCTTCAAGGGCAGCTCCATGTACAGCATATTGTAATAGTCCAGCAATGCCTTCTGACCCAGGAATGGCTGCAACTGTGCACAAAACGTAATGGTGCAAAGACCCTCCTGGCCATAGCCTCCATGTGCTGTTCAAACAGGAGCTATGAGTCTAAGAGAACCTCTTAGCTACAAACCAGCTTCATCTGGTGTAACTCCATCCAGAGTTAAAGATGGACCATCCCTAGATAGACCTTCAATTTAACAGCCTCTTTGTTTCCCGATCCAGGCCCTAACAGCTTCAAGGGACCAGATCAAGTACTCAATTGTATTTCCTGTCCAGCCCAAAGCGACATAGCTGAATATCATCGGCATATTGAAGTCACCTCATCTCATGCCAATGGATGACCTCTCCAGTGGCTTGATGTAGATGTTAAACAGCAAAATGGAACAGGATGAGGCTCGGGGCATCCTGCACTAAGGCAGCTGTGGACTAGATTTCTTGCCGCCACCACCACCTCGACCTGAACTGGCCACTCAGGAAGGAGAGCCACTGCAACACAGTGCATCCCAACCTTATGAACCAATGAAGAAAGATACTATGGTTAATGGTACTGAGATGCCAAGAGACCCAGCATGGCCAGGAAGGTCACCCTCCTCCAACTTAGTCCCACCAAAGACATCTTCCAGGTGACCAATAGAGTTTCCATCTCATACTCCAGCTTGAATCGAGGAGGAGGAAGAGGAGGAAGAAGAGGAGGAGGAGGAGGAGGAGGAGGAGGAGGAGGAGGAGGAGGAGGAGGAGGAGGAGGAGGAGGAGGAGGAGGAGGATCTGCCTTAAGAACAGGATGGGTCTCCTCACGAACTCCCTTCTCTCAAAACCACAGTTTAGATTTCCTTCTGTCTATAAGCAAATCCTCTTAATCTCATGTGAGTTCAGTTAGGTTTTTCTGCTAGAAATATATTCAATAATGCAGTACTTTCTACCTCTTCATACACTAGTTCAACAGTAAGATACTCTATATATGCAGCTGTATTTCATTTGCAGAATGTACAAAGGGATTTCCACAACCAAACCTAAGAAAAACCTAACTGGCTGAACTCATATTATTCATCTCAGCTATTGGGGAGAGTAAGGACATTGATGGAGATATGCAAGATCTGTTACCAAAGTGACAAGGGGTGAAATGTATCTTAAATCGACAACAGATAGAAAATGTACAGAAGAGGCTCAGTTGTTGTTTATTAATTCAGTCGCTTCCGACTCTTCGTGACTTCATGGACCAGCCCACGCCAGAGCTTCCTGTTGGCCGTCGCCACCCCCAGCTCCCCTAAGGTCGAGTCCGTCACCTCCAGAATATCATCCATCCATCTTGCCCTTGGTCGGCCCCTCTTCCTTTTGCCTTCCACTTTCCCTAGCATCAGCTTCTTCTCCAGGGTATCCTGTCTTCTCATTATGTGGCCAAAGTACTTCAGTTTTGCCTTTAATATCATTCCCTCAAGTGAGCAGTCTGGCTCTATTTCCTGGAGGATGGACTGGTTTGATCTTCTTGCAGTCCAAGGCACTCTCAGAATTTTCCTCCAACACCTCTCTAATTCACATGGGTATAAGGAGGAGGAGGAGGTACAGCTCAATCAGACTAGCAAGATTCTGTAATTATAGCTACTCCCAATAAAAATAGATTTAGCCTTTCTACAGAGTTGATTTCCTGGTCTGGTCTATCTGGTGGGGCTGACAGATGTAAATCCTCAACTTCAACTCAAAATTGGTTGCCTATACAGGTAGTCCTCTACTTACGACCATTCGTTTAACGACTGTTTGAAGTTACGACAGTGCTGGACAAAGTGACTTACGGCTGGTCCTCGCACTTACGACTGTCACAATGTCCACACAGTCACGTGATTAAAATTCAGACACTTGGTAACTGGCATGTATTTATGACAGTTGCAGCATCCCGGGGTCACATGATCACCATTTGCGACCTTCCCAGGGGGCTTATGACAAGCAAAGTCAATGGGGGAAGCTGGATTCGCTTAACAACCGTGGCAAAAAAGGTCGTAAAATTGGGTGTGACTCGCTTAACGACCGCATCGCTTAGTGTCCAAAGCTCTGGTCCCAATTGTGGTTGTAAGTCAAGGACTACCTGTACTGCATTCATTACCCTTAGCCACCTTCCTACTGCAACCCAGCTCTCTATTGGAGTAATATTTTATCACCAGTTGCTTTCATTATCTGTGTTTGTGTGTCTGTGTGTGCACGCGCCTTCAAGGCAATCTTGACTCCGAGCGACTGCCTGGGCAAGTCCCTGCAGTTTTTTGGCAAGATTTCAGAAGTGGTTTCACTTGCCCTCTTCTTCCTGGGGCTGAGAGGGAGGGACTGGCCCAGGGTCACCCCGCTGGCTTTGTGCCTAAGGCAGGACTAGAACTCAGGGTCTCCTGGTCTCAAGCATGGTGCCTTAACCATTACACCAACCAGGTTCTCTTCATAATCTACAAGCATTTTTAATTTTCAACAGTACCAAATTTAGGAGGAAGCTGATGAGGAAGGTTTCATTGACTTTGATCTGGCTGCAGGAATGCCTTTTAAGACAGGGAAGCACAGAACAACTCAAGGCAGTAAACAGCAAAAATAAAGAAGTCCAGAGTCTAAATAAACAGGTTAGTAAGTAAATGGATCTTGCTAGCTTTCCTGAAAGCAGACAGCATGGAGACCGGGCAAAGCTCCTGCAGATTTATAAGCCAGAGTAACCCAGAAGGCTGCCTCCTACATGCCTGAAAGCACATCTTCCAGTGAGGTGGTTTACAGCAAGACAAACTTTCTCAATCAGTTCAGCCCTAAGTCACTTCTGGGCTTTATATCTTTCAAATCTGACCCCATCTTTGCTGACCCTATAAAAAGCCTGGAATGATATCAAGCAGAGAATGTTAGACCTCGATGTGGAAAGGATAGAGCTAACACTTCACACCTCTCTTATCAGTCTTATTGACTTACAGGTATTTGCTTTTCAGCATCCCCAAATACTGTTACCATATCTTCATGCCCTCACATAGAAAGGTACTTACACTGGTGTGCCTAGATATCCCGCTGTTGATAGCCTGGGTGGTGAGATTTAATAATATCCATACCAAGAGAGCTTATTAATGTGAATTGCCCTCTCTATCCATCATTTTTGGAGGACTCTCCCCTCTAATCACAAATTATTCAGACTGGTCCCAAGAGGCAACGGTGCACCTCCTAGAAAATTAGTATGGTGAAATCTTTAGGAAACTGGCCAAATGTTGTGCTGCAGGCACAACTGTTAGAAGCTGCTGGGTCTGAACGTAATTAAGGCATGCTTATGTGGCTTGAATCATGTCAACTGGATTTCTATTTTCTCAGTGGAAACGTTTCGCTCCTTATCCAAGGAGCTTCTTCAGTCTGAGCAAAGTTAGTAAGGGAATCCTTCAATATGTTTCTAGGGTGGCTGTGTGACCTTGCACCTGGGGCTATGTCATGGTTATTTTGAGATGTTATTTCTAAGTCCCTTTATCATCTAAAGGAGGATCGTTAAGATTACCCTGCTGCTGTTGAGCTTGCGAAATGGTCTTAATCTATTAATCTTAATCTAATCTGGATGACTGAGAACCTTCATCGACATAAGGCATGCTTAGTTTCTGTTATCAATGATTTTTATGTTGGATGCTTTGAATTTTAACTGTGGCTTTTGGTCTATGACTGCAAGTTAATATATTAATAAATGAATTATTTGAGCTCAGAAAAGATCAGCAGCCAATGAAGATGTTTCAATGCGAAAGTGATGCTGCCAGAGAATTCCACACTATGGATGCCGCGTGGTTGCAGTTTGTACCAGCTGAAGCTTTGAGGCAGTCTTCAAGCGTCAACAGAGTAATGTAATAATGATATGCATACAAGCAAGGCCAGATCTAGTGAGCACAGGGACAATTTCAGATCATTGTCTAATCACAGTCTTTGCTAGCATTGCCTCTTGGAAGTTCAGGGACCCTACAGGATCCTAAAGATTGTAGAGTATATTTGTGTCTCTCCTGTGTGTGTATGGCTCTCTGCCTGTGGATTGTGGATAGATAGATGATATAGATATAGAAGATAGATAGATAGATAGATAGATAGATAGATAGATAGATAGAGAGAGAGAGAGAGAGAGAGAGAGAAACGATGGATAGACAGATAGACAGACTGACTGACTGACTGACTGACTGACTGACTGACTGACTGACTGACTGACTGACTGAATCCCAGTTTTTGGACCTGACTTAAAACCACATTTAATCCCATTTTTAAACATAGTAGATTCCCAGTGCTAACATAAGACATGAACATAAAGCAAGGAGAAAGAACAGCTCCACAGATGAAAGGGGTAAATGGGGGGATGTCGTTCTTCCTAAACTTTGGGATGGCCACTAGTGCACCTGCATGTACTTAACATGTTGCCTAGAACAGTGTAAGGGTTTTGTGTTCCAGGAAAACAGGGTCCCACTGCCATCTAGTGTTCATCCAAACCTTTTCAGTAAGACTGACCCTGAATGGACAACTGCTCCTGCTTAATTTTACGGAACATTGCCATATACAATTCAAAGCACCTGATCCTATTCTGGCTTTAATGAAGAAAAAACTGTTTGCTGCAGAAATAAGCAACGATTCGTACTTATTGACCAGCATTGGTGATATTATGAACAGTCACATACCTACACACTCAGTCCCTAGAGGATTATTCGCCTCTAAAAAAGATATATTAATAAGGCAACAAACCATCAGATAAATGAATAAACTTGTATGTGAATCTTAAACAGTGGCACAAAAATATGGTCACTGGCCTCACGTGGATTACCCAGAGTTCAAGGCAGGAAAGCAAATGTCCTCTCTTCTGATCAGCCTCCCAAGACTTCTGTCCCTCCGGCTGTAATGAATAGCCTGTAGCTCCAAGTGCCTCTGTGCAAAAAGGCTGGTTCGCAAACTAAAATGAGCAAACCTCATTTATTGATCAGTGGCCACACATCCTTACAAAGAACCATGATGTTGCAGTAAACTCTATCAAACTCTGTAGATGCTTTTCTTCAAGCAAAGCCTGTTGCTGGTGAAACACATAACTTAGATCCTGAACCCCCCCCCCAAATCCCCAGAAAACATTATTTAGAGAATTCTTCTCAAAAAATTCCCTCTCTCAAGATATACACTATCTTTGGGATCTCCTATAATGCTGAATAAATGTTGGCCCACAGTTAGCTGTTTGGTCACGAACCCTATCTGTCAGCCCTTCCATCTTTTTCTATGAATCCTGTTAATATTCATTGGACCTACAGGTAATCCTCACTTAACCATTCATTTAGTGACAGTTTGGACTTACAACGGTGTTGAAAAAAACAACTTACAACCGGTTCTCACACTTATGACCATTGCAGCATCCCTGCAGTCACATGATCACGATTTGGGCGCTTGGCAACTGGTTCGCATTTATGACTGTCACAGCATCCCATGGTCACGTGATTGCCATTTTCAACCTTCCCAGCTGGCTTCTGGCAAGTAAAATCAACAGTGAACCGTGTGATTCGCTTAACAACCATGTGGCTCACTTAAAGCCCACGGTGATTCACTTAATAGCCACCACAAAAAAGGTTGTAAAATCAGGTTGGATTTGCTTAATGGCTGCTTCATTTAGCAACCGAAATTCCAGTCCCAATTGTGGTCATTAAGCGAGGATTACCTGTACAAGGACTTACTGTCACCAAGTTTCCAGGAAGACCCCACCATATCCCATCTTTGTAGTATTGTCTGTTTCATTCTGCTTTAAGGTTGGCCTAGCTATTTCTGCTGCCTTGACCTTTGCTCAGTATAATTTCTTGCAGCTGGTTCCAGCAAGTAGTTGGGCTGCGTGGAAAAGAAGGATATTGATTTATGGCAGCTGCTTATCAAATGTCTACCTTACTTAGCTTTGCACAACACAACAGAAAAGGACTGTTTAAAGAGGTGGGCAAGTAAGACCCTATTGTTGTAACCCAATATAACATCTAGCTGAATGCCTATCTTGATGACCCACCTGATTCACGGGAATTAGGGCAATCACATTTCATATACATGTGTATGACTGAGAGGGAAAGAAAAGTCACCAGAGACTTGTACTTACGTGACTATTATTATATTAAATTTCATAGTATTACATTTCATACCCACAGTAACAACGTTAGCTGGAGTAATGCCAGCCCACAGCTTTGGAGTTTTCACCCTGCTGCCATGCCACAGACCCAGCTATTCAAAGGTTCCACATGGTAGTTATGATCCACAAGAAATGAACTCCTGCTAAAATCATAATTTTGCTGGTTGCCATTCCAGCTATCCCACATTGTTGAATGAAAAATACTATAATCCCAGTGGCATATTAACTTTGAAGTGGGATGCCTGTAACAAGAACTAGAGATCTCAGATGTCAAGCTTAAGTGATCAGGTACATGAGAGAGATTTAAGATTAGAGCTGGAAGGAATACATAAGCGAATACTTGAGGGGAGTGAAACGTTGCTGCATTTCAATATTGCAACTGGGAAGAGATCATTAAACCCCAGGCATTCAGAACAGTCAGTCAGTTATAAATCTTACCGTGGTCCTCCTACCTAGGCCAAAGGGGGTACATTCATTCATGGCTGTGAATTATACTATCTGTTGTATTTATTAACCAAAGAGGTTCAGTCCTGACAAAGCTAAACATTTATGGGCCTTACTGATCTGAATGAGAAAGGGAAGGGTTAGATGATGGGTACTTCGAATGAGAAATTCAGCTACTTGTGAAAGGTTTCCTCAAAGACAAGAGAAGCATGACAAATCTGTTGCTGGCTGGAATTTTAATGTGAAGCAGAAAAACCCATCCCACTGAACTGAATGACTGGTCCACTTTTCTCCACTGAGGAGGAAGTCAAAATGGTAAGGGTATTTTTTCCCCCCACAACATTGCTGGTCTCTGAGATTTCCAAGTATTCCTGAAGCCTTGCCTACTACCTAACTTCCTTCCTCCCCCCTTCTCCTTCCTTCCTTCCTTCCTTCCTTCCTTCCTTCCTTCCTTCCTTCCTTCCTCCCCCCTGCTCCTTCCTTCCTTCCTTCCTCCCCCCTTCTCCTTCCTTCCTTCCTTCCTTCATTCATTCATTCATTCATTCATTCCTCCCCCCTTCTCCTTCCTTCCTTCCTTCCTTCCTTCCTTCCTTCCTTCCTCCCCCCTTCTCCTTCCTTCCTTCCTTCCTTCCTTCCTTCCTTCCTGTGTTAGGTTTTTTTGGGGGGTGTTGTTTTTTGTTTTCTGGAGCATTGCAAAAACCGCCTAACAGATATGAATAATTGCACATTAATAACTTGCCATGTGCTAACAGCTGCCATGGAGCCATTTAAAATGACCCCCAGATGGAGTCTGCTGCTAACTTAGAACCTGGCTGTAATCCCTATAGTTACCACGAATTAGTTTTGAAAAATGCAGTCAGTGAGAACTGAATGTGCTTAAATTTGGCTGGCTTCTACAACATTAATACTCTTTGTAAATACACTATATAAAGCTTTTTTTTTGCTTTAAAAAATTCTTTGAACAAAAAGTGAAAAATTACAGCAAGTGCTGGACTGCTTTAGAAAATTAATCAAATCTTCATAGGAAACAAAATGTGGTGCTTTGTTTTGTTTCCTTTTTCTTTTTCTTCTACCATTCATCAAGTGTTGCTTGGGAAGTGAATAATCAAGTCTAGGGACTGGCTCAAAGAGAAATGACATATTTCCATGGGCATCCAGAGAAAGGGTTCAAAAAGTCAAGATGGTGTCTCCAATCAAGCAATTGAAACCTTGCCCCTTTTTTTACAGGCACTGCTCATGCAACATGCATCTTCTTAATCACCACTCTGATGAAATGATATATGCTATGGATGCTTCAAAGAGACCCCTGATCCCTGCAATTCCTTGTCACCCAGCAATATGGTGGGGCGCGGTGGCTCAGCGGGTTAAACCGCTGAGCCGTTAGTCTGCCGACCATAATGGAATGGCAACCAGCTGGAATGGCAACCAGCAAAATTATGATTTTAGCAGGAGTTCATTTCTTGTGGATCATAACTACTGTGTGGAACCTTTGAATAGCTGGGTCTGTGGCATGGCAGCAGGGTGAAAACTCCAAAGCTGTGGGCTGGCATTACCATAAGGTCAGCAGTTCGAATCCGCGTGGCGGGGTGAGCTCCCATCACTAGCCCCAGCTCCAGCCCACCCAGCTGATCGAAAGCCACCGGCAAGTAGATGAATGGGGACCACTCACGTGGGCCAATTTGCTGGCGTCCTTCTCGGAGGGTCACCCTCGGACCAAGAAGAAAGCTGGTCCCCGTGGATGGCGGCGGAGGACGGCAGAGGACGGCGGATCCCGAAAAACGACAACTTCCTGGACGTCAGCAGCCGGCTCAGAAGCAAAGGTTCCTGGGACATGTAGTCCGACCTGCGATTGAAGAGCCGGTTCCCTTACCCCCTCCCTAACCACGCGGGTAATATAATATGACTGTATAAATAATATAATATGTATGATGATTGTAAGCCGCCTAGAGCCCTCCGCTTAGGGAGGGGATAGGCGGGGTATAAATACAATAATAAAATAAAATAAATAAATAAATATCTCCTAACGTTGATGATGCTTCTTAATTTCTTTTGATAAAGTTCACGTGGTTTCTTCTACATGAAAATATCCCCATGCAACCAACAAATAGAGTATCGCTTGCCCTTCTGGGATTGGCCTCTAACACTCCTTCTGGACCCAACCACTGTTTTCCTCCACAGGGTAGAGTGTGCAAGGCCAGGTAGACCCCAGCTGCAGAACTGTCCATTCATCAAGAACAGCTTTGTTAATTTTGCTCAGTTCAGTTCATTGAGCTTTATTTATTGCCATCAACCGTCACACTTCATTGGCCATTGCAAAGCTTGATGTGAGGATGCACACCAGCAATGAAATTTCATATACATTTCCATATTAGAAGCACCATAAAATTTAAATTAAGGAGAGTTGGCCTAATGCTCATAACTTACGTTTGTGTATTTTAGGAAAGGTGTTAACAGCTTTTCCTGGAATAGCCACTAATAATTATGATCTGCGCCTGTCTGCCTTTGATGTCTTGGCATATAGCGAAGTTAAGCAGAGCTATTTATTCATGCTGTTGTCACAATTACAAAGCCAGTTGCACAAGACATCATTTCAACATATTTATGACTTGGAAATTAAGATTTAGTTCTATGTCGCTTGAGATTAGTAAGTCTAATTACTTTCCCAAAGCCAGAAAGTGTTTTGTTAACTAAGAAGCTGAAACTAATGCATGGACCTCATCACCTCCTATATGTTGTTAATCTGTTTTAACCTTCATTATTTAAATTGCTAATTATAACTAACAATATGGAATTGTTATAACAAAAGTGATTTCTTGTGGATTTCTCAGAAGATAACCTTGGTGTGATGAACTAGCCCTTCTGTTATCAATCCAGAATCTCTCAATCACAAGCCATTGTAGGATGTGGAAGAAATCTTTTATTGATACAGGTTACTTGTCCAATGCAAAGATCAGTCTGAAAGGGAATGCGCACGAAAGCTAGCTAAAATCCCCATACAACACTCCCCCCTTCCAAGGCCTGCAATCCTTCCCATAACATCAAAAGCTCACACCCCCATTTCTCAATGAACTAACAAACAGTAAAATTCCACTCTCCCTCCTTTGCCTCACATTCCAAACTAACGAACACAGATAACCCACACCGTTGGCCTTGCAGATGATCCGCTCGGCTTCACCCCCCTTCATTCCCAGGCTTGGCACTTCTAATTACAACTACTACAAATTCCATTCCTAAACAACTACTCTATGCTGGCAGGATGTTACATCCTGACATACCGCCCCCCTTAAACATAACCTTCCCCCTACAAACAAGCACATGACAAGCACATGAATACTCCCGTTGGGGGAGTTGGGCGGTCATATAAATTTAATAAATAAAATAAATAAATAAATAAATAATAAAAGTATAAAATAAAAATACAGAAAGGAAGTAAATGGTTACAATATAATGGCATTGATATCTAACTGGTTTGCTTTACTTCACATGGGCTTATCTGGGTACCAGTTGTGGAACTCCTTCACTAATTGGGATGCACATACATGGTGGCTGGTGACCCATTCACTGTGCACTTTGGTAAAATGTTTCCATTTTATCAAATACTGCAGCACGCCATGGTGCCTCCTAGAATCCAGTATATCTTGCACTTCAAAATGCTGCTCCCCATCCACCATCACTGGAACAGGCGCAGGCTGTTCGGGATGCCAACGTTCTGAGTCCTTCACTGGCTTCAATAAATTGCAATGGAACACAGGATGGATTTTCCTCAAATTTTTCGGTAACTGTAGCTGTACTGTTACATCATTGATCACTTTGGTGATAGGGAAAGGCCCCACATACTTTGGACCCAGCTTTTTCGAGGGTTGCGAAGTCTTTAGAAACTTTGTAGACAAATAAACCTTCTCACCCACTTTCAGTTGCCACTCGGGCACCCTCTTGCAATCAGCATATTTCTTGTAACTTTCCTTAGCATGCTCCAGTGCTTTCTCTATTACTGGCCACCCATCCCTTATATGTTTCACCCATTCGTCCAAGGGAATGACTTCAATTTGATCCTTGGGCAATTCTGGGAAAGCCACAAACTCTTGCCCATTCACCACCTGGAATGCAGGGAACCCAGTACTTTGATGCACTGAATTGTTATACGCCACTTCTGCAAATGGGAGTAAATCTACCCAATCATCCTCCTGATAGGTGATGTAACACCTGAGGTACTGCTCCAACACCTGGTTAGTCTGTTCACAACCCCTGTCAGTCTCAGGGTAGTGGGAGGAGATTAAGCCTTGCCCCATCCCAATCAGCTTCACAAAAGCCCTCCAAAACTTAGAGGTGAACTGCACCCCCCGGTCGCTTATAATCCGTTCAGGGGTCCCATGCAATCTATAGATGTGTTGAACAAACATCCTGGCCAATTGTCCAGCATTAGGTATACTACTACAAGGAATGAAATGGGCTTGCTTTGAAGATAAATCAGTCACTACTCAAATCACTGTTTTCTTTTTACTCTATGGTAAATCCACTATAAAATCCATAGCTATCTGTTTCCAAGGTTGAGTAGGGCTCACAACATTCTGCAAAAGTCCTCTGGGCTTGCCCCCCACTCTTTTAGCCATTGCACATGTTGGGCAGCTGGCCACGTACTTCTGGCCACCAAAATTACCACCTCAAAAGATGCAAATTTTTCAAGAACCCAAAGTGGCCAGCTGACTTGGCATGATGACACCTCTCAAGTGTTTTCCTTCGCAAAGGTTCTAGAATATACAGTCTATTTCCACTCCACCAAAACCCCTGCTTTTCTGTCAGGTTTGACTTATTGTTTTGTAGCCAAGCATCCTTTTTTAACTCTCAGAGTAATTCAGTCTGTAGCCCTTCTTCCACTTTTAAAGTCAGTGTAGACTTCTGACTCCTCGTAACCACAGCCATGCCCAACTGCTGTGTGGGAATAATTGAGTCTACTACCTCCAACACAGTTGTGTTGGGGCAACTGTGATAAAGCATCAGTCAAAAAGTTCTTCCCTCCAGGCAAATACTTGAGGGTGAAGTTAAATCTACTAAAAAGTGAGCCCACCTGGCTTGCTTAGGGTTCAACTTCCTTGGGGCCCACAATGCCTCAAAATTTTTGTGATCTCTCCATACTTCAAATGGCTCAGATGCCCCTTCCAATAAATGCCTCCATGTTAACAGAGCCCATCACACTGCAAAGCCTTCCTTTTCCCATACATGCCATTGCCGTTCTGTGTCAGTAAATTTACAGGAAAGGTAAGCACAGGGTCTCAAGCCCCCCCCCTTCATCCTTTTGCAGCAAAATCCCCCCAATTGCAACATCTGAAGCGTCTACTTGGATTACGAATGGCTCCATAGGATCAGGATGCTTTAACATAGGCTCTAATGTAAATAAGGATTTTAACCTCTTGACACCAATCGAAGAGAATATTTGTAGCTCAGGGTTGAACTGGGGAGTCCTTGGTGCTCTCTGAGCCTTGTTGTTTTCTTGCAGACGTTTCATTGCCAGCCTAGGCCACATCTTCAGTGCAAAAAGGGAGTGGAACTTGCTCTCTGTTTATATACCCTGGCATGTCCTGCCTGTGTTGGTGGGGGTGTTGTACTCTCCTTGGTAGTACTTTGACTGGGTTGTTGTTTACTGCTTGGTTGATTGACAGAGTTAAACTGGGAAACTGTGAGCATATTAAACCAAGCCAGATCCAAAAATGCTAGAGAATTCCTGGAAGCTTGGCACTCAGACAAAGCAGCCATCAATAGACACATAGAGATAAACAACATTTACATACCATTCATAAGAGACAATAGAAAAGCCAGAAGACCAGAACACCTCTTGGCCAGCAATCAACTACAAGATATGCAAAGATTAACAGCAAGATTAGCAGCAGAGGAGCAATCAAACAACACAATAGACCCTAATCAAGGAACTATTAACTCTGTCAATCAACCAAGCAGTAAACAACAACCCAGTCAAAGTACTACCAAGGAGAGTACAACACCCCCACCAACACAGGCAGGACATGCCAGGGTATATAAACAGAGAGCAAGTTCCACTCCCTTTTTGCACTGAAGATGTTGCCTAGCCTGGCAATGAAACGTCTGCAAGAAAACAACAAGGCTCAGAGAGCACCAAGGACTCCACCCCTCTTGACACTCTGCAGTCCATTGCAATTTCACCCCTGGCCTTTTCACTTCTTTCGTGTCCCCTTTCCCCTTTGTTTTTAATAGATCAGTGAGGGGTAGTGCCACCTGTGCAAAGTTGGGAATGAACTGTCTGTAGAAATTTGCGAACCCTAAGAAACTTTGCCACTGCCTCCTAGTTCTCAGGGACTCCCAAGTGATTACATCTTGCACTTTTGCTGGATCCATTTCTATCCCTTTACTTGATACCCGGTACCCCAAATAATCCAACTTGGTAAAAATTCTCCCCTTCGACAGATGAGCCAGCATGTCTTTCATCAGTGGTAAGGGGTACTTGTTAAAGGTACAAATAGCATTCAGCCCCCTATAGTCTGTGCACAGCCTCAGAGACCCATCCTTCTTGGTTCTGAATAAAACAGGTGCAGCCATTGAAGAAGAGGCGGGGCAAATAAAACCCAGGTCTAAATTCTTGTCAATAAACTCCCGCAAGGCCCCCAATTCTTTGGGAGTCATGGAATACAGTTTAGTTTTGGGCAATTCTGCCCCGGGTTCCAGTTCTATGGCACAGTCTGATTTTCTATGAGGCAGGACTTGGTTCGACTCCAGTTCTCCAAATGCCTCTTTTAAGTCTCTGTACTGCGAAGGGATGGAAGAAGCCTCTTCTGCCAACTCCCCCCCAATGCTTTACTCATTGCCCCTACCAGTTCAATCCCAAGTTCTCGGGGTATCAGACCCTTATATGTCCCATCAGTAAATGTCATTTGGCCTGTAATCCAATCCACCTGGGGATTTCAGGCCAGTAGCCAAGTTAGTCCTAACACTGTGGCTTGATTGGATATCGGAGCCACCACAAACCTCAGTTTCTTCATGGCCTCCCATCCTCATCCGCACTATCTGGTTATCTAAATTCCCTGCCTGCTGTAATGTAAACCTAATCCGTTTTGATTAGAAGTTCCAAAATATTAATAAATATTCAGTGCAACTTCTCCTTGTCTCTTGCTGCACCAGCTAAAGTCTCGTTCTGGATTAGGAGACATCCAGGGAGGGGGCAGGATATTTGCAGTAGCTGCTAATCAGAGGTAAGGAATCAGTTTCTCCATTTATTGTAGTCCACTATTGCTCTGAATCAAGCTGCCTGAAAGGGCCGGGATATTGACTGAGATGTACTTAATAATATAAAGATGCCCTTGAGTTAAGCTGAACTCCATTGCAACTCCAATGCAAATTTCTTGGCAGCATTATGGACGTGGTGCAAGGGAGTGAAGTTGGGAAAAGTAGCTGCAGCCAGGCAGAAACGCTTCTCTCTGTTGGGAATATCAGGTTTCAACTGTGTATTGTCTCACGAACATAAGGGGAGGGACTCTTCTACTGAAAGTGACTTTTATTATGAAGTGTGTCTCTGCCGTGTTCGTGGGAGGTGCCTGTCACCTGACTTCCTGTTTCCTCTTTCTCTTTTGGCACCTCGTGGCCACTCTCCATCTTCCTTCCTTCCTAAGTACACGTGCACAGCAGCAGGCCCACATGGCAATGTGGGTCTGGTCAGAAAATACCTCGCACACATGCACCGGAGCTTTTCTACAATGAAATCTACTTCTATCCAAGATCTGCTGAATAAAATGTAAGCAATCTTTATTTTGCTTTTCACTAACTAATGTGTGAAGACTGTTTTATTTTTCCTGAACATAATTAAGCCTCATGTGCAAGCCTTTCTGGGACGCTTTCACTCTGCTAAAAATTGCTAAGCGCTGCCTGGAGTTCTGTTACTTACATTCCAGACTCCAACACTCACCCCATTTCCCTCATACATTCATTCATTCACTCACAACTTTACTCACAAGCAGCCAAGCTGGGTTTCCAGCTGCCTGTGATAATTGAGCCACACCCTGGTGTTTTCAAGGACATGCGGACGTCCAGAGGCAGCCTCACCCTCACCCTCACCCAGGCTCTTAGCCTGCAAAAGCAAATGCTAAGACAGAGTGGGGAGGTATGTGTAGGAAGAAAGGTGATAAGCAAACAGCATGCAGATGGGGAAGCGGAGGCGATGTCTGGAGATTGGCAGTACTAGCAGTACAAGCAGGCAAGGGGACTATCAGTCAACTGCCTGGACCACAAGCTATGGTGAGCAGCATATCCTGGTGGGAGTCCGAGCCTTGCTGGGAGCTTAGTAGCAACTAGAAGAGGAGCTACCATACTGAAGCAGAACCTCATCCCAACTAGAGTAAGAATGTTTGGAAGGAGGCAAAAGTTGTATGCCACTGTACAGACTTATACTTAGACTTTTGCTTGAACTAAGTATATGTTGGGTTCTGAAATGTTAGTAACAGAAAACCCAAGCAGCGTTTTATTTAGTTTAGCAGAGTGGAAGCGTCCAGCAATCAACTTGCACATAAGGCTAATCTTTTTGGTTCATAGAAATAAACACTCTTCACACATTTAGTCAGTGTAAAAAGGAAAATAAAGATTGCTTACATTTTTATTTGTAGATCTTGTCACAAGCAGTTTCATTGTTGAAACGGTCCCATGCATGCAAGCAAGTTGTTCTGACCAGACCCACGCATGTGGCCCTGCTGGATGCAAGTATGAGCCATGAGAAGAGAGAAGGTAAAAACCTTCCTCCCTCGTGGAGGTCCAAGGAGAGAGAGAGGGGGAAAAGAGGAAACAGGAAGTCAATTGACTCAGACACCTCCCACACAAGCAGTAGTTAGGCTTAACATAGAAGCCCCTCCTTCATGTTCGTGTGAGACGTGCTGAGCTGGAAACCTGTTTAAATCCAACAGTATTAAAGGGCTGAGTATTAAAGACGTATTTACATGGCAGCATTACCTTGCAAGTCTTAGGTGGGTGGAGAGCAATAGTCTGTTGTTGGGGAAAGTGTGTGCTGCAATAAAGCATTTTGTACAGATTTTCTACACTGTGGTGTGTCCAGCCCTTGGAAAGCAAAGAACCCTCACACTTGGTTTGTATTGCCTTCTTCTTCCCAGCCTAGCCTACAGCTCTAGAATTTCCAGATTCTTCCACATATATCACTCACTTCAACCTACATAAATGTCATTCGTATTTAGACACTGTTCCGTTTGGGGGAAAGGAGCAATTTTAAAAGAAATGTTAAAAAAAAAAAGAACCAGGAAAATATAAAATGTAACTGTAACCTTCTTATTCACCAGCTTTGTGGGGAACCATCTCAAGATAGTTTCTGCCCAGTGGAAATGTTTGCTTTAGCCCACCCCCTACCCATCCAGGAAGGAAAAAGCACAAATTCAAAAGATAAGCTCATCTTGAGTCAGGAGCTGAGAAACATCCAGTTTCAAGAACTGAAAACCCTGCTATCAGTTTCCACTCTCCCCTGGCCCCTTGAGTGTTTTTATTATGCTCAGCATTGTCATCATTCCTAATCACACATTCCCACTCCTCTAAATCATCCCATCCAACTCATCATATGGAATCGTTTGCTCCAGTCCCTCGGTTCCTAGCACATTAACCTCATCTACAAATAGCTCTTTCTGAACCCAATCTATACTCAATATTGGATTTGCCACTACACAAAAGCTGCCCAGTGGCTGCTGAATTAGGGGAGAATGATCCCCCTCCAGGTCTTGGCAATCAACCCGACTCTCCCATCCAAATAAATAGCCACAGATGTGGGAGGAGGCATCACACTGGGCTGCCTCTTTCTGCTGACTTTTCTTTGGAATATACCCCAAAGGGATGGCTGTAATGCACAGCCCATTTAAAAATGCAGTGATTGATGTGACTGGATATGGCTTCATAAGGAAAGCTGGAAGAAAACCTGGACAACTTACAAAGAACTCAGGTGACTACTACAGTTTCTCAGTATAACTGTGCTGAAAGATATGTCAAGGCCAAGTCTTGAAATAAGGATTTTGGCATCCGGACAAAGACTGTATTTTTATGGAAGAGGAAGCAACTTGCCTGCTCTGCATTCCAAACCAAAATTTCTTTCTGGATCAGCTGCTCGGTCTGCAAGAATCTGTCTGCCCATTTGAGTTACTTCTCCTTTGCCTGAAGATCAGCCTAGGCTCATATATTACCTGCTCTGCACTTGTCTTGAACCCAAACCCCACAACAGAGGAAAAGCAATCACAATCTATTTATTGCCATGGCATACATTTATTAGGGCCAGACAAAATGGCACACAAAACACCTGCATATTTTTCATCAGGCTAGATGTTAGTATTATTTTTTTAAATCAGAATAGATCAGTGTTTCTCAACCTTGGCCATTTTAAGATGTGTGGACTTCAACTCCCAGAATACCTGGGAGTTGAAGTCCACACATCTTAAAATGGCTAAGGTTGAGAAACACTAGACTAGATGTTGGCATTATCAAAGTCAAGGAAGCAGGGGGGCGAAATTGGACTAGGAGGTTCAACCATGAAAGTCAATCACAGGATTGGGGCCAGAATCTAAAAATGATCACAACTGTATATTCTGAAAAGTAATAAAAGATGGCTTGAAATTGGGAAATAAAATTGAGAATCCGATCAGGGTATCTCAGGGGGGTATAAGAAATCCGATCAGGGTATCTCAGGGGGGTATAAGAAAGTCAAGATGGCAGCCACAGCCACGCAATTGAAGCCCCACCCATTTTCTACATATGTCGTGCCTGCAGTGGACATAAAGAGACAGGACTTTAATCACATGGTATCAGCCGCCCTTTTTGATCTTGTTTTCTCTCTCCGTGGACACCTCTTGTAAGTTGCCCCACAAAATGGGCATTCCAGACTTTTTTTTAGTTACTTTTACTAGTCTTGTTTGGTTGTCACTTTTGATCTGCCTCACATCCAGTAAATGAGAAAGTCTGTGAGATTTAAAGATGTGTCTATAGGTTCAATATCTGTTTTGTTATACCCTGTTCTGAATACTTCATAAATGCTTCTACAGTACATGTTGGTCTGAATTTATAACATTTTTATGTATCTGCTCATCAGTGATGAGCAGTGCAAGCAATGGGTGCCTCGTTAAGCACACCTCGTTTGAATCCATCAGCAAGTGGCATTTTGTTTATATGGTTCGTTTCACCAACAAATTATATTTCCAATTGATTGCTATCAGAATGTCTGTGTTCATTACTTTTTCTATCAGAAAATTGGCAAAATTGCCATGGTAATTAGTGAGCTCCTAGATCAACCAAATGCATGATGTCAATGATAAACTTTAAAGAATCCAAGGATTCTTCGTGTCATGATATCTTACAATGGGTATGGTCCAAGGGGATTTTCTTATCTGCATACGTCATTCAAATTCAGGAAGGTTAATCGTCTCCACAGCTCTTGCAGTTTTCCCCAATATTCTTCAAGTGCCCCATGAGATCTGTGGCTTCTAAAAAGGTGTGAACTTCTACCTTCATAGTACAAATTTATAATCTAGCCAGAAATATTGTGGAAAAAAATCTTGCAATTTTGGAAACTTACAGACTTCAATTGCCTCAAAAAGTTCCTTTTTTTAACCTAGATTTAGGGAGGACTGGGGGAAGAAACAAACTGCAGAAGACAGAATCCTCCAAATCAGTGTTTCTCAACCTTGGCAACTTCAAGATGTGTGGACTTCAACTTCCAGAATTCCCCAGCCAACCATGCTGGCTGGGGAATTCTGGGAGTTGAAGTCCACCCATCTTAAAGTTGCCAAGGTTGAGAAACACTGCTCTAAATGGTCGACATATGTATTCCTAAGGCAGAGTTAAGTCAATGAGGTCAGTATATATAGTATTGCCAACAAATTATTACACCCTATAATGAATGGAGTCATTGCAAAATCAGAAGATAGAAAATACCTCTTATCCAAATTATTACTTTCCAGCCCTTCTGAGAGTATGTGAAATATACCAAGCTTAAATATCTTCATCTTGCTTTTAAAAGAAGAATTTATTGCTGAGATCCTACAAGATCGGATGATATCAGCAAGGAAATTGAAGAACCAAAGGCCAATCATTGAACAATGTGTCCTGGACTTTCACTTTGCCCAGAACTGAAAAATGGTAGACCAAGTTCTTATGCTGAATTCCCAGCCAAGAGTAAACATGGGTCTCAATAGATTATTAAACAGAACCCCACAATCTTTGCAATAACAGCCAACTTTTTACAGTCAGGATGTGGTCATATGAAAGCTCTTTTTGTGTATTGTATTGATATGCTTCAACTACTGTGTTTTTATTTTATCTTTTATTGTAATTTAGTGATTTACTTTTGTAATCATTAGCAAGGGTGTCCATGGGAGAGGTGAAGATGAAGATGACATCCATGTACATGATGACTTTGATGGCAGTGCCATCTTTACTTCTTTTATCCTTCCTGTGGATGCATGTGATCATTAGCCACCTTGAGCACATCTGTGTGAAACTTGGGATGCCAATTTAACAAACAAGCCAACAAATTTGTGAGACTTTTCAGGCCATCAGGAAACATAAGT
Source organism: Charina bottae (assembly GCA_023362775.1). Classification (NCBI taxonomy): domain Eukaryota; kingdom Metazoa; phylum Chordata; class Lepidosauria; order Squamata; family Charinaidae; genus Charina; species Charina bottae. Next base: position 10,848,529 of record JALMGJ010000019.1, read on the forward strand.
GCTTTGATTAGAAGGTAACTGAGTGATGATTAGTACATTACAGACGGTGTAGTAATTATAGTTAATTGTTGTTATCTCATTTTCCTATGCCCAGGATACTTCAATCAACAATAAATTGAAAACTAATAAAAATAAAGCAAGCACTACAAATATGGCATCAAAACAAAATGTTTCTCAGACAGGAATGCATAAATCTATCTTAAAAGCTTTGCTTTTAAAAAAGAGAGAGATTTAGATTGCTTGTCAGGGCCATCCAAAAGTCTGGCACCTTCACACCCACATAGTAAGACATAAACACACACTATACTTCTCCTGATAGAAGTATACTTAGCAGAGATGCTTCTCAGATCCATTTAAGTGTGCAAGCAGACTCCTCTAACACTCAAGGTTTTAAGAGTGACTATTCGTCCTTTGACGTGAGCCTTGATATGGCCGCCTGTAGATAAATGATCTGGTCCAATTGCACAGTTACACATGGTCACTCATGCCCTGGTCACCTCCCATATAGACTACTGCAACGTGCTCTACAAGGGGCTACCCTTGAAGAGTATCCAGAAGCTACAGCTGGTCCAAAATGTGGCTGCGCGGGCAATTCTTGGCGCCCCTAGATCGGCACATGTTACACCGTTGTTTTGCGAGCTGCATTGGGTACCAGTCTGCTTCTGGGTGCAATTCAAGGTCTTTAAAGCCCTTCATGGCATGGGTCCAGGGTACCTGAGGGACCGTCTCATCCCCATCGCATCAACCCGTCCCACCCGATCATGCAGAGAGGGCTTGCTTCGGACCCCGTCTGTAAGAGAATTCCATCTGGCGGGGTCCAGGAAGCGGGCCTTCTCTGCAGTGGCTCCCGCCCTCTGGAACACCCTTCCCCCAGAAATAAGACAGGTTCCATCTCTTGTTACCTTTCGAAAGCAGCTGGTTTTGCCGCCTTGCCTGGGGTGGAGAGGGAAGTAATCACTCCTGGAGATGGCTGGTGCCCTAAAATGGCCCTTTAGATATACCCAAGTGGTGCTATAATTATCATCGTCATCTGGAGTTTAAACTATATTTATGCTCTATATTGTATTTATTCAATGTTTATTTATGTTTATATTATTTTAAGGCTTTTATCACTATTGTAAACCACCCAGAGTCCGTCCCCCCCCTTGGGGGGAGATGGGCGGTGGCAAAATTTAATAAGTAAATTAAATAAATAAATTTTAAAATGGGGCAGGGCTTCCATCGTGTGGTTGTGGCTGTCATCTTGATCCCTCCTGCCTCACCAGTGAATTAACACAGCTAAGCACCTTGAAACTAGTCCCTTCTCAAACAGCCACGTTCTGCCTATTTCCAGATAAAAATGAGTTAGGCCGTTGGCAGGTTTGTGTGCAGTGTGGGAGGGGGGAAGCTATCAGCTTCATTTTAAGAAATGCTGAGCAAGCTGGAATACCTCCATAAATAAAGAGATGTTTAGCATTTCTGGCAGCCTGGCAACCTTTGTAGACTCTAAGGAATGACTTAGAAGCCGAGCTCGAAGCCGTAGCTTCATAAATCTCAGCTCCGATCCTTTATCATTCATTCATTTGTTCATTTAGCCTTTCATTTATTTATTAAATTCATATGGGCTCTGTTTCCAAAAGCTTAAACAAACCCAATTTCATTAGCCCGGCTTTTTCCACTGAGAATGACTGTGAGCCTCACAAAGGGTTCCCTAAAGCTTAAAAAAAAAAACACTGTGAATAGTTTTACCTGCAGTGCTGCTTTTATTTTTACACCTCTATGAACAATTTTAACGGGGCCATTTTTAATTGCAAAATTTGTTGAGAGTTCTGGGTGTAAAAAAGGCTAGAACTGAATGTGAATTGTTATTTTATGACCTATTTTATGAGCGTTCTACAGCAAGATTTATTGATAAAGTTTGAAAACTTGGTAAACTATCAGGTAATTAATTAATTAATGAAAACTAAGTCTCAGATTCCTCCCACCAACCCTAAACTATCTATGGAAATTTGGAAACATTTGGATTTTATTAGATATTTCAGTTATTTTAAATATACATTTGTTCAGTCCTAGATGTAAATAGCTCACCCTGTTTAATTCATATCAACATTTATAGAGACAGATGGCTAAAAATCTAATGTAAATGAATAAGACTGTTTTTAAATTTGATAAGGGGCTCATTTACATCGTGATCTAAATGCATTTTAATATTTAATTGGGACTTGTTAAATTAGATTTAAAACTATTTCAAATCAGAGGGTTTATATTTTAAAGCCCAATGTGTTTACTTTGTAAAATTACTGGTACTGGTACTGGTCAGTGACCGTAATAAATTGATTTGATTTGATTTGATTTGATTTGATTTGATTTGATTTGATTTGATTTGATTTGATTTGATTTGATTTGATTTGATGGCTAAAAATCTCAATGAGTTTTTGAGAAAATCAGAGTAAAAGTGGACATGTCCTCAGAATGGAGATATGTATATTCCTATGTTAATTCCTTTAAAGAATTCTACGCAGATTGATAAACTATGAAGAAAGTTTTCAGGGGAAGGACACACACACACCAGATTTTCATTATCCAAATTACAAAGTTCATATGATGAAGGGTGTTTAACTTTCCCAGTTTTCAGCTCTATCACTAAGCATACATTTTACCTCCAACTCTTTATGTAATCCAAGTGCCAAAATGGGCTTAACTATGTTACCTCTTTGATATCTTGGCAGAGGCTTCATTCCTTTTTCAATCAACATTCAATTATATTTCCAGCAAGAAATGTTGTAAGACATACTGTATATGGAGAATGTTGGGGTGGATGTATCATTTTGATCCTTCCTCTCATGAAAACTTCATGTAACTCCTTTACTAGAGGTATTAGTACTTTAGATCAGGTTACTGCTAACCAATTTGGCATTGCCTAAAACTGCCATGTATCCAGCTAAACCATCTGTTGATTTCCCACTTTGGTACAAATGTATCAGCAGCATCTATAACTCCTAGAGTCTTATTAGATGATTCCAATTCAATAGTATTTTTAATAAACAACTAAAGTGTATTACTAAGGTCAATATTGTTTATTACTAAGATCAATATTGTTTAAATGTTTATTCATAAGTGCTGACAGCAAAGGATAATTTCCATCTCTTCCTGGCATTGTGTGGCTTGCTATTGCATAGTTAAATGAAATGTCAAGGTTCCCCTACTTCAGAACACGAAAGCTCAATAAACAACATTTGAATAAAGAAGAAAATTGGTACATTGAGAAAAGCTGCTCAAGTATCTGCTCCACTGCAAATCCAACTAAATATCATTTGACCAGTTCCCATTATGGACTAACAACAATTGTTTCATACTCAGATAGGTCTGGAAAGTTTCTGAGTTCTTCTTGTTAAGTGCTTATGAATAATTATGCATATGTCCCATTTCCTTTTGCAGTATGAGATTAGCAAGCAATATAAGAACATTGCTGTAGCAGCAATTTATTTATTTATTTATTTATTTATTTATTTATTTATTTATTTATTTATTTATTTTTCCAATTTCTATCACCACCCATCTCCCCCAAGGGGGATTCTGGGCGGTTTACAAAGGAATCAACAATTAAAATACATGAAATATAATACAATACAAACACCATACAAGTAAAAATAAATTAAGTATAAAATCCAAGGGGTGATAAGATCATATTTAAAAGAAGACTCTATGGCACCAGCCATCCCCAGGAGGAGCTGTTACCCTTCCCATCCCAGGCGAGGTGGCAGAACCAGGTCTTTGAATGCTTCCGGAAGGCCAGAAGCGAGGGGGCCTGCCTCACCTCCAGGGGTAGAATGTTCCAGAGTGTGGGCACCACTGCAGAAAAGGCCTGCCTCCTGGACCCCACCAAGTGAAATTCCCTTACCGACGGGGTCCGCAGCATGCCCTCTCTGCATGATCGAGTGGGACGGTTCAATGTTATGGGGATGAGACGGTCCCTCAGGTAACCTGGTCCCATGCCATGTAGGGCTTTAAAGGTTCCTATTCCTATGAATTCCTATGAAGAGCAACAGAGAGCAAGCTTCTTGTCTATTTAGTGTTGTAGTAATTAAGACCAAGTAGTTGACCCAATTGCAAATATTACAGGAATTATTCTACTGCTAGATCTCTTTGTATCTCTTATTGATAGGCTGTCTGAAATGGATGACCCAAGCCCTATTTACCAGTGTTGGGGATTTCCTTGCTGTGCCAGGGCAGTGGTTGATTTATTTATTTATTTATTAAATTTCTATGACCGCCCATCTCCCCCTCAAGGAGGGAGATACAAGTGGAGAACTCACATCTCCTCTGACAGAGCACAGACTAAAGCAAAAAGTTGATCCAGCTCACGGGAGCTTCCTGTGGAAAATGGCCGACTGAACAACTTTGCCTGTGAGCTCCATGGGCAGAGCTGGCAGCGTGGTAGTTTTTTTGGGGGCACAGACAGGTTTTTCTGTACCCCAAGTGTTTTTCCAGATTAAGGAAAATGCTGAGAATCAACCCATTTGTCCTCCAGACGGTGAGTTGTAGCCAGGAGTTCATAGACAGCGTCTGCGACCGAGCGGTAAGACTACACTGGGAGGCTGGGATTTAATCTTGTTCTAAGCCATGAATGCACCCCCTTAAAAAGGGGAAATAAGTCGTGCCTTTCCATATCTTAAACACCCAATTTGTTTTTTTAAGTTTTGTATCTTAAGAGAAGCTTTTTACAGTAAGAAAAAGCAGAATCTCTTGGTGATTATAGTTATTTTTGGAGATTTTTAACTATAAAAAAAAGTTTTGGCTTTTTTTCCCCCATCTGGGTTATATTGAGAACTGTAACATTGCCTTTCCGTTGTTATCTTTGTTGCTGAATTTCAAGGTTGAAGTGTTCTTTCTACACATTTCTTATTTTAAACTTTAGGCTTTCTGTTTACTTTTTTCCAAACTGTCTGCTAGTATATTTTCTTTGGTTAATGTTGGATTAATTCATTAACCTCTATTTCTGTGAGTTAACTTTTTAGGGTGTGCTATAATTTACTGTTTGAACAATGGAAGATTTTAAAGAAGATCTCAGAGAATTACATTGTCAGCAAGAATATTTTTTTTCAAAGGGTTGTCAAATTATTATACAGACTGTTTGGGACATTCGAGATGAGATTCTAGTTAAAATGAAACAACTATATGAAAATACTATGATAGAAGAAGAAGAAGACGTTGGAAAAGATGGCGTTTTTACTGTTGTGGGGGAGAATGGAATATTCTCATCTGAAAACTCTGGATTGTTGTTTATGGGATTAAAACGATTGTTTTACCTTAGGACTGCAAAAGGAACTGCCAAGCAGGGGAAATATTATGACTATTTCAATCAATGTTATGGGAAAGAAGAGTATGGAACGTGGGAGTTTTTTTTCCTCTTTCGCTGGAAAGTTTGTGTTTTGGGGGGCTATTGGGTTGTTTGATCTTTGTTTTAAAAAATGCTGTTGGTGTAATGGTGAAATATTTGAATGCCCTGGTATATTTTGAGGAGGGGTAAAAAATTAAGAATATTTAATTGGACTGATAATGAGGTTAACATGACTTACAGGATTTTTGATTTCTAAGACTTAAAAGGTATTGACAAGTTTTGGTAATATTTTATATTGTTTTTAAGCATAATTAGGGTTAAGATTGTTAATTATAAAGGTAGACAATTTATAAAAATTAAGAATATTTAATTGGATTGATAAAGAGACTAATATGATTTTTTTTCTTATGGTTTGGATTAGGATTTATAGGGTTATAGATTTGTAAAACTTAAAGGATATTGATAAGATATAATAATGTTTTATACTGTTTTTTAGATCTAATAGGGTTAAGATTGTTTATTATAAAGGTAGACAATCTATTTGTTTCTATAATTTGATATTTATTGTGTAGACAGAAGTATATAGAACAGTAGTAGAAAGAAAAAAATTAAATGAATTATTTTTTAAGAGGAAGGGAAGTTTGAAGTAAAAATTTAAATATATGTATATATATATTTTATGTAAGGGGAAGGAGCAATTGTATTAGAGATTTATATATGTGTTAATGGAGGGATTTATAGAAATAATGTGATTATGGTTTGATATACAGGAAGGGTTTATTTGTGGGAATTGTTGTATATTCTTGCTGTTGAAAGCTGGAAGTCACCTGTATGTATGTAACTTTCTAAAAGTCTTTTCTTTTGTGTTTTTACACTTTTAATGTTTTTGTTTGTAGTGTTTTTGTTTTTTGTAGTTTTTTATCTTTGTTGTAAAAAATAATAAAAACTTTGAAGAAAAAAAATTTTTTTTTCTAAAAAAAGCTAAGAATTTTCCCCATTTCCCCATTTTCTGCAGGCTCATCTAGCTCAGAAATATACTTAGGTCTCCTTCCAGATACTGCATGTTTGAGATCTCCCCACAGATTTTACCTTTCCTGTAAGTACTGTTCATGGTTTGATTTGGGAGTATGTTTTGGATTGTTGTCTTGCTGAAATATCCTCTTTTCAGCTTTGGAGGGGGGGTTTTTTACTAAAAAAGTTGCTCTGAAGCATCCGTTTTTATTGTTTACTAATTACTAATATTCTAAATAATAAATTACAATTGACTGATAATTTGCTAACTTAATAAGCCATTGTCTACTGATCAGGAATCTCTTGAGAAGTCTATAATGCTGGGAAAGGAGAAAGGGGAAAGGGGAAGGAAAGAGAAGAAGATGATCAGCAGCAAGGTGGATGGATTCACTCACCGCAGCTACGGGGCCACCATTAAAAGATTTGAAGGACCTGGTTAGGAACAGGCCATCCTGGAAAAGGTCTAGATAAGTGGTTGCTAAGAGTCGATGGCAACTTGGTTGCTTAGATATCATCATCAATCACTTACAAAGCAAGTCAATAAATAATTTTCTTACTGATTTCACAGATTTATAGGCCATGGCAAAGTCCTGGCTATAATTGCTCCCAGATTTCTCCTCCTAGGTCCTCCTCCTCCTCCTCCTCCTCCTCCTCCTCCTCCTCCTCCTCCAACCTTTTCACAATATTTGTGAAAATAATGTGGAGAAATCTGTTCAGTAAAACAGTGTTCATTTGGCAGAGTTGCGAACAAAAATGCATATGTAAGGAGAACCATGCACAACAATCCATATTAATTTCAATGCAAACTTTACAGAAAGACCGAAGTTCAGCCTAATAAAGAAGCAACATGCACTAAATTTGGAGCTGGACAAATGACAAGTTGAGAGAAATTTAAATTAGGAGGCCCAAAGTACAGTGCCATTTTTTTAATGTTGAATTCTGGTCTGATTTTGAAGGGTTCTGAAAATAAGTTTTCTAAAATACTCATCATTGTTCTGTTTTGCATGGACGATGGTGCCTTACTGATCTCCAGTGATGTCTCTACTGCCACGCAAGAATGAATGTTGGATTTATGTAAGACAGAAACAACCTTGAATTAAAGTTGGCATTCGCAGTTAAACCACACTAACAATAAACCAGTGTAAATTAGATCTGGGGGGGGGGGCAAATAAATGTAATACTGCAGCTAACTCAATAGAAGGTATATGAAAAATGAACCATATAGCCTACCAATTTTATAGATCCTTTAAGAAACATAAGATCATTGCTCTGATCCTTTTTAATCTTTATTTTCCCAAGCATAGTTTATCTGTCTTGTGAGCAAAAAAAAAAGCTGTTCCGTTTTTCTGTATGTCTTTCACCCTCCTGCTCATTTTCTCTGCACATCTCTAAGGATGGATAATTTCATGAATGGTTTTGTCAAATATTTATTTATTTACAGGCTTTTATATATCTCCCAGCTCCCCAAACTCTGGGCAGTTTGCAATCATTGTAGCATAAAACTGCCTATTGCCTCCACCACTCACCCACCCACCCCAGTCAAGAAATGTCACACATCAATAAATACCATTAAAATATAAGAACAATAATAATGACTGATTGAATCACACACATTTTTCAACCTGGCTCCTTGAAAACCAGAAGAGGATGACCACAGCCAGAGCACGGCTGGAAGATGGGATGTATTTTATTGTTTTATTGTCACAACATGGCTAGGATAACCCAAGATGGTTTCTATTGTAAAATGTAAATGTTGGCGTGTTGATCATATATGGACTATGGAATCAGTGGCTTCCACAAACCCAGCCACAATCTATACAGTTATAAAATGCAATTGATGTGCCAGGTACAGTAAGTGGGAAAGCTATAACATCCTGATTCTGCAAGGCTGTGTTCAGGGCTCCCCAAATTCTGGCTGATTCTAAAAACACTGAGATGTAGATTGTTAGGAAAGATTGGAGAGTTCTCTTTCAGGTAACATCATGTTCAGGTCAGTATAGCAAATCCCTCTTTATGTTTGTGTCTCAAGTTTGAAATAATGGTAGAAATAAAGATCGCATTATGATTTGTCCCAATCTCACTCTTAAATAAGGAAAATGGAAAAATGGGTGCTTCTTGTCTATACTTTAATATTCCCAACAAAGTTCCAATAAGATGGTGGCTACAGCTTAAGATGACATCAAATGTTGGTAAGTGCTTTCAGGCTGGATGGATGAGTACATCCATGGTTGAACTCTATACATGTAAAAATATTCCATTGCATTATTTATAACCAATAATTAGGAACATTGGTATGTTCTTGTAATAAAGAGCTGCATAAAGCATCACTTGCACTGAGTTCTCACTCCTTTTGGGCAAAAGCAGGACTTGGGTGGAATTTCAGACATGCCCAATCCCATTTCAGTGAATTAGTTCTACTGATTCCAAACTCCAGAGGGCAACTGTTTTGAAATACATCCCAAAGTGATCGTTTCAAATGGAAGCATAATTTTCTTCTTGCTTTGCTCTTTAGCAACAAGTATTCCCAAGTAATACCGCCTAGCTTGTCTTTTCTTAATAGTTTTCAGAAAAGATTTGCAGCAGCCCACTTCTATTGAGCTGAAACAATTCAGTACCTCCAATGGGTACTCATGTCTGGTTAAGGATCTGCATGCTTGAACAGAAGATTATCTATTCCAATTTGGTGCAAATCACACTTAAATATCAAAAACCACTTGTCATCTGGTTTACACATAATACAGTAGAAAGGCAGTGGAAAGATACCGACCATGAAAACAATCTTCATATTGTAATTACTATTCAGAGTTCTTTCAAAGCTACACAAAGCATTCACACAGTATGTCTATGAAGGTTCTCAGTCATCCAGGTGGAATTGTCTGTAGCTTGAATCATGTCAACTGGATTTCTATGCCCCCAGGTGTAAGGTCACACAGCTACCTAGAAACATATTTAGGATTCCCTTACGAACTTTGCTCAGACTGAAGAAGCTCCTTGGATAAGGAGCGAAATGTTTCCACTAAGAAAATAGAAATCCAGTTGACATGATTCAAGCTACAGAAAGTTCACACAGTATGCTTACCTTGTAAACATGGACCACAGACTTTCTTAATTGGGGAAAAATAGACAGTAAAGGACAACCAAGCTGAAAACTCAGATGATTATCCTTCAGTCCATCCTGGGCTATTTGAAACAAATGAATGTGGAGTACAGCTCTTGGTCTAATGCACACCATATGTTCAAATGAAATTACCAACGTATCAAAAAATAGATTAAAATTGCTGATGATAGTGCTAGCCCAATTAAGGTAAAATTAAATATTTCTAATATTTTCTTTATAACAAAATTATGGAACTGTTAAAATGAACAAATACAGTTGAAATATATTAACGCTATATTAATGTTATCTAGGGAAGCCAGCAGCTCAGGTGGCCTTTCAAAAACTGCTTATCCACAAGTGGTGCTGTATCCTATATACATGTTTGCAATCCTACATGTGCTTACCAAGAGGGATGTTCCCTAAACTCCAAGGGACTTCACATATCCTTTAAAGAAGACAATGTTTCCCATTCTTTGGATGGCTAAACTGAATTTGGAGTAATATTTCATAACCATCTTGGACTTTTAGAAACGGTGACTTCTAGAGACCTTTTTGAATAGAAGTGAGCAGAATTTTTTAAGGTATGTGTTGAGTTATATAACTAGATTATATTTCAAGATGAATTCCCCTCCATTGACTTTGCAAGGTAACAAATAAAACAGGCACCTTCTTTTCACTGACAATTAAATCCAGAAGCACCCTACAAGGAACGTGATGATGTGAGCAAAGAAAGATTTCCTGTGCTAAATGTAATTCCAATATAAAATGTTGCATTGTAGGCATACTGTAATGCTTTTGTGCTGCCATCTTGGACCCCAGATGTCTGCTAGCTTCAAATCGTTTTTATCATATTGTTATCTGTGCAGCCACTCATTGAATGCTAAATGGCAGAACTATTGTTTGCTATATATATGCTGGCATCCTGTCGGGGAGTCGCCTCGGAGCCAAAGACGGAGACGGAGACGGAGATCTGGAGAAGCCGGAATGGCGGCTGAGGATGGCGGCAGAGGACGACGGATCCCAGTTACAACTTCCGGGATGTCAGCAGCCGGCTCCAAAAAGCGAGGCATTCTGGGACTTGTAGTTCCTATGCCTGGAAAAGAAGAGCCGGTTCCCTCACCCCCTCCCTATCGCGCGGGTACTGTAATGTATATGATATGACTGTATAAAAATTGAATTTACATGATTGTAAGCTGCCTAGAGCCCTCCATTAGGGAGGGGATAGGCGGGGTATAAAAAAGATAAATAAATAAAAAATATTGTTCAGGAGCAAAAACTTTAGGAGGCTGATAGCATGGTCAAGGGCCAGCCCTACCATCGGGTAGGATGAAGTGGCTCTTTCGTGTTGAAGGTCCCAGCAAATCAGCATGCCTCATTAGCATGTGGATGAGTTCATTCTAGGATGCAATTCTCCATATGCTTCTGGAGGAAGCTGTTTGTTGTCCCTCCCACATTCCTCTGCTCTCTACCTTTTTCCACCATCTGAGAAGGTAGCATGCTGCTGCTGCTCCTTCCATCTAGGAGCCATGCCTGGGCCTAGAGTCAGGAGGTTCCCCCTTTCCACATGCAGCCTTTAGCAGCAATGAGGGCTAAGGGTCAATTCAGTTTAGGGAAAGAAAGAAGAACAAGAATCATTTTTCCTGAATAGATGTAACAGGACCAAATAAACAAGTAAGATTTTCTTTTTGTGCTTATTTTTGAACCTACTTTGTCTAAGTGTGCAATTCTTTATGCTTGGGTGGGCTAAGTGTGTAAGATCAATAACCTATATTTCTCTAACATGCTCATCAATGCTATTTTAGATAATACTCTTTTCTGTGTGCGTCTTTTTGCTGTATCAAGCTCTGCTCCATTCAGTGGTTCTAGCTATCCACTAATGGTTTCATTTCAAACATCAGATGATGAGGCCTGATAAGCAGAAAAGTAATAAAGCAAAGAGGGCATTCCACAGCCTGGTCGGTGTCTCATAAGCTGCTGAGCTGCCCTTGTATGTAGCAGATGATGCTGTCCCATTGCCAGTTTCATCTGGTCAGCTTCTGCACCAAGGTTCTCATTGTAACCTCTGCCTCAAGCACCAGCTCTGAAGGTGCCGTGGAGCTGCATAATTAGTGGCTACACTAACCCTGAATTCCACAATGCTTTTGCACATTTACCACCCTCTTCCCCCCTGCCCACCAGAGGAGATCCCTCCACTACTGCTATTATGTGTATATTTCCTCCACCACCACTGCTGTTCCTAAACTGTCCTGGAAAAAACCCTGTTGCTTCTGAAAACTCAATATTCATTGCCACAACTCACTTCTATGGTCTTTTTCTTTAGGAAAATAAATCAAAATGGTGCATTCCTACTCTGGAGAGTTTTACTGTACATGAGAGGAAGGCTATAAAGGAGAGAATGAACCCTCTCAACTGATATATTTTGACTTCAGCACAGTTTCTTTCATATAGACCAGTGTTTCTCAACCTCAGCAACTTTAAGATGGGTGGACTTCAACTCACAGAATTCCCCAGCCAGCATGGCTGGCTGGGGGATTCTGAGAGTTGAAGTCCACCCATCTTAAAGTTGCTGAGGTTGAGAAACACTGTTATAGACTAACCCAATCAACTTGTTTTTGGAAGAGGCTGTGACCATTAACGTCCTGAAATTGTGATCTCCAAGTCAACCGAGAATTGCCACTGTGGGGCATGACTCATTGCTTTCATCAGGTAGCTCAGAGGCATCTACGTAGAACTGAAGATACATGTATTTCCATTTTCATATTTCACATAAAATGTATAGGTTGCAGGTGAAATATATATGTTGCGTGTTTCAAATAGAGTTGAGTTTGCATCATGGGCTACAAGAAAACACAAACATAAAGTGTCACCTCTGACATCACCCTTCTTCATGTTCCATGTGATAATGTGTTTTGTATTTTGTATTCCTTCAGAAATTTTAGCAAGTCATAATTGACAGGAAAATGTGTTTTAGAGTTTTTAAATGATTTGGGTACTTTTAAAAAAATTTCTTGCTTGAATATAGTAGAAATATAGTTGTAAAGACTCATCAGTGTCTTCAGCTTACTATCTGGAATCTAGCCAATGATTTTTTTACGTCAGTACTTAATAGTATTTAGCTGCTATTTTCACTGGTACCACAAGATAGCAGTATTTTCCAAAGGATGGACATTGAAAATATATATAAAATGTTCAGACTATTGAAATTATGGTTAATTAAAACTGTAATAACCTACCTGAAATCTAATAGTTTTGGGTATTTCAGCCATTAAATTTTATGTTCCTTGTTCAATACTTTATGGTTGCGTAAATCTTTTATAAAGTGATATTTGACACTGTTAAGAAAGATAAGGTAAAGGTTCCCCCCGCACATTTGTGCAGTCGTGTCCGACTCTAGGGGCTGGTGCTCATCTCCGTTTGTTAGCCGAAGAGCCAGCGTTGTCCGAAGATGCTTCCGCGGTCATGTGGCAGGCATGACGCACACGGAACGCTGTTACCTACCCAACGAAGTGGTACCTATTAATCTACTTTCATTTGCATGCTTTCGAATTTGTAGGTTGGCAAGAGCTGGAGCTAGTGCAGGAGCTCACTCCGCACGCAGGACTAGGGATTTGAACCTCCGAACTTGCAATCTTCCGATCAACAAGCCTGGCGTCTTACCCACTGAGCCACCACGCCCCTTGTTAAAAGATACCACGGGCAAAATCCATTCATAATGAACAAAGTCAACATCATCTTGATTGACAGAATTCAATGACTTCTACCACCTTTACAAGCCATATATACCTAATTCTACTACATCACAATCTGTTGGATGTACAAGTTTTGCCCACCAGAAAATGAATCTGTTCTTCTGAGTTTCCATGTCCCTTTCCTGCTCCAGTTTGTAGAAGAATGGGAACAACCACCACAACAACAATATCAACCACACAGTATTTAGTAGAGATTGCAAGGAAGTGGTGATGGGATGCTGAGCAGTCTTTTTCCTTGTGAGTTTTACCTTAAAGAGTAGAAACAAATTTATAAAGAGAATTCTTATTCTCCCCTTAATTACACTGTTATTTGAACTGAACATTGGCATAATTGCTGATTCAGCACACAAAAAGTTGTAGTCAGTGAATGTAAATTCATACTAATGTTGAGCAAGTTGATTTTTAACAGCAGGGTTATGGAAATGTTAGCTGTGATGAGTCCAGTTTTGTACAGCAATACACAATCAATGTTTGACTTGAAGACAGTACACTTCATAGTAAAAATGGATTGCATATAAATCATGATAAAATCAGTGATTTTATTAGTATACTTTATTAGTATATTTTAGTGTGTGTGTATCTGTGTAGCATACACCACAAAACTGAGTAAATACTTGATTGTTCAGGATCTTGATTTGAAAGAAACTCCATACTGCATATGTTGCATAGATTGGAAATATTCTGTCCTCAGAACAAACACCCCCAAAAGATTCACAATCAAAGCAATACCTTTGACACAAAACTGAGCAAAAAGTAAATACACACAGCATCACAGAGCAGGCATATACTGTATGGACCTTCAGAAATACATGGTCTTCACATGTTCTTCCTGTATGAGATTAGGGTCTCTGCCAGCAAAGAAGAAAATAGTCTGGGATTGTTATTAATGCTTACTCTCTACACAATTCTATATGTGATGTACACGATCCGTTGGCTAGTAAATCAGAGTCCTCGACACAAGCCACTTAGGATATGGAAGGATCTTTATTACAGCCAGTGATCCATTACACGTTAAAGATTCGAGTGAAGTAAGTTCCCATGTCCAACAAATTAATAGTATCCAAGTCCCCCCCCCCTTTTTTTTTTTTGGCGGGGATTTGTCGTTCGAGCACACTCCTTTCTTGTCTCTCAGTTTCCTGCCATTCCTGTTTGAATCCACTGACGTGGTGATTCGCCCTTTGATCTGTCCTGGGTGCTGAATCGTTTGTCTCGTTACTTTGATTTACATGTTTGCAGTTTTCCAAATACACTAGGCTTCCATTTTACCTGTCTGGTGATTTTACTGCCAGGCACCCCCCAACCGAGAGCTTTCACAGCTTGGCGCCATGGCAGGATGGCATGGATGACATCATGACACTATAGCTGTCTTTTAAAGGAAGACATAATACCTAGTATTTGTCTTGTTCATTTTATTTTCTGAAGACACTGGTTTAAAAGATCACTGTATAGACTCCTTAACCTGATCTTAAGTATGTTTATTCTGGAATAAGGTCACTGGGTCCATAAAGTAACCTGTAAGTGATCACTGTCCTAACCTAGCCTTATCTGGTTTCCAACCAACCTGCTGGTTTGAAACCACCTCTCTCCCTCACCTCATATTTACCGCAAAAAGGTAAATACATTTACCCTGGAGGAGATGCTAAAATTATAGCCAATGAGCCACAAAGGAGGACGTTTTTTCTTCAACGTATGTAGAAGGAGTTGGTTTCCAAAATGTTCTACTATCCCATAAAAATTATTTTATATTTTTTTCTGCTGGTTGAGCGCTCATGGTATTGAAGTCACAAAAGGATTGCTGAGAAGTGCCAATCTGCCAAAAACTGCAGAAGTAGAAAGCATCAGGCTAGACATCAGATAGTTTTAATCCATGGGTTTTGGTCTGGCCCTCTGGAGCAATAAAGAATAAGTCCACTCCCACTTGTGTAGGACAACCCTTCAGATGTTGGAAGACTGCTACAACCCTTAGTCATCTCTTCTTCTATGGAGCCAACAAGCGGATTTCACAATGATATTTTATTTATCACCATCTGGGGTGGGAGACAAGTAATGTCACACACATCATGATGTCATTGTGCAAATTATATAAATAATTTGATGTCACTTGTAGATTGACATCAGAAATGCACATGAATTCAT
The DNA here is from genome assembly GCA_023362775.1 of Charina bottae. Classification (NCBI taxonomy): domain Eukaryota; kingdom Metazoa; phylum Chordata; class Lepidosauria; order Squamata; family Charinaidae; genus Charina; species Charina bottae. The sequence continues at coordinate 10,863,842 of JALMGJ010000019.1, forward strand.
CATGGCTTGTATCAAAGGCCTGTATATTTACTTGGCAGAAAAGCTAAAACCTTTGAGTCCTTGGACAATGTCTGCTCTATCCTTGGATTCCAAACACATTTTAGTTAGTTAGTTTGTTTCCAAACATCAATTAGGTTAATATAATTTTGGGGAAAGTTCAAGATATCCACTGTTCATTGTTGATTTTTAAAAGGTCTTTATATTGTAAACAGGAGAAGATGGAGCAGTGTGTGTCAGGGCCAGCCCAAGAACAACAACGAGTCAGTGTAATTCAAACTCTAGTTCTCTTTATTGCTCCCACCATACAGACAGAATCTTGCCAAACTAAAGCTATCCTAAATAACCTAAGGGGAAATAACCTCAGAGACTCTAGGGCAGACCTTATCAGGATGGAGCTCTATAATCCTTCGGCTGCAATATGTGCCAAAGAAGCTTCTGCTGAGGAGGAAGCTGGCCCATTGGGAAACGACGAGAGCCTGTTCTAAGTGGTGCCGAAGGGCACGCTGTAACAGATGGGCGTGTGGATCCAATGGTGAGTGGAACTTGTCCAGCAATGTTTGTGGGGTTGCAATTAGAGGTGCTGGGAGGTTGGGGCAGCATGGACTTGGTAGGGATGCTAGATTCAGGTTGCACCAAATGCCTCATACACCCCAGTATAGTGACTGGGCTGAGACTGAAAGTGGGGAGGCTAAGGGACCCAATCATTTTTACCCAACTTGATGGATCAGAGATGCAGGGGGGCCCAGTGGAGTATTATACAGATGTGGATAGGGAACCACAAGGAAATCTTAAGGTTTGTGGTGGCTTCAATCTCTACCCAACCAATCGTATTGGGGTTGGCTTGGCTACAGGCTCGCAATCCCCAAATGAACTGGGCCATGGGGCAATTAACATTTGCTGATGGGACTTATATGGGCTTAACCCCAAAAGAACCGAGAACTGAAGCTGAGCTGATAGGCGCAGTGACTGAGATGCTGGGAGGAAAGACGGCAGAGGACAACGCTCTCATTCCTTTAAAGTACTGAGATTTAAAAGAGGTGTTTGAAGAGGTGGAGTCAAACCAACTCCCCCCTCATAGAAGGTTGGACTGTGCGATAGAACTGGAACCAGGGGCAGAGTTGCCCAAGACTAAGTTGTATTCAATGACTCCTAAAGAATTGGAGGCTTTGCAGGAGTTTATTGACAAGAACTTGGAGCGGGGTTCCATTCGCCCTGCCACCTCATCAATGGCCATACCTGTTCTGTTCAGAATCAAGAAGGATGGGTCTCTGCGGTTGTGTACAGACTATTGGGGGCTTAATGCCATTTGCACTTCCAACAAGTACCCCTTGCCGCTGATGAAGGACATGCTGGCCCACCTATCGAAGGGGAAGATTTTTACCAAACTGGATTTAAGGGAAGCGTACTTCTGGGTTCAAATTCGGGAGGGAGATGAATGGAAGACAGCATTTAATTGCCAACTGGGGTCTTTTGAATACCAGGTAATGCCTTTTGGGTTAAAAGGGGGGCCTGGAGTATTCATGCACCTGATAAATGAAGTGTTACATTACTTTTTGTACAGGGGGTTATTGGTTTACCTTGATGACATTTTAATTTACTCTGAAACTATGGAAGAGCATGTGTGCCTAGTGAGGGAGGTGTTGAAATGGTTGTTGCAAAATCAATTATATGCCAAATTATCAAAATGTGAATTTCACAAGGAGCATTTGGACTATCTAGGATATCGGGTATCAAGTAAGGGGATAGAAATGGACCCAGCAAAGGTGCAAGATGTAGTAACTTGGGAACCCCCAAAAACTAGGAGGCAGTTACAAAATTTCTTGGGGTTTGCACATTTCTACAGGCAGTTCATACCCAACTTTCCACAAGTGGCATTACCCCTCACTGACCTATTAAAAACCAAGGGTAAGAGGGATTCTAAAGAGGTGAAAAGACCGGGGACGAAACTACAATGGACTGCAGAGTGCCAAGGTGCTTTTGAACAGCTAAAGGCATTGTTCACTACAGAGCCTGTGATGGTCGATGGGGAACAGCATTTTGAAGTGCAAGACATACTGGATTCTAGACATCATCGTAGGGGGCTGCAATATTTAGTACAGTGGAAACATTTCCCTAAGGCTCATAGTGTGTGGGTAAACAGCCACCATGTGCAAGCACCCCAATTAGTGAAAAAATTTCATGATAAGTTCCCAACAAAACTGAAGTAGGGGAGCCCTAAGAGGACAGGAAAGGAAGACATGGGATATCCAGAATGTGAGATGGAATGTGTACCGCAAATGTGTATATGTATTCTCTCAGTAAAATCTTCGAGTTAGGAGATTTATTTTAAGGGGGGTGGTATGTCAGGATGGAGCATCCTGCCAGCACAGTTATGGGGGATGGAAGTAGTCTGGCATTCCTGCAGGGTCGTTAGGAATGTTTTGTAACAGTAGTCTGATGTGACTGCAAAGCCGCCAGGAATGTTGATTAGTATTGTTTAGTCGGATGGGCTGGCACCTAGATCAGCCCGGATGGGCTGTCAGCTCGTTAGTGAAGGATTGGGGCTGAGTAGTACAAAACCGGGGAGACGTGGGGAGGGGCTGTCATGTAGTGACTCCCCCAATGGGGGGGGGGCTGGCACAAGGTAAAGAATGTAAAGGCCATTTAGCGCGACTGTCCCTCATTCTAGTCTTTGCATTGGAACGGATCACTTGCTTTAATAAAGAACACTTTCATATCCTTGATGGCTTGTCGTAAGAGTTTCTGAATTAACAGCTGAAGGATTAGAACCATCACAGAGCTACTCTGACTCTCTTTGACTCCCTGCCAAGACTCTCCAGACTGCGAGCCCGTTTATCTCCTTGGAATGCGCTCCCCCCTTCCTGAGAACCAGCAGTAGCCTCGAAATCCACCACAGTGTGCTTCCCTATGGGTCCGGATTTAATACTTGTGTCACAAAAGGGGTGGAGCTTTGATTGCATGTTCATGGTCACTATCTTAATATTTATGACCAGCCTCCCCATGAATGCCCTGGTAATTCTTCTCATCTCAAAAGAAATATTAATCCTTCGCCTATTTGTGGTATGATAAAGATTTTAAAAACCATTTTGTTAGGAGTGCCATATTGAGGGTTTGGAATAAATATAAAGCAAGATTGTCTCCTAATGTACCATTGTGGTTGTCACCTCAAGAAGCATTTGTTAGAAGAGAAAATGTTGGGAAAACAAGATTTGTTAAACTTTGAAGAGGATGAACCTAAACTTAAAACAAGGGAACAGTTAGAGTTGGAAGGTTTTACATGTGCTCAATTGTCAGAACGTTTTCAAGTGGATAAAAAGAATTTTAAATTTGTCAATGAAACAACTCAATTTGAAATGGAACTTTGTTTAAACGATGAACATGTTATTACAAAGATGTATAAGATGTTGCTATAAATGAATTTAGAAGATGAACAAGTTGAAGAATGTATGAATAAATGGGCTAAGAAATTTGGATATAATATTATGCTGGAGCAATGGGATAAGATGTGGAACAATGGTCTGAAATTTACTTTGAATTATAATTTAAAAGAGAATTTTTGTAAAATGATGTACCATTAGTGTTTAACTCCCGATAAGTTGTCAAAAATGTATAATGGAGTAACGAATGTTTGTTGGAAATGTTCTCTTGGTGAAGGAACTTTTTATCATCTTCGGTGGACTTGTGAGAAGGCTAAAAAATTCTGGGATCAAATATATGTTAATATTCAAAAGATTCTCAAAGTGGAAGGAAAGAAAGGTTCCCCTGTGCAAGCACCAAGTCATGCGACCCCTGGGGAGACACCACTTTCGCGACGTTTTCCTGGCAGACTATAGAGCGGGGTGGTTTGCCATTGCCTTCCCCAGCCGTAATTATCTCAAAGTGGACTTACAAAAAAAAACAGAACTGTTTCTCTTGGGACTGATGGAGAAACAGCTTGAGAAACAACACGGGACTTTCCTTTTATATATGATTACAGCAGCAAGACTTTTATTTGCACAAAGATGGAAAGATCCACAAATTCCTACAGTGGAAGAATGGATGATTAAACTGATGGGACTGGCCCAAGTGGCCAAGTTAACAGCATTGATAAAAGAAAATACCGTGTCTGGATTTATCTCTACTTGGCAACCACTTTTAGACTATTTGCTTGTGTCAGAAAAAAATGAAGTTTTGATTTTGGGTTTTGATGATTAAATGGTCTGATTTGATAGAAATAATGGTACTAAGGTTTAACTAATGGTAAGAGATTATATTTGTAAATGCATTTATATCTGTATTGGAGAAGGTCGGAAGTCACTTTCTTTTTCTGTCCTCTCTAATTCTGCACTTTTATTTTTTTTATTTTTTATTTAGTTCTGTATTCAATCTTTTCTATATTCTACATTTTGTGTTTTAACTATACTTTGAAAATTAATAAAAAAATAGATTTTTGCAGTTTTTCCATGCAATAATATATATTGCAATAGAAATAGACTCCAGGACTATCTGTCTATCTATCTATCTATCTATCTATCTATCTATCTATCTATCTATCTATCTATCCATGCAAACATGCATCCATACACACATTATATACTGTATAAAAATAAAGGGGAATGTATGTATGTATGTATGTATGTATGTATGTATGTATGTATGTCCCTTGAAGACTCAGATTTCATTCTGAGTTTGTTCTAAAATACAGAATCATCCTGAAGATATCACTATCAAGATCTTCACATGGTGTAGTATAATGGTATATCTCTCAACAGGGTAATCAGTGCTATTGTAATGCCACTGGTAAGAAAATTGAAGATTTCTGTGACATTTATTTCCAAGATGCCATGAAGTGTAATTTAGGCTGTGCACAAAAACATACCTTAATTCATTAGTTTCATGATTATGCTTTGTTAGGAGGCATTAATTAATGTTGCTATGTAATACAACACTCCCATTAGTCTCCTCAAAGAAAGAAATCTTGCAGGTGTAAAAGGCTCAGCTGGATCCACAGCTTTGCTCCTCCATCTCTTTCCCGTACTCCAAAGACTAGTTATTAGACATAATTATATGGTGTCTCTCATTAGATTATTTTCTGCTGTGTACCTGTGGGATTTTAACAAAATTAGGAATTTGAAACTCATTAAATAAACTGCTAAAGATTTCCTTCCCAATCACACCGAGTAAAACATCCTACTTAAAATCCTTTGTTTTCACTGCAGTTCAACATATCTCATGTTGAATATGGAAACATAATTAATTAAGTGCACAGAAAGTGTATTTTTCCTCTTATTTAGCTGGTAAGGCAATTGGCTGGTTGGTAATGGAAAGTTATCAGTCAGGGTGAAGCAATTGTATAACATAAACCTTAATACAAAACTGCTAGTGAAATGTGGAGTTGCCATCCTCAGCACACTTCCTAAGGAATAAGCCTGCAATCCCACTTATTGTAAGCTTGAATCAAGTGGGAAACATTTCTGATTAAATAAACTTGGCATTGGAACCATAATACTCCAATAATCCTTGGAAGATCACTATTTTCTCAGCAATAAGCAAGGAAGGTTGGCAACTTCCCCTTCCAGATGAAACTTTATTGTAAACCGCCCAGAGTTCCCCGTTGGGGGAGATGGGCGGTTATATAAATTTAAATAAATAAATAAATAAATAAATAAATAAACTGCCCATCCTTTTAGAGAAGTCAATGTAACTCATGAATCATGTTTAGCACAATAGGACTGTTACTCATGCAACAGAATTCAGCTCTGCTTGCTTGCCATTGCTCGCTCTTGCAACATGACTTATCTTCTGAATCATATGAAGTAATTGTTCCACTCTGTTCTGCTATGATCAGACCCAACTTTGAATACTGTTCCCATTCTTAGCACCACAATTTAAGAAGGGAGCAGAAGAACAAGCAGGAGCAGGCTCAGAAAACAGCCATGAAGACAATCAGAAAGTTAGAAACTACGAAAATTGTACAAAGAGAGATGGGCAACTTGCCCGTGTTTAGCTTTGAGAAAAGACCATTGAAGAAGGATGTGATGGCACTGTTCAGATATCTGAGAGGATATCGGGCTCAGGCAGGTTCTTCCTGAAGCCCAGGAGTGTTCTCCGGAAAAAAGAAAACACCTGGAATCACCCCATCTGTCCTCCGGACGGCTGCTTGCAGCCAGAAGATCACAAACAGTGTTCGCACTCGACTGGTAAGAGCTAGCCGGGAGGCTGGGACATCACCATTTCCAAGCCGCGCTGTAGCCTTAAAGAGACACTAAGACCAGCCACCCCATTTCTAAACCACTCAATTTAAATTTCTTTTAAGTACGCGTACCCTAAGAGAGGCTTTCTACAGCAAGGAGAAGCGGGTTCTCTTGGTGCTTATCGTTATTTTTGGGATGAAATTTTTTAAAAATTCTTTTTAAGTTTTGGACTTTGTCGGAAGTCACCTCTTTTTGTAATTTTGAAAATTTTTCTCTTGTGTTTCTACACTTTTTTAGTTTTTTCTTTTTTTCTTTGTAGTTTTTTGTTTTTCTGTAGCTTTTATCTTTGCTTGAAACTGAATAAAATTCTTATTAAAAAAAGACATCTGAGAGGATACACAGAAAAGTAAGTCAAGAGCTGTTCTTTCTCATTCCAGAATGCAGGACAGGGAACAGTGGATGAAGTTCAAGGAAGGCAGACTCCAATTCAGTGTCGTTTATGCTGGAAAATAATACTGAGGGGATTTATAGAAAAGGCTTGGAGCAGTCAAAAGGAGATGTTTACATATTCAACAACATTTCCTGAGGATAAGGACTCCTGTTTATGGAAATCAGTCCAAGAGATGGTCCATCTCTACCATCTAGATCAGGTTCTCTCAACCTTAGCAACTTGAAGATATGTCAACTTCAACTACCAGAATTCCCCAGCCAGTCATGCTGGCTGGGGAATTCTGGGAGTTGGTCCACACATCTTCAAGTTGCTAAGGTTGAGAAACCCTGATCTAGATGTTTGTAGAGGCAGGCATGGGGAAGAAGACCATTTTTGTCAATGTCTCTTTTCCCTGCTCACCTTCCATGTCAGTCTACAAGATCCTCTTCCTCTCAGGAATATCTTTTGAGATCCATAAGAAGCTACAAGAGAGGGAAAATATTTTTCTTTTTTAAAAAATGGAATAGACTTCTTCCTGTCTATGGGGGCATCCAGTTTGGAAATTTTCACTTTACACAGCACTAGAGACATTGATACAAATATGTGGTTGCAACATCAGAAATATAGGAGCCACTCTATTTCTGTAAACATTAACAGTGCACCTATCCCATACATGATATTCAAAGTATCCAAAAATTAATGGATAGATGATGATGATGATGATGATGATGATGATGATGATGGTGATGATGATCCTTTCAAAGCACTTACAAAGCAAGTCTGTTTAATCTAGACTTTGATTTGTCCTGGAAAATTCTACCAACAATGATTTCCTCTTCAAGGACATGACATTGAAAGCAGCATTGAAGACTCCAAGGTGCGGGAGCTTCCCCTTAAGGAAAGAAAGAAAAGTCAATTTGCCTTCAACTTTGAAAGTGAGAATCTTTCCGGGAAATTAATTGGCAATCCTCAAGCTATAACACCAGAGAAATAATTAGAAAGAGGGGCAAGAGCCCAGCAGGAATAACTATTCCCCGAAGAATGAAGGATGCCATCTTTCTGGAGACTGCCTGCCATCTCTGCAGGTGATCTAATCTGTAGAAAAGGTCAGAGGATTAACAGGTGTTTAAGAGAGTCAAGAAGAACTCAAGTAGCAGTTGCCCTGGCAACAAGGAAGAAACAGATACATAAAAAAGTGTACTTTCCGTAAAGAGTGACAATTTCTAGGTGATGGACTCCAACACATCCTTCCTGGGGAGAAGATAGCAAAGGCACATTACAGCAGGTCTTCTACATGGAGAAAGTACATCACAAGGAAAAATGAGCTGGTTGCCTCTGGCAATGAATCCTATGGGACAGCAGTGAAAGTTGCCTTCCCCTCCCTTGCTCCAAGTGTCCCCCGTAGTCGCCCTGAACTAGAGGGACCAAGGTGGTGGACAGCTGGTGAGCCCAGACCAGGTGGTCACCATGCTCACACAATGCATCTCAGGAACCCAGCGTGCATTTGCTGGAACAAGCCAAGAGCAGGCGCTAGGGAAGCCAACTAATAAGTTTCAGCAAGAAAGTGGATCCCATGGCATCTCTAACAGCCAAGGAGGGAGGTTTCACACTATTGTTGACCAACTTGAGTGGGAGAATGGAGTTATACTCAGGAGCTTTCCTAGTGGCTGTAGAGGACCAGGATGAGTCTTTGATACAATGCAACACAGGTCTTCTTATTAAAGCTATCTGAATATTAAATTTGGGGATTCAGTTTAATGCAGTTAAGTTGAGGCAAACCAAACTGGATTGGAAAGATCTGGGTGCTTTGGTAGATGCTCCAAAATGTCTTTCTTATCAAGTTGGTTGGATCATTAGAGTACCCAAATCCAAATGGGTTCAAATGGTCAAATTGGATTAATCTTCAAAAATGAATCATTGATTCAGATTGGATTTTGCCTGGTTCATACATGCCTACTTCTTGTGTTCTTCTTATAATGAAGGAGATAAGATTGTATTACTGAGGTGAGAAGATGAGGATAAGCAGAGCAAATGGGTCCTTTGTGGAGTAAGGAATGGAAACCTACCTTTTATTTATTTTATTTTATTTATTTATTATTTCAATTTATTCCCCGCCCATCTCCCTTGCAAGGGACCCTCTCAAAAAAATCCGGTCTATTACAGATATTTATAAGGGATCACGCTGATCAGATTTAGGCAGGCAGAAAGCCAAAATGTGAATAGAGCTACTTCACGCAGAATAGATGCGAGGGGGGGAGGAGGCCTGGAGGCCTTTGGATTTTTAACTGCGATAAGCCTATTTTAGGGTTTATGCTCTAGTTTAATCTGTTTCTTGTCTTGAAATGGTGGCCTTCCATTTTCATTACCTTGGTTGCCCATTTCTACTTTGGAAGACAGAAACAAAATTCAAAATGCTATTGACAGGTCAAAACATTGGGCTGAGAATAATGGAATAAAATTAAGCAGAGACAGAAGAAAAGTTTTTCACTTAGGAAACAGAAATCAAAAGTGAACAGAGACAGCTGATCTAGCCATAGTAGATGTGGGAAAGATATAGGAATTGTAGTTGACGGCAAGCTGAGTATGAGCCAGTTGTGTGGCATCGCTGCAAAAAAGAGAAAGGCAATGTTAATATAATTTCCGATCATGGGAAGCAATTATTTGGTTTGATTTTGCTTTGGTCAGATCCTTTGGTTTTGATCAGTGGATTAGAAACTAAATTCTCAGGGGAGAAAATAAGAGAACAGGGCATACAGGGAGTCCTCGCTTAACAACCATTCATTTAGTGATGGTTCAGACTTATGATGGTGCTGAAAAAACCGACTTACGACCAGTTCTCACACTAACAACCACCGCAGCGTCCCCGCAATCACGTGATCACGATTTGGGCACTTGGCAACCAGTTCGCATTTATGACAGTTGCAGCATCCCATGGTCACGTGATCACCATTTTTGACCTTCCTGGCTGGCTTCTGGTAAACAAAATCAATGGAGAACCATGTGGTTTGTTCAACGCCAACAGTGATTCACTTAACGACCGCTGCAAAAAAGGTGGTAAAATCAGGTTGGGTTCGCTTAATTACTGCTTTGCTTAGCAACCGAAACTCCAGTCCCAATTGTGGTCATTAAGCGAGGACTACCTATATTTAGCCTTGAGAAAAGACCCCCGAGGTCTATGATAGCAGTCTTCAGTGTCTGAAAAAGAATGCCATGAAAGAAGAGATTATGCATGTTAGAAAAAGCTTGCATAATTATGGAAGTAATTGAAAGTACTACCGAAGGAGTTTATGGTGGTCCTTCCCTGCATGTGTTCAAGCAGAGACCAGATAGACATCTATCAGGGATGATCCAATATAAATGCCTGCACTGAACAGCAGGTTGGACCTAATGACTTAACTGGCCCATTCCAGTTCATTAAGTCCAATGACTTAATGAAAAAAATCCGCTTGCTACGATAACTAATTTCTGATCATACATAAACTATTTACTAGTTCTGTTGATGGCTTTATTATTGTAGCATTCCTAAAGCACGGAATAAGGATGTGCTAGTGTTCCCCACCAGGACTTCTGATCTGTTTTCATCTACTGATGTCTACTTAAGAGAAAAATGAAGGGGAAATATGGTAGCAGTCTTCAAATATCTCAAGAGCTTTCACAGAGAAAAAGTGAACTTATTCCGTTTCCCCAGAAGGCAGGACCAGAACAATAGGTTAAAATTATAAGAATGTAGGTTCAGACTAGACATAAGGAGGAACCTCCTGACTGTATGAGCTGTCAGAGAGTAGAATAGGCTGCCTCATGAAGTGTAAGTTCTATTTTGCTAGAGGTCTTCAGACAGATGCTAGATGGTCATCTCTCAGAGATGCTCTAGTGCAGTGTTTCTCAACCTTGGCAAGTTTCAGATGGATGGACTTCAAATCCCAGAATCCCCCAGCCAGCATAGGCAGCAAGGCTGACTGGGGAATTCTGGGAGTTGAAGTCCACCCATCTGAAACTTGCCAAGGTTGAGAAACACTGCTCTAGTGGATCCTGTACCAATCAGTGTGTTGTATTTCTGCATTTTTTGAAGTCTCTTAGATGACTTCTAAGGTCCTTTTCAGGGTTCCATGAACTGGGAGGTATAGAATTCCAATACACCTATAAATTCTCTTTACAACTTCTCTTTGCTCTAGTATCAAGAAAAGACCTTGGTTGGGTTTAGCATGGCAAGGGAAAACAACCTAGGCAAGGAAGGGGACAGGATTCAGTCTGCTCACCTATAAACACCTTTTCATATTAAAGCCACCTTCTCTACAATATCTCAAGAAAAAGGGAAAGACAGCACATGTCCTTGCTGTCTACAGGACCTACTGGCACAGATCTATACCAGTGGCATCACACTCAACAAGAGGTTACACTATTAAAATCCAAGTCATGTATGCTATATCTGTGCTATCAAGTATTAGATTTTTGGCCTTCCCTATCTCACTGCTGCCCTCAAGTATGGCGGAGGACACTGTCCCACCAGAAATGTAGAAGTAACATTCAACAGTCCACCTGATCAGCTGCAGGATGTGGAGAAGGGGAGGACAGCAGCAAAATGTCTTGAGCTAACCTTGGCAACCGCATGTGAGTGTGCAGCTCGTCACACAGGCCAGCCTGAGTCTTTTCATTTGGGTTGATAGAATAATGAAATCTCTCCCCCCTTCTCATGGTGTTCCTCTTCCATATTTTTGTTCTTCAATCACCTTCAGCCCTTGTCCCTAGGGGACAAAAATGAGTTTTTTTCACAAAATTATAAAACAAGTCCCAAATAAATAATTCTAGGAAGTGAACCCAAAGGCCAGATTTTAGAAATCTAGTTATATTGTTAAATGTGCATATTTTAACAACTGAATATATCTTCCACGTGTTGGGTTGACTGAAAAAATATACTCCAGTGAAAAATGTAAAACACAAGTAAGAATGCATCAAACCAAATGGGCCAGATAATATTTTATTCTACTTTGTGAATGCTCTATTTCCAGTCAATTAAAAAGCATCCTTACCAAAGCAATACAAATGTGCAACAGATGTTCATTTTTGGGCTATCAGGGAGAGCGTTTTCCATCCGCCTGTCTGCAAGTACTTTATCAAATTTGTCTCTTTTCTATTACAGTCATGTGATTCCAGCAGGTCATTCTTTGCACAGCCTCTCCTGACTAATTAAAGTTTTATTTCAGACCTTTAATAGACCAATCAATAATTCAGGGAGGAAAGGAAATATTTTCTGGGAAGGCTGCAGTATGGACTTCACTAACGTCAGAGGGCTGCTTGAATCTTTTGCTTGCTGCAATAAAGGGGGAGATTTCAAACAGAGTGGGAGGTTGGACTTCATGTTACAAGTTAAGCAATGTACAGTATATGAACAACATATCTGAGAAAAGAATATAGTACCACCAGACATCTATGGGGAAGGAAATTCTCTTTGGAAAAGATCTGGAGATTCTTCTAGTAATGGAAGCATCAGTAGGAAATTGAGCTGAAAGCTAGAGTTGCAGAAACCAAAATCAGCATTCTTTGCTTGAATAAACAAAGGCAGATGTGTGTTCTTATGTGTTGTTGGTATTTGTCCCATAAAAGTGTGAATTTACTGTTTCCTCAGAGGAAAAGCAAAATGCTGGGTCTTCTCTGCATTCACCAGATTGCACCCAGAAACATTCTGCTCCCCACTGTGCTGCTAAAAAAATGAAGCTTCTGATCAGTTGACTTTGACTACTAGTGGCTTTATGGACATGTCATCGAGGCAGTCTTCTTGGCAACCATAGTCATGTGCCATTGCCTTCTTCTGGGATGTAGTCTAGCCTACAACCTCAGGATTTTCTGGTGGTCTCTCACTAAAGGGCTAATCAGGACCAATCCTGGACACATCTATGCAGGGAGCAGTGGGATTTGTTGGGGGTGGCATTGCAACAAAACAGAAATGGTTTCCCTTTGCCTCCTAGAAACCAGGAGACTGAGAGTTCTAGCCCTGCCTTAGGCACAAAGCCAATTGGGTGACCTTGGGCCAGTCACTCTCAGCCCTAGGAAGGAGGCAATGGCAAATTACTTCTGAAATCTTGCCAAGAAAACTGCAGGGACTTGTCTAGGCAGTCGCCAGGAGTCAACGTTAACTCAAAGGCACCAAAAAACCAAAAAAAGTCTAGGCCCAGCTTTGAGATTTCCTGGTACTTTCTCATCTAAATGCCACTGAGGTCCAACCCTAGTTAAAAAGGTAAAGGTAAAGGTTGCCCCCGCACATTTGTGCAGTCGTGTCCGACTCTAGGGGCCGGTGCTCATCTCCGTTTGTTAGCCGAAGAGCCAGCATTGTCCGAAGACGCTTCCACGGTCATGTGGCCGCATGACGCGCGCGGAACGCTGTTACCTACCCACCGAAGTGGTACCTATTCATCTACTTGCATTTGCATGCTTTGAATTGCTAGGTAGGCAAGAGCTGCGGCTAGTGTGGGAGCTCACTCCGTCACACGGGGCTAGGGATTCGAACCTCCGAACTTGTGACCTTCCGATCGACAAGCCTGGCGTCTTACCCGCTGAGCCACCACGCCCCAACTCTAGTTAGCTTTCTGCAATTATCCAAGGTTAGCTAGGTGTGCCTTGTGCCTCCACTGTATTACTCATGAGATTGTAAACGCCGCCTGTAAGGAGTTAATTGAAATGATTTATGTGGGATCAATTATAATAAAAGAACTTGTTTTACATTCATCAGTTCACCTGAAGGAGGCTCAAAGGCTCTATATGCAAACTCATCCGCACAGGCCCTCCTTTTATGGCTGAGGGAATCACTGGATATGGAAATAGGAGCAAATTTCTCCCTCCAGTAATGGACTGGGGAATCTAGAGTCCAGCTAAAAGAGGACAAGCAAGCACTCTGCACATTCTGGTTTCATTGCAGCTTGTATTTGTGGATGAGGCCAGGGTATCTAGAGGAGCTTGCCCAAGATAGTCAAGATGGCAGCTGACACTATGTGAGCAAAGCCATGTCTCTGTTTTTTAAAAAAGAGCGGGGCTTTGATTACACATTTGCAGCCACCACCTTGACATCCACAGGGGGTGCCAAAAATCAAGGTGGTGGCTGCAAATGTGTAATCAAAGCCCCGCTCTTTTTTAAAAAACAGAGACATGGCTTTGCTCACATAGTGTCAGCTGCCATCTTGACTATCTTGGGCAAGCTCCTCTAGATACCCTAATAGGCTGACACAACACTAAATCTCCTTTGACTACTATTATTATTATTATTATTATTATTATTATTATTATTATCCCACCATATATCTATCTATCTCAAGGTGGCAAACATACCTAATACTCCTGCCTCCTATTTTCCCCACAACAACAACCCTTTAAGATGGGTTGGTCTGAGAGAGAGTGACTGGCCCAAAGTCACCCAGCCAGCTTTCATGCTTAAGGTGGGACTAGAACTCACAGTCTCCTGGTTTCTAGGCCAGCAACTTCACCTCTACACCAAGAAATAAATATAATTGTTTTGATTGTTTTAATGTTTTGTATTGCTTGTAAGATTGATTGATTGATTGATTGATTGATTGATTGATTGGACATTGCTTATGTTTTAACTGTAAGCTGCCCAGAGTCACAGAGATGGGCGGCTATATAAATTGAATAAATCAATAAATTAATAAACTGGCTCTCTGATGGTGGTAAATTGCTCTTCTTCCTAGCATTGCTGTGATTTGGCATTGCTAGGTCTGGTCCCCGGTCCCCATTTTCTCTGGAAGGGAGGAAACAAGAAATATCAGGACAGGAAGGAAGAAAAGTCATGTTTTCTGGCATTTCTTTCAAATGGCAAAGCCAGGGTTGCTTTGCTAACAAGATGGTAATGGAAGTAGATGGGTTTTGTCTGTGTAATCTTTCTTTTCTGGTGGGGGTACACTTTACATTCATATGGCACATCCTAGCTCAGAGCTTTCCAAACTTTTCATGTTGGTGACACACTTTTTAGACATGCATCATTTCGTGACACACTCTTACAGCAGGGCATCATTTTGCGACACACTCTTACAGCAGGGCACAAGGCAGGCACTAAGGACCTGCGCGGAATCCTGGCAGGGCCCGGAGGCAGCAGCAGCCGCAACACACACACACACACACACTGCAGCCGACACACTAACGTGTCCCAACACACAGTTTGGAAAGCTCTGTCCTAGCTTATTCTGGGGGTGCCAGGTTCCCACCTCCATGCATAAACCTGAATGTCAGAAGTAGGTAACGTTTTGGGAGCCAAGGGCATTTAGGGGAAGATCACAACATGGATGGAGTCACACCACACAAGTGGGCAAGGATGGGGGCAAAGAGATGAATATTCTTTGTTTTTTTTTAAGTGGTATCTGCATATATTATGATTTTAACATGATCATTTTCATCTCTTCTCCACCTTAAAATGGCAGGAAGGAACTAGGAAGGCTGGTAGGTCAAATGGTGGAGGAAACGATGAGGTTTAGGAGGAAGGACAATTGAAGAAACAGATCAAAGACCACCTTGAATTTCTTGCTCCCATGAAGAAATTAAAAGTAGTATATCAAAGCAGTAGCATCTCTTGTCTCCCCAGAGTCAAGTTCAACACGTGATGACCGCATGGATATATTCATGTACAGTAGTTTACAATGTGGTTTTCAGCTTTACCAAGGTCTATTTCTTCTATTTCTTTTTGAAATTCAGACATTTAAGTTAAAAACCATCATGGGTACACTTAGAAAGTTTTTAAGAGCCCCTTTCATAACACAGCGGGGCGTTGTTCCTAGTTCACTCAAAAATCTACTGTAGTTCCAGCATTAAAGGCTGGAAGATACCTTTGGAAAACTCTGGGATGTGAGCATAATTTTTATCTTTATTCACATGATAAGGTTTTGGGTTAGGATAATCACATTTTGAAAATTGCAAATAACTTTTTTTTAGCTCATGGTCAAGCAGGTATATCAGTACTTTAGAGAAATTAATTGCCATCAAACTTTTAAACTATTTGAGTTATTGCACAAGAAATTTGGATTGTCAAAAATGCAGAATGGCAATTATACCAAATTAAAACATCTTTTGATTTGATAATTTGGTCCTAAAACTGCTGAATTATTACTCATAAGGAAAAGGCTTTTGAATGAACCCAAATCTACAGATCTTTTAATAGATAATTAAGTAATACTTTAAGGTAGATACTAGTTATTTCAAGTGTAAGGCCCCTGCTAACACTGTTTTACCCAAGTTCCTGAAGTTACCAATAACAGTCTTGAGTCGAGGCTTGGAGATATAAAATAACAGCATTTATTTTGGCCAAGACAGAGCTGGGTGAGGTCTCCACAGGCATCATGACAGTAGAATGCCTGGGAAGACACACACACACACACACACACACACACACACACAAGTACAGTACTTATATAGGGTTTGCAAAGCTTAGTAAGAAAGCATAATGAACTCTCCTCCTAGTCAGAGGGCAAGGTTCCTAAATCTGCATCGCTAGTAGTAAGCATTCCAGAAGCCTCCAGGGGCAGTCTGCATGTCTCCTGGTATTCCAAACAATCCTTGGCGAAGAGCGTTATCTCCTTTCCCTTTTACCTAATTTCTAACAGCAAGCAGTTTCCAAAAGCAAGATGGCGTAGGTTATGCTAAGCTAACCCTTACACAAGAATTTTAGAAGAGCTGGAACACCTGATACTGACAAATCTCAGATATTAAAATATTAAGTTTCTTCTGATTTTAAGATAAATTTAACAAACTTAACAAATATTTTTCATGTTTCTTAGACATCCCAGATAATGTTTTAAAAACGTTGGCTCTCAACTATGCTGGAAGGGAGCAATTGCACATATGACAGAGTTTGCCCTTTATGGTCTCATTTCAGCTTATTATTTATAGGTTTGTTTGGGGTAAAGTAAAGATGTGAATGAGACTTTGAAGTATATACCTGAAATTTGGAGTTTATCAATGTATAAAGAACCATGGGTTTTTCTGAGGAAAAAAAAAGATGATTCTGGTATAATAAAAAAGACTATGCCATTCTGAATTTACAGTCTTGGATTGATTACATGTGTTCAGCCTCCACTTTTGAACTGGCTCTCTATCAATCAGACGGAAAGCCTGATCAATATCTTTTTGTGCAATCAAAGTTTCATGTTATATTTAAAAACCGATCTGTTTATTATATGTGTTACAATATGTTTTTGTTATTCTTTGTATGTTTTTCATGTTTACATTAAAGCAATATTTTTTTAAAAAAACTCACCTAGGCACTCCACTTTGTGTTTTTTTGTTTTTGTTTTTGTTTTTTTATAATTTTATTGAGTTTTAAAATACATATTAAAAGTTAGAACAGAAAAAAGAAATAGAAATAGAAATACAAAATAAGAAAAAGATAAAGAAAAAGTGAAATCAAGAAATAATAAACAAAGAAAATATAGAAAATAGGTGTCCTCCAATCTATCTTTGAACTTTAAGTACAATAATTGATTTTAAATGTTAGTCCTTCATACGATACACAGGAACTTTTCTTTGTCATATGCCATTTGATTTCTTTAATCCAATCTTCTGATCTTCATATAGGTTTCACCTTTCTTACTATCTCCCAATAGTCCATCTTTGGCTTCCACTCCTTGAAGTAGTAGTTAAATGTTAAATGTTCATTGCTGCATCAGTTTGATATTTTATATTCGTTCTTTCCATTTTTACATCTATATTTGTATCTTCAATAAAATCCAATTAGTATAACAAATAAAAGCCTTATTTACTTCTAATAAACTACAATATATTCTATTCATATTATGACTACATATTCCACTAGTACATAACCTAACATATTGCATAACTTAATACATAATATAGCAATTCTTGTAATATTCATACATATATATTCATACATAATATTGTAAAAGTATGTCATCCTGTAATAACATTAATTCTAATTCCACCTCATCATCCCATTATCTTCTTATATATATATCTCCATAAAAAAAATAAACTATAATATCAACTTCTATTTATATTTGTAATCTTATATCTCAGTTATCCATCTATAATTTCCACTCCTTGGGATAATGTCCATTTAAACTAAATACATAACCTATCATAACACTTAACCTAATACCTAATATACCAATTCTTATAATATTCATACATACATATTCATACATGATGTCATCCTGTAATAACCTTCATTCTAATTCCATCTCATCATATCATTATCTTCTCATAAATGTATCTCCAAAGAAAAAAGTAATCTATGATATCAACTTATGTTTATATTTAACCTTATATCTTACACTTAGAATATCACTTTTTTATATATCCATACAGTTTCTCATATCAATTTATATTCTGTATACAATCCAAATCTGTGTTTTCATTAACCTTATGTCCCATATCATGATACTGAATCTTCTGTTTAGGTTATGCCAAAATCACAATATGCAATGCCAAGTTCACAATATACAGCCTGCTTTTTTCTATATCTCGTGTAGAGTATCAGAATAATTTTCTCACCCTTTCCACGTATTTCACAATATCTATCTAATTGCATGCTCAAATTTTCTCCCTGTCTCCACTGCCATAACATATTTATACCAGAATTATAATGTATAGCCTTCAGAATGTTTTTCTGAACTAATATATTTAAAATTCCCTCCTCCTGTTTCTCTTCTATTTCAAAAACATTTTTCTTTCCTGTTTCTAATTCTATTTTTTGTTCTTTTTTTTCTTGGTCTTGCAAAGTTATCAATAATAGTTCCAATGACTTTTTAATTTCTGAAAGAGATTCACTAAATTCTTTTTTAAACTCTTGAATTGCTGTTGAAAAAGCCATTCTTCTTCTGTGTCCTTCAGATTATAGCAACAACCACTCTAGTCAAAACAATAAGATTAGTCAGCTGATCTATTCGTGGAATACTACCAGCAAAGTCTATTAAGTAGAAAGTTTTTTAAGATTAAAAGAAAAAAAAGGTTCCAATAATCCAAAATACAGGAGAGAATAATATTTCAAACAGTTTATAAAAGGAGAAATAAAGAATAAATTCCAAGTAAAACAAAATCCACTCTGAAAGAATGTAGAGAAAAAAAAAGAAAAAAAATTACAAACATTTCCCTGTGCTTTTGTTCTTCAAGCTGCAAGCTGCTTAATCCAAACAAATAGTTTCTCAAGAAATAAATAGTCAATTAATTTGTTGGGCGAAGAATTACAAACAAAGTCTCTTAGGTCCCAACTTCTCTAATACAAAAGAAAGGTAAAAAAAAATGCAAACGTTTCATTATGTTGCAAATGTAGAATCTATCAAACTTCCACCAAAATCAGTTATAGCAAAGAAAGCACAAAATTAGCCAACATTTTAAGCAAATTCCAAAAGATAGATCTTAGATACTAAAAACATTCTAATCTAAAAAAAAAAATATTCTAAAGTGATCTAAAAGCGACTGCACGCTCTTGTGTCTCTTCAAAGAGATTTAGATTCCCTGTAAGAGCCAGATGTTAGGGTGATGGTTAACTATGCGGGGTTCCAGGCTTGAAGTAATCCAAACAACGTGTTGTAAGGCTAACAATATCTTTATTGATAGCATAAGGCAATAATGGATGTATAGTGCATTATTGCAAAAAGGTAAAATCAAAGCATAAGCAGAGTTCCATCACCAGAAGTGAGGAAAGAAAAACATCATGGTCTGTGCAAAGACCAGGCATGGTTACAGTTCAGATACAAGTACATGTAGATAGCAGCCTACATAAAGAACAGAAGACATATGTAAAGAACACAAGTGAGAACATAAGTATAAAGGAATACCCATGGTTCATAGCTCACATCTGATTGGTTCAAACATGAGCATCTCTTTCGGCATAGCATTTCTGGTAGTAATTGTACTTACTATAAAGCGTCACACGATGGCAGTGTTGTGTATTGGCCTTTCTTTGGGCTATAGTTGTTTTGAGAACAATCCTGATTACGGGTTTATTTTGTCTAGCTAAAGAGACATCTACAACTCACCATCTGCCATCTACGTCTCAGATGTTTTGAGAACCAAACTTACAATGCGGAAAACAATGTAGATTGTTTTCACTTGTATTTTTCCACTCTCTGGCCAGACACAGTGGAAGAAAATGCCATGCGTTTAATTCTGCATAGAATGCTTTAACCAAATAACCTTAACACCCCTTCCGCATGGATTTTTTGAAACACTGTGGGGGAAAACTGTTATTTCAAAAGCACACAGAGACACAAATGATTTTATTTCAGACACATTTGCTCCAACCCCAATCTGGTTACCATGGTTGTATGCTTTGTAGGAGAAAGTGCTTTCGTGAGAACGTCTGCGATATTTAGCTCAGATGGACAATACTCTAATTGTATAAATTTTTCCTGAATTGCATGCCTTACATTTTGGTATTTTACATGGATGTATTTCGTGCGATTATTGACATTTTCCGAAGCAGCTAGAGATAGACAGGATTGGGAATCTTCATACATTGTTATTGGTGTATTTATATTTACAGATAAATCTGTAAACAATTGTTTTAACCAATACGTTTCATTGATTGCCTCACTGAGGGCCGAAAATTCGGCTTCGCAGGTAGAAACGGCAATTAATGTTTGTTTTCTTGCTCTCCAGGCAATGGGTGTATTTGCAAACAAACAAACAAAACCACTCACAGACTTTCTGTCTCTCTCTTCTGCAAAAGAGCTGTCAGCATAAATCACAGGCATTTCAGCCTTGGTGGCTGATATTTTGAGACAAAGATCAGCTGTGCCTTTAAGATAGCGTAGGACCCTCTTTAAACCTGTCCAATCCCGCATGGATGGTTTGGCAACCTTATGACTAAGCACTCCAACTGAGTAAGCTAAGTCAGGGCGTGTCCATTGTGTTAAGTGTAGCAAACTTCCTACAGCTGAGTGATACAATGCAGGTTGAGGACAAGGTTCCTCACATGCATCACCCTTTAGGAAGTCAAGAGTCATTGGTGTTTTGGTTGGTTTTGCATTTGACATTTCAAGTTGACTCAACAATTGGTCAATTTTTCTTTTCTGACTCAGATAGAACTCACCACTCTGAGCTCTAGTGACTTCAACACCTAGATAGTATTTCAGCTCACCTAGGTCTTTCAATTGAAAGTACTGTCTCAATTGTGTTGCAAACTCTTGTACAAGGTGCAAAGAACCAGTTGCTAGGCAAAAATCATCAACATACGTTAGCAACACTGTGTAATCACTTCCAGAACCTCTTACATACACACAAGGATCAGCAACAGACTTCTTAAACTTTAGCTCTAACAAAGCCTTATCTAAACATTGATGCCAACAACGTCCGGCCTGCTTCAGTCCGTACAGCGCCTTGCGCAGTTTGTACACCTTCTGCGAATTGTCACAAGCATAGCCAGGAGCCTGCTTCATGTACACAGTTTCAGGGAGCTCTGCATTCAAATATGCTGTGTCAACATCAAAATGATGGACAACAAGTCCACGCTGTGCAGCCAGAGAAAGTACCATACGTAAAGACTCTGGTCTAGCTGTGGGTGCATATGTGAGATCATAGTTCAAAAACCTCTCCTGTGCAAATCCCTGAGCAACAAGCCTGGCTTTGTACTGCACTGTATTATCAGGAAGAAGCTTCTTTCTGAAAACCCATCTGGAACCAACAGCTTTCTGGGAAGGGGGCAAATCAGTGACCTCAAACACCTTTTGACTCACTAATGCCTCAAACTCCTTATCCATCGCTGTGTTCCACTTCTCTTGCTCTTCAACAGGCAGATGCAACATCTCCTGGAAAGACTGAGGTTCACAGGTAATCTGACACACTCTCACCTGCTGAATCACAAATCTGTCAGGCTTCACACCCTTTGTGGAGCGTGCAGACCTACGAGGAATTACCACTGCCTCTTCCTCATTGCTGTCCTCTGCCTTTTCACTACCTGAATCCCCCTTCAGATCCTGAACCTGCTCAGGTGAAATTTCCTCTTCCTTCACCTGAGGGGATCCTCTCACCACACTAGGAGACTGGGAACCAGAAGGCAGCTGAACTGGTTGTTGTCCAGCCACAGGAGCATGGACAGTTGGCTGTACACTAGATTGCAACAATACCTCTGAACTAGCATTCAACCTATCCCAACCAGTAGGGTGCTCAAAATTAGCACTTCTAGAGATTACCACACGACCATAGCCTGCAGAAAAACGGTAACCCTTAGATCTAGATGAATAACCAACAAACCTTAAGCGTTGTGCTTTTGGCTGGTTCTTCCTTCGCTGAGACTTAGGAATATGCACATATGCAAATGTTCCAAAAACACGCAGATGCTTCAGCGAAGGGCGCTTGCCAAACAAAAGGAAATAAGGAACTTCATTTACAGCTGAATTCCACACCCTGTTAGTCAGATACACTGCAGTCATGGTAGCCTCACCCCAAAAACGGGCTGGCACCTGGGCATCTAACATCAGGCTATTTCTAATGGTATTAACAACACCAATCTTCCTTTCAGCTATTCCATTCTCAGCTGGAACACCAACATTGGCAAGTCTATGGGAGATTCCTTTTCTACGAAGCCAATTCTGAAACTCATGGCCTAGAAACTCTCCTCCACAATCCGATTGAAATTGACCTACTTGATAGCCATAATTTCTTTCCACCATTGCAACAAACTCCTTAAAGCGAGCAAAAGCCTCCGCTTTAGATTTGAGCAAATAACAAAACGTATAGCGAGTATGGTCATCCACCAAAAGGAACATGAAACGCGCCCCCCCCTCACTAGGAGCATTGGGGCCGGCTAAGTCTCCATGAACCAACTGAAAAGGCCTAGTTGACACTCTGTCACTTTTTCTAGCAATAGGAGCAGCCTTAATTTTAGATTGTTTGCACACAGTACAATCAAGAAAGTCATCACACTTTTTGGATCCTAACTCAGGATACACCTTGGCCAGTTGGGACAAACTTCCCCACCCGGGATGTCCCAGAACTCTGTGATAATAGTGAATGCATTTGTTATGTGGGGGAACATTGGAAATACAATTTCCTGACACAATCCCCTGCTTAGGAAGCATTTCATACAATTGATTCACTAACTTCCCCCTAGCACATTCTATCCCATCTTTTTCAATAGAACATCCAGTACCCTTGAACACAACAGTATAACCAGACTTTACCAGGGCTGGAACGCTAAGGAGGGAAAAGTCAAGTGTAGGTACACACAACACATTTTGCATATTTATCCCCAAACAAGGAATGTATACTTCACCCTGAAAGGACACATCAGCCATAGATCCATCAGCCAGAGCAACCTGTTGGACTTTAGGCTTGCTTTTTGATAACAACAACTGTTCATTGTTGACAATGATTTGACTACAGGCTGAGTCCAAAAGCCAAGTCTCTGGGGAACGTCTACTCACAGCCGTGAGCAAAGCAGACACCTGGGTACGTTGTCTAGGCGCTTGTTTCCCCTTCTTTCGTACGAACCTCTTTCCACTGGCTCCACCGGCTGGGCGAGGTGGCTGGGGACAGTCTCTCATGAAGTGTTGGGTCGAGTTGCACCGGAAACATCTCCTCACAGCACACGCAGCCTCTGTTCCAACTGGAAAACGCTGAGCTGAAGCCTCAGGAACAGCAACAGATGACTTACTCTGCATTTTCTCCAAATCACGAGCTTGCTGGATTTCTTGCAGGCGATTTGTAAGATAATCCACAGTTAGGTCTTGGGGCCTTAACGTCTGAGTTGCCTCGATGAGCATGTCAAAGCTCTTGTCCAAGCTTGACAGGATGATACAAGCTCTCTGGGTATCAGGGATCACAACATCCCGGTCCTCAAGTTCAAGAAACAAAGTCTTGACTTTATGGAGGTGGGTCATCACGTTTCCACCGGGCTGCAGCTTCAAGTTGTAAAGCTGACGTGATATACCAACAATGGCAGCAGAGGTTTGCTTGGAATAAAGGGCTTTAAGAGCTTCCCAACAGGCATGTGCGGTCTCCAAATTACTGATATGCAGTAGCTGTGTTGATTCTAGTCCCAGAATCAAGTTGCCATAAGCACGATCCAAACACAACTGCACTTCTTCAGTAATAGCACCGGTTGGAGGTGGGTCTTTCACATACTTCCACAAACCTTCTTTTAGGAAGAAAGACTTGATCTTCACACACCAGGTCCGATAGTTTGTGCCATTCAAACGCTCAAAGGGCAGACTGGTTAGCCCTGCAGCAGCAGCCATGCTGACCACTCAAAGAAAAACACGTTTACTTCAAAATGCAGCCTTAAAAACAAACCCCGTTGTTACAGCTAGATCCAGCGCAGCAAAGAAAAACACAAAATTCTCTCTGGGCCACCATAACCTGTTAGGGTGATGGTTAACTATGCGGGGTTCCAGGCTTGAAGTAATCCAAACAACGTGTTGTAAGGCTAACAATATCTTTATTGATAGCATAAGGCAATAATGGATGTATAGTGCATTATTGCAAAAAGGTAAAATCAAAGCATAAGCAGAGTTCCATCACCAGAAGTGAGGAAAGAAAAACATCATGGTCTGTGCAAAGACCAGGCATGGTTACAGTTCAGATACAAGTACATGTAGATAGCAGCCTACATAAAGAACAGAAGACATATGTAAAGAACACAAGTGAGAACATAAGTATAAAGGAATACCCATAGCTCACATCTGATTGGTTCAAACATGAGCATCTCTTTCGGCATAGCATTTCTGGTAGTAATTGTACTTACTATAAAGCGTCACACGATGGCAGTGTTGTGTATTGGCCTTTCTTTGGGCTATAGTTGTTTTGAGAACAATCCTGATTACGGGTTTATTTTGTCTAGCTAAAGAGACATCTACAACTCACCATCTGCCATCTACGTCTCAGATGTTTTGAGAACCAAACTTACAATGCGGAAAACAATGTAGATTGTTTTCACTTGTATTTTTCCACTCTCTGGCCAGACACAGTGGAAGAAAATGCCATGCGTTTAATTCTGCATAGAATGCTTTAACCAAATAACCTTAACACCAGATGCCTCTCCGGCCATTCCCTTGCACTCACCCCTGTTCCCTCCGTGGTGGAAACTACAAAGAAAAGCAGGAGTGGGCAATTCCAATGGCCCTGTGAGCAATCTTCTGGTCCCCCCTTCTTCAGGGGAAAAACTTCAGTGGTCTCACAACTTCTGTAGTCCACTGCAAACAAGGAAAATTCAGCCAGGTCTCAGCACTTTGAGAAATTCTGACTGGTCGAGCTGCCAGCCAAGCATGGAGTCTAGGCACTCCACTTTGTAACAAATGCATGGGAAATAAACGAAGAGATACATCAGGAAAATGGGGGGGAAATGAACAACGAAATCACTGAGATATATAAATTGTTGGGGGAATCTTAATATTCCAATTGAATGATAGGGAAAAGGGCAGTTTGATGATGGAACTAATGACTCAGAATGACGGTGGATTCCTGCTTACTGGATGTGCTCGGCTGAAGCCAAACAGAGATTTGTCTGGGATGCTTTCATTTGGATCGCTCCACTGAGAAGGGGGTTGGACTCTGTGAATTCAGTGGGACATTCCAACTCTGTGATTCTATGAGTCCCTGGAAGAACACCATCCTTCCGCCCCAACTCAAGGATTCTGGCAATACTGATGAGAGGAAGGGGCTTTGTGGGAGGGAGGGAGGGAGCTCAACCAACACCCCATGTCTGGATAGGTTTATATACTGGGTTAAACGAAGCCCATGGGCCGGCATTTCCCCATCCCAACCTCCTAACCTAAATTAAACCAGCCCATTGTTGCGCCACATCGATCTTGGCCAAGGTGCTGAGCCTTCGAAGAATAGTTTTCTGGCTCTTTTCCTTCAACTCCTAGCTCTTCCTCCGACCCATTTTCAGAGGTGTTAAGCTATTATGATTCCCCATTCATTCCCAATTAAGCGTCTCTGCCTCATTCCTCCATCCACATGCCACCCACCCTTATTTAAACGGCATTGATACACAGGGGGTCACCTTATGGCTCCTCACATGCTGTCACAATCATGCTGCTATTTAAGCTGTTATTATTTAAGCTGTTGTTGCTTTGTAACTAAGGTAACACGGTGCCTCAATCTGACTGCCATTCTGAAATTATAAAACAGTGTGTCGAAGACAATGGATGCTAAAATACAAACTTTCTATCTATTGTCATTTTAAATCAATGCAATGTGTCCGGAGAGGAGGGTGCCTTGCTCTTAAAGATTCTGTATTTAAGTACCTGACCAGAATGAAATGCACAGAGCTCAGCACTTAACAAATTCTCTGGAGTCTCCAACATAATGCAGTGTATAAGAATAAAGAATACACCCCTATCAATAAAGATTCAGATTAGTGAGTTTGAGATTGATGTCATTGCCCCCAGCTTTCAGTTTCAAATAATCCTGGAGGCCAGGATGAGAGACACAAGAGAAGTATCTGATGTCATGCATTAACATTTTTTCCAAGAAGCATTTAGTTAAAAATAAATAGATGAATGCATTGGTAGGCTTCTGAGTGCAATTCAAGGTGCTGGTTATCCCCTGCAAAGCTGTTACGGAGATCGCAGGCCAGGAAGGAGGGGGCGCCTTCCGGGGGGGAGAAGCGCATTCACAGTTTGGAGGACCTTGGTCGCCCAGCCAAGAAAGTCAGGCAGGACCCACCTTAGGGTGCCTGGAGTTTTCCCCCAGAGAACCTGTTAGCCTAGCTTAGTTTGGCAAGATTCTGTGCAAGGTAGAAACAAAAAAGAACTAGAGCTTCATTCCTGGCTCAGCGTCGTTTCTTTGCCTCGACCACGACAAAAGCCCTGCATGGCCTAGGGACTATTTATTTATTTATCTATTTACTCTCTTTCTCATAGTTTTTGCCCATCCTTAAGATCAGATAACCATGAAACGATGCCACCTGAGGGGATCCAGAACACACGTCTTCTCTGTCATGGCACATGCCCTCTGGAACAGAGTCCCCCCAGAGATGTGTACAGCTGGGGTTTGGGCTTCTTGGGAGAAGGGGTTTCTGGCTGTTCCCTGGGATGACCAGTGTCCCTCTTTGTGGTCTGGTGTAGTTTATTTTTTTGGCTTTCAACGTGTAGGCCATCCAGAGCCACTGAGAAATTGGGTGGCTTTAAAAATGTGAAAACATAACGTCTTTTTTGCCGTGATGTCCCAGAGATAGCTGACTTGGAACTTGTTCTTTTTGTGTTGGACATTGACCGAATAAAGATGACTTGTCTAACACAACTTGTTCTTTTATTTCTCACATCAGTGTGAAGCCTTCATGTTTACAAAGCCCATTAATGTTTAATTTTTGAAAACAACGGATGTATTCACTTATTTGCTTTCTACATTTGTTACATGTAAACAAAGGGGTGCGTTTTGATTCTGCAGTGATGAGCGCCATCTTGACTTTTTGGACTCTTCCGTCATTGATGCAACTGTTGATTCTCCCTCCCTCCCTCCCTCCCTCCCTCCCTCCCTCTCTCTCTCTCTCTCTCTCTCTCTCTCTCTCTCTCTTTGCAGTTTACCCTGGAAGGAGGAAGGGCAATCTGTGTGTTTGTGTACTTGGGTATTTCTGTGCATAAGGAGAGAATGCCTTGTATATGCAGATATATATCAATTATTGCAAAACGGAGGCTTAGTTTACAGGGAAATGAGTTTATTTAGCAGCCATTAATTCAATATTTACTTCTTGATTTATTATTGTCTCTCTTCCCTCCCCATTTTGAAGTGTGGCTTCTGGCAGGTACACATACACAGAGAAACAAAAATGCAGGTGTGATGCAGACACATAGATCTGAAAGGAATTACATAGCAGGGCTTGAAAATAAAATTCAGAATGTTTTAAGTTCAGAGCACAATAGCATAAATGGTGTATTGTTTCCCACTGCAAGGGCTATTAGCTACGATTGCTCACTGGGCCTGTTTCTACTCTGTTGAGCCACTCACCTACTGCTGTTAAGTGTGAGACCTTCAAGAGTTAAAAAATGAGGGATTTCCATACTGTACATCCCTGTTTCACAATCTGGGGGCCTAGGTCAGCAATAGAGCACCCAGAGGTGTCACAGTGCCCGCCCAAACCACTAGATGGCACCCAAGGACCATGAAAAACAATCATTTTTAAAATGAATTAAAAACTAGCAAAATCTAATGATACTAAATTTCACATGGGAAAACATTAGATTTTGGGCAATTTTAATTTCTTTTAAAATCACTTATTAATATTGTTATGCCTGCAGAACCATATGAATCTTACAGTGGAACCCACAACTAGAAAAGATTGCTGTCTCTTCAACAAGGAGGGCCACATCTTAAGGCTCTTAGTGATCACTTTTCTTGGGTACAACTGTGGAAAACCCATGAAAACGGGCACCCAAACTGTTCTTTGTCTTGCAGGACAAAAGATGTACCTGTATGGATTGCCCCACTGCTCAGAAGTGAGGTTCTCCAAGAAAACAGAAGGGATTTTCAGAAGCTCTTTCCTATGGCAATAAGACTTGCAATTTGGAAATCTCGGGAGCTTTAATCATAGATCTTTAGGGTTACCAAATCTGGACTGTGAAAATTCAGACATCCATTAGATGGCAGCAGTCTTAGAATGGCTGTGTCACTCTGTTGCTATCTGGTAGGGTCATATGGATTACTACAATCTGGTTGCCCTGATCTTCTGATATGACGTGGACTAGGCCAAGCCAATCCACTTTTGGAGATGAAAGCCAACACTTCCAGATGCAAAAGTCAACCGGATGGGTAATTCCATCTTCCTTCAACCATACCTTCTGCTAGAATTAAGGGTAGCTGGTGTGTAGGACAGATGGCCATGGAGAACACACCTCTGCCTTGTCATATCTCTCAGCCATCCCCATCATCTACTGCTGAAAGCACCTCCTCACACATCCAGGTAGCCATAGTAAGTACAGTGTCTCAGAGAAGGGCAAAACTACATAGGCAAGGTATTCCCGATTTAACTTGATAATTTTTCCCTTCATTCTCTCCCATTTCCAAATCCATTCAGTTTGAGGTACAAGTCACACAGGGACAGCAGACTTTGCTAATACATGATGCATCATTCCCATTTTGACTCACATAACCTAATTCTGGACCCCAGGATCTACTTTACAACCTTCTAGTCTAAGCCTCAAAGGAACACCTATCTTATTTTAGAGATCTGTGCATCTCTGCTCAGCTTTGCTCTCATTTGATTTGAAATATGGGAACCTGCTTCATGCCAGCTCAGGACTTCAGTGCCTCTGACCCTGAATGGTCCACAACTGGCCCTCCATGATTTCCAACTGAAGCTGCATCTGAAAATCTTGGGAATTCAGCATGAGACCAATCGCATGCAAAATCTCTGTTCTTCCTCTGAGCTGAGCATTCCCTTCCATCCTGGGTAAAATCACAGTAATTGGAATGTATGTATGTGTGTGTGTGTGTGTGTGTGTGTGTGTGTGTATGTATATGTGTGTGTGTGTGTGTATATATATATATATATATATATATATACATACATACATACATACACATACATACACACACACACACACACACACACACATACATACAAGCGGCTGGATAGCGTAGTGGCTAGAGCACCGCCTTTGGAGCAGGAGACTGGGGTTCAAATCCCCGCTGGTACCTACCTTACCAGTAGGGGCCCTTGGGCAAAGAACCCCTAATGTTTCACCTGCCAACTCAAATATGAGAGTGACATGAACTAAGAGAGTCGTGCCGGCTCGGACATCACCCAGATTAACAAGTCCCGCATCAGATGTTGGGGAACCAGGACAATCTGACGATAAGTGGGCTACTGGAACAAACCATACATGGACAAGACAAGAGAACCTGGAATATATATTTTTGTTGTTGTTTATTCGTTCAGTCGCTTCCAACTTTTCGTGACTTCATGGACCAGCCCACGCCAGAGATTCCTGTCGGCCATCGCCACCCCCAGCTCCCCTAAGGTCGAGTCTGTCACCTCCAGAAGATCATCCATCCATCTTGCCCTTGGTCGGCCCCTCTTCCTTTTGCCTTCCACTTTCCCTAGCATCAGCTTCTTCTCCAGGGTATCCTGTCTTCTCATTATATGGCCAAAGTACTTCAGTTTTGCCTTTAATATACATATATATTTCAATTACTGTGATATATATTAAAAAACTGTGCCAAGAACAAGGTTACATTGATGGAGGCAAGTTGAGCAAAAATGGTTTTACTTCTATGAATAGTTCAGTGTTAGGATATTTATATTACTAATTAAAATGTTAATATTTCTATCAGTAAAATAGTAACTACCAAATACCTTTTAGAATCATTTTAAGTGGAGTCAAGGTAGGTAACTTTAATTAAATTAAAGAGGGAGTCACCAGGAAACCTTTTTAGTGAAATTTGGAAAGAGAGAGAGAAACAATTCCAAATAGGGAACCACAAATAATTTGAATTTCTATTTACTGAATCTGTCTATATAGTCCAGAGCTTTCCAAACTTTTAACGTTGGCGACACACACCAACAGTGGCGGCGTGGCCTGCGGTGTCCTGGTCTGTTGCGCAAAAAACCCGGAAGCACTGATGGGGGGAACCGAAAGAAGCAGCACCCCCGCCAATCAGCGCCGCCACCGCCGCGCCGCCAGTAGTGGTGGTGGCAGCAGCACTGATTGGCGGGGGTGCCGCTTCTTTCGGTTCCCCCATCAGCGCCGCCGGGTTTTTGCGCGACACAGCAGGACACCGCAGGCAACACAGTAGTGTGTCGCGACACATACTTTGGAAAGCTATGATATAGTCCAGGGGTGGGGAAACTTTTTTATGCCAGGGGCCATTTTGACATTTATAACATCACTCGAGGGCCAGGGGGCGGGGTTTGAGGGTGGGAGCCAATTGCATGGAAGTGGGTGGGGTTTGCAGGCGGGAGCCAATCGCGTGGAAGGGGGTGGGGTTTGCGGGCGGGAGCCAATCGCGCACACTTAGGGCCTGCCGCCGCCATGCCCGCCACTGCACCTCCCACTGCCACGGCCGCCATGCCCGCCTCCGCACCTGCCCCCGCCATGCCCACCATGCCTGCCGCCACACCGGCTGCCATGCCCAGCATGCTCGCCACCACGCCCAGCATGCCTGCCATTGCGCCTGCAATGTGGAAGAGCCACACTCAATGGGCCAAAGAGCCGCATGTGGCTCGCGAGCCGCTGTTTGCCGACCACTGATATAGTCCATTATTACTAGATTTCTGTTAGACAGTTGCTACGAGTTTGATTCCATTGCTATAATTGACAGCCAGCCATGGTGTGGTGGCTAAAGGGCTGGACTAGAAGTGAGATGACCCAAGTTCTAGTCCTCCCTTAGGCACAGAAGCTGGGTGACCTTGGGCCAGTCAATCCTCAGCCCAAATCAGCCATGAGCGATAAACTTCATTCCATCATGCACTAATAGCTCTGCTGCAAGAACTAGGTGAGTGCAATGCAAAAACATGCAGAACCCTGTAACCATGCAGGACAAACACTAAACAAAACAACACAAATCATCTTGGACTAGTTCACACTTTACTCTAAGCCATCATCTAGAATGGGGTGGACAAATTGTGGCTTCCCAAACCCATTCCTGTATACCAAGGTCATCCCCAAAATCAGAGCACTGAGATGCCATGTCAAAACGATGGTGCTGATTTAAATAGGTATGTAAGTAAAGTAAAGGTTCCCCCGCACAGTCGTGTCCGACTCCAGGGGCTCATCTCCGTTTGTTAGCCAAAGAGCCAACGCTGTCCGAAGACGCTTCCGCGGTCATGTGGCCGGTGTGACGCACGCAGAACGCTGTTACCTTCGCACCGAAGTGGTACCTATTCATCTACTTGCATTTGCATGCTTTCGAATTGCTAGGTTGGCAAGACCTGGGGCGAGTACGGGAGCTCACTCTGTCACGCGGGGCTAGGGTCTCGAACCTCCGAACTTGAGACCTTCCAATTGACAAGCCTAGCGTCTTAACCATTGAGCCATCACACCCCCTTAAATAGGTATGTGCCCTGCATATATAATATAGCTCTAATGCTAGGAAAGGTGGAAGGACAGAGAAGAGGACGACCAGCAGCAAGGTGGATGAACTCAGTTACAGCAGTGTTGGGTACAACATTGGAAGACCTGAAGGGCCAGGCTGGGGACAGATCATCCTGAAGAAGGTCTACCTACTGTATTTGGTCACCAAGAGCTGACACCAACTGGATTCAATCAATACCATACAGATAGTGCCTTCAGCCTCTGAGAGGTTTCCCCTGCTTACTTTGAGCAAAAACAGAAAAGGATCCCTACAAATCTCTCACTGATGAGTCATCCCATCCTTCACTTTTCTTCCTCTAGCAAGTTTGCAAAGCGAAAGAAGGAAAATGTTCAACCAGCCACAGTTCCAGGTTATGTCCAAGTTGAGAACCAGGGTTGTCTGTGGGGGAGCATGCATGTCAAAAAGCACATTTTACTTATTAATTGATTTAAAATATTAAAATTAAATTAAAATAAAATATTTCTTGCCCATCTGCTGTTCAGAGGATTTCAGGGCAAGACATAGAAACAATAAACCCAGGTTAAAAAAAAATTAAAAATTGAATTTAAAGCACATAATTTAAATCAAAACATAGGAAGCAAGTGACAGAGCAGAACAGCATTTAAGGAAGGCCAGGCATCACTTCTCTGTTTGGGAAGTGCATTTTTTTTTAAAAAAAAAAAATTCAAAATTCAAAAAAAATTTTTTTAATTGGGAACTTTTAAAAATTGGGAAGTGAAGCAGCTTTCTATCTCTCACCCTCCTTTTCATCATTTTACTATATGTTTGTTTTAAACCTATAGTAAGAACAGAGATTCTCCCAAAACAGCTGAGCTGCCTACACATGGCAGTAAGCCAAAAGCTAACATTTAAATAATTAAGAGATTGTTTAATTATTATTTAATTATTATTATTATTATTATTTATTTATTATTTATGTGTTCCTCAGCAACTGGCAGCAATACCAGATCTTGAAAAGTTAAGTGGGGCATTTTAATATTTTAAATATTAAATGGATATGGACTGGATTAGAAATTTTTAATATCTACTAGACAACCCTGTGGCCCGTTGGGTCATCTTTTTGAGGTGACCAGAATGAACATTAAGTTTTAGGCTGACCATATTTTTTTTTTACCCCAATGTTGGACGGTCTAAGAAGAGTATATATCATAAATAGAAAAATAATTGTAGTGGCAAATGAACTTCAATCATAAGTCAATATTTGCTTACCTAAAGAGATAAACAGAATTACCATGGGCAGCCAAAAAAAAGCATTGGGAGTGGGAGTGACTTCCAACTTCCTGCTGGCTTCCTCATTGACTTTGCTTGTGGGAAGCTGGCAGGAAGCATCGGAAATCATGATCACATGGCCACAGGGACGCTGCAACAGCCACAACTTTGCAAATAAAACTGGTCTAAACATTGTGGAAATTTCAATTCCTCAGGAGTAATGGGAGTTTTTATGCATTCTTTAAGTTAGCGGATTTTAGGTACCTTGGTTCAAAAATGGTTGCAGTATAATGCGCCGTTTGGGCTAACTTGAGGGTACAAACAGACAAACTGATGAACACAATGAGAGTTTTAGTAGTATATAGATATTGGGAGAAAGCAATAGCAAAACATTTCTCTATTTTTGCCGAGAAAGCAACAAGGATATTCTCAAGGATATCTGCAGCATTGCTCACTGGTTTCAGAATGGTGGGTATGACCAGGCAATCAAATTTAACTTGTTTCACATTCATTGCACTCATGTAAAACAGGATGGAGCTTCAATCATGCGGTCATGTCCACCATTTATTTATTTATTTATTTATTTATTTATTTATTTATTTATATCTATCTATCTATCTATCTATCTATCTATCATATTTATACCCCGCCTATCCCCTCCCTATCGGAGGATTCTAGGTGGCTTACAGCATTGAAATTCATATATTATACAATTCATATATTAAACAGTGTTATTTACCGCGCGCTAAGGGAGGGGGTAAGGGAACCGGCTCTTCTTCCATAGGCATTGGACTACATGTCCCAGGATACCTCGCTTCCGAGTCGGCTTCTGACGTCCTGGATGTTGTCGATCAGGATCCGTCGTCCTCTGCCGCCATTCACGGGATTCACGAGGTCTTTTCTTCATTCCGAGGGCGACCCCCGACAGGACGCCAGTAAATTGACCCACTTTAAGGTGGTACCCATTTATCTACTCGCATATTAGCTTTTGAACTGTTGGGTTGACAGAAGCTGGGGCGAGTGGCGAGAGCTCACCTCACCACATGGAGATTCGAACTGCCGACCATTAGACCGGCAGTCTTTACAGCTCAGCGGTTTAACCCACTGAGCTACCGCACCCCTTACAATTTAAGCCAGTGACCATCACTGACTCTGGTTGTACTCATTAAGTTATCAGGAGTATAGCTGGCTTGAGGGTGACTTGGATATATTTCATCTACTCAAAGAAAAACATTTTCTGCATGAATGACTTCAATCTTTTTTTCCTGATACAGGTAGTCCTCGCTTAACAACCATTTGTTAGTGACAATTCAGACTTAGGACGGTGCTGAAAAAAAGGGCTTATGGCCGGTCCTCATACTTACGACTGTCACAGCATCCACACTGTCACGTGATTGCAATTTGGGTGCTTGGCAACTGGTTCACATTTATGACTGTTGCAGTGTCACATGGTCACGTGATCACCATTTTTGACCTTCCCGGCCAGCTTCTGGCAAGTAAAATCCATGGTGAATCACATGATTGGCTTAACAACCACATGGTTTGCTTAATGACCACCACAAAAAAGGGTGTAAAATCAGGTCAGATTCACTTAATGACCGCTTCGCTAAGCAACCAAAATTCCAGTCCCAAATGTGGTTGTTAAGCAAGGACTACCTGTAGTTAGAAGAGGTTATATTTCCTTGGATTTGAGAGGCTCTCTTTCAGAGGACTTTCTGATCCCCTCTCAAAAGTTTGCAGGTGTTAAGTATTGCCCATAGCTATTTTAGTGAGAAAAAAATATACTATGAGTTGGGAGACATCACTTATGAGCAACCAGACACACAGAAGTTGCGTCCAACTACACGTAGTAGATTTAGATACCTTTTGGTTCAATTATTACAGTACTAATTAGAAGGCAGCTTTTCCGACTAACACGCTTTATTAAAAGGCATACGCTTATGTGAATTTAATAATTTGATCACATTTAATGATTTAATAAAATACGTTAGTTGAAAAAGCTGCTAGCAGGATTTCTTCTTCTGATTTTTGCCCTCCATAGACTAACAGGGCTCTGCTTCTACGATGCAGAACTGATTTAAAGATTTCTTTCTAATAGCTCTCCTCTTGAATCTAAGACTCCCCATTTCAAATAGTTGAAAGGGGAGGACAATTCAACATATCACCTTTTAATTTTTTAAAAAAAGTTCTAGAAAGAAACAAGCTGAATTTATAATGTATTGCATGTCAACTGCTATTAGAGAGCATTTTGTGATGGTGAGAAGTTATCTTTAAAAAGATATAAGCATTGCAGCGAAGCATATGGAAGCTGGAAAGCTGAAACATAAAATATACAGAGTTATTAGCGCTGGCCTCAAATAATGCAACAGGAATTTGGCTGCACAATAGCTGAATTTCATTGGCATGATTCTTGGCAGTTTGTGGGATGGGCATGCAAGCATCCAGAGACCCAGAGGCGTCTCATTTCCATTTCTATCTTTACTTTTAAAGAAACTGCCATTTTCCCACAAACTTTTCACCAGCATGATCTTGGAGACTGGGTGGCGGTGTGCTCCATACTAAAATTTCCCTCCCTTTCATCTTTGGATGACTTCAGAGTTTTTGCTAGAATGGCAGGTAAATGTCTTAAAAGTTGATTACTGGAGATGAGATTTGGGCATTTCACTTTTTAATAATATAGAGAAGGTGTAGACTGCTGGGTCATCCACATAGCTTCCTTGCCCCAGCTCCAAGAGAGAAGGCTTATTGGTCCCTGAAGACATGTCCTCCTACCAGAGTCTCCATCTTAGAGCCAACCTGGTGCTGAAGCCAGACCAGAAAGACCCAACAGGAAACTAGTATTCTCCAGTGAAAAATGAAACAAGCCCTCCTCTAATTCTGATTTGCATGCAGGAAGACCCTGTGGGAGGTCAGTCGCCCACTCTGTACCTCTGTGTTTGCTGGAAAGAACAGGTAAAAGGTAAAGTAAAGGTTCCCCCCGCACATTTGTGCAGTCGTGTCCGACTCTAGGGGCCGGTGCTCATCTCTGTTCGTTAGCCGAAGAGCCAGCGTTGTCCGAAGACGCTTTCGCGGTCATGTGGCCGGCATGACGCGCGCAGAACGCTGTTACCTACCCACCGAAGTGGTGCCTATTCATCTACTTGCATTTGCATGCTTTCGAATTGCTAGGTTGGCAAGAGCTGGGGCGAGTGCGGGAGCTCACTCCGCACACAGGGCTAGGGATTCGAACCTCCGAACTTGCGATCTTCCAATCGGCAAGCCTGGCGTCTTACCCGCTGAGCCACCACGCCCCTTTTGGAAAGAACAGGACCTCATGGAAAATACTCTACAAGGCTGAGATTTCTACTGGTGTGTTCCCACCCCCCAATAGCCACCGCCTGGCATTTGCAGTTGGTAGAGGGCGTCCCTGTCCAGCTGGAGCAATGCCAAGGCATTGACTGGTGCAAAGCAGTGAGGGATTCATGCCTGGGATTGGGGGAGAGAGGCAGGCAATGGAGTGGGGGAGAGTCCCCTTCCCTGGTCCTTGTTCCCCCCACAGCAGCAGTAGAAACTGTGGGCCCCACCTTCATACACAGCTCATTTTTGAGGCATGGCAATAGGGTTGCGGGAAGAGCAGTTCTCTACTTCCCCCTGCCTTGAGGATGAGGGGAAAGCACATCTCCAAGAATGTAGGGGAGACGCGTAGATCACCAGCCTTAGTTGGACCATGCCTCATGCCGCATTGCCTGCTGATGTAAGGACCGTGACAGCTGGTTTGGGTACCTTTGGGGCACTGTGCCACCAACACAACTAAAGCCCACTTTCACCCCAAGGAGGGCATGCTTTTCACTCCTAGATGTCAAAGCTAGATAATTCCTTACTAGCCAGCATACGGTTGCCCGTATCCCAACAACTAGGAGATAAATGCAGCTTGTGGATATGGTGGAAGCCACGATGGTTTATTTATTTATTTATTTATTAGTTAAATTTATATGACCGCCCAACTCCCCCAACGGGGGACTCTGGGCGGTTTACAATAAAATCAGAGTTAAAATATAAATATAAAATTACAAATTAAAAACATAACATAATAAATACAAAATCCAATCCGGCAAGTTTCTCAATAATAGGGAGGACATTATGATATTCACCACCCCCAGGAGGAGCTGTTACTTTTCCCCTCCCACACTAGCCGGCAGAACCAGGTTTTCAGAACTTTCCTAAAGGTCGGGAGGGAGAAAACCTGCCTCAACTCTGGGGGCAGGCTGTTCCAAAGGGCGGGCACTACTACAGAGAAGGCCCGCCTCCTGGACCCCACTAGATGAAATTCCCTTATTGATGGGGTCCGTAGTAAGCCCTCTCTGAATGATCGGGTGGGGCGGGTCGATGATATGGGGATAAGACGGTCCCTCAGATATCCTGGTCCCATGCCATGTAGGGCTTTAAAGGTAATAACCAACACCTTGAATTGGACCCGGAAGCAAATCGGCACCCAATGCAGCTCGCGCAGCAGAGGTGTTATATGTGCTGATCTTGATGACCTAAAATTGCCTGCGCGGCCGCATTCTGCACCAGCTGTAGCTTCCGGATATTCTTCAAGGGTAGCCCCATGTAGAGAGCATTGCAATAGTCTATGTGGGAGATGACAAGAGCATGAGTGACTGTTCGGAGGGCATTTCGATCCAGGAATGGGCGTAACTGGCGCACAAGCCGAAGCTGTGCAAGGAGTCTTCGAGCAGGAGTCGTGAGTCTAGGAGGACCCCCAAGTTCCGCACCGGTTCCGAATGGGGTAATGCCACCCCATCCAGAACCAAAGATGACAACTTTCTGGATGACGCGGGGCCATCTATCCACAGCCACTCAGTCTTGCCAGGGTTCAGCTGAAGCCTGTTGCTCCCCATCCAGGCCCCCACAACCCCCAGGCACTGAGACAGGGCAGCGACTGCATCACTTACTTCACCTGGGATGGAGATATACAATTGAGTATCATCAGCATATTGATGATACCTCATCCCATGGTGACGGATGATCTCACCCAGAGGTTTCAAGGATAGAAAACCCTGGAGAGGTGTAGTGAATAGCATTGGTACAAACTCCATTGAGCTGCATTTCCTTCTCTTTTTTTCTTCTCTCTTGCATCTATTTTATTCAGCCAACTTATTTGTTCTCTTTACCTGTGCTTCGCAAAGCATTGTATATACAGTAGGTACCCATCAGGATATCCTGTTTTACGGAGGTCATCAGAAATCTCCTTTGTTTGAGCCATGACACACCTCCACATCCCTGGGTTGTGAAGATCAGACTTTGAGAGTGAAGACCCAGAATTCTGATCTTTAAATAAGGCAGGATCTCCCACCTTCACACCTGATTATCATCCCATTGATTGAGACACCTCTCTAATTCCCCCTTCAGATGAACTGACATCCTAGAGAGGTGTTTCTCAACCTTGGCAACTTTAAGATGCGTGGACTTCAACTCCCAGAATTCCCCAGCCAGCCATGCTGGCTGGGGAATTCTGGGAGTCGAAGTCCATGCATCTTAAAGTTGCCAAGGTTGAGAAACAGTGTCCTAGAGGTTCACATACTTTGGCCACATACAAACATGTAGCTTTGGATCATTTTCCTCAATAAATCAATGAATAAGTATATAATGTTTTTGACTCATTTGTTGAATTGTCTTCTCTTTATCTAGTTTTAGGACTTGTGTGGAGATTGGATCATGTTTTAGGTCATATTTATGCAGAAATGTTGAACATTCAAAAGGGTCCACAAACTTTTAAGCACCACTGTATGTAGGCTTGGTGATAATTTTATTGCTATATTCAACAGTGGTGTTTACCAGCACAAATAGTAACTGGCATCTTTGGAATGAATTGTGGTTTCTACCAAAATGCCCACCTTCTCTTATTTTCTTTGACTGCCTTGTAGAAGTATTAGCACAGGACATTAGGAGGAGTACAAACACTCAAGGTCTTATTAAAAAAAAAGATTATCAAGTAATTCTATTTTACTTCTTTATTGGAAGGGGTGCAATGGCTCAGTGGGTAAGATGCCAGGCTTGTCGATCGGAAGATCGCAAGTTCGGAGGTTCGAATCCCTAGCCCCATGTGACAGAGTGAGCTCCCGCACTAGCCCCATTACTTCTCCATCAGAGGTGGCAAGATTATGAACAGGAGAGTTCATCTCATGAATTTCTCAGAGGCCTCTGGAACAGTGCATTGGACTGAACAATTGCGTCCATGCGGAGTGAGCTCCCGCACTCGCCCCAGCTCTTGCCAACCTAGCAATTCGAAAGCATGCAAATGCAAGTAGATGAATAGGTACCACTTTGGTGGGTAGGTAACAGCGTTCCGCGTGTGTCATGCCGGCCACATGACCGCGGAAGCGTCTTCGGACAACGCTGGCTCTTCGGATAACAAACGAAGATGAGCACCAGCCCCTAGAGTCGGACACTAGTGCAGGGGAAACCTTTACCTTTACCTTTACTTGTTTATTATTTTGTACAATGCTTCCGCCTATTTTCGCCACAACAACAACCCTGTGAGTTAGGTTGGCCTGAGAGAGAGTGACTGGTCCAAAGTCTCCCAGCCACTTTTCTGCCTAAGAGAGGACTAAAACTCACAGTCTCCTAGGTTTTAGTAATAATTCTGATTGCAAATGATTTGGGTTTTTGTTCTTCAAAAACTTAATATAGATGTAACTCAGTTACAACCTGGATTTAATAAATTTCATAAAACAGGAGGACTTGAAATTCATTTGGATGAATGATCAGCTCTGTTAAACTATACTGATTAAGAAAAAGTGGCTTTGAATTTACCGCACAACGTATTAGCCCAGGTGGATTTAGATATTTAGTACAAGTAGTCCTTGCTTAACTATCACATTTGGGACCGGAATTTCGGTTGCTAAGCAAAGTGGTCATTAAGCGAATCTGACCTGGTTTTAAAACCTTTTTTGTGGTGGTCGTTAAGTGAATCACCACAGGCGTTAAGCAAACAATGTGGTTGTTAAGTGAATCATGTGGTTTGCCATTGATTTTTCTTGCCAGAAGCTGGCTGGGAAGGTTGAAAATGGTGATCATGTGACCACAGGAAGCTGCGACAGTCATAAATGTGAACCAGTTGCCAAGCACCCAAATCGTGATCATGTGACCGCGGAGATGCTGTAAGTGTGTGGACCGGTCATAAGTCAGTTTTTCCAGCACCATCATAAGTCCGAACCATCACTAAACAGATGGTTGTTAAGCGAAGACTGCCTGTAGTGATTATTACAAATTATTGGCACCAGTTTAGGAAACATACTAATTAAGACTCGCTTCTGTGGAATTCCTAAAACAGGAATGCCTAAAATTTGGTGGCAAATTAGACAAATGCAATCATTTATCCTCTAGCTTATGAGAATTTATCAAGAACATCACGAAGGTTTGAAGGCTACATATCCACATCATTTAAAATCAAGGAATTTATCTTACATTAATCACAACAGGCTCTTTTGAAAGTCTTTAAAGGACTTAAAATCTGGTCTTTGGGAGTCAGTTTGGAATTCTTTATGGGGTAACATTCCCCAGCAATTCAGTCAAGAACTGAGCAGAAAAATAATTTATAAATGAGAAGATATCCCCATAAAACTGAAGTCCTTACAGATTGTTTGAAGGGACAGTAATAGTATATATAAGTATATATCACCATCTTTGGTAGCAGTTAATCTATTTATTCAAATAGGTTGAATATTTTTGAAGATACTGGAAAAAGTACACCACAATATTTGTGCAACATTTCATAGTAGTGTGGCTTTTTTTCCCTAGGACATATAAAACAGCCTAAAACAAGAAAACAATTCAACTTGTATTGTTTATCACAGCAAAATGCTGGAAAGCTAAAGTATGTCTTACTTTGGAGCAACCATATTTAAAATGTGGGAAATAGTGTTGGCTGAAAAATTAACACAACAGAAAAGTGTTGAAGAATCCTTTGATTAAACTGTTTTCCTTGCATTTGGTCTCTATTTTGAGTTATATTAACAAAGTAATTCCTAGCAGGTTATCTTGGCTTATTAAGACACATTGTCAGACAGAATATAGATGTTTAAATGTTTGTATTTCTCTGTAAGATGACAAGTGTATATTTATATATACTCTCAAACTATGCATTTTTCCGATATTTGGTCTTATATCGGTTCTGATTTTTTTCTGGTTACTCTGTTTTTTATTTTCAGTATTTGAATGATCAAACGTTTCTCCTCAACAATGTTTAAAAAAATCAGATTTTATTGTTAGGGTCAATGACAAGCATTTACTAAAGCAAACATTATATGGCAATAGAATGGGTCTTTCTAAGAGAAATTTACTTTTGAGAATTTTATATCTCATATCCTACCAAGGAAGGTAGGAGGAAATGAAAAAAAATCAACCAACCAACCAAAAACCTTGTACTTTGTAGCTTTTCATTATAAATAAACATTTTCTTTAACTATATTAATTGAAGAACTATAGATAGATGCAGGAAAAAAATAAATGGGCACTATATATAATCCTGATATTATTTTCTCTGCAATATAATTTATTTCTGACAGACCCATCAAATCTTAACCTGCTCCCTTTGCTGTCACTTATAATGGTTTTTGAAAGAACTTTAGGCTAATGGAAAGTATATATACAGTATATATTTCACCGATAGCAATATTGATCCCATACGCAAGGCAGCGGGAAGTAGAGTGGTGACCCCACATATTAGAAGGGGATTGTGCCCACCATTCTTACTATCAAGTATTGCCTATTGGTCTCTGCTATTCAGAATTCTTCATCCTGCCTTCTGTGGTCTGGGTAAGGGAGGAATTTAGGAGCATTAATCACAAACATAGCCAAGGATTGACTGGGAATGCACAATCTTAGAGTAACCGGGTCCCAAAAGAATTAGAGGTCAAAAAGTAGCTATGAATGAAGTCCCCAAAAGATTGGTGTCAATCTGACTGCATTTTAATAATTAAACAGTTTTGTAATCTATGACAAAAGAAGGAAAAAGGTGTAGCCCAATGCAAAAATAGCAGTACAAAAAATAAGCACAGAAGGGAAAAAAATAACAATACAGTAAAAAAATTCTTCCTATCCCAAAGAACATCTGAACCAACACAATGCGTGCATT
The DNA here is from genome assembly GCA_023362775.1 of Charina bottae. Lineage (NCBI taxonomy): Eukaryota > Metazoa > Chordata > Lepidosauria > Squamata > Charinaidae > Charina > Charina bottae. The sequence goes on from JALMGJ010000019.1 coordinate 10,905,759, forward strand.
CATAGAACAGACTTAAAGGTAAAGGTAAAGGTTCCCCCCGCACATTTGTGCAGTTGTGTCCGACTCTAGGGGCCGGTGCTCATCTCCGTTTGTTAGCCGAAGAGCCAGCGTTGTCCGAAGACGCTTCCGCGGTCATGTGGCCGGCATGACGTGCACGGAACGCTGTTACCTACCCACCGAAGTAGTACCTATTCATCTACTTGCATTTGCATGCTTTCGAATTGCTAGATTGGCAAGAGCTGGGGGTAGTGCGGGAGCTCACTCCGTCATGCGGGACTAGGGATTCAAACCTCTGAACTTGCGATCTTCTGATCGACAAGCCTGGCGTCTTACCCGTTGAGCCACCACGCCCCTTATATATAATAAGTTCTTAAAAATAAAATAAAATAAAAATAAATAATATAAAATAAAATAATTTTTATTTTAAAAATAAAAATGTTCTTATACATATAAGAACAGGCTTAACTGAATGACTAAACCAATCCATTTTATGGATTCACATAGGCTTCACAAAGGGGCTGCGTTTCAACGAACCAAGTAAGAAAGCTTAGAATATTTGGCATAGGCAACAATTTGTTTTTTCTCTGATCTGGCTGAGCATGGGGTGCGAACACATTAAGTTACTAAAACGGTCTTCAAAGTCAGCTCCACGTAAACCACATGATAATCGTTTAAGGGAAGTATCACTAGTTGGGAAGTCTAAGTTCCTCTTTCTTAATTGGTTTAAGTGGCACGTCACTATCAAGCTGACAAAGGGTCCTCCTTGCACTGTTGTTCCAATGCTTGCACTGAGAACAGAGTCCAGAACAACCTATAGACAGTTATTCTGGGGTTTTCTCCACTTGAACCTATGGGCATAAACATGGTTTGGAGAACTCAGTTTTCTGCCATGTTCCATGATGTGGCCTCCAACCCGTAAGTGTGATAGGCATACAGTATGTCACTTTCAGCTGAATTGGTGTTTTCCTCTGTAGTCTTCTAGGGCAGCTTCAAGGTATAGAAAATCTGCTAGGCCTTGTCACCCATTCCACTGGAAAGAAGTTTGAGAGTAATTTCTCCCTCTGGTGCAAGGTCCATCAGCAGTTATCAAAGCAATCAATAGATGCAGACTCTCCCACCTTCCCACAAAAGACAAGATTCCCCACATTTGCTATGAAAACACATGAGAAAACAGACCAGGGTGCCCATATATAACATTCTCCTTTGAAAGTACAGTACTTAGTAGAATGTTTTGTTGTAACGTAAGCCTTCTTCTGAACATCTTTAACTGTTTCCAGCCCAGATTGCTAGGAGAGCAACTTACAAAGGTCAGGGCTTCTCTCTTGATGCCTCAAACACTATCTGGCCTGGTTTGACCTCCTCTGCAGATGCTGATTGAGAAGAAGATGATAAAGGCAGGATGAAGATTGGCAATGGGAGTGACAATTGACAATTGACATGCCAGTTTTGGTTTTTGCCATCAAGGATGGGTGGAAAGCACTTTCTATTCCTTCTATGTGGAATTCTCATCAAGATCTGTTTTTGTAGATGATGGTTATACTGTATGCCAAGGACTGCATTTAACATTTTGGGGAGGAGTGGACTACAGTTGTGAGCAAGACTGCATTTTTGGAAAGAATTGGGAGATCTTTCTTTTTTTTAAAAAAAAAAAAAAACCCTGATATGCCTATTTTAGGGCTTATACTACCATTCTCATCTCTCTTTTTTTAGCAATCATGGCCAGGGAAGCTCTGAAGATTGCAGAAAAGGGTGTTAAGGAACAGATATGGTCCTGTGCCACAGTCTTAGACCAACGCATATGCCCAGATCATGTCCACTCGTATCAGTTAAACTGGCTACCTTCACCTTTTGATGTGAAAGAAGAAGTGTTTCTTCTTCTGGTACCTCAAATCAACCTTCATCATTGGGAACATCTGGACCAGGCTTAAACTTCTTATTCAATTATTCATGACTTACCCAATGGGATCAACATACATTTCCCCTTCAAGAGTAGCCAAAGCCAACCTACCCATGCATCCTTCCAACTTTTCCATACAACACTGGTCCCAGAACCCTAGAGACAGATGGATTTAGGGCCAGATTTGCCACTTGCCCAGATGTCTATTGAGACATCACAAGATTGAGCTGTTTTACATTTAAGCATTATTTTCATATATTGGTTTAGGGATGGCCTGCAAGTGTTATTGAACAGATGAGATCGTTTTCCACAGCTCTAATTTTCAGTTTTTCAGTGAAGGAGCAGGTCACTAGCTATCTGAATGATATCAAAGTGCTTTTCCATATCCTGATTTAATGTTAAGCATGTTGTTAATTTTGAAGTTATTTCCCCATTAACAGAGACAAAATGCTTGACAGCTCCATGCCGTCAAATGCAGATTGAGCTAAATGGCTTTTAAGGGGCTGGATCAGAAACCAATGAACCAGTCTCCATGGCAACTACATTATCAGAAGGATGACTGCCCCAGGGTTGCATTGGAAACACATTATTCTGTGGTTGAAAATATGCATGGAGAGAATATGGGCCAGACGCTTTCTTCACAGGCTTACTCCATTCCTTGGAGTCCTAAAAGATTGGCCAATACTGTATGTGATATATTCATTGATCTACTGGGTAAGATCAGGGAAAGGTCATATTTGCATATAGAAAAGTACCAATCGAAGAGAAAAGTAGAAAAGTATAGAAAAGTAGCACACCAAAGAAAGGCTGGAGTTTTGCCTTGATGTGCTAGCTTTCTGAATTCAGAAAGTTTTGTATAATGAAAATGATGAAATATGAAGAGGAGATTGAGGTATTCTTACTAAACGACCAATACCCGGGTGTTTCGAAGGCAGTAGCAAAGTTTTTATCTATAGCCTTATCTTATAGAAACCGTTTAGTACCTCCAATGAATGTTGCAGTAACAAATTATTTATCTATAGCCTTATCTTATAGAAACCATTTAGTACCTCCAATGAATTGCTAATTTTAAAGGGTTTCTTCTTCTTATATATGTATGTATTATCCATATGTAAGTATTAATGGTGTGCTGTATTTTAAATTTTGTAACTTGGTCTTGGACCATAGATAAATAAATAAATGAAATGAAATATAATGGATGCTATGTACAATTAATTAAATTATCCCTTTTAGAAATGTTAGTGGTTGTTTAAGAAAGAATAGAAATTTCTGATTTATTTGATCCTATACTTTTTCTTATAGCCATCTTTTCCTTGCTGGTCATAAAGCATGTTTGTCATACTTGGCACCATCCATGAAATGATTTTTTAAAAATAATAATAATAATCAAACCAGTATTCAGCTAATTTATTGAAGGGGGTTACACCCCGTTCATTTAGCCTTTCTTTCAGAATTACTAAAATCATAATTTAGCAGAAAGCCAATAAATATAATTACATCAAAAGCTATGATGCAAATGAAAAAATTTACAAATGCCGTTTTGATTAGAAAGCCTTCCTGCAATTCAAATGTATTAAATTATCCAGGCTGGGGAAAAAAATGCTGGGGAATCTTTACTTTTTAATTTAATCTCACTCTGCTTTTATTAAAAGCCCAAAGCAATTCCTAAATGGGTACCCTGGCTCAAATTGTAGTAAATCATATACCATATATGGTTAAAGTGCCCTTGTAATTCTTTAAATCATACATACGAGAACTTCGGTTAACTGTTGTTCAGTACAATAATTTAACCTCTCGAAAGAGTTGAGGTGATTATTCAATATTTGCATGAATTTAGCCAATTTACTAATTAGTAGCTCCTTCTACAGCCCCTTTCAAAAGGGGGGTGTCCCTGGAATTGAGCAGGCAAGGTCAACTGAGCAGAACCACAAAGTACATCACAGTCAAAATAAAAGGTAGGCCATCTAGCTCCTGAGTTTTAATTCTGACGGTGGCATTCAGAGTTGGAAAATATGTTATTCGTTTACCTGTGCTTGCCTACTACATTTATATTTCACTTTTCCTTCAGGAAATCAAGGTGATGTGCAGAGTGCTTTTTCCTACTTTTCCCCACAACAGCCTTGCAAGGTAGGGTGAGCTGACTGAATCACTGGCCCAGAGTCATATATAAATGATAGTATAACTATAGGGTGTCAAAGCACCACCCAATTTTTATGTCTGTTGAACGGGCACACACATAAAAGACAGGTGGAGCTTCTTGACTTTTTTGACCACACCCTGTGAACACCACTGTATAGCCACAACACAATACATGAACTTGTGGGACTGTTGTATCTCTCCTTCCTAACGGCTAGGTATGAACAAATTGCCCTGGTCCAGAGATGGAATGTTCCGGAAAACTCCAGAGCATTCTCTTTTTCTTCCAGAATATGCCAATCTGCCATTGTTAGGGCAGTCTGAAAGTGTTCTGGCAGGCAGATGTTTGGAACCAGAAAGCATTCCTGATTTTCCTGACATGGCCCAGCCCACTTGGAGTAAGTAGGAAAGAGTGGAAGAAAATATTTTATGAAGTGAGGCCAATAGTTCAAAAACAGGCAGAATTTCTCAGAAATATTTGAACGCTTAGACGACTTGGAATCTATTTTTCCCCCAAGAGGGCTTTGATGGGCACCTTGGCATCACTTCTGTATCAGCTCCTGATTGCTCACACCGTTGCCTCCAGTGGGCAGCTGAACCACTTCCAGCAAGTTGCAAACCAGCAGGAAATGCAGTGTTTTTCAGCTTGATAGAATATTGAGGATGGGTCTCATTGATGGGAACCTTAATTTCTGGTGTCAGGATCCCAGGAATTAAGAAATTCCAGGATCCCAGAGTCAAGGACCAATGTGGCTTATCTGATCGTTCCCTAAGCAGCATCTCTTCACCCTGTCTCCCAAGGTCATTCCCACACACAGCCAGTTGAGCTAATTCTACTTTATTATAAGGTTACATTGACAGAATCTTGCAAGTCTGAAAGTACAATCCTTTCCCCCGCATCCCCTTTACAGCCCAAGAAACTAGAGAGGGTTTCTTCTGAGCCTCTTGCCCCACCCATATTCCTGCTGTGGGCTAAGTTGTCTTTTATCGGACCATTCCCTTAGCTGCATCTCTTCTCCCTGCCTCCCAAGGTCATTCCCACATACCATTACAATATCTGACATTTCTTTCCCACATCCTGATCTGTTCTCAGGCACACCTGGACCATGAAATCTTCCACCTCATCCTCACCTCTAGGTACCTCCAATTGGAGTCCCAGCTCAACAGCCTCTTATCTGGTTTCTCTACTACTTCCCATTTCAAAAAGCATCCTGAAATGCTGCACACACAGGTTTTTTTTTTCTGTTTAAAAATGTTGCTAAGGAAATAATAAAAGTATGTAATGAAATTCATCTGGTACAAGTATTTCAATTTTTCAAAGCGTTCATTAATTTCATGATTGTTAGCTTCTCGCAGATGCAGCCCACTCTTTTTCGGTTTGTTCTGCTTGATGTCCACCGATTGCCCTGTAGAAAAACCAATGTTCTATTTAGATGAATTAAGTTACTCAAGTTTAACAATGAAATCACGAGGACTGAGGCTTGGTTATAATTATTCTTGCAGTTTCTTTTTTTTTCAAATTTTCCTGTTGCTATACGTGGGAAACCACAGGATTTCTACTTCCTTCACGGAGATGCTCCAGGCTGCTGAGTTGACTCAGTCGAAAGCTTTTGTCCAGGGACATCCATGAAGGGCAAAGAAGTCAAGATAGCTGCCAAGACCAGGCAACCAAAGCCTACTTCATTTTTTACATGCATCGCATGACCAATTTCAATGGGAGAGACCTTGGAAGAGCCTTGATCACCTCTATCTAGCCTTCCATAGCTCAGAAAGCAAAGATACGTATGAATATTTACATGATACTAAATGATTTTTTTAAAAAAATTCAGTGCTCCAAAATAATGAAACAGAGATAGCAACCAGTTATTTATTCCTGATTACAGGACATTTTGATCTTCCTGAATGCAATATGTACAGTATATAATTACACACACCTACACACACACATCTACACATATTTGAAGCTGAATTTGTAGACTAGTGGAACTGTGTTACCTACCAAATACTAATTAAGAAAAGTTGGAGGTTGCTATGATGACTACTGCAAGTAAAAGTCACAAAATGCTGGTTGTAGTCTTTCTTGTAACATCTTCCCATGTGACACTATCCATGCTTTAGAAAATACTAGTGTTGTCAGTTTTAAATGTTTTAATGCTGAAATTCAGAGATTTTAATGGATGGATTTTAGTGTTATATTTATTAAGTTATTTTGATGAAGGTATTTTATTTTGTAAGCTACTCTGAATGGCAGGTGCCTTACTTTAGACTTTTTGAGCTTTTCTATAGAGTAGTTATATTTATTTAACAATACTTAGAGACTACCTCAATTGTAATGGGCAGAAGGAATAACCTTGAGAAATAGGAGGAAGAGCTGCAACCAAGACAATGTTCAGCTAAACAAATCTGTGTCCAGGACAGAAATGTAATTTGAGAAAGCATCTCAAACATGACCCTCCCTAGTTCTCATGGAGGGAGGTAAGAGGCGCATTCAGACTTGCAAGATTCTGTTACTAACCTTATAACAAAAGTATGATTAGCTTGCATGGCTTTGGTTTCAAAGTTCCGTCTACCTTGGAGAGATGACACAATCCAGATGGCCTCCTGGTTGGGAACAACAAAACACAGAAATGAAATATAATAATAAGAAGAGACAACTAGTAGAAGCCAGAGAAGTTATCTAGTCCGCACCCATGAAGCTCCTGAAGGGGGGCACTTGACTCTTCTTCCCTTCCCAACCTCAGCAGGTACTCAAGAAGGATACCATAATTGATGTCAAATACCACTCAGAGGTCTTCCAAGACCAAGAGGGGGACAATCCTCTTACCTGAGTCTTGATGAGGGCTATCTACTAGAGCAACCAATGCCATTTCCATCTCATGATAGGGCTTGACCACCCTCAATTATATAATATCTACATTTGTGCCTATAAAACATCTAGCTTGGACACTTGGTTGGCTGAACTCTGGTTGTATGTTCAAAGTATCATTTTCCCTGCAAATTCTACTCTATCTTGAAATATTACAAGATTCTTTGTGCATACAATCAAGGTTCAGCCAATCAAGCCCTCAACAGTGGGGCTGTTGGGCTATGTTTCACAAGGTGGGCCCTGAATAGAACTCTTGAAATTGAAGTTAGGTTAGAAATTGTCTTCTTCTCCAGCCTCCAGGGAAGGAAGACAAACCCAAGATGAGGACTAGACCATTTTCAACCAGGCTTGAGAGCATTTGTCACTTGTTCCCTTAACCAGAACATCAAAGAATTGGAAGAAGCCACTAATGCACTGAGGCCCAGCTTCTGCTAAGTAAAAAAGGTAAAGGTTCCCCCCGCACATTTGTGCAGTCGTGTCCGACTGTAGGGGCCGGTGCTCATCTTCATTTGTTAGCCGAAGAGCCAGCGTTGTCCGAAGACGCTTCCACGGTCATGTGGCCAGCATAAACGCAGAACGCTGTTACCTACCCACCAAAGTGGTACCTATTCTTCTACTTGCATTTGCCTGCTTTCGAATTGCTAGGTTGGCAAGAGCTGGGGCTGGTGCGGGAGCTCACTCCGTCACGCGGGGCTAGGGATTCGAACCTCCAAACTTGAGATCTTCCGATCGACAAGCCTGGCGTCTTACCCGCTGAGCCACCACGCCCCTTAGTTGCCCAGTGCAGGAATCCAAATTAAAGAACACTAGAAAGATGGCCCTGTAGCCTCTTGAACGTATCCAGTAAAGGGGACACCAGCATCTCTCTGGGAAATTCAAACCATATTAGTCTCCATCTGGAGCTTTTGCACTCCCTCCATATATATCTATATCCATAGAGCTCATTAAACTTTGTGTTTATCCCACTGAAAGTTCAAGATATCTATGAATCCATGTTCCATCCTGTGGACCTCTAAGCCTTGGAAAACAGCAACTCTAGTTACAGTTTGCGTAGAATGGATGGGTGGGGGGTTCAAGGTATCTGAATGTGAAATAAAGAATAAAATAAATGTCCTTCCCATCCCACACTCCCTTCCCATGTATAAACATGCTAAAAAGTATTTAAAAAGTATAAAAACGATCTGGATTGGTGGCTGAATCTTTCTCCAGCCGCATTCTCCACCCCGCAATGCAGTGAAGCGAAGAAGAGTTTTCACCTTCAATACTTGGCTGCTGCCTGGCCAGCCTCTGTGCCCTCAGACTGCCATCTCATTTTGCTTAATGGTAAGGCTGGCCTTGCTCAGAGGGTGGGCTTTGAAAAAGGGCTGCAGCTTTTCAAAATATATTGAGGATGATGCATTGTATCTGTTGCACCTTGCAAATGTCAGTGTGTAATATTCTATTTTCAGCAGCAGAAAACCAGGTGAAGAGACTGATTCTCTTATCTTGCAGCATCTAGCAAGATGGATGTTCCCTTAATGTAGTCCACTCTTCATCAATCCAGACTTCTGGATACCTTGCACTTACTTTGACCCTTGTTAGGGAAGATAAATTAAATCATTCAGTAATGGTAATCTGAAGGATTTATTACAGCCATCCTATGAGACTAGGAAAGAAGAATAAAATAGGAAGGCTGAAATTAATTAGCATGCTGAATAACTTTGTGATCTAACTTACATATGATAGATATTAGATAATTGTACTATGACTAAACTTGTTTATTTATAAATCTCTCTCTTTCTCTCATTTCAGTGGAAATTTGTCAGGCTAAGAATTAAATCAATTGTTTTAATGCTGTGGAAACAAGAAGCCGATGAGAAAGATAATCTCCTTATTTGGTCCTTCTCCTCTAGCCATATCCTGTGTCCTCCATCACCAGCATCCAAAAATTGGGACAAAACAAACTAGATAAGAAGATGAAAGTGTGTGTTGAGAAATGTTCTCATTTGAAGATAGATATAAAGAGTCATTTAAATAATGTTGAAGAAAGTTACAAGGGAACAGGGAGACAGTATGTTGTAGTGGTGAATCCATTGGGGTAGAGCAGGAAAGGCCAAGTCTTAATCCATCCTCTGTCATGGAAGATGGATTAAGTGACATGGGCTAGTAATTCTCTTTCAGCATCTAAGAGCTGAATCTAGCAAGGTGGGAATTCTCAGGCCAGACAAAGCTGCTATATAAACATGGACAAAGGTCTCCAATTCTCCAGGCTAGAAAAAGAATGGCGAAAGTTGGTTGACTAGAAAGGGCTGGAGGAAGAAGACTTGGATTTAAATGGATGGAGATGGAGATGGAGATGGAGATGGAGATGGAGATGGAGATGGAGATGGAGATGGAGATGGAGATGGAGATGGGGAGATTCCTATGTTCTGCAGTAAGCAGTTTTTCTAGCTTCTTTTTTCCTGCAACAAAACAAAGGCATGTGTAGGCATATGAAACATCTGATGTTACTCAATGCAGAGTTCAGTTTCTGGAGAACCTTTTTTCCTTGTCTGTTATGAAGTCTGACTATGTCCAACCTACTTCACAGGATTGTGGCTGTAGGAATAACATGAAGGGAGATCCCTACTAAAGTAACCTTGAGCATCGTTTTGTAGAGATCCAGTGAAAAGTTGGTTCCTCAGTGGGAACCTTTCATATCTGCACTAAATATGAATGAGTACAGCCTAACAATGAGATCCTGAAAACAGTTATGAAAAGTAACATCCAGGATGGGCAATAGAATTGACTTATTTATACTAAGTATTACAGACTTTTAGATCCCTACACTAAAAAAAAAAAGCAATTTAGCTGATACAACTTTTGGACAGGCATGGGAATATTTTTTGTAAGGGCTGATCACCCAGTTTAAAGGCAATGGAACAACAGCCTGGGTTGCTTTTTCACTGTTATAGAAGACAAAAGGAGTGGTGCTTAGTGGTTTAAGCTTTTCAAGCTCAGAAACTGGATGTAAATGAGTGGTCCTAAACTACATCTGTTCATTGCCAAGAGATGAGAAGCGAGGAGAAGTACATAAAATGGTGGCCCACTGCACCTTACATGTTCCCGAATCCAGCATCAGCAACAGCAACCATTTGCAACTGTGGAGGATTGCTGCATTAAGGTTGTTCGTGCTCTTTTTGTTCATTTCAAATTAGTCTCGGGTGTCCGCAAGGCATGGTCAAAAAAGACAAGTGGGTAGCTGCGACAGTGTGATTGAAGCTCCACCTGTTTTTTATGTCAAAACACAAAAAACGGGTGGAGCTTCAATTGCAGTCATGGCCACCATCCCATCTTTTTTGACACCCCTGAAATTAGTTATCAAGCCATCCTTCTTGGTACGAGGAATTGTCTCCTGATTATTAATTAGCAACCCAATAAGTACTACTAAAAGAAGTTAGTCCAGAGAGAGAGACAGTAAAATCTAACCAGCTCTTCAAGAGGATGGCACCAGATCTGAAGATCTGTTTTAAATTCCTTCCTTGATCTGCACTTGAGGCTGTCATGTCCTCTGATGACTTGGGATTTGCATAAGTCTTCACAAGGCCTTCAGTTCCACTTTGGAAAGAATATTTGGCAGCAACTCCAATTCCCTTTGCAGGGAATTCATACCACCTCTAAGGTCCTCCAAGTCCTCCATCACGAAGCAAGTGTGCTGCCATGTCATCGTTCTCAGTTATTCTTCCCTTTGGTGTCTATGAAGGTTCTCAATCATCCAGGTGGAATTGTCTGTAGCTTGAATCATGTCAATTGGATTTCTATTTTCTCAGTGGAAACGTTTCGCTCCTTATCCAAGGAGCTTCTTCAGTCTGAGCAAAGTTGGTAATGGAAACTTCTTCCCTTTGGTCCTTCCCTGGATAGTGGCCAGTTACGGTTGCCCCCCCCCCCCCGCCATTGCATAAAGCAACGTTGAGGGAGACACAAGGGTGAGAGCAGAGTGGGGCACTGGTTAGTGGCTCCTTCTTGGACCCCTCCATCAGCCATCTGGAGGAAACATTGACCTGCTCCAGGAGAGAACATAACACAGCAATGTGGACACCCCTACAGCAGTGCAAAAATACTGCATGAATTCAGAGGCGGGAGGCCAGTGCCTGCCAAACATTCCTCCAGGTGTACTTAACACCCATCTCTGTTCAAAATATACAACCGGCTTGGCTGAAAATTTGTGATGGATTCTCCATTATGGCATTTTTTTAAAAAAAAATCCCATTTCTATTTTCCTATTACATTTTATCCATTGTCCTATCCTATCATTTAGAAAAGGATTCATAACTCTATCATCAAGATATGGTTGGAGTCAGGCAGCATGAAAAATCAAACAAATAAATAAAAAATAAACAAACAAATCAGAGTGAGTTCCACCACCCATTTTTGCATCTATAAACAAATATTTGAAAGGAGCTCAAGACATCATTTCATTGCATGTAACATAAATCATTATGTTCCCATGAATGGTGAGTTACAAAGACTTTTGTCACTGATATAGAGGAGTTCATATCACCTTCATCCTCCTGTCACTTCAAGATTATCTTGTCAGATAGAGAAATATCCCATCTCTTCTATACAGATAGTGCACCAAAGTACTATTGAAGGCATCTCACATTTCTTGGTTTAAACTAAAACTGTTTTAAGATCAAATTCTGTCAGTCTATGATGCCACTAGGGCATAGCTTTCCAAACTGTGTGTCGCAACACTTTAGTGTGTCGCAACAAAACCCGGAAGTGCTGATGGCACGTCGCCACCGCCCCTGCGGTGGCTCACGCAGCAATGGCGGTGCCGTGCCATCAGCACTTCCGGGTTTTAGCGCGAAACACGAGGCCGCCGCCACTGCCGCCGCTGCCGTGCACGCCGCTGCCGTGCGCGCCACCGCCGTTGGTGTGTTGCCAATGGCGGGACTTTGGAAAGCACTGCACTAGGAAATGCAAATTCAGTCTACACTGAAGCTTATACATTAAATATGCAAATTATATTGTCCATAAGCAGAACCAAATGCATCAAAATTGAGAGGCTTCTGCTTAGTGTGCAAGTAAATTGAAAAGTTTATTTAATTCTAAAAATCTATTTAATTGGTAGATCATACACTAGGCTCAAACATACACTGTATAAATAAAAGGTTTTTTCCCCCTTCTTTCCAGAGACTCTGTCAAATGCATTAGCCTACACACACTGATATAAAAAGCTTCATTCATTTTGGCAACATAATTCATAGCACATGGCATCTCACCATACAAGTGAATCCATTATTTCAAGACAGCAATTTAATTGAGTGAAGAATTATTACAAGAATGGCAAGAATGGGTCAATTAATATTTGGCGCATTTCATACTTGGGATAGACTGTTGGAGAACAGAAAAATAACATACTTATTGTGCTTGGTTGGTGGTTTCCCATTTGATTAGTCCACAGGTTTTCTTTCCAATAATATTTTTAAAACCACATGAGACTGAGGATTCTCCATTGCCCCCCTTCTGATCATACAAAAACAAAATGAAAATCTCCATCGTGGCTTGCTGCAGAATTCAGCCTTGCACCTTTTATTCAACAATCCGATTCTTAATTTTCTTCCTTGATATCAAGTATTGTGCTTATGAAAGAGGAAGTGGTAAGATCAAATCCAGATCATACAGTATTTCCAGAAGAGCAAAGAGATATGATTGTGTGGAATAAGAATTTGCAGACCTATAGAAACCAACAGTGATTATCCCTCCCATTCTTGGGGGAGGTTGATAACCAGGAGGTGAGAAAGGACAATTATAGGACCATTAGTAGATTTTAGGGGCTCAGCGGGTAAGATGCCAGGCTTGTCAATCGGAAGATCGCAAGTTCGGAGGTTCGAATCCCTAGCCCCACGTGACGGAGTGAGCTCCCGCACTCGCCCCAGCTCTTGCCAACCTAGCAATTTGAAAGCATGCAAATGCAAGTAGATTAATACGTACCACTTCGGTGGGTAGGTAACAGCGCTCTGCGTGCGTCATGCCAGCCACATGACCGCAGAAGCGTCTTCGGACAACGCTGGCTCTTCGGCTAAGAAACGGAGATGAGCACCGGCCCCTAGAGTCGGACACGACTGCACAAATGTGCGGGGGGAACCTTTACCTAGTAGATTTTACTGGCAGAATTTGGAGTACTTTCATAGAAGGAGAGCTCTGAAGCTCTCCTGCATGATATGGTTATTCAGGGACCATTATTTTCACTGAAATATGTTGATTATACAGTATAGCTGTTTGGAAGTTTGCTCCTTAAGACAAGATCCCTTCCATTTATCTTCTGTTGGATGAGTGTCTCCACTGAGAGCAACTCAGATCATTGTAACTGCCTGGCTTTTTTCCAGTTGTTGCACCAATGATTTCCAAGAGCAGATCCAGATATGATTACAGGAGTCAAGGCTGTAAAGGATCTGAAATGGGCAAATGTTGACTTTATCCTAACTAATGTGCAAAGGATATGCCTTACCCCTAAGACACCAGAAATCCTACTGGAGATAGTCTGGGTCACTGACCTGTAATAAAGAATTTGAATTTGAACACTACCGTAGATGTACATCAGGTGTACAAAGTAACAGCTGTACAGGTATCATAACAAATGAAAGTTCAATAAATGTCTCTTCAATAACGTCTAATTCTTCTGGTCTCGCAGACTTACTTCTTGGTTGACACAAGTTGGGTCTGGCCAGAGATGTTTCTAGAACTTGAGAACTGATGTCAAAAGATCTGAACGGAGAAACTAAAGTGCCCTCCACCCACTTTCATTAAGAACAAGAGTTCATAATGAAAATATATCAATCAATTAACAGCTTCGCTTCCTTTAATTATCTACTTTGTTTTCTTCAGCTTACTCTCATTTGAATTCCTTCTTCTCTTTCTGAATCCAACCAACTGTTGGGGACACTAACACTGAGCATACTTTTTGGAAAACACACCTGTGCACTCCATCTCATCCAGCTTTGCAGCATGAACAACAATTACAACTTAGTACTTACATCAGGAATGTCAACAGGCTGTAATGCAATCTGTTGGGTATATTCAGTATATTTTAAATCTGCAGTTTGCCAGATGGGAACTGCAACACATACTCTTTTGATATAGTCATGGAAAATTGTAATTAAAATTGGCCTTAGCAAGATTTTTTCATAATATGCTGTGTTTATATTGGCCTATGAATCATGTGCAAATCTGTCTTATCGGAGGCATTTCTTATCCAGAAAAGAGCTATTATTGTTGTTGTTATTATTATTATTTGTTGTTAATAATACCAATGATGATTATGATGACCAACTGCACACGTTGTCATGTGTTTAAATGTACTTTGTTGCATAAGAGGATTGCTATATCCAAGCCAAGGTGTAACAGAACACCAACTTCAATTATATTACAAGAATTACAAATAGCTCACAAGAATGATTACTCCAATCGAAGAGAATATTTGTAGTTCAGGGTTGAACTGTGGAGTCCTTGGTGCTCTCTGAGCCTTGTTGTTTTCTTGCAGACATTTCATTGCCAGGCTAGGCAACATCGCACTGAAGATGTTGCCTAGCCTGGCAATGAAATGTCTGCAAGAAAACAACAAGGCTCAGAGAGCACAAAGGACTCCAGAATGATTACTCCTGCATACCTGTACATTAAGCCTTTCCAAGACAGCTAGGTCAATTCAAAGGGGGAAGAGTAAAATCTGCTTCAAAAAAGATCTTCCCTCCTTGGAGAAGATGACTTTATGTACAGTTTCAGCTAAACGGAAATGAGAGCGTTGAAATACAGTCAGCATCTAGTGCAAGCTGAGAAATTTCAAGAGGAAACAAGGAAGGATATCCATCTTCTCTCCCTGTCTGCCTGTTAGTCTACTGGGCGATGTAGAATTGGGGGAATGGCCATCCCCAAATGGATAGCTCTTTCTTGGGGGAGACCCAATACTGAGCAACTAATCAACAACATTATAGAGGAGATTCTTTTATTTATTCCTCTCTTTCCTCATTCTTCTATGGCAGTGTTTCTCAACCTTGGCAACTTTAAGACGTGTGGACATCAAGTCCCAGAATTCCCCAGCCAGCCATTCCCCATGCTGGCTGGGTAATTCTGGGAGTTGACGTCCACACGTCTTAAGGTTGCCAAGGTTGAGAAGCACTGTTCTATGGCAGGGGTACCCAACCTATTCATGAATACGGAATATTACATAAGTTTAACCCCGTCCCATTTTTGCCATCCCAATGTCCCATTTTTGTCTCAAGGAAATATGGTCAGCCTACTCCTAGTGACAATTTTATCCCAAACCCCACTCTAACTAGAGTTTTTGGGGGTGGTCACCCTCCCAAAGGCTAGTCAGATTAGACCTTGCTTTAAATTCAATTCTTCGTTGCAGCTCTGGCTTTATCTTGTTTTAACCTTCTTACATCTAATATGTAAGGCACTCCATCCGATATCTGTAATCTCCCTACTCTAGAGTAACTCACAGACGCATGAGTTCTTAGAAGTAGGATAGTTTATTACAGGATACAGAAGCTAGCACGAACAAAGACTGGAATGGCGATTCTGGGAACAAGCAGCATATTTAAACCTTTCCCTCCCCCAGGGTCCTTTGCTGCTGACACGTGTGGTCAGGTCTACCTGGTTGCTCTGGCAACCGCCTCCCAGATGTGTATTCCCGTGCGTCGGGTGGATGTCAGCTTCGCGCCACTTCCAGTCTTCTGAGGAGCCCTTTGTCTGCCTGCCCTTTTGGCAGAGATTGTATTACTTCATGTTATAATCTTACTAATCTACTGTTATTTTATTATACTTTATGGTACGTTATGTGTTATGACCTGTGGTTACAACAATAAACTCACTCACTCACTCACTCACTCACTTACTTACTATATGGCCCTAACCGTGGTCAAAAGAGTCACAGTCCAGACAAGATCTACCACCTTGGTCAGGAAGAAACATCTCTCCCACTACAGCAGAGTTCCAAGAAAGAGAAACCAGGGAGGTGATATGGAACTGATCCCCACTGAATCTTACAGGTCACACTATATTTCCAGAGAAGACAGCTGTGGAAGGAAGGACAAACCCTGATGCAGATAACTGCTTCACTTGTTATAGAGGAGAGATTTAGGCATTGTTTGCCTCAGGGAGGAAAGTGAGGCACTGCATGTAAAGATGACTTTGAAGGGAGCCCAACTCACTATATCTTGGCAGGAGTTAGGCTGGTCCCACAACAGGGATCCAGGGGAACAAAGCACAAGAATTTCAAAATGGAAATGAAAGGAGCTGAGTTACACAGGGACCCCTGGGCCTCCCTTAGGCTCAAATAATTAATCAACAATCAGTCTAATGCCTTTCACAAACTTTTTGTAATGGTTTTCCATATGAAGAAGAAAAAAAGCATTTCACAATCTTTATGTTTTATCTTGAGCAAAATGCTTAATTTACATGGCTGGCTGTATAAAAATCGCCCTTAACAGGCAGAAGTGAAAGGATATTCCTTTTATAAATAAAATGTTGATTTCTCCCTCACTTTTGATCAGGTGCCTTTAGGCTAACCCTTCCTCCTCTCTGGGTTTTCTTGAATTGGACTGAGAGAAGGAGAAGAGAAATATATTACAGGTTTTTATTAATCGTTCCTCTGTAATTCAAAGCAAATTATCTTAGAACCCTATTATTCTCAAACGGTTTCACTAAATGAATGGTTTCTCTTGTTTAAAAATATTATAGAATCAATATGTACACATTATCACCTCCAGCGGAATCTGTCTGCAATTCCATAGCTAATTATAGCTATAATTATAATTATTGAATGTAATTGAATTTACTCCTGAGAAGCACCAAACTACTGATTTCGACTTCACCAGCTTTCCAGATTTTTTTTCCTTCTGAGTTATTCCTTTCCTAATGAAAGTAGTCCTTCGCTTTATTACAATAAGCACCCTGAAGCTTCTAAACATGATTTACAGGATTATTAAATATTATTTAATTATTCAATTGCTATTGATAAATGGTTTTAAAATATTTACAGTGATTAAAATTTGTAATTAGAAAATTACACTCCTATCTTTGTGTCCTTTTTCTCATCCAATAGCATGTAAATTCAAGAGACACGTTATAAAACAACAGGGATTTGTATAATTCACTAAGCTGCTAATGCCATCAATTCGTTTTTGCTTCACAATTTGCATGAAATCCTATTATTTAAATGAGATGTACCTTGATGCAACCTAACCCTAACCCTAACCCTAACCCTAACCCTAACCCTAACCCTAACCCTAACCCTAACCCTAACCCTAACCCTAACCCTAACCCTAACCCTAACCCATTGTTCTGCTTTTCGGTTTTACCTTTCAGTCTGGAGGGCACCAGGTTGCAAAACTATTTTTAGTGGACTTTGGGATGGTACTGGACTCCAAGTGAGCCATAGCAATATACACAGCATTTCATTTTGAGAACCAGTGTGGTACAGTACAGTGCATACAGGGCTGGAGCAAAGCAGTCTCAGTTTCAAATCCCTGTGAGATTTTCTTTTGCTGTTCATAATCTCCCAGTTTATCCCATTTCTAAGTATGATTTTGGTACAGAGAACATGAGGCACTAAGTACGCTGCTGAAGCCTGTGCAGAAAAGACAGGATATAAATATAATAAAGAAACTGATAGTGTTCCAAAAATAGAAAAAAGAGCCGAAGAAAAGACAGTGGTTTACTGTCTCAACCTCGTTTAATGGATTCCTGCGCTAAAAAGGGAACTGGGCTAGATGACCTCTGTGGTCTCTTCAAATTCATACATTCTGTAAAGGTAAAGGTTCCCCTTTTATTTGTTTGTGCAGTGCAACGCGGCCCAAGCGAGGTGGCAGAGCCAGGTCTTCAATTGCTTTCAGAAGGTCATAAGTATGGGGGCTTGCCTCACCTCCAGGGGCAGAATATTCCAGAGGGCAGGTGCCACTGCAGAGAAGGCCCGCCTCCTGGACCCCGTCAGATGAAGCTCTCTTACAGACGGGGTCCGTAGCAAGCCCTCTCTGCGTAACCGGGTGGGGCGGGTCGATACTCTGGGGATGAGGCGGTCCCTTAGGTAACCTGGTCCCATGCCATGTAGGGCTTTAAAGGTGACAACCAACACCTTGAATTGGACCCGGAAGCAAACTGGTAACCAATGCAGCTCGCGCAGCAGAGTTGTCACATGTGCCAATCTTGGGGCACCCATAACTGCGCACGCAGCCGCATTCTGGACCAGTTGAAGCTTCCGGATACTCTTCAAGGGTAGCCCCATGTAGAGTGCATTGCAATAGTCTACATGGGAGATGACCAGGGCATGAGTGACTGTACGGAGGGCATCTCGGTCCAGGAAAGAGTTGTAGCTGGCGTACAACTCGAAGTTGCACAAACGCCCTTCTGGCCACGACTGCCACCTGCTCTTCAAGCAGGAGTCGTGAGTCCAGAAGGACCCCCAGGTTCCGCACTGTATCTGAACAGGGTAGTGCCACCCCATCCAGATCTAAAGATGACAACTCCCTGGATCTCGAGGCACCATCAATCCACAGCCACTCCATCTTACCAGGGTTCAGCTGAAGCCTGTTGTTCCCCATCCAGGCCCCCACAGCCTTCAGACACTGAGAAATGAGATTCATGCAACTCAGAGCTGAAAGCTATGCCTTGAACCCTATCACATTTAAAGATTTTGCTACTTAATGACCATCCCTCCCTCCACACCCACACACAAAATTGACACCTAAAACAAAATCTGAATGAATCAAGCATGACTGAAACAGGTTTAATGTTCTACAGAAAACAGTGTTATAATTCAGAATATTAAATTTCACTTGAGGATTCTTAGCTCTGAGGCCAAATTCAGTTGGGTGGCCTTGGATCTTTTCAGGAACCCCAAGACATTCCAGCTCTTGCTGTCAATTTTCTTTTTCAGAGGGTGGGCGAAGGTTTATTTTATTATTTATTTGTTTATTAAATTTCTATGACCGCCCATCTCCCCCTCAAGGAGGGACTCTGGGCGGTTCACAGCCATAACAATATCACTAAAATACAGTAAAAACACAATAAAATACAAATATAATAAATATAAATTTAAATTGACTAAGGTATAAATAGAATCAGACTTTACCCCTTAAAACAGAGCTTTCCAAACTGTGTGTCGCGACACAAAAGTGTGTTGCCACACACAGCGTGGTGTGTCGCCACACCACCCGGAAGCCGCCATGCACGCGTGCGCCACCGCACGCCCCCGCGTGCCACCACTGTGCGCGTGCGCGCCACCGCACGCCCCCCCGCGCTGTCGCCGTGCACGTGCACCGCCGCACGCCCCCCCATGCCGTCGCCATGCGCACGCGCGCCGCCGTCACCAGCGTGTGTCACCAGCGGCAGCACTTTGGAAAGCCCTGCCTTAAAAGCAGAAGAAAAAGCAGCCACAGCCAAAACATTTACTGGCAAAAGGATAAAATCTAGATAAAATTTGAGATTCCCTCAAACCCTTCCCTTTCTCCTAGTTAGGAATAGTTTTTCTCTGTCTAAAATCACAAGTTCAGGTTAGAGGCTGAAACAAGGGAAAATTACTATCTCTGGTGAGTCTCAGATTTAAAATAGAATTTGTAGGAGGCAGGATTATCCAGGTAAGAAAACTGGCACAGAGGTATGCTAACAACTACATTAGGTTCAATTTCTTTTCCAGGTCTGCTAGTTACTGCTTTACTGCTTTCTGGTACTTACAGTACGTTCTCTGCACATGCTCAACATATTGTGCGCTTTTATGCAATTTGGCTTTTCTTTACATCAGAATTGCTCCTATATAAGCACATCTACCATCTTGAATCTGCATAGAACCTTATCTTGTGCTTCTGGATTTTCCGGAAGATTCCTTTAAGCCAGGGCTTTCCAAAGTTTTCCCGCGGCGACACACCAACCGCTGTTGGTGTGTCACCGCAGGAAAACCCGGAAGTGCCGCCGTTGTGGCAGCGCGCAAAAACCCGGAAGCGCTGCTGCCGCTTTCAGTTTTTGCGCGCCTGTCCTGTTCCGACTAAGACTGACACGGAAACGTTACTGAAATAGCTTTATTTACAACTCTCACAGCGCCGCCGTTGGTGTGTCGCCGTGGGAAAACCTGGAAGCGCTGATGATGATGATCAGCGCTTCCGGGTTGTGTCGCGACACACAGTTTGGAAAGCTCTGCTTTAAGCTGTTGCCTGTAATTTTAGCAGCTCTAAATTTTATCCTTTCGCCAGCGAATGCCCCAACTGTGGCCACTGTCTCCTCTACCCCTAAAAAAACAAAGTCTGATTCTATTTATACCTTGTGAAATTAATCTTATCCCCCCTTCCCGCAAAGGGGGAGACAGGCTGATTTCTCTGATCTCATACCTCAATGCTTCGAGCTTCCAGGGGGATCTCGGAGACCGCTCTGCACCGCAGAGGCAGCCTGGGTACCCCCCAAGTGTACGGTTTCAAGGGCTTGGCTTGAAATGGTGCTATAGAATTTATTTCAATTTTATTATATTTTTTCCTTTGTACTTGGCCAGTAACATGCACAACCTGAATGGGCTTTATCTCTCTCAGTTCCTGAGGTTAGGGTTAGGGTTAGGGTGTCAGGTAAAGGCATGCCCCTGAAAGACTATGATGGCAGCAAGCTGCTACACCAAGACAGACTTCAAGGAGAAGGTTCAAGGAGACCAACGTGCAAATCTTAGTAGACAACGTGGAAGTTCTGGAATAGCTTTCTGGAATACTCTGCATCCTGAGATATGGATTGCTCTCAACCCCTTAACTGCATTGAAGACTTTTTCCTTCCGTAGAACGCTGGGGCACTAATGGCGTAAGGGCTGCCAAGTAGTTAATTAGCCGTGATATTGCTGTGCTGTTAGTTGAACTGCTTATTTTTGCTTGCTTTAGTTACAAAGTCTCTGTGAGTCCCCAGAATAAGTCACGGAGAAAAGTCTCCAAGAAGCAAGTTCCAGCTTGCATCAGCTTCCTTGAGTTAGCCCATAAAGGCCACATTGGAGAGAACTGTAAGATTTAAGTAAGCTTGAGTCTTCGAGTTGAATGAAAATGTGGGATTATGAATCAGGTAGATTAAAAAAAACTTTTGTAGCAATGGATGCAAGGCATATATAGATGGCCAAGCAATCTACTGACTTGCTCAGATTATGCTAATTGAAATCCACCCATCAAACCTGAACAGGTAGTTACTCCAAGCACATCATCATCATCATCATTGGCGATCACTCGTAGCCGAGTAAGATTGTCTTCCAAAGGTAAAATTTTAACAGTGGATCCAAGCACATCATCCTTTCCTGTTTCCAACATGGAAATAAGATTTGAAAGCCAGATATGTGGATTTCCAAATGCTCCAGTTTATCCTTAATCTAAGTAGGATCCAGCAAAACATGTTAATTTCTTCATCCAAGATCAGATCCTGGACCATAATGCTCATTCCCATCATTGACCTAGCACTGAAAATCAGTTCACTATTACAGCAGTCAGGAATCTGTGATAATCAATCTGAAGTATCATTGGATAAGAGTTTATTATTGCCATCTTTGGCCATTCTGCAGATTAAAAATATATAAAAATAAAAGTACAATATAAACATAAAGCTGAATTAGAAAGACATATATTCAAATAAGAATAAAACCAGTATAGAGGAAATAATAATAACCAGATCTAACAAACACTTAAACATTAAAAAAAGAAAAAGAAAAAGCTTCCTTTTGAGATACTTAATATTGGGGGTGGGACAGATTTGCAGTTGGCAGGATCTGTCCTCAATCTACAGTACATCACTTTTAAATCACATAGATATAGACCCTTAGGACCAGACAGGGCCATCTTCAAGGGGGGGTCAAAACAGACAAGTAAATGACCACCATCTTATGATCAAAGCAATGCCACTTCTTTACATGCATCACAAACAGGTGGAGCTTAGGCTGTTTAGTCATGGCTGCCATCTTGAATTTTTTGACCACCATTACCACCACAGCCAAGGGGTGTGGTGGCTCAGTGCGTAAGACGCCAGGCTTGTCGATCGGAAGATCTCAAGTTTGGAGGTTCGAATCCCTAGCCCCGTGTGATGGAGTGAGCTCCCGCACTCGCCCCAGCTCTTGCCAACCTAGCAATTCGAAAGCATGCAAATGCAAGTAGATTAATAGGTACCACTTCGGTGGGTAGGTAACAGCGTTCCGCGCATGTCATGCCGGCCACATGACCGAGGAAGCGTCTTTGGACAACGCTGGCTCTTCGGCTAACAAACGGAGATGAGCATCGGCCCCTAGAGTCAGACACGACTGCACAAATGTGCAGGGGGAACCTTTACCTTTTTACCACCACAGCCAGAAATGAATTTTCTGGGTCCTGAAATGGACTTTGCTGGTGTGTTTGTGTCTTCATCTCTAAAACGAAAACCACGTGTTTCTAAAATTCAACTTAAGCATGATTCCAAACAAAAGGGAAATTACCATGGTGTTTCATTTCCTTTTCATCTTCCTGAAACCTGGCCATCTCTGTTATGCCCGAACAGTTCTAGCATTTTAGAGCTTGGGTAAACATGGTGCTGTTGAGTTTCAACGCAGTTATAGTTGTGCTGGGTTGCAGTTTATGAAGCCTAAGTTTTTCAAAGATAAAAAAAATCATCTTTAAATAAGCTACAAGGCAGTAAAGCAATGGAGGCCATCAATGGAATGGGATGGGGAAAGGAACACAGAATTTCTCTGAGGATCATTTGCCTTCCCATTGTCTATGCATTTATCAAAGTTAACATTATCTCTGCATCAAGTTCCCGCTCCAGACTTCATTGCCAGTATTTTCAAAGGAAATAAATGGCAATTTGTTACCAATAACCTGCACAAATACAGATCTATCTTCTTGTACCATTCTCAGGAGAGTAAGTCTTGTTTGAAATATGCAGGGTATGAAACTACAAATCTCATATCAAGACATTCACTGCAGAAAATACATCTCAGCAGTTTGTCAGGAAAAAATAATAATAAAAGACTTTAGAAAGGAAAGTCTTGGGTGGAAATTCATGTAGCCCCAGAGAATTAAGCAATCCACACTCTGTGATATGAATGCCAACCCTATCAATATTTTTTTTAAATGGTCAACCTTTATCCAAGACTGATAATTCAAATGGCTGTATCTATTGCATCTTTCTGTAGCCTTCTTATTTCAGATACTTAATTATACATCTGTAAAAGAAACCAAAGCCACGCTTGGATAATAGTTTAAGACATTTTCTGTATCCAGAGAGAGACAACAAAGTGTTGCATTTAGGTATGGATCATTTAGATTTGCATAAAAATAGCATGTCTGCTGATTTGCTCTCAAATCAAATAAACATAGCCAAATCTGAGTTGCAGAGGGTGTCCTTTAGAAGTCTGGAAGCAAGCTTTCCTGGGTGAAATCTGCATTGTTCTGGTGGAAACCTGTTGCAAGGGGCAAAACAAAGAAAGCAAGGGCCAGGGGGCAGCCTGCATTAGTTTCACTTTCTCACAACCAGGAAGAACCCATAGTTTCCTTTCTGACCCCCGCTGCTCCCCTCAGCACTTTGCCACCAAGCTGTACATCCCTGGAAGAGAAAGTTATAGCCTGAGAAGTGATTCCTTGAAGGTGCTCCAAGCATGTGGAGGGAGCAGATGTCAACCGAGCCAGCTCTGTCTGCCCAGTTGGAAGGACAAGGATAAACAGATCTTTGGAAGCTGCTAATTAAGATGTTCTACATGATCTAATGCGAAGAGAGGACTCAGTGGAAAAGACCCTGATGCTGGGAAAGACTGAAGGCAAAAGGAGAAGGGGACGGCAGAGGATGAGATGGTTAGATAGCATCACCGATGTAATGAACATGAATTTGAGTAAACTCCGGGAGACAGTGGAGGACAGGAAGGCCTGGCGTGCTGTGGTCCATGAGGTCACGAAGAGTCGGACACGACTAAATGACTGAACAACAACAAAACATGATTTGGGGTACCAGCCCCTGATTGACCGTTTACCTTTCCTATGGAGAAAAGTGAGGGCAGAAGACAGCTTGGAGGAAGCTCAACTTCAAGGCACTCTGGTGCCTTCAAGCAGGGAGGCTTCAGAGACAGAGGAAGGTCACAGCTGAACCCCGAAGGGGATGCTAGTGATGCAGGCTGGAAATGACCAATGAGCTGGACTTCCCTTTAGCTGCTGTATCGGAAATTCAAGAAAGCTCTGCCAACCCAAGAAGGGGTTCTGAAATTGAGGGGGGGGGGAAGGGGGGATCTGTCTTTTTTCTCTTCAAAGATGAAGAGAAATTTAAAAAAAAAAATTCAGATCCCAAGCACAAGTGAAGTCTCTGTAGCTTCTCAACGACTTATATTTCAAAAGTCCCAGTCCGTAGTATAAACATTTACGAGAGCTTTCTTAGCTATTTTCTTCCAATTTCCAAGGTTATATCCTTGGGAATGTATCTTGGTTGTTCTATTAGGGCTTGAATGTTGGGTGGAAAGGAAGAAGAGGAAGATCCAGGTTTGGTTTCCTTATGGACATTCAAAGGACAGGAAGTGGAAAGAGAGAAGATAGACCTAGCTAAAAAGAAAAGTACTCAATCTCTAAAGGTGGAGATCTGGAAAGAGGAAGAAGGTCTAGGGTTGAAAGATTAAATTGAAAGATATTAGCCATGTGAAAGTAGTAGAGCAGATAAATACAAGTAATTGAAGATGTATGTATGTATGTATGTATGTATGTATCTTATTTCTGTCCTGATTGATATTGTCCAATCTAAGCAGATGCATGGAGGACACTTTGGAACACAATGAACAAACAAAGAAGTTGTTAAAAGTCAAAACATTGAGATTAAAGTAGTGTGCCAACTGCCTCTATGTATGGTGGAGAAGGAAGAAGTGATTATAGGATTTCCTGTGGATGCTTCTCAGGCTGATCTGTAGCTTGAATCATGTCAACTGGATTTCTATTTTCTCAGTGGAAACGTTTCGCTCCTTATCCAAGGAGCTTCTTCAGTCTGAGCAAAGTTAGTAAGGGAATCCTAAATATGTTTCTAGGTAGCTGTGTGACCTTACACCTGGGGCTAGGTCATGGTTATACTGAGATGTTATTTTAAGTCCTTTTATCATCTAAAGGAGGATCGTTAAGATCACCATGCTCCGATCACCATGCAACGATCCTCCTTTAGATGATAAAAGGACTTAAAATAACATCTCAATATAACCATGACCTAGCCCCAGGTGTAAGGTCACACAGCTACCTAGAAACATATTTAGGATTCCCTTACCAACTTTGCTCAGACTGAAGAAGCTCCTTGGATAAGGAGCGAAACGTTTCCACTGAGAAAATAGAAATCCAGTTGACATGATTCAAGCTACAGACAATTCCAGCTGGATGACTGAGAACCTTCATAGACATATTCTCAGGCTGATATTAAACAGTCTTTGGGGCAAGTTCAGGGTATTATACTTAAGCCTTGATAATAATTGCATTTCTAATAATGTTATTTGTCTTGCCACTGGGCAGAAGTATTAAGCATTGGATGTCTAGGAAGAATGGTGTATGGACACTTTCCACAGCTCTGCAGTTTACTCTATAGGGCTGAGAACGCCTTGATAACACATCATGTGTTTCTTCTGAGACATTATATTCCTCCACATCGTTCATTGTCAGAATTCTGGGCATGTGGCAGTAGAGTGCTGAGTCCTGTTGCTTTACAAGCCTGTGATCAGTTCGATGGGACTCATTCTCCAGGATAGTGAATGGGAGAAATAATCAAAGCCTGATGGGCAGAGGTTGAATAGTTACTAAGCAAGTTGGCGAAACTAAAAATATCCAGAATATAAATGCTAAACAAGGAAACTCTTAGGCAGCTGCATTTGAGCAGTTTCATGAATAGAATAAAGCAAAGTTCCGGGCTCCTTGGTGCATCCTCCTCCAGAATTTAGGTCCTAACTTGAGGTGGTTAAAAATATAACAATTTACTGCCTCCCCCACCCCTCCCACCCCATGTTAGATATTATTAATGGTAAAGCTACCAGGTATGGACTGTAAAAAGCCAGAAGGCCATTAGAGACAGCAAGGTTTGCTGCCATCATATGGTTATCTGGGTTTTTGTAGCCCACATCTGGTAGCCCTATTAACTCTACTGTCCAAACAGGGGGGGGGGGGAAATATTGATATTCTGAAAGAAGGAGGAAAAAAGGGGGTAGCAAAGTTATCCATGGAGAGGATTTACAAGCTATTAAAGTATGCTGCCACTTAAAAAATTGGCCTTGAGATGTTGAGCACTAACCTTAGAAGCGCATGACCAAGAAAACACTTTGCAAATGTTTCTCAGCTTGATTTGTGTTCTACAGACTTGGCTGAAGGAGTCGCTGACTTCAGAATACTAGTGAGGAGGTGAAGAGTAGGGGTTACTGCTTTTTTAAAGGACATCTTAAATGATGTAGAATTGTATATTCAGGAAGCCTTGTTTGAACATATTGTATGTTGACTGATATTCCTTTGCAAAAGTTGAGTGTTCTAGTGAGAACCTTCGAAAATAAGTTCTGAGAGCTTAACGAAAGGTGGACTACATGTACTATTTTGATAGCTTCTATATATTCCTTCCTGCAACCACTGAGCACCAGGACCTGGATAAAGTCCAATTCCCAGGAGAGAGTTCGAACCCCATAGAATAACATCTGGCTACCCATGTTTGATGAGTTCCAATAGGAGAAAGTGGTCACGTGGTGTCTTCTCGTGGTCATTGATGAGATGGGCTAAGTCAATTAATGGTGGATTTACAGAAGCCTGTCCTTTGGGGACTTTAATGGTCACGATTCTCTAAAGGGGATGCTTTAAAGCTGACAGAAGTGGAGAAATGTTGGAAAAAATTTGTGATTTGATTGAAGCTTGGGTTCTAACTATAGAACTATGTCTTACGGAACTACTTTTTCAATTCTACCAGGTCTCAGTTAAGGTAGGTATGTGACACAGGATGTCATATCACAGGATATGAAAAGGTGGACCAAGCAGGGTTTGTGTCACATAGATATTGAGATTCCTCTGCCTTTATCAGTTCTGGAAGTCAAATGCTGGATAAATAGAAGATTTGAGATGAATGGTAGATGGGAAATGGGAATTGTTAGGAGGAGTTTGTCCTCATTTGATTTTGGATCCTTGGATCCTTGGCCAAGACGGCCAAACAAAACAGGTCCAACTTTTTTGCCAAGTTGGTTTGCAGCAACTTATTCAACATTGAAATAGTTGTATCAGAATAAAATCTGGTTAAAATCTATGGTGGGGGATTGCTAGAATATAGTGACCATTGAAGACTTTTAATGCAAGAATATGTAACCTGGGCAATGGAGGGCCCTTGCCAGGAATGATTTATTATGAAAAATTTAAGCTTAAGACTTTTATGGGGTCTTCTCAAATTTAGAAATATTTGTAATTGTAACTTAAAGCAGAGGCAGTTGTGGCTCCTAAGTGGACCCTCCCCAGATCTTTTGAACCTAGTTGTGATACGAAATGCCAATTTCCTCCCCATCCCCTAGGCCAGGGGTCCTCAGCCCCCGGGTCGCGGACTGGTACCGGTCCGTGGCCTGTTAGGAACCGGGCAACCATGCCGGTCTCCGAACCCCACCCCCGGTCCACGTGATTGGCTCCTGCCTGCAAACCCCGCCCCCTGGTCCACATGACTGGCTCCCACCTGCAAACCCCGCCCCCAAAAAGGTTGGGTACCCCTGCCCTAGGCGTTTCTCTTCGCCTTCTGACTCTGCCAACTACTCTACTGGCCCAATTTCTACCAGCTAGAACTCCTGATGGTCTTAAGTTCCTCCTCCGCTCTTGGCCCTTCCATCTCTTTGCTTGTTCCTGTATCATTTCTCCATTTCACTTGCTGCAAAGAAGGAAAGACTCCCCCCCCCCAAAAAAAAAATTTTGGCTTGTTCCAACAAATTCCCTTTTTTCCTCTTCTTTGCAATCACAGTGAATCTGGCTGGCTGCACTTCTGTTCTACACCTCTCCTATTTCTTAGCCTATCTGGTTTTCTCCTTTTATAAAGTTTCTGTTTCTACCTCCTCTCTGCATCCTTGGGAGAAATTCCACCTGAGGTTTCTAACCCTAAAGTTCTCCCTATCTCTAGCATCAGTTTAAATTCTTCCCTTGATCTCTGCCTTCTGTTTCTTCTACCCCATCCTTATGGATTCAGTGTCCCCTGATTTCCAAAACAGTAGCCACCTTCTTACCTCTACTAATTGAACTTTTGCATCCAAATTTAACTCTATCACAACCACAGTCTTGCATCATTAAATAGATCTACAGATTTACGGAGGGATGGTTTATAGGTTTACAGGTTTACAGGTTATGGGGGGATGGGGGGTGACGGCAACTGATGACAGGGTTGCTGAGTTTCTGTGCTTGGTAGAAGGCTTACTAAATATAGCAAAATAGGTGGAGAAATGTTAAGACCTGCAAATTCTGATAGAAAGGTGTTGGGTGGCATATGATCCGTGGCGAAAAATGAACGTTTGCTGAATAAAGCAACATGGCTGTTTTATGAGAGAGAGCTTCTGCCCATTTTGCTATAGGGAAATGAGAGTTGAGCATGTCAGCAGAAATATAAATGATAAATAAGTACTTGGGATTGGTTGTGGTTGGGTTTATAAGCATCCTTGAGACTCTTCCCTGGTCTGGGGCCCCTGCCTAGAAAAGCCACTCCAATCCAGCTTCTCTGTAGCTATTTGGAATAGAAGAACAACTATCACCCTACACAGATTTATTGTCCATCCGAATAGTTGTAATAAACGGACCAGGAATTCTTGGGTGTATCAGCCTTCGGTAGACATTCATACCAATCAAAATGGGGGTTCTTGGCAAGAACCTTGCTTGATCAGCCTTTAGCTGGAAAAACTACTTAAATTGATTCCTGCCTCTGTGTGCCTACTCCAGAGGAAGTCCCACTCTGAAATCAATGAATTAAGTATAGAACTGAACCTACATTTTCTGAATTTGAGCCTTGTATCATTTTGCAACCGTTTCACACTTTTTGATGCAGTTGACTCTCAGAGTTTTCAGGCAGGAGAGACCAGGAGGACTCATTTCATATTTAAGAACTGTATACATATTTCTGTGCAGGCATCAACATGAGGATGCTCTAAAGAGTTACTAAGGTAACAAGAAACTATGGTAACTATGTAAAGATGGAAAGCATTTTTTTTTTCTCCTTATTTAAGAGATGGGAAGAAAATACTAGTAATGCGTGTGGCTTGAGGGTCAGTGAATCAGTTTGTAGAAAGATTTCTAGAGTTGGGGATCAAGCAGGGTGAGAGCCAGGAAGAGATTTGATAAACAGATTAAAAAGGGAAAGGAAAGCAGTAATACAGTTAGTTAATTTTAGACTTTGAATTGAATAGCCTTTAAATGGGGGCTAATTAAATAGCCTTTAATTTAAATAACCTTTAAATTGGCCTATCTAATTTATTATTTATTTATTAGATTTTTACCCCCATCTTTATTTTTGGTCAACTCATTTTCCCCACAACCACCACCCTGTGAGGCTGCAAGAGAGGGACTGATCCAAAGTCAACCAGCCAGCTTCTAGCCTAGTGACATTGACCATTACCCCAAACTGGCTCTCAATTTGGACTAATCTGGGCTGCAAAGCTGTCTATGACTACTAGATGGCAGCAAAGAGCCAGCTTTCTGCCTCTCTTTGTTCCCCTCTAGTGGGTCTCTGGAGTTTTGCAGAGGAAATCTGGTAGTCCTACTATAGAAGGCTGGGTGTAGGACCTGCTGCTAAAATAAAGTTCCATCAGGTAGTTGCATATTCAGCACTGGCCAAGGCCATGCTTGACTTTTGCTTTGCCGTGGGCTGCAGTTCATGTGTGCCAAGGGGTTCATCTCACTGCCATGGTGGAGTTGCAAGTCAAGCGGTCAACTCTTCTTTCTTTTCCAACATGCTAACAGGTCCTCTAATTGCCATTTTTTTAGTGCATGGTGTGCTGAAATCTGCTGCTGGTGTGCGTGCCGTGTTCATCTTGAGAAAGGGGCAACCTTTCACCGCTCTTACATCCCTCCATATGTTCAACACCTGCCTGTGCTCTACTGCCTGCCTAACTACTCTCCTCAATCCACAGGACACTAACATCGAGACAGCAGGTGGTCAAGGGTGAGGGCTTTATTGTCACCATCATCTTTGCCTGAAAAAGCTACGGGAGTCCTCACAGAAGTCCCTGAGAGGAAGATCTCTCTGCAGAGGGAGAGACAGTATTATCAGAAGTTGTGAAAAGGCACCCGGATAGAGGTGATCCAGTTGACATTGCGTATCTGGACTTTCCAAAAGCTATTGACCAAGTTCTTTATCAAAGGCTCTTGAAGAAACTCAGTAATTATGGGTTAGGAGGACAGGTCTTCTCATGGGTAGATAATGGACTAAAGGACAATGGGCTTAATGGGTAAAGGCGCACTAAGATATTTCTTGCAGAAGTAGGACTCTCGTGGTGATGATTGTTGTTGTTCTGTTTCCTTTGTGTGGCTGAAATGGAGGCAGTTGCTATACCATTTTTGTATCACCCTAGAAGACAAAGAAAATAGCATTTCAAAAAGAAAATCAGCACCTTTCATTCTGCCAGGGCAAGTTTCTCTCTCTCTCTCCCACTCAAGAAGAATTTGATTTAAAAATAAAAAAATAAAAAAATGTATTTAGAGTTTGTATCCAACACTTTCCTGCTACCTACATGTTTCACTTTAGATCAGGCTCTGTGAGAATTCCATTTTGAATACACAGTTGTAACATCTCACTTTGCAGAGATCATTGTTAATCTAAGGATTGTGGGTATGGGGGGGTAGGCCTCCAAGCTGGAGATGCATGGCACTTTCCAGTTCCTAAACTAGTTCCAGTACCCTTTTCCTGTTTATACTGTAGCCCTCAGTTTTCCAGTTAAATAGCACAGGTTTCTGCAAGCACTTCCATGTTCTACGGAAACTTGCTTTGGATTGGGGTCTTAGGAGAAGCCCATGTTTGTTGCAGTATAATGTGTGAAAGGGGGCAGGTTTTCTGCTCAGAACACCCAGGCTTCAGCTGCAAAGCAAAGTTCTTTAGGAACCAGCTATATAAATTAGAAAAATAAATAAATTGACAAATGAGACCATGGGGAAAAATGCCACAAGTACATGTCACTTTGCATAGATACATCCCTTTCATTTTGATTGGATGCATAACCTTTGAGAGAAATCAAAACCCACTTCAAAAGGTGCACTAAATAATTACCCAAATATTACAATGTGCTGAACTGTTTTTCCAAACATACAAATATATTTTTGTTGTTCAGTCATTTAGTCATGTCTGACTCTTCGTGACCTCATGGACCATAGCACGCCAGGCCTTCCTGTCCTCCACTGTCTCCCAGAGTTTGCTCAAGTTCATGTTCATTACATCGGTGATGCTATCTAACCATCTCATCCTCTGCTGTCCCTTTCTCCTTTTGCCTTCAGTCTTTCCTAGCATCAGGGTCTTTTCCAGTGAGTCTTCTCTTCACATTAGGTGGCCAAAGTATTTGAGCTTCAGCTTCAGTATCTGTCCTTCCAATGAACAGTCAGGGTTGATTTCCTTTAGGATTGACTGATTTGACCTCCTTGCAGTCCAAGGGACTCTCAAGAGTCTTCTCCAGCACCACAGCTCAAAAGCATCAATTCTTCGGCGCTCAGCCTTCCTTATGGTCCAACTCTCACAGCCATACGTACATACATACATACATACATACATACTTGTATTAATATGTGAATATGGTTGATAAAACAGCTTTTGACTGTTATTTCCATAAGACTTTTATATACTGTATATGGAGTTATATAAATAACTTAATGTACTATTTTTACTTTTTAATTTAATAATAATAATAATAATAATAATGCAATTTAGTAGAAGATTAGTACAGTGAAACCTCAATTCACTCGGAAGGAGGGGGTGTTTGTGATTCTCTATTGTTTGTTAAATCAGAGAAAATGCCATTGCAACAATTTACAATCTGTGTGCAATGACATTGATGCAAATGTTGTAATTTTTACCATGTTCATGCATATTTCATCTGCTGCATGCAAAGTCCGTAGTACTGAGGGCCAGTACATCAAGTTTCACTGTGGCTTGAATCATGTCAACTGGATTTCTATTTTCTCAGTAGAAATGTTTCACTCCTTATCCAAGGAGCTTCTTCAGTCTGAGTAAAGTTAGTAAAGTTAGTAAAGTTAGAAAATAGGGGAAAGATTGTGCCTGAGGCCCCCACCTCTATTCAAGGAAGGATTTTCCAAGTTGGCATAAATGGACTCCTTGACCCCTCTCTCAAACCACCTATCTTCTCTGTCTAAAATGTGAACATTAATGTCCTCAAATGAGTGTCCTTTTTCCTTTAGATGAAGATAAACTGCTGACTCTGGTCCTGTGGTGTTACTTCTCCTGTGTTGGGCCATCCTCCTGTACAAAGGTTGTTTGGTTTCTCCAATGTAGAGTTCAGAGCACTCCTCACTGCACTGGATTGCATACACTACATTGCTTTCCTTGTGTTTTGGAGTTTGATCTTTGGGGTGTACAAGCCTCTGTCTCAGTGTGTTGGTGGGTTTGAAATATACAGGTATGTGGTGTTTGCCAAATATCCGTTTTATCTTTTCAGACACGCCAGCCATGTAAGGAATGACCAGGTTCTTCCATTTACTCTGAGTCTCAGCCCTATCTGTCACTGTTTTAGGTCTGGTAGACTTAGATTTAGTGAAGGCCCAATTTGGATATCCACAGGCCTTCAGAGCTGTTCTCAGGTGCTGCTTTTCATTCTTTTTGGAATCCATGGAGGTGGGGATGGTTTCTGCTCTGTGTGATAATGTCCTGATGACTCCTAGTTTGTGCTGCAGTGGATGGTGGGAGTCAAACATCAAGTATTGTAACCATCACAGGAGAAGTAACACCACAGGACCAGAATCAGCAGTTTATCTTCATCTAAAGGAAAAAGGACACTCATTTGAGGACATTAATGTTCACATTTTAGACAGAGAAGATAGGTGGTTTGAGAGAGGGGTCAAGGAATCCATTTATGCCAACTTGGAAAATCCTTCCTTGAATAGAGGTGGGGGCCTCAGGCACAACCTTTCCCCTATCTTCCTTCCTGCTTTGTCTTCCGTGCCTAGGAAGATTAAGACCATTTCGCAAGCTCAACAGCAGCAGAGTAATCTTAATGATCCTCCTTTAGATGATAAAGGGACTTAGAAATAAACATCTAAAAATAACCATGACCTAGCCCCAGGTGCAAGGTCACACAGCCACCCTAGAAACATATTTAAGGATTCCCTTACTAACTTTACTCAGACTGAAGAAGCTCCTTGGATAAGGAGTGAAACGTTTCTACTGAGAAAATAGAAATCCAGTTGACATGATTCAAGCCACAGACTGTTCCACCTGGATGACTGAGAACCTTCATCAACATCAAGTTTCACTGTAGTGAGATATTTACAATTTTCACTCATGTTTCTGAAATCATACAAAGAAGAATGTAAAATCATGATCATCACGCAAACTGTAAAAACGTCTTTCATTCTCATAATTTTGACAACTTTACAAGTCAAGGATGCAGAGATGTCTGCAGGTTATGGTAAAAAAAGTCAAGATGGTGGCCACAACAGTGCAATTTTACATACATAAAAGAATAGGCGGAGCTTGGATTGCATCATCATCATCATGGCCACCATCCTGACTGTTTTGATTACACTCTGCAGATACCCCTGCAAGGATATAGTTTTCCTTGTATTTTTCAGCTCAGCTGGAAAGAGAAAGGATTTTATTTAATAGAGATATCCCTGATGTATTAAATTTTGCAGATAGACATATTCCTCATACTGTAATAAGTGCCCATATAGAATATGTTTGGGCTGTAATGAAAGAAGTAGTATTTCAAAATGATTGGAATTATTCTGAGTGTTTATTTCAAGGACTATGAGAAGATATATATATATATACACACACACACTCCCCACAGTTTTACAATATTTTTTACATCTATCTGCAGTTTCATTGTCATTTTTAAACTTGATAAATTTACATATTCTTATTTTTATCCAAACTGTTATGAGCTAATGTATGTTAAAAGACAATTTGTTTTTTTTTATCTCTTGATGTTTGGTGATGTGCACATATATCCACCTTGAAAAACAATCTAACAATTAACAGGGTCTTTATTAAACCCTTTGCTGAACAGTCATCAGGCACTGTCAGAGATTTTTTTTCAAAAACCCCTGGTTGTAGTTAAAAATTATTCAGGTCACTCTCCTGGTTTATCATTTGTATTTCCTTTTTAGTTTTAAAACCTCAGCCAGTTTCTTTTGTAGGTCCAGTGAAACATCCTTTCTAAATCATTCTCTTGGCCTGTCAGTTGTAAATCCACTTTTGATACCATCTCTATCTTGTCAGCTAAAATTTGTTCTACATCTGACATTTCTTCAATAACATCTTTTGGACACAGTCTATCCATAGACGCAGACATCATTACTGACATTGTTGACATTGTGGCTACTATTTTCAGATTCCATTCTTCAAAAGTCTCCTTCAGTATTTTTATTGTTATAACCACCTGCCTGTATATCTTTCCTCTACCTAAAATCTTTAGACCCCTATAGTGTCCAGTTTTTGAAATCATAAAATTACAGTATTTATCTATGTTGTGCCTTGTAAAAGGCAAAACAGGATCTATTTCCACAAGAAGCTGTTTGTACTTTATAATTAATTCCAAAATCTTATTGTAAAAGTTTCAATATTCCAATTTTATCTGGATCCTTAGTCTGTTTATAATTTTCTAAGATCAAAATGTTATTTAGCTTTTTGATGTTTATTTCTTTAAATTTTTAAGCTTATAATTAAAGTTTTATTTCATTCAGGACTGAAGGCAGACTCACCTGGCGCTTTCAGACTTGCCATTCCGAAGGTCTCTAATAGCTTAGAAGTAGGTAATGAGCAATTTCCGAAAGTGATTAGAAAGTGAGGCTTACGAACTACAGTAAGTGTCCTTTAAGATGAGAGGACACACGCATCTTGCGAGCAAGATGGCTAATCCCGTCATCTCCCAGCTCTCAAACCCATGGAAAACTTCTGTCCTGTAGTCTCCTCATGAGGAGCAGCCAATCAGAGCACATCTGGGCAATCTCCCATCCTCTCCTTATCCGGAGAGGTTCCAAGGGACCAATCTACTCATCGGTTCCTTGGTCTTTGCTGCGGTCATTGGCTCTGCATCACCATAACTGCCCGGAAAGCCCTGATAGATAGATTGCAGGAAGGTGAAATGGATGTTGACCAACATCTTTAAGTAAGGATGTTGACCAACGGTAAGTAAAAAAAAAAAATTAAGTTGGAAAAACTTTCAGAAAAATATATTTTTATTTACTACTGTTTAATCGGTTTAATCTGTCAATGGTTTCTTTCTTTTTTCTCCTCTCTCCCTGTTAATCCTCAATTTATTAAATCAATGTGTTCCTCAAAGTCTGCCTTCAAAGTATATATTCCTTTTTCTTCTTTAAGTATTTTCTGTATCCAGGTTTGGCCAAGTTGTATTTGTAAATTTTTAACTGATCTGAACACGGACACTTTGGCATATGATGGTTTGGGGAGATTCTTGGCTCCTGCAGATATAATCTAAAGCTATTAAACATCCTTGACTTTCATTAATTATCATTGCAAATGCTAGTTTTATAGCAAATTGTCATCTTAACATTTTGAAAGGAATGGAAGCAGGGAAAACAAATTCGATCTTAGCAATAATACTTGAGTTCTCAACTCTTTCCCTGGAGTTCTGTGTGTGTTCAATACTTGCAGCTCCACTCCACTCTCTGAGTGTATATTTCTTACAAGTATTATAACTGTACCCTTTTAAGGCATTGGGTTGATAATGTAGATAATGAACTGTAGATAATGAACTGAGAAATCCACAGGGTACTTTGCTCACCAATCTCTTCTGTGCCTGTTCCACTTTCTGTAATCAGTTTTGCCGGATCCCCCATTTTTATAAAAATAATGCTTGATTGTGTCACAGTCTTTGGACTGTGTCATGTTGACACTGATTATTCCAAAATTAATTGTTCTGGGAAGCTAGCACCATATTTTCTCCCAACCATGCCCTTTTTTTACCAACTGGGACTCTTATTCTTCTCCCCTGCCCATAATTTTTTGGCTCTGGAGGAGAACTTCAAACCTCCCTCCAAAAATGAAAGTTTTCTGGCAAAGCTTTTGATTTCTGTTTGCAGCTGGATCACAGAGCTCCAGATGCATCCTGGAAAGAACGACATTAAAAGGATCCATTTTCTGAGCTCAAATTCATTGAGACGGAACACCATGTGTTCGTATACCTGATATGGTCCAGTGTGCTGCAATTCTGAAGTAAGAACTTAGCCTGGTGAAGATGACCAATGAAGACCAGGATGACTCCCTCAGCAAGGAACAGTCATTTTAGCAGAATGTGGTCTGGAAGCTTCACTTTGGGCCACTGTTATTTGCAGTTTAAGAAATACATATTTTTAAAAAACTAAGGCAGTCCAAGCTGGATTAGAGCATCTCAGACTGTATGGGAGACATTTACCTGTCCTCCTCCCCTTTTGTGCCCTGCTTCACATTTCTTTGTGACTTGGGAGCTGGTGGGTAGAAATGAGAAGCTAAGAAGAGTTGGAATAATTGTTGTTGTTTATTTGTTCAGTCGTTTCCGACTCTTCGTGACTTCATGGACCAGCCCACGCCAGAGCTTCCTGTTGGCCGTCACCATCCCCAGCTCCCCCATGGTTGAGTTGGAATAATTAGAGCCCCATTTTGTGTGGTCAATCTAGTCCAGCCTTTCTCAACTTTTTTGTCCCTGGAGGAACGCTTGAAATATTTTTCAGGCCTCCTGCGCATTCAGGCTCAAATATAGGCCAGAAATTACAAAATTATTATATTTGTTTCTTGGGTAGGCCAGTCTATATGCACGAACAGTGTTCTTAAACTAAAAATAAAGAATGAAAGTTACCTCTTTAATGTGAAGTTGCCCAGATTTGAACTAATTTTTTAAATAAATCATGATCTCCCAGGAAACCCCTAGTGACCTCTCGCAGAACCCTGGCTGAGAAACCCTGGCCTAGTCTCTTGCCTAGGGCAGCCAGAAGAGAAGGCTAGTTCTGTGTGAACCCTCCTTTCCATCTTAGGACACGTCTGACGGGGGATTGTAGTGGCCTGGGGATGTTTGGAATTAAATCTAACCTCTTTAACCCTGGGTTATGATGTTCACCCAACATGTTTAGCCCCCTTCTCCTCTACTTAACCCAGTTAAGCATTGTTAGATGAACACTGTAGTTTGTCATCTATAGAAAGATGCCTATGCCATCTGTACCTGATTCTCTGTGTCCTTTCCTTCTACTGTTCTCCCACCACTACAACTGCTATGTCAGACACACATTTCTCAAGACAGTAATCTGATGAAATGGGCTGGGCTCTAGGAAAGAACGTAACACGGCTACTTTTCTGAAGCTAATATAGATAGATAGTGATTCTAGGAAGATAACTTTCAACCACTTGGAGTTTAAAGGAACCTTGATTGTACATAGAACATTTTTTAAAAGCATACTGATAAATTGAGCCATTGTAATCTTTAGCATTTACAACAGCATTCATGCAGTGGAATATAATCAATGTATACAAGCAGAGAAGGAATTGACTCTGATGATCACACCTGCTGCTTGGTGCACTGTCAATACAATTATGGTTTGGTTTGGTTTTTTTCTCTCTCTCTCTTTCCTCTAAGACTAAAGGGCATTTTGCCATTTTTGCACAACATGCACCCATTTCACATCCAAGAAAAATAAAATTGGAGGCTAATTTGGATAATGGGTTGATAAAGAGCATCTTTTTGAAACTGTTGTGTTTGGACTAAAAGGTAAAGGTAAAGGTTCCCCACACACATTTGTGCAGTCGTGTCCGACTCTAGGGACCGGTGCCCATCTCCGTTTGTTAGCCGAAGAGCCAGCGTTGTCCGAAGACACTTCCACAGTCATGTGGCCGGCATGACACGCACGGAACGCTGTTACCTACCCACCGAAGTGGTACCTATTCATCTACTTGCATTTGCATGCTTTCAAATTGCTAGGTTGGCAAGAGCTGGGGCTAGTGCGGGAGCTCACTCCATCATGCAGGGCTAGGGATTCGAACCTCCGAACTTGCGATCTTCCGATCGACAAGCCTGGCGTCTTACCCGCTGAGCCACCACTCCCATTTCTTTCTTATGTTTATATTTTATATATATATTTATATTTATATTTAAATATATTTATATTTATATATTTATAAACATAAATATAAAAGTAGACTGCTAGTATTCTTACTCTTCCTGGCACATTTCAAGAACAAAGACAGATCAATTGTTTAATCTGTGCTTTTTATGAACTAAGCAGCCTTTTATACATGCACATTTTATTAAGAATGTGGCATTTCATTGCAATTTTAGCACTAATGGTAGTCATCAAATTTCACCTGTATCGTAGCATCTTAAACTTATGTGGGGAATACAGAACTGTATTACATGGATTTTCCTCAGAATAAATTCCTGTGCTAACTTCTGCGTAAGCCAGTAGGCACTTCCAATCAATTTATAAGAGCCAAAATGATTTGATTCCAATTGATTGCAATATCATTCATCATTTTTAATTATTGGGCTCAGGTGATGGCATTTCTAACTTCTCAGGTCCTAACATTTATGTAATGCAGTAGAGCAAATGGAAGACGATGCTTTCTCCCATCTTTCTTTGTTTTCCAAACTTGTCACAAATGTTCATTTCTTATGAGTTTTCAGTAGAATATTTCCAGTTGCTAAAAAGATTTGTAATGAAAAATTTAAGACAGAGCTTGACAAGGTGTCTTTTATATTGTTCCTTTTATTTATGCAGCACATTCAGATTTTTTTAGATCACCTTTTGAGATCAAAACCTCACTGGCCTGACTGTTGTGAAATGGAGTTTTGATGGCCGTGTCACAGTATTGCATAGCTAGTCAGTATTGATGAATGGTGTGGGTTTCACAAAAGATGCAGCTAAAGAACAAGTTAATTTTCATAAGAAATAGGGTTGTATGTATCTTTAACAGCTTGGATTAATAATATTTCTTTAAATAAATTTTAAAGCATAATTTTGAATTCAGGGCTTGAGATTCATGTCAAAGAAGGTATTTATCGAAAGTATAATAATTATATATTTTTTGCTATGTGTTGTTTATGATCAATGGTTGAAACAATAAAGTTGTGTGTATGTGGGTGGGTTGTGCTTCTAAATGTTTCTTGAGAGAAATGGAATTTTTCTTACAGTCGTTGTCTAATAAAATTAATAGCAAGACTGAACATGCAAGAGAATCGCTGGGGGAAAAAATGTAAAAAAGAAGTTTGGAGGAAGAGGAATCATGATCTCTCTGTTTTTCTCCTTGCATGCGGCAGGGTTGCCTTCTTCTATCTCTATGACCATAAATGGAATGGTCCTCTAGAGCCTCCCAAAGTGTTTAGAGCCCCTGGGGCAAATTTCATGAACAGACTCTGTTCAGCCAAGTGTCCAAGCAGTGATCAGGTGCTCAGACAATTGGTTCTTTTAGATCCAGGGACAATTATCACACCAGTGGATAAAGAGAGTTTAAGCTTTATTATAAACTTAAGCAAACAAATGTAAACAGAAACACAGTTTAAACCAGAAACACAGTTTAGGCAGATTAAACAGGAGCATAAAAAGCATAGCATAAAGAAAGGAAAATCATTACTTACCACGCAAGTTGAAACCCTATCTCCATAGGCTGCCAGGAGCTAATAAGGACAGCGGAGATACCCCAGGGTGGCTCAATTTCCACAGCACCCAGTGCTCAGGTCTGTGCAGAAGCTCCCAAACTCAAAAGGCAATCCTAAGGTTTTTATCAAAGTCTGGCCCTAAAGCCTCATGACCCTGTTTCCATGGTACAGAGACTGCAGGATCTGACCTTGACTGGATAGTTCCCAGGATCTGGAGCACCTGTTTATGACATAATCTAAGAGCCTGGGAAGCTATACAGATAAGCTAGTGCTTAACAAAAACGATATTGGGGTTTTCTCTTATCTCCTCCCCCATTCCAAACAGAAATAAAAAAACAAGCCATCTAAACATTAGTATAACTCAAAATAAACTCTAAGCTTCTTCATGTGAAGGAGAAAATCAAAATATGTCACTTAAACTCCTCGAAATAACAATGGTCTTCCGCATTGCCACTATAGACCCACTTTACTCTTCCACATAAGACATACATCAGTGTACTGTAGTACTGATACAGTATACTGATTGCAAATTCATTTGCTTTGCCCTGTGTTACTGACATCATGCAGTCAAGACTTGGGGCCATGACACACAAAGGCACCACAGACCAGCCAACATATCAGTTAAGCAACAGCATCTTTTCTTCTGCAGAACTTCAGAAACTTCCAGTTTCTCTGACTGGCTGGACTGAGTCCTCCGTAGACAAAGCTGCCTGCATTTCTTCTAGATAGGATGGACTCTCAGTTTTAGAGTCAGGTGATTTATCAGTTCATTGATCATGCAAGATTGTTTCTCAGTTTAATATGCTTAAATTATCCTGTTTCCACAACAGTTCCCCTAATTAATAGATCCAGGATCTGTGTTGGACAAGTTTAGGATTCACTTGA
Organism: Charina bottae; assembly: GCA_023362775.1. NCBI lineage: Eukaryota > Metazoa > Chordata > Lepidosauria > Squamata > Charinaidae > Charina > Charina bottae. Next base: position 10,946,277 of record JALMGJ010000019.1, read on the forward strand.
AATTTCTGCATTTAGGTTGTTGCTGCAAATTGTCCTTGACAATTTTTGACCTCTCAGGACTGCCCTGTTCATTCTAACCCATAGGCATCTTCCAAAATAGAAGTTTAATATATAAAGAATTAGGTAGTACATTCTGATTGATTTTCCTGTGCTGAATTGGAAAAGTATATTGATGAGAAAACAACTTTGTTAAAGACATGCATATAAATTATTTGGTCATGACAATTAGAAATATATATTGTCATTTTTATTAGAAATAATGAAACGTCTTCAACTCTACAAATTGGATGATAACCCATTTAGTAATAAAAATCCCCAAGTTGTTTGTTGAAATGAAATCTTAAAAGGTCAGATATAAATAGCCTGCTCTAATACTATCATGGCTTAGAACAGCTTCATAATGAGTATACTCCTGTTCCGTGAAGATTTTCTTTTCCTAGGTATCATAAATTGGTAATTTCTTAACCTATTAATTTGTTTTCTCCAATCATTTTTTTCTTCCAACTTTGTCCGCCTCTCCACTTATCTGATTAAAAGAAGAAGAAAGAGAAGAAGAATGAAGTTTCAATATTTCCATTTCCATAATATTTCTATTAAATTATATGGAGTAAAAATAAGAACAAGGGAAAGAAATTTGTAAGATCTAGGATACAGTGCAAGTTTTTAAAAAATAGTGGAAAGAAAATTAATTAAAGAAACGCAAGTAGTTATCACTGTAGTCATATTATGAATAGTACAGCCCTGTATTATTAGAATAGCTAATTAGTAAAATAATTAGATTGAGTTATTTTTCTTTTAAATCCTTGGCAGTTTTGCCTCATTTGCCATAGCAGCCAAGAAAAGATAGGTCTCTTATTTAAAATTCTAAATATAGCCATCTTCTCTACTCTTTTCCAACCAGAGATGTTTGAGAATACAGTTCTGAATTGCTGTCTTCTGAAATAATCCACATTGGTACCTAATTCATCTCCCTAGATAAGCAAGGTTGAACCAAACATCCTAGGCCAGGGTTTCTCAACCAGGGTTCCGTGGCAACCTAGGGTTCCGCGAGAGGTCACTAGGGGTTCCCTGGGAGATCACGATTTATTTTAAAAATTAGTTCAAATTCGGGCAACTTCACATTAAAGAGGTACGTTTCATTCTTTATTTTTAGTTTAACAACACTGTTAGTGCATATAGACAGGCCTACCCATGAAATGAATATAATAATTTTGTAACTTCTGGCCTATATTTGAGCCTGAATGTGCAGGGATTCCCTGAGTCCTGAAAAATATTTCAAGGGTTTCTCCAGGGTCAAGAGGTTGAGAAAGGCTGTCCTAGGCACATTCATAGGTATCTCAATGAGCTGTTGAAGAGCAAAAATCTGTCTCCATTCTCCCTACCCTGCATAAAGCCCCAAAGCATCCTAAAAAAAAAATCCCCCTTCAGTTTTTGCATTCACACTTGCTTATCTTTCCTTTTGTATAGGGCAGTGTTTCTCAACCTTAGCAACATTAAGATGCGTGGACTTCAACTCCCAGGATTACCCAGAATTCTGGGAGTTGAAGTCCACACATCTTAATGTTGCTAAGGTTGAGAAACACTGCTCTAGGGGATACTTACCAAACGCTCACTGTTCTCTTTCATTCTTGGATCCCCAAATGGTCAATCACTTTTTCTGTCCTCACTCATCTTCTTCTCACCTATTCATTCATGTCACCAAGCAGAATATTTTTTCCCTGGATCTCATTCATTCAAAATTTTGCACAGTTTTTTCTCAAAACGCATCCCTGGTTCTTCCATTATCACCATTCGCTGAACCATATATGCAACTGTCACCAACCTATGGATTCCAAGGTTCTTTTGGACCCATAATGACATAGATGACACCAATTCATACTTTCTGGCATTCATTTTAGCCCTTTCATTCATAATTACACCTGCACCTTCACTTCCCTGCTTGTAGTAAACAACTCTATGCTACAGAAGCCCAGCATATTCATTTTTTTTTCATTGGTTTCATTCATTAATTCATGCTTTTTACCATTTACTCCTCTTACGTTCCAGTTACAACCTCCCATATTTATTTATTTATTTTGTATAATTTATATTTATATATCCCATGGTTGTCACAGGTGGGCCCATGGATGTTGATCTCCACTGCCCATCATAACTCTGGTCAATGAAGGGTTTGACATAATGCTTTTCTTAGTAAGATAAAGAATGTGTACACTAAGTTACCAGTGTTAGAGCTTCCTGCACCATATGCAGCATTCTTTACTAATGGTAAAGACAATCATAAGTACAGCACAGGGGCAATCAAAACCCAGTTTACCCAAAGTGTACTCATGCCATTCTGTGCAAGCTGGGATCTCTAGAGACAACTTTGCAACCCAACGTTCATATCTCCCCAACTCAGAGGAACATAAAGTATACCAATGTGCACTCAAGATGTATCTCAAAGTTAAATTATTTAATAAGTAATCACTTGTTGGCTTTACATAACTCCTATTGTCTCTTTTTAGCTCTAAATCACTGTTTTTCCTATATTGTACATACTTACATCTATTTGTACTGTCAACTCGGTGTGTTGCTACCTAAACTTTATTCAGCCTTCTGTGATCGTGTAGCAATTTGTTTGATTCAATAATTGAATGGCTTGATTCAATAAACGTTTTGCTTAATTTTAGGATATATTTTCTATTAAAATGAGTGTGTACATAGGAATTTGTAGTTATAATTTATATTTTCTTCTGGTAGGTGTCAGCCTCTCATGATTTTCTAAATAACAAGGAACCCTCTTAGTCAGTTGGCATTTTCTTGTGTTTTAATTGCCTGCTGTGATATAATTATTGTGACATTTGAGGATGTTTTTAACATCCTGAATTAAATATTCTGACATCCCACAGAGCACTTCATGAAAACAGCCAAATTGTATTTGAGTCATTAGTAATCTACAGCTGTCCTTTAAAAGTAAAATTATTTTTGACACAAAAGCACAAATTACATGTGAAATATTTACAAATTTTATTATAGGTCAAATTGTACCTCTAAAATACTTGGTGTTTTTAGAAGTGGATTATCATTCTTCATTTTCATATTATTTGTTGTTACTATTATTGAATTTATCCTAAAGTGTTTTGCAAAATGAAAAGACAAACACTTAAAGAAGAATTAGAAAGCTAAACAATAACAAATCAAAAGGAACTGAAAGAAAGTTTAAAAAGAAAAATGGGTATGTGTGTGGGTATGAATACACAGGTGATCTTAAGGAGAAATGCAAATAGTTTAAATAGCTATGTTAAATATTTGTGTCCAGTATTGTTATCTATTGTACAATCATCAGAACGAGAATATGTGTTACTATTGCCACGCTTTCTTGGATAGAGGTGTTATTTTCTTTTTTTCAAAAAAAAGTTCCCTTGTTTTTCTCATGGCTCAAAGTCTCCTTTTACTTCTCAAACCATCCTCTTGTGGTTTAGAAGAAAGGCAGGTTTTCTCCATATTATGTAATGAGTGAGATGATTGGCGTTTGTTCTTTGGTAGCTATGTTTCTGGAATAGTAGTGTCCATTAGAGGGGAGAACAGGCCTCCCTTGGCTTATGTAGAAACATTCTTCTTCTTCCTCCTCCTCCTCCTCCTCCTCCATCATCACCACCACCACCACCACCACCATCTCCACCACCACCCGTTATAAGTCAGACTTCACAAGCATTTCTCCTCCTCTGCTTTGGAGCTTTCTGCCACTTCATTGTAGAAGAAAAACAGAATCCGAAAGAAAAAGAAAAAAAAAACTTGGCCATCAAGTCTGAACATTGCAGAGGAGAATTTAATAAGCCCAAATGGAATGGAAACAGTTTAGAAAGAGAGAAATCCAAAAGAGCTTGTCTCTCAGGCAAGCCAAGGATGAGTTTGACCATTCCGCAAAATGAAGTAGCCAGGAGATGCAGTGAATTAAAATCAAGCTCCATCATGATTTTAATTAATCTTTCTAAAGAATTGCTCAGCTTGGTTATTTCATTCCACTTAATTGTGTGACACTTTCTGGCTGGGCTACCTATCACACTCTTCATCTGAGCTCCAGGGCTCAGAGAACAAGGGTGCAGGCTATAGATTTGTAGGATAATAAATTGTGTTTATCCTGGATAAATCTTGGTGCTGGTGGTGGTGGAAGTTCAGACAGAAACTGAGAGATTCAAACATGATCAAATTTATTTATTTATTTATTTATTTATTTATTGTTTGATTTATATCAAATTATTGGCAACAAAATGACACACAGCATTAAACTGGTCATTCCTTCCTTAGTTATACTTACAAACCCTCTACGTTGTTGGAGAAGAGGGGAAGCCCAGCCCAGTTGGAAATGGGCCAGTCCATACTGTTGGGTATTCTGAAATGCTAATAACAGGAAAAAAACCCACGCAGCGTTTATCTAGTTTAGCAGAGTAAAAAGCATCCAGTAATAATCTTGCACATAAGGCTCAATTAAGTTCAGAGTAAAATAAACACACTTCACACGTTAATGTAAAGTTACAGAAAAATAGCTTACAGTTTTATTGTAGATCAGTTTCATGGTAGCAAACGGTTCATGCATGCGAGCCAGAGGTCCTGACCAAACCCACAGTCTTCTTAATGTGGCCTTGCTGAATGCAAGTATGAGCAACGTGGACAGCCATGGATGGCCATCCTCCCTGGTGGAGATTCAAGCAGGAAAAGAGGAAGAGGCATAGAACAGGAAAAGGAAATTGGAATTCAAGCCCCTCCCACACAAAGCAAGTAAGATTAGGCTGCAGAAGGACTGCCCCTCCTTCAAGCTTGTGAGAGACGTGCTTGGTTGAAACCCGATATTTCTAACACATACAGTCCCTAACAAAAGTCCAACTCCAAAGTCCACTGGCATCCTTTTAATGTAATCACCAGTTTGGTATGTATGTAGAGGGCACCACTGCATGGAGCCTTGGGTTCCCACATTCCTACTAAGCACCCAAACCAAATTCTTTTCTTTTCAGCTCAACTCCCCAACGTGTCAAATCAGAAAAGATGCCAGCATGGATGTCCACAGTGGAATGTGTCAAAATTTGCAAGATGGAGGTTGTGGTGTTGAGATCAAAGTCTCACCACTTTTGTATGTACCGTGTGGACAGAAGAGGTGGGGCTTTGGTTGAAACACCATGCCTCCCATCTTGCAACTCCCACTGACACCACTGGAAGTTAGAGTTCTTGGAGGCTTTGGTGAGGACTCCTAGATTGTTAGAGCTCCCTTTTCTCCTCTCCTGACAACCTGACTAAGCCTCTCAGTTGCCTCAAGGTGGGGGACTAAACTCAGCAGTAATAGTATATTTTTTTACTTGCTTGCCTCATCCCCCCCCCAAAAAAAAAAACAGCGGTACAGTGGGAACAATGACGCTCTTTTGCAAGACTAGGTTTGAGGATCAAGGGAGACATTAAGGTGTGAAAACGGTGGTTGTGAAGAAGTGCTCAAAATAAGCATTGATGTCAGAACAAGCAACTTCCATAGGAAGTTGTTACTGTACTCTGAAAGGTTCAGAGTTTTCTGCTGTATGTCACAACTACTGTAGCAGCTATTCTGTGCTGTCTCCTCAGGACTCTGGCCCAGCTCATTGGGGTGGGACATGACTGGTCATCAATCCATGCTACTTCAAACTGGCATTATACCATTGACAGCAGTTTCAGTGTCTCCTCCTCAAGAGTTGTTTTGGTTCCAAGTCTTCTGTTTATCATCTGCCAACTCCTTCATCAGTTGTCCTCTTTCAATTCAGTTTCCCTGCTAAACAGCTAATAGATGGCAAAACTGGGTCTCTGTTAACTGGTTCTTAGAACTGCGAAGTACTAAGCACACTACTTGCCCTTAGGCTGACTAAGAACCAATGGTCAAAACACATGCTTTATTTTCCAGGGATTGCCTCCTATTGGCTGAAAATGCTAAGATTTCCAAGAGGTCAGGACCAAGTCCTTCAGTTCTCTCAGCTGATCGATGCTAAATTTTGTGTCTTTATTGCCAAAAAAACCCCAGTGCATTTTGACAAGATGAATAGTTTTCAACTACATCACTTAAGGAGTAGCTTTGCTGTAAGCTTGCTGCATTATACTCTCTTTTCTTCCTCTACTACTGTACAACCAGAAGTGCATTCAAGTCTCTTCACTTATATTATCTCAGTTATTCCTACCTCTGCCTTGTAAGTGCTGGAGAACATTAATTTGCCCATGGTTTACCTAGACATATTGGGGTTTGTTTATGAGAATTTATAATCTAAATTCAGGCCTTGGGTAAACTGTTTATCTTAAAGTTTTCCAGAGCAAAGTCACTTCTCCAGTGTGTAACATAAACTGACATCTTAAACTACTCTGTGTGTGTGTGCATGTATGCATGCAAGTGTGTGTTGATTGTATGAGACAAACACAACCAATGTGCTTTGCTCCATTTTCTTGAATGACATGCTGAAGATTGGTGGGGGGGAATTTAGGGATGGAGGAACCCCAACTTACTCATGTTTAAATGTTTGGCTCTGTGGTAGTTGTAGGCACAGGAAAGGAGATGATTTCATAGACAGATGATTTCAAGTTCTTCTACTGTCCATAACTGAGCCTTTCTGCTCTGCCCCCATCCTGAATATTGCACTGGAATCCATCTCCTTTTTAAGGACCAATGAGGAAAGGATTCCAGTGTCTCCCTGTTCAATAGACTGAATGAAGAGATGTTGCAGATTGCTCTGAACATGTTGTATCAAAAGAAAATACATTTAATCATAAAATGAAGCCAGTATATTGTGGCATTAGGCCTGGACCCAACGGTTGATCAGGGTGCTGGGTTGGGATGGGAGCTCACTTTGTGCCAGTCACTTGGTCTCAGTGCAACATACAACACAGGCAGGGTTGTTCTTGTGAGGATGAAATGGGGTGGGTGGGTGTGACCCTCTGCCCTATTTAAGCCAGCTTGAGGTCTCCGAGAAAAGGTGGGATATCAATGCAATACATAAATATATTAATATCTTTGCAAAATAAATGAATGAGCGAGCAGAAAATGTTGGACCCCATTATCTGCATCTGTTGGATCAAACTTTGTGTGAAATTTTCTTAAAAGCCACCAATATGTCCATATTACATAAAATAAAAATCTTTTCTTCTTCTAGGCAAAGCCTTGAGAAAGTTGGATCATAAACAAGTATTGTTAATCAGCTATGATCAAAGTATCATATAGCAACACAGGTAACATATAGGACAGGAATTTGGGAACATGGTGATTTAGACACACCAAGGTGCCAGCCATATCCAGGGTGTGTACCCCAGAACCCCCAAATCAAATCATTTGGAAAAATTAAATGGTCAGTTCCTTATGAGAATCTGACAAGGTTCCTGTCAGCTACCAAAGAACATTCCTGCGTGGAATCCTGGCAGGGTTCAGAGGCAGCAGCAGCCGCGACACACCCAGACACTGCAGCCGACACACTAACATGTCCTGACACACAGTTTAGAAAGCTCTGCTCTAGTGTTTTATTGTTCTACTCTGCTAGGCAGAATCAAAAAGGGGCAGAGTCATGAGATTCAGGAGATAGAGAAGTTGCATTAATAAACAAACTGATATGTGTAAACAAAGAGTAAAACTTTATGTATGAATGGCTTACAAGTTTTTTGCTTTTTTAAAAAAGTATTAATACCAAACCTATATTATCTCTACAAGGAGATACATCATAAAGTCCTATGACATTGTTTTAAAAAAAAGTCACTGCTTCACTGGCAAATTGGCTACATAAGTTTATAAGTAATTATAAATCCCAATCTGAATTTGTCCCTATAAGAAATACAGCTGATTCAATTAGAAAAGTACTTAATATATGTTACACTAACCGTGCACAAATTCTACACATGCTTTGCTGTCTTTTGACATCTCCAAAGCATTTTTTCTATTTATTATTTATTATATTGCATTTTAAAGTGTACAGGTTTTTAATTTTAATATTATCGTTGTAAACCGCCCAGAGTCTACTGCTGTAGAGATGGACGGTGATAAATTTGAATAATAAATAAAATAAATAAAAATTTAATAGAGTGGAATGCGAAGTTTGTTGCTGGAAAGGGGATTCGGACATAATTTTATTGCTATCATCAATCAATTATATTTGCCAGCATAAGTCATAATCAACTTCAATGGAGCTGCAACCATGTTCCTTCAAATAAACAAGGATGCCCCACCCCTTTTTACAATTTTAATCTCATTGTAGAACTTTCAGCACAGAATAATTGGAGGAATAAGACTGCCCAGCATCTTAATAGAAAACCAAGATAGCATGTAGTAAATCTGTTTGCATATATGCTTATTTTCTTTAAAAGAGGAGTAATTTCCAATTTGAATTAAATACATGTCGTATAATAACAGGACTGAAGTCAGCTTTGAAAAATGTCGATATTGCTAAAGAGTCATAAAAATGCCTTCAAGAATCTACTGGACTTCATTTTACCCAGGAGGAGTCAGATACTTAAGAGTACAGTAATTATTATGTAAGGGGCGTGGTGGCTCAGCGGGTAAGACACCAGGCTTGTCGATCAGAAGATCGCAAGTTCGGAGGTTCGAATCCCTAGTCCCGCGTGACGGAGTGAGCTCCCGCACTCGCCCCAGCTCTTGCCAACCTAGCAATTCGAAAGCATGCAAATGCAAGTAGATGAATAGGTACCACTTTGGTGGGTAGGTAACAGCATTCCACATGCGTCATGCCGGCCACAGGACCATGGAAGCATCTTCGGACAACGCTGGCTCTTCAGCTAACAAACGGAGATGAGCACTGGCCCCTAGAGTCGGACACAACTGCACAAATGTGCGGGGGGAACCTTTACCTTTTAATTATTATGTAGAGTTGGCTCCAGTTAAAGAAACATAATTATGACCCTTCCATGTGAAAGATTTAAAAAATAGCCTAGGTCACAGAAACACCTTTATTATTGGTTAGCAAAATAGCTACAATTAAAATGGCTATTCCTCCTAAAATGTCCATTTCCATTGCTTTCTTATATGAACAATATTTTTTTATAAAAAATAGGATTGCACTAATCTTAAAAATCAAATACTTATCTGTGGAGTCCAACTAGGTAACATCTTCAACAAAACAACACCCCCACCAACACTGACAGGGCAAACTACTGTATATAAACAGAGAACAAACCCCACTCCCTTCTAGCATTGATGATGTTACCTAGTCGGGTAATTAAATGTCTACAGGAAAACAACCAAGCTCAGAGAGCACCAAGAACTCCACAGTTCAACCCTGAGCTACAAATGTTCTCTTCTATAAATACTTATCTATACTATTTTAGTAGCTTGCTCCCTTCCTTCCTTCCTTCCTTCCTTCCTTCCTTCCTTCCTTCCTTCCTTCCTTCCTTTCTTTCTTTCTTTCTTTCTTTCTTTCTTTCTTTCTTTCTTTCTTTTTCCTCTTTTTATTATTTATAAATAATAATATACTGGAGATTCTGGCACTAAGCTCAAATATTTATATTTCTTTATATCATAAAAAAACAACTCAATGTCCTTTGTTTGGTATGGTTTATCTTTTATTAATGTTATATTGAGCATTAATGGTATAACTTCAGTAATTTTCCTTGTCCACTCTTTCAAAACTATACCTTTGTTTTAAATAAATAAACTTTTCTTTAAAAAAATTGGATTGCACTTTGTCAGGGTTCTAGTGTGAACCCTGCCATGTACTGCAGAGATGTGTGTCAGCCTGAAAAATGATGGGAGGGGGAGCGCATTCCAGGAGCCATGCCAGACTGCTAGAGACTGTTATGCCGAGCGTCAAGGTCGTCCACCTGCATGAGTGTGGTGGGGGCTTGAATGAAGTAAGAAAGTAATGGACACTGACATCATGGGCACAAAGAAACTGGTGTGAAGGGGGAGAGCTAAGTTTGACTGTTTGGCGGGAAACCGTCATTTGGATCTTTGAGAATGCTTTGATTTACATGTATCCTTAATAAAGCTTATTCTGCATTTCAATTGGATTGCATGGAGAAGCGTTTATTGGGGCATTGAAGTCAGAGTCATTGCAGAAAGATCCGAATGTAAATGTATGTCGATTCTACATGAGGCTACTCCTGAACCATCAGAGAGCCTTACACTTGAGAATCGACCCTGCAGCACACTATTACTGACAATTTGTATGTCAGAAACCAAAACTATGGATAATTCCAGTGAAAAGCCTCAGGAGGGTGAAAGTGAACAACTGAGCACCTCCAGGAAAAGTATCGAGATCCCAAAGGAGGAGAAGTCGGTGAAATTTGAACCCAAGGCTGGTCAAAAGAAACGACACCAGAAGGAGGACATCAAAGAAGGTATGGAGCCCATTGAGACCTCCATGATGAGAACCCCGAAAACCAGAGCAGAATGATCCCTCGGGATTGGAGGTGGCGTGAAACCTGAAATTGGCAAACGAGCTACAAAACAACGCATCATGCAAGCACAAAGAATGGCTTCGTTAGAAGCAAAGACGTCCCAAATGGATTTTGAATTGGAGACTATAAGTCAACAGATGGCAGCAATGAACAGGACTTTACAAAAAAATCCTGCAGAACCAAGAGGGGGAAAAACCTGCTTCCAGACCCACTAGCCCTCTAATTAAGTCCGGTGAAGGTGAATCCACTGAGGACAGCGAGGAAGAGGAAGAGGCATCGGATCCTGATGAAAGCACACAATCCCCTACCCGAGAGACACGTATGAAGTTTAGACCGCAGACTCTGCCAACTAAAACTATGACCATCAGCAAACTGAAGATGAAATTTGATGGTGACCCAGCGAAACTGGCATGCTTCATGACTCATGTGAGGGGGTTCATGGAAGAATTTGAAGGATCCTTTACCAACAAAGAAGCCATGGTGAGATATGTTTCAAATTTTCTTGAAGGGGAGGCAGCGAACTGGTTGGTGGCTATGCACAAAGCAAAAGCCAAAGAGCTGTCAAACTTTAGCGCCTTCATGATGGCGTTACGCAAACGTTTTGAAGATACCTTGTCAAAAATGTCTGCTAGAGTTGAGCTGCAAAATTTAAGACACGGCAATCACACTGTAACAGAGTATGCCATGGAATTCAAGAAACTAATAAGCTGATTACCAGATTGGCCTGAAGCTTTTCAAATAGAGTATTTCCAGATGGGTCTGAAACCAGAGATTCTCGAAATGGAAGCCAGGAGAGGAGATCCAGAAACCTTAGACGAATGGATCCAGTTAGCAGGAAAAGCAGAGAGTACCAGACTATGGATAAGATCATATAGAAAATTCCAGACCCCAAGCAGGAGGATCATCAGTACTGCAACACCAACCAAGCGAAGTTCCACCCAGAAAACCTGGGAAGAAGAAAAGGAGCGCCGCGCCAAGAGTGGATTGTGCTTTAAATGCAGCAAAGAAGGTCATCGTATCAACAATTGCCCACAAGCTACCACCATCCCAAAGAAGAAACCGGAGAACAAAGGAAGTAAGCAATTTCAACCCAAGTGGAAGGGAGCGGCAGTAGCAATAGAGGAACCGACCAAGACAGATCTCTTTGAAGGGGAGAATGACTCAACAGATGAAGAATTCTTGCCAGCGGGAAACTCCAACTGCCTGTCCTAAGATGCGCTGGGGGGCAGGCATTTACCAACGGGTGCGCTGATCCACTGGTGAGTGGAGATTGTCCAACTATGCAAGTAAAGGTAAAAATTGAGACTTTGGATCGGAGGGAGCAAGCCAGTTTATTGGCAATGCTGGACTCTGGGTGTTCAAGATGCTTGTTTCACCCTGCCATAGTGACTGGACTAAGACTAAAATTACATAAACTCAAAGTCCCCATATTTTTTTGTCAACTTGATAGGTCTGACATGAAAGGGAGTGGAGTACTATATGGAAGCAGTAAAAATGAAAATTGGGACCCATGAAGAGACTTTGAGATTTATCGTGGCCCCGATAGCTAGCCAGCCGATAGTCCTAGGTTTGAAATGGCTACAGGAGCGAAATCCGTACATTGAGTGGGTTTCTGGGGAGTTGGAATTTGCTGATGGGTCTTACGGTGGGTTGGAATCTGAGGATTTACAGATTGGAACTGAGATGGGAGCTGCTGGAATGGAAAGCGGTAGTCAGCCGAGCGAGGAAATAGAAATTCTGAAGCATATGATGAAGTAAGGGTGGTTTTTGATGAAGCTGAGTCAAATCAATTGCCTCCCCATCGTAAGACAGACTGTGCTATCGAGATTGAACCTGGGGCGGTGTTGCCAAAGACTAAGTTGTATTCCATGACACATAAAGAATTACAGGAGTTAAGAAAGTTTATTGATAAGAACCTTGAGCATGGTTTCACTGAGCCGGCTACTTCACCAATGGCAGCTCCTGTCTTATTCAGGAAAAAGAAAGATGGCTCATTAAGATTGTGTACCAACTATAGGTGTCTAAATGCCATCTGTATCTCCAACCAGTACCCTCTGCCATTGCTGAAAGACATGCTGGCCCACCTCACAAAAGGGGAAATCTTTACCAAATTGGACTTGAGAGAATTTTTATATAGAGGAGTACTGGTCTACCTGGATAATATTCTCATTTGTACCGAGATGATGGAAGAACACATACAATTGGTACGTGAAGTGTTAAAGAGACTGTTGTCTAAAGTTGAAACAGGTGCATGGACTTGCATTATAGCACATTGGTTGAAACTACTGTTTTTTCCTATAGGTTTGGGTTCTTTCCTTATCAAGGATAATTATAAATCAAAAGACCTGGAAATTCAGCAGGATCAGTCTGCTTTGCCTAAAAACGTTTTTCTGGGCAATCACGTTTTTTCTTATAAGCCAGCAAGATACCTAACTCTTATAACTGTCTCCAAATTTCGGAGAGTATTAACTTTGGCATGCTGTAATGCTCTCCCTACAGCAGTTTTGGAGGGCCAATACAAAAAAGTTCCATATGAGCTGAGATTGTGCCCCTGTGGACAAGGGGCTATTGAAACTATAGCACATGTCCTGTTATACTGTATATATTATAAGGACTCACGAACCCACTTAATAACTCCTCATTTGATAAAATATCCAGGAAATTCTGATCCCTTTTATGTCCAATTGTTGCTAACTGATCAGAATGAATTAGTATCCCTGAATGTAGCTAAATTTTGCTGTACAGTCTGAAAAATAAGGCAGACTTTGATTGCCCATTGACGACTCTACCAATTGCAAATATATTATTAAGCTTCACTCATTTCATTTAATGTATTTTGTATTTTACTGTATTTTACTGTATTGTATTTATAATTCTGGTCTGTGACCATAATAAAGAATTGTAAAGAGACTGTTAGAAGCCCAATTGTATGTCAAATTGTCAAAATGTGAATTTCATAAAGAAAAATTGGACTATTTGGGATATAGAGTATCTCATCAGGGAATTGAAATGGATCCAGCAAAAGTGTGTGATGTATTGGGGTGGGAACCTCCAAGAACCCAAAGGCAATTACAATCATTCCTAGGGTTCTCAAATTTTTATTGCCAATTCATACCCAACTTTGCACAAATTGCCCTGCCTTTAACTGATCTGTTGAGAACGAAAAGTCACGGTGAGGGACAGAAAGCAGCAAAACTGGGGGCAGCACTGAAATGGACTTCAGCTGCTTCTGATAACCTAAAAGCACTTTTCACAGCAGAGCCGATTTTAAAACACCCTGATTCTGAGCAACCATTTATCATTCAAACTGACGCATCAGATACTGCAGTGGAGTCTGTGCTTTTACAATGAGACTCTAATAAGGTATTACAACCCTGTGCTTACATATCTCGCAAATTCTCAGAAACTGAGAGACGCTGGCATGTTTGGGAGAAGGAGGCTTTTGCAGTACGCCATGCATTGGCTACTTGGAGGCACTTATTGGAGGGTTCTCCTCACCCCTTTGAAGTGTGGACTGATCACAAAAACCTAGAAGCACTAAAATCACCACACAAATTGAATCCAAAGCAGGTGTGCTGGGCTGAATTCTTCAGCCGATTCAATTTCACATTAAAGTACATCCCCACAGAAAAAACATTTTAGCAGATGCCCGATAACACGATAGCCAAAGAAAAGAAGTAACTGACACTGTAATGTCTCCCCATCAACTTGGTATTGACCAAGATGGAGGAGAGAGAGCAAAGGATTTATTAGGGATCGGTCCAGATCCACAAGTGGGAAAAGCAGCAATTACCCACAGTAAAAAAACCCCACCTGATCTCCCTTTAGAGACAACCTTAACGAGAGAATTACGAACAGAAATTCAGAAAGACCCATGGTGGGGGGCTAATAAGCAAACTCTTCAAGAAAATAATGGATTGTGGTGGAATGGGGAGAGACTGTACATTCCCAGTGTATTAAGAAAGCATATTTTCGAGCAGTGTCATGATGATAAAGTAGCTGGGCATTTTGGTTTTGTAAAAACATTGCATTTGATCAGAAGGCAATTCTGGTGGCCAACATTGAGGAAAGATGTAAAAGACTATGTAACTACTTGTCCTATCTGTGCCACCACAAAGAAATCAACTGGAAAGCCAGTGGGGCTATTAAAATCAGTGGCAAACACTTCTCAACCCTGGAAGCAAATAGCTATGGACTTTATAGTAGTTTTACCAGAAAGCAAAGGGAAGACTCTCATTTGGTTTGTCACGGATTTGTTTTCTAAACAAGCACATTTCATTGCATGCAAAGGTTTGCCGTCTGCTAATCAGCTTGCAAAACTCTTTATCCAACACGTCTATCATCCTCACAGTGTCCCCGGCAGGGTAATCAGCGATTGTGGAAGTCAATTTACTTCTAAATTTTGGAAAGCATTTTTTAAATTAATTGGAGCAGAACAAAGTTTGAGCTCGTCATTCCATCCGCAGATGGACGGAGCGACTGAATGTCTGAATGCCATATTAGAGCAATATTTGAGGTGCTATATTAGTTATCAACAAAATGACTGGGTTGATCTATTGCCATTTGCTGAGGTTGCTTATAATAATGTGGTGCATCAGAGTATGGGTTTTTCTCCATTTAAGATTGCTATGGGGCAGGACTTTGTGCCTATACCTGATTTGTCCTCTTCCTGTCCAGGAGATGGACCCAATCCTGTGTTGGCCGATGTGTGGATTGCTAAAGTAATAGTTAATTGGCCAATTATGAAACAGACTTTGCAAGAAGCAAAAAACACTTATAAAAAGTTTGCCGATAAAAAGCGATCTCCTGAATGGCAGTTAAAGTTGGAGAAAAGGTTTACCTTTCAATGAAGCACCTCCAAACTAGCCAACCATCCAAGAAACTAGGGCTAAAATATGTTGGACCATTTACAATTACTAAAGTAATAAATCCTGTGACTGCTCAATTAGCTCTGCCAAAGAATTTAAGGAAAGTACATCCCGTGTTTCATATTAGCCTGTTGAAACCTGTGAAAGCTTCTGAAAAATGGCATCCCGAACCACCCGAGCCTCCCCCTGTCATGGTGGAGGGTGGACAACAGTTTGAAGTTAAAGCTATCCTTGATTCCAGACTCCACAGGGGAAAACTTCAGTACCTCGTTCAGTGGCAGCATTTGCCGAGCAGTTTCAATGAGTGGGTGGAGAAATCCCATGTCTCCGATCCCAGGCTCACTGCTCAATTTCACCGCCAGTTTCCTAATAAACCTTCATAATGTATCTTACTGTGTAACTATGTTTTCTCTTTTATGTTTTACAGATTTAAACGCCACGCTGTCCACTTTACAATTATCCTGTTTTTCTTTTTCTTTGGGGGCCAGCAAAGAACGATACAATATAAGCAAAAGTAGGATGGTAGTGTAGCAAAACTGAAACATTATTTCAAGTTCTTCAACTAAAGCAATTGACCCATGCTATTCGGAACTCAAAATATATTAATTGGATACAAGTTTATTTATTGATTCAATGATTAATTATATTTATATCCTGCCACAATCTAATTTCTCTTTGTGGCTTACATGATATGGAAAACCTTAAAATATCCATGGTCTAAAGTGAACAATTCAGAACAAAAATAGTTCATAAAACCAAATAAAACAACATGAAGAACAACAATAAAGAACAAAAGATAGCAGAGCTTACTAACAGACCAACAAGTTGAGTTACTGCTAGATTTTCAGTCTGTTAAACTAGAACACTTGTTGCTGATATGAAGTAATTAGTATCTACTGACACAAATCCATATTTAAAACGTACCTTAGAAGTTTGGGAAACAATTTTTGATCTCTCATACTTCCCCTCTTCCCATTCCTCCATCATCTGAAGTTTATACATATTCAAGGGTTGAAAGAAAAGTGATGCCTCTAACCTCCAAAACTTTAGTTTAAATAGGGATATTTTAATAAATGAAACAAGAAAATAATCCTCTTTTCTTATCTGTATTTACTTCTCCCTATCACCACCACCATTCACTTCTGAAAGCTGTCACAAAAGAACTCCACATTTGTCTCTTCAAGCAGGTCCTGACAATCCTTTCCACCTTTTAGAGTCAAACAGATGCCCATGAAGGTATTCCTTCAATTTGGGGGAAAAGTGTGTTGGTATGTGTCTTATTGCTCAAAGGAATGTAGTCACTTGTCAAGTCTTGGAGGCGTCTGATAATTACTGCTAAGTAATTCACTGGTGAATATTCACTGCAGACTTCCATTTCGCAAGCAATAGCAACGCAACCTTTTCTCATAGTAACTTCCCACCAACTGAAGTGAAAAAACATACAGTATGCTAAAGAACGTATCAGAGCTTCTATCATGTCAGAATTGGCATCTGTTGGCAACTTATTGGAGGTATTACTTTTCATTCAACTTTCATAGATAATGAACTCAAGGAATGGAAAGATAGAAGATATTATATAATTAGAAAAGAGTTGATCGATGGGAAACCTATACTGAACATAGTTTGGAGCACAAATGATCACAGGTTCCAATTTGGTTCCAAACAGGGCAAGTACAATAATTTCTTTTCTTAAAATCATGAGCGCTTCAAACAAGAAAATTAAGAATATTTGACAAATGGTGCATATTAACATAATTTAAAATGAATGTTTGTTTATAATTTTGATTTATAAGGTCATCCCAATTCAAGACCGATTCTTCAATATTATTCAAAACTCTTGTATCAAAACCAAAAGGCTCTCTTGAAAACTATTAAAAAGTATCAGAAGATGACGTTTAATCTGAACGGATGAATTAGCTTAGAACCTCATGACATAAAATCCTTTTAAAGCTATTTTGGCAAGTTATCAAGGACTAATTGTAAAATTAAGGGGGAGGGGGAGGGAGGGGATCAAGCTGTTTTGCATAGTCTAAGGAACAACAACATACTTGGTAAAATGTTGACAATTCTTACTTTTATTCCAATCCAGCAGAAGACTATATTCTTGCCTAACCAGACTCAGATATCTATCTAGGTGAATGACTGAACGTGCACATGACTGATATAGAGGGACCTCTTCTCATACTCCACCTGTTGCAGCTATATGCAGTTATTTTTCAAAAAGTGTTGAGCAACTATTATGGATTGCTTATATATAATAAAGTCCTAGAAAACAGTGAAGGGTCTGGTCTATCTTCTTCTCCTACCCAGAGCTACTCATAGATCCCTCCACAGCCATGGAGAAATCCATACTGATAAAGCACCATCTTATGTATTGGGGCTGTGTAAAGCAGTCACCTTGTGCCACCAGGCATCATGCTATGCTAAGGACACTTTAGTAAAGTCCTGTGCACCAAGAAGCCACGTCAACATGGTCCACCTTGAGCCTCTTCTTAGACCCTGTAAAGGTGGGGCTGATCGCCAACCAGCTACCTCACTTTGTGGAAAAGTGGCCTTTTCTCATCTGCAGAAGCCAGTTTTCAGGGGTGCCACAGAGAGCTGCATCAGCTCCGCTCCACTTGGCAGAACACCACTGAAGCCACAAGCCAAGCTTAAATCAAAATGAAGCACCCTTCAAGGCCTCTTACAGCATACAATACATACCACCTCTCCCAAAGTTTTGCAGGAGCATCTTTCCTTAATACCAGGTCATTGGCTGTGTGCTCCATAACTTCCTTTTTCACTGGAGATCTGCTTACTATCACTGTTCCTTAAGAGATGCCCTAATGAAGCTCATTGTTTGCCCAAAAGAAGAGGAGAATTGGATTTCCTTCTCCCCAAACAGCTTTTTATTATTACTTATAATTAATAAGTAATTATTGTCTTGGTTTAAAGAGTTCCATATATGAAGAGGTCACTCTTCATATATATGAAGAAGCACACACTGGTGTATCTGTCCTTTATCAGAGGCATTAAACAATGATCAGAGACCTACCAAGAAATGCCACCACTGAATATTTGGTTGAATCTGGAAATGAGCCTGCCTGGCTTAGTAAATGTCAACATTTACTGGGATAACTAATAGTATTCTAGTTACAAGATGGTCTGAAATCCCATTCTCCTTATAAATGGTATGATTTGTGAACCAATGATAGATTTTGTCACCTTTTTGACATTCCCTGCAACTATATAACATAAAGACATGTGAATTAATTTGGAGGCCATTTCCATTCTCCTCTGGTACAGGAAGAACATGTAAAATCCAACATACTTGGGTTTCAGTCTCCTAATAAAGATATATTAGAATCGAATGAACAGTATTGTAGGCCTGAAGGTCCAGCCTCACACTCAAGAAGAGAGATCCCAGAGTGGAGGACATAGACTCAAGTTCCCAGAAAGCAGATTCAGGTGGGATGTTAGGAGAAACTTCTTAATGGTAACAGTGATGTGACAGTGGAACCTGTCACGTTACACAAAGGAGATGCTGGAGTCCTCTTCATTGGATGGGTTCAAGAGTGGTTGGACAGTCTTCTGTTGGGGATGCTTTCAGCTGGATTCCTGCACTAAGCAGGGGGTTGGACTCAATGATCAATTCCAACTCCATCATTCTGTGAAAAATGCTGAAAATGGGGTGGGGGGAGAAGGGTAGTAGGGACATTGATTTGGTAAACATCTAAACCAAAGCTTTCCAAACTGTGTGTCGCGACACAAAAGTGTGTCGCCACACAGTCTGGTGTGTCGCCACACAACCCGGAAGCGCTGATCATCATCAGCGCTTCTGGGTTTTCCCGCGGCGACACACCAACGGCGGCGCGCAAAAACTGAAAGCGGCAGCAGCGCTTCCGGGTTTTTGCGCGCTGCCGCAACGGCGGCACTTCCGTGTTTTCCCGCGGCAACACACCAATGGCGGTTGGTGTGTCGCCACGGGAAAACTTTGGAAAGCCCTGATCTAAACCATGAAATGTGGCCTTCTCCAGGGGAAAAAAAGATAGTTGGAACATATATACATATGTGCGCATTCAGAAGACTATTTCTCCTTACCGTTATATGGCCATCTTGGGGGGAAAGATGCAGGGTTATGGCATGAAAACATAATGATAAGGTTTCTATGCTGGTCTATAACCATAATAAAGATTTGATTTGATAAGGGCTGTCATTCCTCTTAGAGATATAACTAGATCTATTCTTGGATTTGACAGATCAGCATTTTAAAGAAGGAAACCCTAGTGCATAGCTTTCCAAACTGTGTGTCGCGACACTTTAGTGTGTTGCAACAAACAGTTTAGTGTGTCGTGAAGTGGAGGCACAGGGGCGCACGCTGCGGCGGTAGTGTGCATGGTGGCGGCAGCAGCGGCGCACCATCAGCGCTTCCGCGTTTTAGCGAGGCCGCCGCTGCCACACCCCCATGCTGCCACCGTGCACGCACGCGCCCCCCAACGCGCCCCCGCGGCTGCCGCCATTGGTGTGTCACCAACAGCGGCACTTTGGAAAGCACTGCCCTAGTGGCTCCTTTGAAAATATACCCTTGCTTCAAGCTCAGGTAGGTCTCACTACTGTGGAGTCAAGAGACGGGGCTGGGCAAGACAAATCATTCCATGGGGTGCTTTGCTTTCAGCAGCATTGTGAGACAAATGCCACTCCTCAAAGTATTGAGGTAGTGGCATCTTCCCAAAGGATATTCGGCATACCTGTTTCTTATGCAACTGCATGTCCACTGCAGAAGACACATCTGCTGGGAGTGCTGCCGTGAGCAAAGCATTGCTCTGAAGGGATCTACGCATTAATGCATGCATTGCCTTCAGTGGCAATGGGAATAGAGTTCAGGACGTTTGGGATGTTTGGGACAAGAAATGCAAGGGTTTCTACTTTCACTATTAACTGCTGGACATGGATTTATTCTGAGACACTTCCTCCGGCTTTATTTTGGGCAATAATTTCACAAAACCTGTGAAGACTGTTCCGTGGGGGAAGGGGGTTCTCAGGATTGAAGAGACAAAAATGCAGCATACAAGAACTGTCTTGTAAAGCAGCTTAAATTTTGTCTTTATTCCTAACATTGCAAGATAAAAGACTTTGGTTTCTTCAAGTTTGACTTTTACAGCTAGATAGCTCTGTAAGGGGCATGTAGTTAAAATAAATAAATGAACAGATCTTCAGATCCCTCTACCTTGTTTTGGCAGAACTACCCTAAAATGGTTAGAATGCAGTAAAAACAGTAAAACATTCTTAGCGCTCTATTCTTCGGCAATTAACTATTTCCCTACCTCCAAAAGAATGCTTCTTCTGAAGTCACTGTACCTAAGTTACTATTTTGCAGATAGCTGTAAGTTTCCCCTTAGAGTTAATAAGGGCTTCAGATAAGATTTAGGTGGCAATCTCTCATAGCTAGTACAATTTTGATCTGCAGGTTGTGTTCTCCCTCTCTGAACAGGATAAACGTATTCCTTCAAAGTCTGGACCTCATCCATCTCTGGTGATCTTCAGGATCCACCCAGAAAACCTCTTTGGTGGTCTTCAGTCCACCCTGGAACATGTGGTTCTGCAGCAGCCAAAACTGCCTATATCCCACTTGGTTTGCTAGCCATTATCTTCTCCATCTATATAACTCCAATCGCAGCTCATTTCCTGCCAGTCCTTAGCCCATTTCAACTTCCTCTCCCCCAACATCCCCTGCCATGATAGATTCTGTGTGTGAACATATTACCTGTTTCACTCCCAGCTATTTTCCCAGACCCAGTGGATCACCTCCAGGCACAGCTTCCATGTCTGGGAAATTCCATGACAGAACAGCAACCAGTGTTTACCAGCTTCGTTCTGTTACAGAGTGCAGGACATGAATCAAAGAATAAAGTGGTCCTCCCATTATCCTGGCCCCAAACAACAGAAGCAACTCTGGATCCTTTGTAACACAAAATTACAAAGCTGTTCTAACAGGAGGAGTACTACCCACCTAGGATAGGCTATACACCTAATCTTATGTCATCTTTTCTACTGACTTACAATACTGTAGTCTTGGATTAATAGATTAGTCTCAATGGGAGAAATATGGTGATAAAAAGCCAGATGTCCCCAAAATATTGACTTGGCTTTAAAGGAGACTTACCCTATGGGGCAGCAATAACTAACCTACATTACTGCTGCAGTGATGACTAACAAAATGAATGTGAAGTACTCTCAACAGTGTAAAACATTTAATCAATGCTAAGGGTATATATAAAAAATAACCAGCTACCCTACATGGCTGATAAGTGTACAAGGGATGTGCTACATTTTGAAAATAATTAAGAAAAACTGGTTCAAGATGGAAAAAAAAGCAAACATAGTATTGTCTAAAAATCTTAAGAGAGCTGCATTTTCTCCCAGGATTACACAGCTTCCCCCTGTAATTGCATGTGATACCAGGGACACAGCTGCTTTCAAGAGTTGTAGGAGATGCCATGTTTATCCTCATGTGCTCTAAAGTAACTTTTGCACTGAAATCCAAAGCATTACCTCATTATTTATTTATTACATCAATTTATGTAGCCACGCAAGTCACAACTGCAACTCTGGATGAGAAACATAAGGTTAAAAACCAAACAAAAATAACCACAATTACTAATAAAATCATAGGGCTTGAGGACAAGCCCATCTCAACCATCCTGTCAACCCAGCAGTTCGAAAGCCTAGCAAGTAGATAAAATGGGTACCACCTTAAGTGGACTAATTTGCTGGCGTCCTGTCGGGAAGTCGGCTCCACCGGAGGAGAGGAGAGGAGGAAGATCGAATGGCAGTGGTGACGACGGACCCGGATGTGACGGCTACAGGACGTCAGCAGCCGGCTCAAGGCATCCTGGGAATTGTAGTCCGGAGCCTAGTAGAGTTGGTTCCCTCACCCCCCTCCCTTCACGCGCGGTGATTTGTATAATTGAATTTGGTGAATTGTATAATTTGAATTGTATATACTGTATATGAATGTAAGCCGCCTAGAGTCCTCCATTAGGGAGGGAATAGGCGGGGTATAAATATCACTATAAATAAATATAAATAAATATGAAAACACAGAATCCTGCTGAAGGACTCACCCAGCCTCCAGACCCCATGCACCACAAAATACCTGGTTATAGGAGACACAATTATGTAATTGTTGCATGAGATCTGCACTAGTTCTAATACACACACATAGTAAGATGGGTGGGTGGACGGACAGACCTCTCTAAGGTATTTTTTGTAACTCCAGGTTTCAGTTGGTGGTGATTTCTCAAGTGTGTTACAATCAATATTTATTGGGGGGAGGGTCATTAAAAATCTAGGGTTATATTTCTAGTTGTATCCATTTTCACTTCTTGCCCCATGATACATTCTACAAGGTGATGTGGCCCATGGCTGAAAGAAGCTTCTTATTGTGATGTATCTGAATGTTAGAACCATTAAAATATTAGAAAGAATTGGTGTTTGACTTCAAAGAATCAGGGGGCTAGCAGCATACCAAACATTAAAAATCCCTGTCTCACAAAGATAAATGTATTGTTTCTTTAATATATTAACATCCTCTCGTTTAATATATTCATTTCCAAAACAGTTTACAAAAGACTTGGAAGACTTCAAAAGATTTGGGGGTGATCATGTTAAAAATGCCTGATCCACTTATATATGATTTCCACTTGATAATAAATTAAAGCATTAATCTATAGCAATCTATATACAGTATACTGTACATATGCAGAAGCCCACAGTAGAAACTGAACAGGACAATTTTTTTAAAAGATGGGATTACTTTACACCAGATGAGAATATTAAGATCAAGCAGGTGCAAAAACAAGTGCAACTTTCAAAGGTACAGGTGCACCAGAAAGTATCTGGTTATAGGAGGCTAAATCTCACAACACAATGATGTAACTGTTGCATGAGATCTCCGCTTAAAGGTAACCTGATTCTTTTTTTCCCCCTTCAGCCAAAATAAAATGTGTAAGCCTGTAAAATGTACCTTACCAGCTGCAATGCAGATTCTCCTTTTACGAGTAATTCTACTACAGGTTATTCTGACATCTCAAGCCAATGTCCCATTACTAAGAAGTAGTTCTCATAGATGCTATGATTATTTTGAAACAGGCATGCTAATAGCCTCTTATCTTGACCTATTTAAAGAAGAGGCTAATACCTGAGCCATGACTGAGTCCCTGTACAAGGCTGGAGCTTGGCCTCATGAGTCTTTAATAATAAGAGCAATCACTGTTTCTTACTTATGTTTAATTACTAACTTATTACAATAGCTTGTATGCCACCTAATCTTGATGACCTCGAGAGGGTTACAAAAATAACTTTTAAAAACCCATACAATCAACACACAAACATAACATCTGGAACAAATAGCATATGACCAGTTAAAACCAACAAATTTCCCAAAGGCAGCCCAGGATGAAGACTTCTGCCCAAACCCTCATCAGAATGAGATGGCTTGGATGGTCAACATTCTGAAAGGCCAGAAGGTACAAGGCCAAACAAACGTTGGTAGGCAAGCTATTCCAAATATTGGGGCTGACCCCCATCTCCTTCACCTTCCAGGATGCGCGCTGCACAGACAGGATGGGAAGGTTCTAGCACAAACCTTGAAGGTGCTCTGCAAGGTACTCTGTACTCTTTGAAGGCTGCCATATACAGCCTTATAGGTTAAAAACAGCATTTTGAATTGGATCTGGAAACCTACTGAGAACAATACAATGACAGTTGCACCAGTGTTACACTACTAAAACAGCTCACTCTTGCCAGCAGAGTCAAATGCAGTTTCTGAGTTGTCTTCAAGGACAGCTTCCTGTAGAGTATTGCAGAGGTTTAATTGCGTGGTTAAAAAGGGATCTTGGTTCAGCATGGGTACAACTGATGTATCAGGTTTCCCTAGCCATGGTTCTACCTGCTCCTGAGCAGAACAATGAGTCCAAAGGAACCATCGAATCATGGACCAGTTCCTTCAGTAAAATTGCAACCCCCATCATAGCTAACTTTGGAACCAGAAAAGGGCCAGAGGTCTCATCTACAAACAGCTCTGTCCTACCACATGTAAAGAGGAGTGTCTGGTGGCTGGTTTTCCTGCCAGCCGGTAACACTCAGGAGGATAGGAAACGGAACCAGAGAATTCACTAACCACTATCCTTATGCAGTCCTGCATCAAAGCTATAAGAAGAGCACTGCTTGCTGGTCTCATTTGTGACACAGATTAGGACTTGACCACTGGGGCAGCACAATTTATGTCAGCACACCTTTCTGCTGACTCAAGGTCTGGAGGAATTGGGTTAACATGGCCATTTGTCTGTGACCTAAAACTCCTTCCAGATTCACTCCACTCCCTTCTTCCTTGCCAGGCAGGTTAACAAGCAAAGAGTAGGGGCAAAGAGTGAAGTCGGAGAGTTTTGGAAAGCATCTGCCAGGCATTATGGAAGGCAGACGCCTCTGCAGGAGCCTGATGTCTGGCCTCTTCTGCAGCCCAATCCCCAATGGCTACGGAGGGCAGCACCCAGAAAATGGAGGGAAGCATCCTGAAGTAACCAATAGGAGCTAGACAGATCCCTGCCCCGATGTCATCATCATTCACATCAAGGAAGAATCATGCAAGGTTGTGTCCATAGCAGAAACACAAACTGGAATAGCTCAAGTCAGGTTTAAGCTGCCCTGCAATTGCCTAGGGATGAGACAAAGACAGCGTCATAAGGACTCGTCATATAAAACCAGTAACTAGGGCCCATTAATGCCATTTACAGGATTGTGAGGATGAGTCCCAATACTGTTTAAAACAAGAATCACCTGAAGCCAGAATTTTGTGCAGCGAGAAAGTATCATTGCCCACACATCTCTATGACTGACCTTACTTGTCCTTGCTGTTCTACAGTAAAGGCTGCCCTTGAAGACTACCCAGGAAGTCCCACTGGTGCAGAGTGGCAGCCCACCTTGCTGGTGGGTGAGAGGCACTTCAGTTGAGTGAACCTGGTTCTGTGGGCACGGCAGGGGTTACCAAGAGGTTTGCAAGTGCAATTGAAAGTCTGCCTCTCCAAGACCATCCCTTCTGACTGGAGTCTGCCTGCCCTGCTTCAGCTGAACTTTGTGGTGGGGAGGGGCTTGGAGGCAATTCTTGTTGCTGGGGGCTCCAACCTTAGGGAA
Source organism: Charina bottae (assembly GCA_023362775.1). Taxonomy (NCBI): domain Eukaryota; kingdom Metazoa; phylum Chordata; class Lepidosauria; order Squamata; family Charinaidae; genus Charina; species Charina bottae. Next base: position 10,971,695 of record JALMGJ010000019.1, read on the forward strand.
TAGCCTCCCCACCATCTCTTTCCAGGGAAAAAAAAGGACACAAACAAGAGGAGAGTTTTCATGTCAAAGTCACCAGTCCTAGAGCTGGAAGCAGCCCCTGCATGAATCCATCCCTCACATTCCCTCTGGCTTCTTCCTTAACTTCACCCAAATGTGCTTTCTGTTAGGGATTGTTTTTTTTTTCTAATATCCCATCTCATCAAACAAGCCACCAGGCTCAAGCGATCCTACTTTTGGACCCATCATGCGAAGATCTAGCTCTCTGGGGAAGCCTATGTTCCAGGAAAGGTGGAAGAAATGAGAAGATGACCACCAGCAGCAAAGGGGATGGAGTCAGTTACAGCAGCAATGGGGAGCATTCCAGCAGCATTGGAAGACCTGAAGGACCAGGTTAGGGATAGGTTGTCAGGGAGGAAATCTATCTATGCGGTTCCTAAGAGTTGACACCAAATTGATGGAACATAATCAATCAACCTGCAGACCTAATTCTCCGGGGAAGGCTCTAATGCTGGGAAAGGAAGAAGGAAAGGGAAGAAGAGGACCACCAGCAGCAAGGGGGATGCACTCAGTTACAGGGGCGATGGGGGCACCGTTGGGAGATCTGAAGGACCAGGTTAGGGATGGAGATTTTCTCCATCCCTAACCTGGTCCTTCAGGTCTCCCAACGGTGCCCGCATCGCCCCTGTAACTGAGTTGGGGTTGCTAAGAGTGGGCCATGACTTGATGGCACATAACCAATCAACACGAAGAAGAAGCCTAAATCCTGGGAAAGGCAGAAGAAAGGGAAGGAGATGACCCGCGGCAGCAAGGTGGACGGGCTCAGGTACAGCGGGCGATGGGTGGAAAGGACCAGCCTGGGGAGAGACCGTCTGGAGAGGCTGTCGCTGCAGGGCAGGGAAGACTCGGCCCTGACCAGGTGGCCCATGAACGAATCAATGAATGAATCTTCCGTCAGAGTCTGCCTGGCTCCCATCTGCACCACTCAGGGCGCGTCCTCCTCCAGGGAGGCTCCCGCTCGCCGGCGCCGCATCCGCAGCATCAGCGGCGGCGGCGGCGGCGGCAGCGGCGTCCCCCTCAGCGGGCGGGCGGGCGGGCGGACGCGCGCGCGCGCCGGGGCGGGGCAGGTGGGGCGTGGCCTGCGGGGGGCGGGCGCGCTCCCGCATGCAAATGAGCGGGCGTGAGGTCAGCGGCAGTTGGAAAAGGGAACAAACGGAATGGCCGCCGCGGCTCCCGCTCCGGGCGCCTCGCAGTGCCGGAGCCCCCGCTGCACGGCGGAGCGCCGGGGCGTCCGCCGCGAGCTCGACTCCTGGCGGCACCGGCTCATGCACTGTGTGGGTAAGGAAGGCCGGGCTGACCCCGGCGCGGGAGGGCGGGCGCGGGCCGAGCACGGGGCAGGGCCGCCGCCGCCGCGGTCACCCTCCGCGAACCGGGCCGAGGGAGGCAGGCGGCCGTCGCCGTCCCCGCGCCCCGGCGCCCCGCCCGGCCGCCTCCGTTGGGGCGCCGTCCCTTTTGTCCCGGGCGGCCGGACGAGGGTGCGCCGGCCCCTTTAAGAAGGGAAGCCGCTCGTGCGTTGACGGTTGGGATTTGAAGTTCCCCTCCCTCCCCTCCTCGGCGTCGCCATAACAACGGCCGTTCTCGCTCCTCGCCGCCCGCCCGCGTCCGGCGGGGCTCTTCTGCCTCCCTCCCCGCCGCCTCCAAAACTTTCCGGCCTCAAGCGGGCGGCGGCGGCGGCCCCCCAAGGCGACTCCTGCCCGGCTCTCTCGCCGCGTCTGTGCGGGTCTTCCCCATCGCGGGTGCGCTCTGGTCTGCCCGGGCGGGTGGGGGCTCCTCGTGGGTTAACATCTGCCTTGCCCCCCGGAGGTCTGGGGGTGGGGGGCAGCGGCGCAGGAAAGAACCTGGGCTGGTCGAGAGGTTCCCTGCGCGGGTGAGAAGCGGGCGCTGATCGCTCCCCTTCCAACCCGCGGGCTCCGGAGCAGGTACAGAGATCCCTGCCCTGAGGAGAGGGAGAAAGAGGAGCCTTCACTTTGGAAAGTTCCGGATCCAGGGAGAACTTTTTCCTCTGCAGCCTCGGCCTGAATTACTTGCAAGAGGTGGGGGGGCAGGAGAAGACCGTCGTCTGTAACGTCCGTCTCGGTCCCTAGCCTGAAGCCTTCTCTGGCTCCTGACTTTTCCCACATGCAGGCTTTTCACGTGCAGGAAAGACAATGGAGACGTCCCCACGCAACATGGCCCGGGGCTGCATTTTCATCCAAACGCTCCCCTGGGCTTGCGTGCATCCTTGGGCTTATTTAATTGTGGAATGTAATCATGCCCAGCTGCACATTAGAGCCTGCTCTGCTTCCAGAGAGCATCATTATTCAGCACTTTGTTTTCCCTTCCTGGCTTCCAGAAAACACAATTTCGCGTGCTTTTAAGAGATCTGACCTTCTTCTATATATCAGGCTATGGAGGGCATCAGGAATGGCACTGTGTTTACAAATGGACTCATTGCTATGTAAATAATGCCCTTTTAAAATCGGTAGTAGTGGTAGTAAATCAATAATTTTTGTAGCTGAAAATAAGTATGCTAGCTTGATAAAATATTGGTAGATAGTAAAATAGCCTTAGGGTGGGCATGGGGTGAAGAATTGAGAATCCTTATTTAGGAGGCTTATTCAAACTGACAAGTATACAGTAGTCCTTTTTTTTTTTTTTGCACATTTTACAGTTTCTGAGCGGGGTTACATATATGCCTAAGAATTCCAGTAACTCAAACATTGCTTTTAGCATTTGCCTGTCCAGTAGTCTTTCACAGAAAGGAAAGACTGTAAGGAAAAGAAAGGAATTTTCATTCTCCAATCTGCTTCTGGAGATTTTTGTCCCTTGCACAATATGTTAAAGTTGAAAGTACAGACTTTGCATTAGAGCCCATTCTGCCCAGGATGCAAATTTTACTTGATTTCTATACAGCTGACATTTTTATTTCAACCTTAGAAAAGGCATACTATTGTTAGCTTACAAGCAAAAAGAGAGTTGAAAAATTTCACTCGTTTATAGAGCAGTTTCTGAATGAGATGTCATATCCCTTCGACAAATGCGATGTATGAATATAAGTAATTCACTGGTGTCCTCTACTACAGACTTCACAAATTTAGGAAAAAGGTTCTACTTCAAATTGTCTTCCAAAGGGTGCTTACATGTTAACAGAAGGTTTGGAATATATTTTGGAGTGTATTTAGAATACTTGTTGGACCCAGCCATGATGTTGATTAAGTAAATGGGTACTCTGTATGCCCAGTAAATCTTGGTTTTGCAGCAAATGATTCATAGCCTGTGATAGAAGTATCTTTTGGGGGCAACTAATCTACTTATCAAAGGAGGCTACTAAAGCTTTTTTAAAAAATCCAAGTTCAAGGCATAAAGATAAAGTCTTGTTAAACTTGACTTCTGTTGACTACATGGACTTGCTCATGCAGTTTTCTTGGTAACAATAACACCTTGATATTGCTAAAAATAGGAACAAAGAATTCCATGAAGGAATGTACAGCTAGTATATCACTTTGGCAACTTACACAAATAATTGATGGTGGTGCACATGAGACTAATTCATCTTGAAATTCCAATAGCTCTTATTTTGACAGGATTCCTTATATCTCTTTGAGTGGCACTTAATTAGAGATGCATGAATGAGTCAAATTTGATTTCACTCAGTTTTTGTTTTTCTTCCTGTAAGATCATTTCATTTTCTTATTGACAGTAAAAATCCTCCAAAATTCATTTACATCTTTGTATTGGTTATTGTCTGTATGTGATTTTAGTTTGCACTTTTGATAGGATGCAAATTAGTTAAATTCATATTAAAATGTAAAATAAATTTCTCCCTATCTGTTCTGTTTTATACTAATTTCATTGTTTGTCCTTTCTCAGTTGCTTCCCCCCTTCATTACTTTTTTGTAACCCCTTCTCAGTTTCAAATAGCTCAGGATTCAAATAGCTTTCTTCTATTTGAATCCTGTTTCTTAATGCCTCATCTTATTTCCTATGTGTAAACTATGTTACAGTCCTATTTCTCATCTTCTTACATCCTTTGCATGAGTATATGTTGCCTTTTGTCCTTCTTTCCTACCAAGGTGGTTTCTGGTGGTTCTGTATTCTGTTTCTCATCTAACTCCTTTTCCTTTTTGGTCTGGAAACCTAAATTTCTGTTGCTGTATAAAGCTACACATTATGTATCCCATAGTATTCTGTATAAAGTGTTGAAATTGTGATTGAACAGTTTGTGAATAAGACAACAAAATGAGTATTGAGAACTATGGTTTCATTTCATTCTACTTGTTCTCTAAACACTTACTAAATCTGTTTTATTACATTACTTGCTTTTATCTGTCTTGGGGCATAATGACTATGGTTGTCAATTCCTTACATTTATTTGGAGATGTAGTTTTGCGTATCTTTAACAAATATTAGGGCTATAATAAACAATTACATTTCTTTAAAATTACTAGAGTGGTATGCTGGCAGCTTGTTGAATACTTTTGCTTTTAAATAGAGGGATGCTATTATTAAGTTGAACTTACATTAGATAAATAATGGAGGTGGAGGCACAGATGATTTGTTGCTATATTTTGAACCTTGAAACACTGCACTTACCGTAATGCTTTTCTGCTAAATTTTAAGGCTATGCAACTGCAGAAGTTGGAAAATTGAAATATTAGAAGGGAGTGCCATTTGACTAAAGTAAAACATTGTAATTTTATAGAAAAAATAGGAGCTCCTATCATATTTGGTGTCTTGTAATAACTCACATTACTTCACTCTCACAAAAATATATATTCTATTTGGTTTAATTGAATGGCAGTACCAGGCTAGAACTTATGAGACCATGAGTTCTAGTCCTGCCTTAGGCACAAAGCTAGCTGGGTAACTTTGGGCAAGTCACACTCTCAGCTCTAGGAAGAAGGCAAGAACAAATCACTTCCAAAGATGCTGCCAAGAAAGCTGCATGGATTTGTCCATGTAAGCTGTCAAAAGTCAAAACTGACTCAGAAGCACTATATAATACAGTCATGAGAAAAAGTAAGTACACCCCATGTAAAGTTTTATCTTTCTTAACATATGTGGACATATCAATATTTTTCCCACTCTTCCATGCAGAATTTTTCCAGCTGTGTGATGTTGAAGGGTTTCTTGCATGCACAGCCCATTTCAAATCGCCCTGCAACATCTTGGTGGATTTAGATCCAGGCTTTGACTTGGCCATTCCAAAACCCTCCATTTCTTTTTTTTCCCAGCCAATCCTTAGTAGATTTACTAGAATGTTTAGGGCAGGGGTTCCTAAACTTTTTACCATCACCTTTAGTGTAATCTTAATGTACACACCTCCCCTTAAATAACTCCAGAATGAACACAAATGAACAATGAAAATAATTCAATGAAATTTTGGGAAATATGGGTTTATTGTAACAGTGCAACTAAAAGGTTCTTGACACCTCCTCTGGATTCCCCAAGGGAGGTACACCTCACAGTTTGGGAAACTGGTTTAGAGTCATTATCATGTAGCAGGGTCCACTTTTGGTTGAGCTTCAGTCTTCTGACAGATGGGTCTCACATTCTCAAGGACCCTTTGGTACAATGAAGAATTTATAGTGGATTCTGTGCTGGTGAGCTGCCCAGGCTTTCATGCAGCAAAGCAGCCGCAAGCTACAACATTTCCACCACCATGTTTTACAGTTGGTATTGGGTTCTTTTGGTGAAATGCTGTCTTTGGTTTTCACCAAACATATTTTCTGGTATTGTGGCTAAATAACTCTGCTTATCTGTCCAGACCACATTGTTCCAGAAGTTCTAGTCTCTGCCTATGTGATCATGAGCAAACTTTAGTCTTGCTCTGATGTTCTTTCTGGACAGGAAATGTTTCCTCCTGGCACACCTCCCATGTAGATGTAATTTGTACAGCTTCTTTCTAATGGTAGACTCATGCCACATCAGTAATGGCAAGAGCCATCTGTAGGTCACATGATTAAATTCTGGGCTTCTTGGAGACTTCTTTCAGCATCTTGCATTCTGCTCTCCGGCTGAATTTGCTGGGATTTGGCCTGGCCTGGGCAAGTTGGCAGCTCTTTGAAATCTCCACTTGTAGATGATCTTTCAGACCATGGATGATTGATGTCCAGTTGTTTGGCAATCTTTTTAAATCCCTTCCCAGACTTATAGGCACATATAACCTTATTTCTGAAGATCTCATAGAGCTCTTTTGATCTAGGCATAGTGATACCATACACTTCAACAAAGAGCAAAGTAAACTAAATGTCTGAGGTTTAAATTAGACAGGTTCCTCCCAGATCCTCTCTAACGATGTTTAAATCATTTATACCTGATTTGGTGCACCCAATTCCAATTTTCAGTTTTGGAGGTAGTGAAAATGTAGGGGTGTACTTACTTTTTCCACATACAGAATTTGCATTAATGTTTACAGGTATTCCTCGGGTTACGACAGTAACTGGGACCGGAATTTCCATCATAAGTGATGTAGTCATAAAGCACAATGTCACATGACCCACTGCTTAGTGACGGCAGTCCTGGTTGCTGTCATTAACTGAATCCCACCTGGTCGTTAGGCGAGGACCCACCCTGATCCAATCCATTCCCGGCTTGTCCCTCCCCAGCTCCGGTAAGGTAAGGGACTGCTTCCTCTTGAACTCCCCCCACCTGCCTGTCTCCCTCCCCATCTCTGCCCTTTTGGCCACCTTGCGCTCTGCCGGCCCTGCCACCCCCCAGCTGACCTTCGCTGTCGTCTTCCTCCCGTTGCCTGGGGGATCACCTGCGGCCCTTGTCCAATTTGAAAGCCTCATGAGAAGGCTGCAGGCAATTTGGACGGGTGTGCGTGGCCTCAGGAAGAAGGCCTGGCCTGGCCAGCAGCTGCCTTGTGAAGGGCCAGGTTAGACGCACCTTGTCAGCAGCGGGAGGAAGAAGACAGAAAAGGTCAGCTAGGGGCGGCAGAGGCAGCAGAGTGCAGGTTGGCCAAAAAGGCAGAGATGAGGGGGGAGATAGGTGGGGGGAGTTTAAGTGCCACCTGCGGTCATAACTGCGGGCGGGCTGCCAAGCGCCCACATTTGATCACATGATCAAGAGGCGCTGCAACAGTGGGCGTAACTACCATTCATTCAGTGCCACCGTACCTTCAAGCGGTTGCTGAATGAATGGTTGTTAAGCGAGGACTACCTGTATTTAAATTACACAATGGACTACAACATGTAAATGGTGCATGATATTTGTTATATTCCCTTTATCTATCAATATTGTTGAAATGAAGATCAAATATCTGTATGTTGAAAAAGTAAAAATCAATGGGGTGTATTTACTTTTTCACATGACTGTGTGTGGAGGTATCTATCTCTACACACACACACACACACACATGAACACACTTTATGACATAGAGGTGTGTTTTATTAAAGAGAAGTTAAGAATTACATCACTTTCATTAATTCTGCCGGGGAAGGATACCTTGAGCTATATTTTGGAATTCCTGAGCTGATACTATATTTTATGAACATAAGCTCTGGCGTGGGCTGGCCCATGAAGTCACGAAGAGTTGGAAGCGACTGAACGAATAAACAACAACAACAAAAACAGAATGGAGATGGTATTTCTTTTACTGAGAAAAGTAAAAGAAGATTTGAAAACATGAATAGATCTGTGATGTTTCTAATTCTGCTGGTTTCTTGGAACTGAATATGGAAAATGAATCTTAAGCTGCAGTCAGTTTTCAGATTTTAAACGTAGGTGTGTTCTCTAGGAAAGTAACAGACAACGATCCTTTCCCCCCCTTTTTTTTTGCCATCTGATATCAACATTTAGTTTAATATCTTTATGCAGAGTTCAAACAGTTTAAAGATTCAACTTATTGCCACAAATTACACCCCAGCAGAGAAGTTTTACTAATAAAATCAAAATAATTAAAATTAATAAAAAAATGCTTCAAATAACAAGGTTTTGTCAAAAATTTATTCTGAAAGATACAGCTTAAATGTATAAATATAAGTATAAAATTATATTTGGAATAAACAAAAGTGCAGTATCATTTTAACTAGGTAATATATAATCTTAGTGAACTCCTTGTATAGAAATATTGTGATTGTGTGTGTTATAGGTGAGGATAGATTAAAAACCTTTTGAACATTAGAAGTTTTATTTTTCAGATCCTGATTCTAGTTTTAAAAAGTTCAAAATGCTGACATTAACAGAATTTTATTTATTATGTGGTTTCACATCGAGACATATAAAACCATAGCATTTTACAATAGAAACCAAATACCTCAGTTGACTTTTTTTTAATGGGTTGCCATTTAGTTTGCCTTCACCTTAGGAGAGAATATAAATGATAAATAGGCTATAATATTGGCCAGTCACACTCTCTCAGCCCAACTCACCTCACAGGGTTGCTGTTGTGGGGAAAATAGGAGGAGGAAGGAGTATTAGGTATGTTCGCCACCTTGAGTTATTTATAAAAATAATAAAAGCGGGATAGAAAATAAATAAATAAATGAATGAATGAATATTGCTCTCTAGTCTACCTTTCATAGATACTCTGGCACTAATAGAAATATGCTGATTAGTTGGAGTCCAGCTTGATGACCAATATTTAAAAGCACTTTTCCAGAGATTCAGTGACATTTTCCAAAATTGTAGTTAAATAAGTGATGGTGAAGGTAAGACTCCTTTGTGTTCCCCACTTCTTCTGTTCTTCCACTTGATCTTGTTTATGCTCCTTGTCTTCCTACCTGTTGCACTTTCATATGCGTAAGTGAATACATCTGCCTATTGATGGATGCCAATAAGCTTGGGAAATACAGATCCTCCTTTCCTCATAGGCTCAAACATGGTAAAAGAGGCAATTGAGAGGGATCAGAATTCCTATGATTTTTACAGTCATAACGGCAATAATTATCCATCAAGCTCTCTCAGTGCAGGAATCCAAATTAAAACTGCCCCAGTTGTTGCTATTTAACCGTTGCTTGAAAACAGCAAAAAATAATTCATGACTTCCTTTCTAACATATCACTAGCCTTTTTGGTTATCCATGTCTCATGTTTAGTTTGTGGTCAGCAGTGCTTGAAAGATCTTTTTAGTGTGTACTGCTATTAAAGTAGGTGTCCTTATGCTCATGCATTTGATTTCTCCTTCCTAAAATAAGTTTGCTGTTCTTTTTCAGCCATAAAACTCCTTCTGAACTTTTTTTCTTCTAGAACATTAGCTGTTCCCACCAATTTATATCACTTTTGGGTCATTTGCAAACCTGATAAGTAGTCCACCATATTTTCATCCAAGTTAATAACGTTGAAGAACACCGAGTCCAGGGCCAAACTCTATAGCACCACACTTGGTAGCTCATTCCAGTTAAACAAGAAATTACTTATGAATACTCTTAAGCCACCTTAAGGGGCACTTAGTTAAATGCTTTGCTGAAATCAAGCTAAATTATATTCACACAATTCTGCCAATCTACCAAGGAAGTTACCATTTTTTTTTCTTTATTTGTTTACAATTTTTTCTTCCTGTAAAGGTAAAGGTTCCCCCCGCACATTTGTGCAGTCGTGTCTGACTCTAGGGGCCAGTGCTCATCTCCGTTTGTTAGCCGAAGAGCCAGCGTTGTCCGAAGACGCTTCCGCAGTCATGTGGCCGGTATGACGCACGCGGAGCGCTGTTACCTACCCACCGAAGTGGTACCTATTCATCTACTTGCATTTGCATGCTTTCGAATTGCTAGGTTAGCAAGAGCTGGGGTGAGTTCGGGAGCTCACTCCGTCACGCGGGGCTAGGGATTCGAACCTCCGGACTTGAGATCTTCCAATCGACAAGCCTGGCATCTTACCCGCTGAGCCACCACGCCCCCTTTTTTCTTCCTTTACTATTTACCATCTCCACTGAGCAGCTGGTATACTGATACTTTTATTCTGAGCGTATCTGAGCATATTTTTGTGGTTCATAGTACCCTTTCCTAGATTTAGCTCATTCTTTAGCTTTCCTGGCATTATGTACAGTATGTCTGAATCTTTCTCTCTAAATAATTTATTGGGGATCTAGCTCTCTATTTCCTATATATTATTTTTGATCTTCAGATTTTCATTACATTCTTTTTGCAGCCACACCATCCCCATTGGAATTTTTTGAAATTGTGCTTTTGGTAAGAAACTACACCAATCTTGGCGCTTCTTTTCACCTTGGCTTCTCCTTCCATGGTGAAGTTCCTTATCATTGCTCTGAGTTCATTAAGTCCAAGGTATTGTTAAAACTGGCCTGTCAGCAGTTAAGCTAAATTTGGAGGTTTTATTTTTCATGTTATTAAGAGCAAGGTATGCATTTGAGTGCACTTGGCTTTAGTTTCCCTTAATATCAAAAATTCTACCAGTACCTGGTCGCTTTATCCCAAAATCTCTAGTATTTCAACTTTTTCTTCAAAGTCTTTTCTGTTGATTTAAGATCAAATCAATCATCCTCTTATTCCTTTCTTTAACTTCTGAGGAAGAAAGTTGTTAGCAAGATAGCTCAAGAATTTCCTGGAAAGAGCATGCTTTTGATATCAGTATCTCAAAATCCAGTTCTCTCCTCTTCCTGTAATCCTCCAGGATAATTTTGGAGGTCAAAGGGCTGTTGACTCAATCTTCCATCATTCCTAAGCCTATCATTTTGCTCAAGGAGCTTTTCCCGGATTTGTCAAGTTTCTTCTTGTTCCATGTTTCCCCTGCCCACCTGGTTTATTTCTCTGGGAAATCTTTTCCCCCCATAACGTCTTATTTAGAGACTTAGCTCTTTGGGGTACTTGCCCTTATAGTCCAATTCACTATTGAGAGTGACTAATAGGGAAACAGAGAAAAGGGTGAATTTCCCTTGCTAATGCAAGAATGTAAAAGAACTTCAGGAATGTTTGTCAGAATATGTGCCCTCAAAACCATTCTCTCTCAGGGTTAAAATATGAAGGGAAACAAGACCACAGCCTCAACTGTTTTGTAGCAGCCCTTACCATCCAGCTGAAGAAAAGGGAGAAAAATGAAGCAACATCAATTCTGCTGAGAGAACAGTTGTTTGGGGTATTTCATCAATTGTTACGTCTTAAACATTTTTAAACCATCATAGGCTATCAGAACCTTACATCAAAAAAAAAAAAAAGACACCAGTCAAGCTTTCGTGGAGAAGGAATTGCAAAGACAGTGCAGTGTGCATCAAGATAAAGGAGAGGATATGCAGTGATTTCATTTTCTTAGCTGGAGTTAGCTTTGAGCTCCCGTTATTGCTTATATTTTGCAGGAATAGCTAGTCTAGCAGACTGTCTGACCTGTACCCATACCAGTTGTCTAGGACTCTAGGAGGCTTCCCAGATGACACACACATATGTAACCAAAGCTTTTGCAACACAAGATTAAATGTACTCAAATGAGTCTCTAGATATCTATAACTTTGCAATTCTATGCCAGTCTGTAGAGGGGAAGGGGAATGTGGAAATGTGTGCTGAACATGCCAAGCAGTCACTGTTCAGCCAGCGTATATAGGGTTAACATGGTGCCTTGCATGGGAACTCAGTGAGTTTCCATGAATGAAGGTGGACTTGAGCCTGGATCTTCCTTGTCCATCGCTTTCCAGTTGACAAAATCCTTCCTCACCAGAAAGACATAAACAGGCCATTTGGAAGCTAGTTACTTAGATGAGTGAAGTATTTCATCCTTAGGGGAGGAAGTGTTTCCGGCAGCCTTTAAAGAGGCTCTGGTGCTCCCCCTCCTCAAGAAACCATCACTGGATCCCACCATTCTGGACAATTTTCGTCCAGTCTCCCACCTCCCCTTTTTAGGGAAGGTGGTTGAAAAAGTGGTGGCATTGCAGCTCCAGAGGATCCTGGATGAAACAGATTATCTGGACCCTTTTCAGTAGGGTTTCAGGCCTGGATATGAGACGGAAACAGCTCTGGTCGTGCTTATGGATGATCTCTGGCGAGAGCGGGATGGGGGGATGCATCCATCCTGGCTCTTCTTGACCTCTCAGCGGCTTTCGATACCATCGACCATGGTGTCCTTTTGGGTCGGCTCGGGGAGTTGGGGGTGGGTGGCGTGGTTTTGCGCTGGTTCACCTCCTTCCTCCAGGGCCAGTCCCAATCAGTGGTGATAGGGAGCGAGAGATCCGGCCCCTCCTTTGTGGGGTGCCGCAGGGTTCGGTACTCTCTCCACTCCTTAACATCTACATTAAACAGCTGGGTGAGATCATCCGTCCCCACAGGGTGAGATATCATCAATACGCTGATGATACTCAATTATACATCTCCATCCCGGGTGACTTAAGTGATGCTGTGACCGCCCTCTCTCGGTGCCTGGAGGCTGTAGGGGTCTGGATGGGGAACAACAGGCTTCAGCTGAACCCTGGTAAGACGGAGTGGCTATGGGTTGGGGGCTCCCACGTATCTGGGAATTTACTATCTTTGGCTCTGGATGGGGTTGCATTGCCCCAGACAGATCCGGTGCGGAACCTGGGGTTCTCCTGGAGTCACGACTCCTGCTCAAAGAGCAGGTGGCAGTCGTGGCCAGGGGAGCCTTTGCGCAACTTTGTGTTGGGCGCCAGCTACACCCCTTCCTGGATCGGGAGTCCCTCCGAACAGTCACTCATGCCCTAGTCATCTCCCGCATAGACTACTGCAACGCACTCTACATGGGCCTACCCTTGAAGAGTATCCAGAAGCTAGAGCTGGTGCAGAATGCGGCTGCGCGAGCTGTCTTAGGAGTCCCAAGGAGGGCACATATAACATCATTGCTGCGCAAGCTGCATTGGGTGCCAGTTTGCTTCCAGGTCCGTTCAAGGTGTTGGTTATCACCTTTAAAGCCCTACATGGCATGGGTCCAGGTTACCTGAGGGACCGTATCATCCCCATGACATCGACCCGTCCCACCCAGTCTTGCAGAAAGGGCATGTTATGGACCCTGTCCATGAGGGATTGCCAATTGGCAGGCTCCAGGAGGAGGGCCTTCTCTGCCGTGGCACCCATCCTTTGGAATAAGTTACCCCCGGAGGTAAGAGGCCCCCACTCTCCCGGCCTTCCGGAATGGGGTTAAGACATGGTTGTGCCACCTTGCTTGGGGTGGGAGGGGGGATAGCCATTCATGGAGGTGGTTGGCACTGTGATGGTGCCAAGGATAAGATCTTTATCCGCCATCTTGAATTTTATATTTTGTATTTTTATATTGGTATCTGTATATTTCTATTTATACTGTATCGTTTTTAGCGATATGTCATTTTTATCATCTGTAAGCTGCCCAGAGTCGTCGTATATGAGATGGGCGGTAGAGAAATATGACAAATAAATTGCCTGAGCAGTTGAACTGCTTACAAAGTGGAAATGGTACTTCGTTGCCTTGCAGAGGAGCAATGATGGGTAGCAGTGTTGAAAGATTTTGTCCATAGCCTAATATAATCTTTTAATAGTTAAATAGATGGATATTGTTATTGGCAGCTGCATATAGATTGTATTGCTATTCTTTCTAAGATCATGTGTCCTACAAGAAGGTGTGTGTTTCAGAATGACAACCTTAATATCATGTCTGAATGTAATTTCCAGCTTTCTTTTGTTCTCCTAGTTCCCCTGCATGTGTCATAAAAACTTACAATACTAAGAGAACTGCCCAGAAGGATTGTGTGTTCTGCACAGAGCTGGTTGCTCTGTGTTATCGAAACCTCCCCTCCCTTCCTCTCAAAGGTTGATCTGAGGTGTAGGCAGCAAGGTAGTACCTTTCGTCATGCTCTGAAAGATCTGAGCTGACACATAAGTTTGTGGAAACTGATGTTTCATTTTGCTTTACTGGCAACTTTGTAGTGGCTTTGGAGCCCTATTATATGCCCAGGATTATTATGTTTCATAGGAAGTAGGAACACCTACCTGATCTTGCTTCTTAGAAATCCCAGGGCTGTAGGCTAGATTGGAAAGTAAAAAACTATTTCTAAGTTTTCATCCAAAAAACAGGATGGATGTATCCATGAAGTTGCCAGGAGTTGACACCAACTCTTAATAAGATTTTGCTTTCCAGTACAGTAGCTGGCAGTGCTTGACCATCCATGGCTGATCTTGAAGAAATAAGCAGAGTCGGTTAAGATTTAAAGAAATGATAACGCATATACCCCCACAGCACTTTTAAAGTTGCCACTCAAATAAAATTGGTAATGTGTTAGAAGAGGAAAATATTTCTAGTCTGAAAACAAATTATGGTCAGTAACTTTATGTTGATGCAGTGAAAATAGCTATAACAGATCAAGAAATATAATAAAGAAACGGGTTATCTGAAGGAAGGAGCAGCCTGGGAGCATATGTTCAGCAGCTAAATTAGGATATTCACCTTTTTTTTCAAATTAAGGACCACACTTTGCCTTAGAGTAGTGTGCCAAGGACTGCATTCTGAGAACAGGCAGGGCCAGGACAAAGAAGTAGGCAAGGCCAAGGCAAAAACTGAGTATAAACGAAATATAAATATTAGAGCAACTCTCCATTATTTTAAGCTGAAAGTCTTCTACCTTTAGTTTCTGTGATTTGGGGGATAGTAATGAGAATCAAAGAGAAAATACAGCATGTTTGAACGAGGTAAGAGAGGTCGTATAGGCACGATCCTGTCCAAGGCCTCGGCCGCTTCCTTATTCCAGGCTGCGGCCAAGACCTCTGCTGGACCGTGTTGCAGATCTTCAGGTACAACCCCCAGCTCCCTCTGAAACCGCATTGGGTCCATAAGTCGCCAGGGGCGGACCAATCTAATAGGTCCCGCCTCCCTGCGGTGTGGGGCAGCACACGAGATCCTCAAGGTCACCAGGGCGTGATCTGACCATGACAATGGGGACAGATGTAACTCTCCCCTCAGATCACATTGCCACTGCTCCGACAAGAAAACCAAGTCCGGCATGAGACCACTGTCTCGAGTCGGGTCCCGAATAATCTGCGACAGGCCCATGGCTGCCATGGTAGTCATGAACTCCCGAGCCGCCTCCGAGACCCGTCCCAGGGACGGCAGATTGAAGTCCCCCAAAACCATGAGTCTGGGAAACTCCACTGCCAACCCCGAGACGACCACTAGCAGCTCGGGCAGGGAGGTTGCTATGCAGCAGGGAGGCTGGTACAGTAGCAACACTCCCAACTGTGCTTGGGAACCCAACCTGAAAAACAGGGTCTCACAACCAGTCACTTGTGGAGCAGCGCCCCTGGAGGCCACAAGAGACTCTCGGATGACAACTGCCACCCCTCCTCCCCTGCCCCGTTGTCTCGGCTGATGCCACACTCGAAACCCGGCTGGACACACTTCTGAAAGGGCAACCCCTCCTTCTGGGCCCAGCCAGGTCTCTGTTATACATGCCAGGTCTGCCCCCTCCTCCGCGAGTAAATCGCAGATGAGGGGAGCCTTATTATTCACAGACCTGGCATTAAGGAGCAGCAGCCGGACATCAGGGCCCTTAAAGATCTGCTTACCAGGGCCTGGGTATGAGCTAGGAGGGCCGGAACGTGCCACCGGTAACAAACACCGGGGGCGCCTTCCCCAACGATGGCCTGCCTTCCAGATCCCGTCATACCGTCCCTTACCCGTCACCACCTCGATCAAATTCCCCGCCCTGCAGCCCCCAGAGTCTCCTGGCTCAGACGCCTCCACTCCTGAGTCCTCGGAAAACCTGGGTTTGGGCAAAGGTCCCCTTCTCCATGCATCCATCCTCTCACCCCAATCTCTCCTGGGTAAATGGCAGGGCCCCCAGCGCACCAGCTCACACTCTCGGCGCTGGCAAGCCCCAACCACCACACACAGCTCACCCACTCTCAGTTCCCTTCTGGGCCTCTCACTAGCCACAGCAAGGGACTCAAACACTCCTACCTACCCTGCCTCTCACTCAGGGATAGGTACTCTCTCACAACTCACACAGTCCTAGTCCTCCCCTTGTCACTCTCACTTACAAGGGGGGCACCACACTCACACCAAGGGACCTCCCAGCCTTCTGCCGCCCTAATAAACTGGGGGTGGTCAATCCTCCACTTTATCCGCCCAGCAGAACAGGTGTTAAATTCGGTGTTAAAATTATATAAATAATATAAAGTCCGCAATGACAGAAAACTACGGGTTGGTTCTTCCAACCCATTCCTCACAGAACCCCAGAGTCCAAAAAGGTCTGATCATACAGACCTGTATTCTGTGGTTCACGGAGGAGTTGAGGGTGTTGAAGAGGGTTAAGAGACGTCTGGAGCGCCGCTGGAGGAAGACGAAGACTGATTCTGACCGGACACAATCTAGAGCCGCTGTTAGGGCCTACCTTGTGGCAGTAAGAGCGGCGAAACATGATTATTTCTCCGCTCTTATTGCGTCCGCAGAATGCCGTCCGACGGCCCTGTTTAAGATTACTAGATCTCTTTTGGGTCAGACGGATTTGGTGACCCATTTACAGGGCCGGTCGGAAGAGTTTGTTGAGCATCTGCAGGACAAAATCGCCCAGATTCATTCCACTCCAAGCGTGAGACAAGATCTGGGGAGATGCCAGAGGAGCGTGCTTACCCTGTTATCTGGGAACAGTTTGACCCTGTTGGGCCTGATGAAGTAGACAGGATCCTCCGGATTGTAAACGCCACCACATGCCATCTAGACCCATGTCCCTCCTGGCTGGTTAAATCAGCCGGGGAGGTCACATGTGGTTGGGTCCAGGCGATGATTAATACATCTTTGGGGGAGGGGGTGTTTCCGACGGTCTTTAAGAAGGCGTTGGTGCACCCCCTCCTCAAGAGGCCTTCCCTGGACCCTACTGTTTTAAATAACTTTCGTCCTGTCTCCCACCTTCCCTTTTTGGGAAAGGTGGTTGAGAAGGTGGTGGCGCTGCAACTCCAGAGGATTCTGGATGAAACGGATTATCTAGACCCCTTTCAGTCAGGTTTCAGGCCGGGATATGGGACAGAGACTGCATTGGTCGCGCTTATGGATGATCTTTGGCGGGAGCGAGATGGAGGGAGTGCATCCATTCTCGCTCTCTTGGACCTCTCAGCGGCTTTTGATACCGTCGACCACGGTATCCTTTTGGGGCAGCTCAGGGAATTGGGGGTGGGCGGCGGGGAATAAATTGAAATAATAAATAAATAAATAAATTTTACGCTGGTTCGCCTCCTTTCTCCAGGACCGTTCCCAATCGGTGGTAATAGGAGAGGAGAGATCTGACCCTCGGCCCCTATTATGTGGGGTGCCACAGGGTTCGGTTCTCTCTCCTCTCCTATTTAACATCTATATGCAGCCGCTGGGCAAGATCATCCGTCACCATGGGATGAGGTATCACCAGTACGCTGATGATACCCAGTTGTACATCTCCATCCCGGGTGAAGTAAGTGTTGCAGTCGACACCCTTTCTCAGTGTCTGGAGGCTGTAGGGGCCTGGATGGGGCACAACAGGCTTCAGCTGAACCCTGGTAAGACGGAGTGGCTGTGGATTGATGGCCTCTCGATTTCCAGGAAGTTGTCATCTTTAACTCTGGATGGGGTGGCACTACCCCGTTCAGATTCAGTACGGAACTTGGGGGTCCTCCTGGACTCACGACTCCTGCTCGAGGAGCAGGTGGCAGTCGTGGCCAGGAGGGCCTTTGCACAGCTTCGGGTTGTGCGCCAGTTGCGCCCCTTCCTGGATCAGGAGGCCCTCCGAACAGTCACTCATGCCCTTGTCATCTCCCATATAGATTATTGCAACGCGCTCTACATGGGGCTACCCTTGAAGAGTATCCGGAAGCTTCAGCTGGTCCAGAATGCGGCTGCACGGGTAGTTCTGGGTGCCAGGAGATCAGCACATGTAACACCGCTACTCCGTGAGCTGCATTGTGTACCAGTTTGCTTCCGGATCCAATTCAAGGTGTTGGTTATCACCTTTAAAGCCCTACATGGCATGGGACCAGGGTATCTGAGGGACCGTCTTGTCCCGACCATATCCACCCGCCCCACCCGATTATGCAGGGAGGGCATGCTTCGGATCCCTTCATTAAAAGAATTCCATCTAGCGGGGTCCAGGAGGCGTGCCTTCTCTGCAATAGCACCCGCCCTGTGGGATAACTTGCCCCCTGAGGTGAGACTGGCACCCTCGCTCCTAGCCTTTAGGAAGTCCTTGAAGACCTGGCTCTGCCGCCTTGCCTGGAGTGAAGAAAAGGATAGTTCCTCCTGGGGGTGGTTGGTTTAGTGGTTTCCTCCTTTTAAGAACAGACCATCTTCTGGATTTTTATTTTTTTATTTTTATAGTAGTTTTAAATGTTTAGGTTTTATCTTTTATATTCTGATTGTAAACTGCCCAGAGTCTGCCATGGCAGAGATGGGCGGGGATAAATTCAAATAATAAATAAAATAAATAAATAAATGTTTGGCCATGATGTCTGATTTGAAGTATTAAATATTAGATTTTAACTATTTTTAAAAAAACCTGGAATGCTGCATGGAAAGGATTCTCTGAAATGTGAAGATTCTACTTAATCCAGTTATTCACTTTTCTGGTATTCAGTCACTGTTTATTCCATACAATTCAACAGAAATGTTCGTTTACGTAGGTATTCATCCAACATCTCACATTAAGTGCAGCTGCACTAGTTGGCTTTGCTTTAGTTCTATTCCATGCTAAACCAATTCCCATTGGCACCACAAGGGTTTCATTGTAGGCATGTATTAATTGGAATGTTTTAAAATGTAGCTACAGCTGGATCAAAGAGATTTTATATTGGAAGCACACCACACCCCTCCAAGAACATACTTAAGGTAACATTTCATATATGTAACATATACTTTTCCTTTTTGCCATAGAATATACAGTGGCTTAAAATACCAGCACAGCTTCTCTGTGAGTTGCTAAATGAATCTTTTCAAAAAAGTATTACTTTTAATATACAGAAAAGGAGTAAAGGAAACTAAAGATAATAGGGAAAAGAACAATATACAAACATACATAACTTCTAAAGTTGCGGGTAAGCCTCCTCATTTCAATGTGTGGTGCTTGATGTTTTTGAAATTGACCCTTGTCTTCAGAATTCCTTTAGAATATATCTTATTCAGTGGGCTAAGGGAAGAGAATAAATATATTTTATGTTTGTGTGTTTTTAAGGAAAAACTGAAATATGGAATAGGTCATTTTTAATGTATTTTTCAGGTGTAAAATGTATAAAGATGCATATTGTGTATCGTTTGATTTGCTTATGAAAGTATGTGGTATATAATCTTGAAAAGTATAATTTAGAAAGTCATTTTAGTTAATTTATTTCAAAAAGTTTTTAATTTTTGTTACAAATGGAGTTACTGGGTTCTGAAAGTACCTTTATGATAGTCTGTTGAAAGCAACAGGCAGACAAACCATTAACATTGAAAACGGAAGAAGCCATCAATTTTGTTGAAAAAGAAACAAGCAAGTATGTATTCTGGCCTTTGTTCTCTGATGTATGAAACGGAAAAGAGGAGAATACCAAGTCTCACAATACATATTTTGCCACATGAAATGTTGAACAATTTATCTCATTTCTTTTTTTTAATAGTAAATTTTATTAAGTTTCAAGAGAACAATAAAAACTACAAAAAACCCACACAAAAAACTACAAAGAAAGAAAAAAGAACTAAAAAGGTGCAAAAACGCGAGAATTTTTTTTCAAATTTACAAAAGACGTGGCTTCCGACTTTTAGCAGCACGGAGATACAAAAATTTCCATAATCAATCTCTTACTCTATATTAAACCAAAACACCACATTATTTCTATAAATCATTCCACTTTAGCACATAATAAAGATCACTAAGTACAGCTACTCTTCCCCCTTATATTAAAGAAAAAAAATTCATATAAACCTCCTAAACATCTTTCTCCCCTCCAAAAAATAACACATATTTAATTATTCTCTTCCTACCACTATTCTATACATTTCTGTCTACTATAATAAATTAAAAAGCACATAGGTTGTCTGCTATTATACTTGATAATACAACAGTTTTATTAATCCTAATCTTAATAAACCCAGAAAACAAAGACAGTTCAAAACAAAAAGATCTAATCCACTTGATTAGATATTGCAGGGTTCCCCGAAGTCTCCTGGAGTCTAGATCTTTAAAAGCAAATAACATCAATCAAATCCTTAAAGCAAACCAGATAAACATTCTTCAACCCTTATCCCACTTCAAAATAAACCAGAGCATTTACATATCCCCACAATGTGCACAGAGCTATTCTCTTGAAAGAATCAGCCCAACTGCCCCCCTCAAAGATTCCAGGTTCTTTTCATGGCATTCCACCAAAAAGTCAATCTCCCTTATGGCTTGCAGATCTCTCTCTCCCTTAAATTTCTCCAAGTCGACTATCCAATCTTCATCCAGCATCTCAATAAAAGTCCCAATCTCACTCTTAAACGAAACCTTTCTATCGCTGTTGAATTCCTCAGTTTCATCCACCATATCCCCATCTGATGGCACATTTTAGATTTCATATTTTCATATTTTCCACAATGTCCTGAATATCTTGCATAAAAGCTTGGTAGGAATCAGGAAGAATCTGTTTAAAATCTTGTTGGAAGTCAGAGAACGTTTGTTTAAAATCCTCCATGTCTCAAGCAGTAGATTATGGCGCCCCCTAGGAGCTTAACCAGCGAAAGTCGAAGATATGAAAGAATTCTGAAATGTGTTTACACAAGAGAAAGTGAGATATGCAGACAGTTCCCCAGGGAAAGTAGAAGCAGAAAACTGAAAGTTCAAAACAGCTGATTCAAATGAAAATGCTAATATCTTCAAATTTAGTACAAAAATAATAACAGGGAGACAATTGTTTACTCTCAGTCCTCCTTAATATTTGGAGGGAAAAGAAAATCCAAAACTTAAAAGAATTTTTTAAAAAAGTAACCCCAAAAATAATGCTAAGCACCAAGAGAAGCAGCTTCTCTTCGCTGTAGAAAGCCTCCCTTGGGGTACATATACTTTAAAAAAATACAAACTGGTGATTTAGAAATGGGGTGGCTGGTCTTAGTGTCCCTTTAAGGCTACAGCGCGGCTTGGAAATGGTGATGTCCCAGCCTCCCAGCTAGCTCTTAACAGTTGAGCGCAAATACTGTTTGCAATCTTCTGGCTGCAAGCAGCCATCCGGAGGACAGATGGGTGATTCCAGGTGTTTTCCTTTTTCTAGAAAAACACTCCTGGGCTGCAGGAAAAACCTGCCTGAGCCTGACAAAACTGCCGCGTTGTCAGTTCTGCCTGCTGAGCCCGTGGGCACAGCTGTTCAGTCTGCCATGTCTCCACCGGAAGTCCAAATCCTTTGATTTATGATCAGTTATGGTGAATGAAGATTTGCCATCATTTAAAACAAAAATATTAGGAATTGTACTTTTTCCGTTTTGGGAAAGTTCTCATAAAAAATAGTTCTCATTTGTGATCTTAAAATGGATGTGCAGCAAAATCAGGTTTTTTAGAAAATGGCATTTTGGTTCTATTTGACCAGCATTATTTTAATGTTGAACATGCTCAGTCCTAGTTCTTCACAGGTTATTTTTGTAAAAAAAAAAAAAAGTTACTTCTATAAATTTGGGGTTTCTTTACATAAACTGATAATAATGAGGCTGATCAACAATATTGCTCTCTTGTATATGGATTGTGCCAGTTTTGCTTCACACAGATCCACTTTCAGAGTTATCGGTCAGTATAGGTTCGAAGAGTCGGACACGACTAAACGACTGAACAACAAAAACAAAATAGGTTTAGAGCAAAGTGAACTGTTTGTCATAATGAGGAGCAAGCTTCTAATTATCCTGAAAAACAGTGCTTTCACCAGTTTTCTGAAAATATGTAATGAAGTTATAAATTATATAAACTTCAAAAATTATTCCATAGTGGCAGAGATACTAGATTTTAGACATCCTCAAAATGCCTTGGGGGCAACTATATAAGTTGCCTTCCATTTTTGCTTGGTTTAAAACATTTAAATACTTTGTGGATCATGCCCTTGCAAGTTGGGTAGAATTCTTCTTGTATTCAGATCAACAAAATTTCTAAAAAAATATTTTATATAATTCAATAATGGCAAGTCATACTGCCAGACAAATTAAATCATAGCCTCTTCCCCTCCATAAAGGAGAATTGGTTTGGATGCCAGAAGTTCTTAATTCCAGGGAACAGCTACATGTAAGAGGTTGAGTGTTGAGTGACCAAGCTTGATTTTAATAGAAAAGATAATCTTATTAAATGTTGATACTGCATAACCCAGTTTCTTTAAACTTTTATGTTTTGTAGAGTTCAAGGTAGTTTGATAGTGGGACCAAGAGGCGATAGGCTTCCAGTCACCAGAGCCATTGAAGCAAATTCTGGACACTCCCTTGTCCTGGATGCCATAATATGATTCCTGGGGGGGGGGGGGGAGTAGGAGGTTAGACACAGTGGCATAAATGGCCTTTTTGAACTTGGTAATTCTGTAAGCGCAAACTAGTAGGATAAAATGACAGTTAAAGAATCTGATCAGAACTGCAAAATCAAACCTTCCTAATAAAGGAAAAAATTAGATTTCCAAGGTTGTATTTTCTCCTTACCTCCAAACCTATACAGGAGTAGAGAGTTCCTTCTTTGCAGCCTGCGAGCACTACTGCAGAACATCATTGACCCCATTTTTCACCATTTGGAAGCAGGAACAGAAGAAACAAGTGTAACTCTTCTAATACTGTAATGCAGAGCTTTCCAAACTGTGTCGGGACACGTTAGTGTGTCGGCTGCAGTGTCTAGGTGTGTCGCAGCTGCTGCTGCCTCCAGGCCCTGCCAGGATTCCGCGCAGGTCCTAGTGCCTGCCTTGTGCCTGGCTGCCTCCAAACCTGCTGTGATTCCGCGCAGGTCCTAGTGCCTGCCTTGTGCCTTGCTGCCTCCAAACCTGCTGTGATTCCGTGCAGGTCCTAGTGCCTGCCTTGTGCCCTGCTGTAAGAGTGTGTCTCGAAATGATGCATGTCTAAAAAGTATGTCACCAACATGAAAAGTTTGGAAAGCTCTGCTGTGATGTAATGTAACAGCTCTGTGGCCACAGCCCCCTGCTGGAAACGTTGCCTATCCCTGCTGTAGAAGAAGAGGGTTAATACCAAGAAAAATGGGGTGTGCGAACGCTCTAAGCCAGGACAAGTTGTGAAACTGAATGTTTAATGCTTACATGAGATGGATGTTGAGGCAGGCACCTTCATTCAGCCGTCTCCATGCTGCTAGCATAGTGGATTTAAACAGATGCCATATTACACTGATTACTTGGCTTATGCTAGATGTGTGTGGTGGTGGTGGGGAAATCCTGTTTATTTTCTGGATACCGCTTTGACATTCAACCCTGATATACTTTTGCATCACCTTGCTGAAGCAGAGCTTGAGGGCACTTGGTTCATGTATCTCTGATCATCACTGAAGCATTGTTCCAGAATGTGGTGCTGGGAGCATTGTTCTCCACTATGATCTTTGGTGCTGGCATTCTCTAAGGAGTCTGACTTATTCCCATGTTCTTAAAATATATTTTGTATCAAGTTTTGCTGATACAGCCACAGAGATTGGCTCCTCTGCGTGGAATCTGCCTAGCCCATGCATGCCCACAGAGTGAAATCAAAAGGACATGGGCCTAGAGGCAATCCTCTGTAACCACCACTATACTGTGGGGCCATTATGTACTGGCTGGAGGTATGCCTGACACCCTTCCTCTTGGTCTTCCATAAGACAGTAAACACAGTATTTTAGGACAAGCATTGGAGGGTTGACTGATCTGTGAGCTCTTGATTCAGCAGCCACATTATTTCTACTGCATGTTCTGAGGTATTGTGTATTTTTTTAAAAAAAAATTGTAAACCTCTAGAAGTAATTTGAGCTGAGAGATATAGAAGTACTTGTAAATATATAAACAAGTATAGCATCAATCAAGGGGTGTGGTGGCTCAGCGGGTAAGATGCCAGGCTTGTCGATCGGAAGATTGCAAGTTCGGAGGTTCAAATCCCTAGCCCTGTGTGCGGAGTGAGCTCCCGCACTAACTCCAGCTCTTGCCAACCTAGCAATTCGAAAGCATGCAAATGCAAGTAGATTAATAGGTACCACTTCGGTGGGTAGGTAACAGCGTTCCGCACGTGTCATGAGGCCACATGACCGTGGAAGCGTCTTCGGACAACGCTGGCTCTTCGGCTAACAAACGGAGATGAGCACTGGCCCCTAGAGTCGGACATGACTGCACAAATGTGCGGGGGGAACCTTTACCTTTACCTGTAGCATCAATACTGATACTTCTTTTCTAACAGGTTAGAAAATAACTAATCCAAAGCAAGCTATGGGCCTTGTTGCTGTATCAAATGGCCTTCTGTAGCTGAAGTTTTTCAGTGCTTGACCCAATGTAGGGTCTCTAGTTTAAATTTACTGTTAGTCTCAATTTTGAGTCTCCTTGTGGAAAGGCACACAAAGGTACTGGAAGGAATGTTCCAGGAACTAAATATGTAATTTACAAGTTTATATGTATTTCTTTTTCATTTCCCTATGGGCAAGTAAAATGTCTGATTAAGAACCATGGTCCTATTGACAAACATAACTTGGGGTGTGTGTGGAATATTTAGTTATCTAAAGCAGGGGTCCCCAACTGTAGCAACTTGAAGATGTGTGGACTTCCAACTCCCAGAATTCCCTAGCCAGCGTTGCTGGCTGGGGAATTCTGGGAGTTGAAGTCCACACATCTTCAAGTTGCTAAGGTTGAGGAACACTGATCTAAAGTCCTGACATCTGAACTGACCTAATGAATGCAAGCATTTTCAACTGTTCAGATTAATTCCTTTCCTTTCTTTTTATGCCCTTACTTTAAATTATTGGTCCTGTTTTCCAGATGGAATAATCCAAGCAAATCAAGTTTATAGAGATCAGTGCAGTAAACTTGGTCCAATAAAAAGATCATGCCCAATGGCAAATAAATAATTTTCTTCATATAATGGTTATGTTCAGTGCTAACTACTAGGAGGAACTATATGATTGGTTTCATTCTTTAATTTTTTGTTCTGTACTTGTTCTACAGAATGGTGGCCTTTACAAAGGATTGCCTCCTGTCTTCTGTCCCTTTAATTTCTCTTTGTGGGCATACATGGGCCATATTGTGCCTCCTAGTAGTAGTGAACATTAACTACTGCTTTACAAAGCCATTAACTTATTAGGTAATTAGTACGAGATCCAGACAAATTAACTCCTATAGCGCTCTAGTAATGAGAGTACAAATGAACAAGAAAGGAAGGTGTGAGCCAGTTTGGTCTAGTGGTTAAGGTGCTGGGCTAGAAACCAGGAGATCGTGAGTTCTAGTCCCACCTTAGGCATGAAAGCCAGCTGGGTGACCTTGGGCCAGTCACTCACTCTCATCCCATAACATCAGGCTTGGGTGACAAGCCGGTCAGCAATTCCTGTCACAACCAACGGATCGACATTTGGTTGATCAGGAAAAAAAGACCCTGTTATATGTGAAATATTGGATACACAGTATTTACTAAAGTGTTAATGCCAATGTTAAAGATTCCTTGACATGAGTACATTTGCATGAAATTTATTCTTTGTTTTGTTAGTTTTTTATGTATGTGTATATACGTATGTATGTATGTGTATATGTGTATATACACATACTCATTCAAGGCTTTGTATAATAACATTCTGAACTGATATGTCTATGAAGGTTCTCAGTCATCCAGGTGGAATTGTCTGTAGCTTGAATCATGTCAACTGGATTTCTATTTTCTTAGTGGATTTATTTTCCACTAAGAAAATAGAAATCCAGTTGACATGATTCAAGCTACAGACGATTCTGAACTGATGTACAAGATAGGAATGATTGTAGCCTCAGTTACTTATAGTCCAGTCTCAAAATACTGTAATACAATTGGATTCAAAGTGGCAAGTACTATAGCCCTTTACTGATCCAGCATTAATGGCAGAGGCTACCTGTTTGTTTTTCAGCCTTAAAGGTGTTCTCCTAATGCTTTAAATTAAAGCTGGGTGGGGGGGTCTGAAAGATTATTTTCACCCAGCTGGAAGATGGGATTTAGAGTCCCTGACTTGTAATTCAGATTGTTCAGATTGTTGGGTAGCGGCAGACCATCTCCAGGAAAAACTGGCTAATCCTTCTTTCCTTTGTCTTAAATCAGGACACCTTTTTGGTACAGCAACTACCCCATGTTGCCTGATACTGTTTTTAAATGCTTTAATTCTTTTACAACTTTCCTTGGGAAGATTTTATCATGGAAGGTAAGCTATAGATAAATGAAATGAGAACTTTGACAAATGAGGAAATAGATGCTTTAGGTGCTTGGGCTTCAATTTTAAATGTATGAACAGAAAACAGGGAGTGGATCTTGAATAAATCTGTTACATTCTTGGGGGCAGCAGATTTTAAATTGGAAAAGTTTTGCTGTGCTAAATCAATTGAGTTCTGATTTAGTATGTTTTAACTTATATCTTAAAATTTCATTTACTAAAATTATCAGTAGGAGAAATGTGGCTATAAATCACCATTGTAATGAAGATACTTTTATATTCTAAATAAATACTAGCAAAGGGAAGCTGTGAAATGTGTTGATTTTTAGTGTGCGTGAAGTCCTGTTATCAGTAGGAGAAATGTGGCTATAAATCACCATTGTAATGAAGATACTTTTATATTCTAAATAAATACTAGCAAAGGGAAGCTGTGAAATGTGTTGATTTTTAGTGTGCGTGAAGTCCTGTTTATTAGGCAAGGGGGGGGGGATGAGCTAATTACAAAATCAGATGTTAAGCTTATCAAGAACTACGTCTATTCTTGAATAGATTTTTTCTTTGATTGTTTATTAAGGTTATAATTAGGAGGATATAATTAAAATGGGAGGGGGAATCTGCTTTTTTTTTTAGCAGGTGCCAGCTATATCCATGGTCTGTTTCCTGGCCCTATGTTTATCATATATCTGATCCATATTTGTTGAAGGTATTTGTGTCTTCCTTTCACTGCTACAGTTTAAATGGCTGTTGATTCTTTAGAGCTCTGGGTGGAATCCAATGCTGTGCAACCCATCTGTGCGTAGAACACAAAGCCCTGGTAGGAAAGCTGCAGGTGTTGAGCTCTTCCTAAAGGGTTGCTCTTGTAGAGAAGAAGGAAAACGACTTACACTTGAACATCCTGTCCTTAAGAAGCCTTCATTGTTAAGCACAGCTTAGCTCTTCCGGGCAGGGAAGGGATGGGTCACTAGTATGCTAAACCAGAGAATGCAGTATGTCTCTAAGATGTGTGCCGACCTGTAGTTTGATCAGAGTAAAAGTAATTATTAAAATTATAATTGAAAATGTAAAGGGCAAACACTGTTTTTTTCTTATGCTCTAGAGTTAGAGATGTAAAATTTAAACTGAACCTTGAAACCAGTTTGAAGAAAAGAAGTTTTGATAAAAATTGGTTTTGTTACATATCAGACCTAGACTGTATTTACATCTTTAAGACTTGTCGTGTACTTTGGATACAGAGTATGAAAAGCTCTATCCATTTTTCAGTTCTTTTAATACAATGCCAGTCCTTCAAGTAGCAAAATTGAGTATTTTATGCCCGGTTTATTTGGTAGGAAGATCTAAGCATATGCTTAATACACACCTCCCTTTAGTCCCCATCCATGTCCTTGGCTTCTTACCCACCAGAACCTGCCTGGAGCACATCCTTCGGTCCAGATGCAGACCACCCAGTACTGGCTGCTCTGTACACAGAACGTTTTGTACATCCCTATCATTTATATATTCAGATTTCAAAAAGGTTGAATTTGGAAATGCCAGACTAACATCCATCCATTCATTCATTTCTTAGGTTTATATGCTGCTTCAATCACAACCTGGTTCTAAGTGACACACACTCCAATCCAGTAAACAGGTTTTTTTAAAAAAATATTAAATACAGTACACACATTATAACAGTGCATAATCAAATTGTATCACATTGAGGAATACTTGTACCAAAATAAAAGGCTGCCTGGTAAAGCCAGATCCTAATGCAGGGCTTTCCAAAGTTTTCCCGCAGCGACACACCAACGGCAGCGTGCAAGAAAACCCGGAAGCGCTGCCGTTGCGGAGGCGCACAAAACCCCGGAAGCGCCACCGCCACTTTCAGTTTTTGCGCGCCACCATGTGACGCTTTCGGATTTTCGCGCACTGCCGTTGTTGTGTCGCCGCAGGAAAACCCGGAAGCACTGATGGCCCGCTGCCGCCATGCGCTCAGCGGCGGCGCTCCATCAGCGCTTCCGGGTTTTGACGCAACACACCTGGGCCCCGCAGGCGACACACTTTTGTGTCGCGACACACAGTTTGGAAAGCTGTGTCCTAATGCTTCCCTAAATGGCAAAATTAGTTGGCCTGAGGCTGATTATAGGAATTTTAGGTTAATAAAGTCTCCTTTAAGTTGAATGTGGCTCTTGGTACCTTGTGGATAGCCCATGTAGTTTTCTTAGCTACCTACGTACCTAGAAATTCCGAGTAGTGCCCAACTAGTGTGACACAAATGTGTTGCCAGATCTCATGGGGATGGTGGGAAGTTGTCTAGAAAGATCAATTTGTCAGGTTTAATTTAAAAAGGAAAGGCATTAACTTTTTAAAATACTCACTGAAAATGAAAATAATGAAAAATGATTGTTGATGCAGGAAGCTGAAAAAGAGCCCAAAGGATCAAATCTTTTCAAGATACCTGTGTGTGTATGTGTGTGTGTTGAAAACCAAAATAATAGAAGTTTACATTGGAACCATAAAACAGTAGATTTGAATAAAAGTGACAATGGACCAAAAATTGTTCAATATGTCGGATATTAAAACTAAAAAATGACATTAAACTTGCCTCTATATGCAAGATAGAAAAACAGCCATAAATAATAAACTTGTTTTAATGAAGGCTATAGTGCAAGGGAAGGAAATTAGAGTTAGTTTGGGGGTAGAGTGATTGAATTTTTAAATATGTAGAAAAGCAAGCCATAATTAGAAATAATCAAGGAAACATCTTGCTTTACCAGCTCTTGGAATTCTTTTACATTACCCCACAGAGAAGTCCAAAGAGGAGATGGGAAATGTCCTCAGTCTCAGAGGATAATTTGGCACAGGGTAATACTGTTGAGGGTATCATTTTGGGTTCCTGATCAAAGAAAGAAAAAAAAATCTGCCCCTTTCTGGGAACTCACATGAGGGTTAAAAAATCTGCCCCTTTCTGGGAACTCACATGAGGGACCACTGATTCTGGGTCTTGTCTCCAGAATAATACATCTCAATGAAGGGAAATACTGTGCACATACTGAGTCCCAAGACAACCCCTGACCTTGCTGCTAAGACTCCGTATAGCAGCCCAAGTTCCACAGTGGCTCTTTCTAATGTGCTTCCTTGATTTCCAAAAGGAAATCACAAAGGGCCTTAATCTCTTGACGGATACAGTTCAGCCAACTGGTGGAGCAGCCTCACCTGTGTAGCGGTAAGGGTGCACTGCAGAAATCTACCCTGAGCATTCAGTCAAGGAGTGGGAAATGCTCTCCCAAGGCTCATAAGCTCAAATCTCCTAATCCCCAAGGCTGTCCCACTGAAATGCAAATCTGGGTTTTAGAGCCATTTAAATGGCCCTCCATTAGGTCTCCTACTTCCTTGATTTTTGTGATGTCATTTTAAGGAGATAAAATATGGCTATACCAACAACCAAATTAGGAATAGATCCAGGAGAGCAGAGCACCTTGGGAAGCCCTGAACAGTGAAACAAATAAGTTAATCGGTCAATATCTAGATCCAAGAGAATGGTCCCTTGCCTAAATACAGGCTTTACATCTGTATGATATGCAGATGAGCAACCAAAAGGAAAAAAGGATATACTTTTTTAGTTATATAAATGATTCCCCATGGCAAGTAGGCAGGAAGAGTATATTTAATCTAGAAATCCAGTGATATCTTTTCTCCACAAAAGAGTATTTTGTAGTTTTTGACCTGCTTTAAAGATTATTAGATACTTCAGAATGCACAGACACAAGTGCACCACCTGTTTAGAACAGCTGTGACTTTAATCCATTAGATCAGTGCCTTCCAAAGTGCCACCGTTGGCGACACACCAACGGCGGCCGCGCGGGGGTGTGCACGGCAGCGGCGGCAGCCTCCGCTAAAACGCGGAAGCGCTGATGGCGTGCCACTGCCGTCGCTGCCACCACCGCCGTGCACGCCGCCGCTTCCGCGTTGTGTTGTGGCACACCAAACACTGTATTGCGACACACTAAAGTGTTGCAACACACAGTTTGGAAAGCTATGCATTAGGTAGCCAGTTTGGTGGTGTGGGGAAGGTGCTGGCCTAGAAACCAGGAGTCCTTGAGTTCTAGTCCCGCCTTAGGTATGAAAGCCGGCTGGGTGACCTTGGGCCAGTCACATGCTCTCAGCCCAACTCACCTCACAGGGTTGTTGCGGGGAAAATAGGAGGAGGAAGGAGTATTTGGTATGTTCGCCACCTTGAGTTATTTATAAAAAGGTGGGATAATAATAATAATAATAATGATAATAATAATAATTCACTGCCCAGAGTCACTGGTTTGAGATGGACGGCTATACAAATTGAATAAATAAATAAAAGCATATTTTTTTTCATGCTTGTGGAGAAGCCTGAAAAAATACGTTGCTGTTCTAAAAAGGTGCTGTGCTCATGGTCCTATGTGTTCTGAAGGACCTCTTCCACATACCTTTTTAAGCATACGGGGCCCTTGTACTTCGATGTTTGTATCTATTTGGCAATGAATAGAAGAGGCAGTTCTTTCCTAATGCTTGTGTTCGACGGAATCTGTTCTACTGGAGCTGAGCTTTTGGCATTTGCACTGCTGTTTCTTACTCTGCTTTGTTTTGTTTTTAGTTTAGTGAACCAGAAAAAGGCGAAATAATGAACTAGGCTTTTTTTTTTAAGCGCTCTGGTAAAATAAGTCCATGTAACATTTCGGAGGTTCGAATCCCTAGCCCTGTGTGCGGAGTGAGCTCCTGCACTCGCCCCAGCTCTTGCCAACCTAGCAATTCGAAAGCATGCAAATGCAAGTAGATTAATAGGTACCACTTCGGTGGGAAGGTAACCGCGTTCCGAGCACGTCATGCGGCCACATGACCACGGAAGTGTCTTCGGACAACGCTGGCTCTTCGGCTAACAAACGGAGATGAGCACTGGCCCCTAGAGTCAGAGATGACTGCACAAATGTGCAGGAGGAACCGTTACCTTTACTAACATTTGTTGAAGACCAGGAGCTTGCATGATGTTGAAAATGTGTTTGCTTTGAACTGAGGAGAAACCAGCCCCACTCAAACTCTTCGGCTTGAATGTTCTATCTCCCTGAAAAGAAGGCAGCAGCACAATACATGGGAAGGAAGGGAGGGAGGGAAGAAGGGGAAAAGGCAATGCTAACTTACCAGGCAGGTAGGCAGGAATTCAGCAAGTAGTCATCTTCTGTCTGGACTGGGATTTATTATTCAAAATGCCTCCATGTAGATAACGAGGATGTGGTGTGTGTGATATCGGAACGAGAGTGCTGACCCAGCTAGATTTTCAACAAAGCCTAGGAATATCGTGATTGGCTATGCATTAAGAGGGAATGGGTGAGCATGGAATTGGGGCAGGAGGTGGGGCCTAGTGTCTCAATCCCACTACAGTTCAGATGGTGAGGTAACTGGAAACCCTAGAGTTGCCTTGCTAAGTGATTAAGTGGTTGAAAGCCCCAGTGTAATCCAAGAGATCTCATTCTACAACTGGGGTTCTAGATGCTGCCTTTGAGATTGGTCTTTCCGCTGGAAGTTCTAGGTTTATCTTCCTGGTTCAGGTGGTCCACCTCAGCAGCCAGAAGGTCTCTCCACTAGGAAAGAAAATATCTCAAGTGGAAGAATTGCCTCAGCCATGAGTCTCCTGGGGTTGCGGAAACACATGTCCAGTTGCCTTGCCATATCATGCAGCTACCAGAACAGGAGATAAACAGAGCTCCACCAGGTGAGGGCATCCTGAGTGAACCAATGTTGAGGCAGGCTGATGTTGAGCAAGCATCCATCTCCTCCTCTCCCTCCTCCCCCTTCAGTGGAACTTTGCAGCAATTATGACATATGTCTTTAGGAGTGCTGATGATAGTCATTATATTAGATGCCAAGGTGATCCTGCGCAGTCAGTTTGGGAATAGTACAGCTGATGCTAACAAACTATGTTTGATAGGTTGTCTTTTTCATGATTAATGGCTCCACTTACTGAACATAACTATGAAACCCAGAGTGAAGTCTTCCTGCTCTGACAGCCAGTTTTCAAGCACATAGTTTATCTGCTATATGAGCCACATCTAGCACTTCGATATGAAGAAGCACCCATTTGTACCTGGATCCTGCCGAACTGGAGATGCCTGTTGTTAATACAGTAATAGCAGATGGCCCTTTGCCTTGCCCCAGCCTTGCCAGTGCACTGGAAAGAGAATCAGGAACTGTTGTTTTCTTGCTAATAACTGCTTTATCCATTTGCAGTGCTGCAGCTCCTTTGTTTTTGGGAACTCTATCTCCAGTCAAACAGGACCAAATCCAGCATGTGCTAGGCTGCTTGCATGAGGCCAGATACCAGTTGGGCTAGTTTCTCTCCAAATTGTTGCTGGGGCTAAGCTGACTCAAGGCAACACTCCTTGTACAGCCAGGGAACAGATAATGGAGTGTCTGCAGAGTACTTCAGTTGAGCAGAACATCGTCAGTCCTGGTCCCTCCAAAAAGAGACAAGGCAGTTATTTTTCCAGGTTCTCTTCAAATAGTTGCTTGAAATAATGGTTTCGGATTATAGGACAGATCCCAGTTCCGTGTTTAAAAAAACAACTTCATTTTGATAAGAGC
The DNA here is from genome assembly GCA_023362775.1 of Charina bottae. NCBI lineage: Eukaryota > Metazoa > Chordata > Lepidosauria > Squamata > Charinaidae > Charina > Charina bottae. The sequence continues at coordinate 11,004,509 of JALMGJ010000019.1, forward strand.
AGTTTGACAGTGGAACCTGTTGGTTAGAAGTGTGTCTTTCACTGAGGCTAGTTTCTTGCACTAAGCAAGGAACTCGAGTTGACGGCCTAAATGGCTCCTTCCAACGTTGAGTCTGCAAACCAGAATCCACAGTGATCTGTCAAGGGAACTAGTTCAAGGTAATGTAGCACTACCATATCCAATACCATTTAACATAATAAGCCAAGACCTGTGGTGAGAGAGCTGCTCACCTTTCTACTTGAAACCAAAGGAGAGGAAATAAACTTCCACTAAATGACTTTTTTTTTATCTCAACTTTAACTGCCCAGATACCTTGCTTGGCTCAGTTTGTAAACTTGTAAAAAAAATCTTAACATATCCTTCTATGCTAATTAATTTTTAAATTATATATGTGATAAACACTTAATTTGCACATAATTAAACCATTCCCATGACCAGTATCATATTTTCCTAATATTTACCCCGTCTCCCTTAAGAGAGAACTTCAGTTATGCCCAACTATAGATTGTTTCTTAATCTCTTAACGTCTGTGTGGGGGGTGAAATTAGTAATTTGGCTGCCATGAATTTTAGAACTACCATACCTGAATTGCCAAAGTCCAGACAACTACTGGATGGTACGAAGAGTAAATGTTCTCTATCTCTTTATTGCCACCTAGTGCAAAATTGGATTTTCCAACCTTGGTTCCTTTAGGTATTTTCATTTACAATGTCTACAATTGCTGGCTTTTGGCCATAGAGGGCAAAACTAATGAGAGTTGTAGTCCAAAATATCTTGAGGAACACAGGTTGGAGAAGGCTAATCTAAAGTGTGAAACTGCTTTCTGTACTGAAAACTGCAAGAAATAGAATTATTCTGATTAACTACCCGTTGGTTGGAAAGCTCTGTAGAGGAGCCTAAAAGCTGGTCCAGGACTAGAATAATAAGCCCCAAATTCTGAAGCATAAGTGTCCAGCTAGAATGTCAAAATCATTAATTTCAGTTTCAGCCTTTTTTTTTCAGCTTTGTATTAATTTCAGCCTATTTTGCTATTTTGGCCAATTTGTTTTGAAATAGTCTATGAAGTTGTGTATGTGTTTTTGTGTTCTGGAAAGTGTGTCACACAGAACTTGAATTATGTGGGGTTTTTTAGCATAACTGAACTCTGGAGAGCCAGTGTGATTAATATGTTGGACTGGCATTTGGGAGAGCATGACCTAGTCTACCTTCAGCCACAGCAGTTCCCGTGGTGACTTCGGGCTAGTCACTCACCCTGTTCAGTCTCCCTCACAGGAGGGCTATAGCTATGTGAAAAAATAGGAGGGAGCACTATGTAGACGAGCACAGCGAGTAAATAAGTTTTAATTTGATAAGATTACATTAAAGGGAGAATCAAATGAATCGGACACTTTTGTCAGTTTTTGGTGTGTAAAGAAATAAATATTTTCTGAGTAGGACTTCAGTAGATGTTATTGTCAAGTACTTAGGCTGGTACAACTGGGCTACAGAAGTCTGTATAATCACTAAGTGACAAGAAAGTGCTAAAGTTGTTTGTATTGCTTTGTGCCATCTAGTGGCCATCCAGATTCTTGCAGTCCAGACTTGGCAACCCTAGAAATGCATAACAATAATAAAATGTAGGTCATGTATCCTGTAAGAATAAACAAATCAAAATTTTAACTGTCAGATGAAATCCTATTCAATGAGTTTCAGAATGTATGGAATGTTGAAGGTAACAATTGGAGGGAAAACGGTAGAGATTGGAGGCCTCAACATGACTATGGAGGAGGAGTAAAAGAAGTATATGGCTTGAGGTTTTTTCTAAAAAAAACATTCTCCCATCGTGGTTTATGGCAAAGATCGGTAGGAGGGCGGCATTAATTCCATCCTGTGTTGTCTGACCTTGGGGGTGACACTGACAGTAAAGATTGCTTGGAAAGTGCATGAAGTTAAAGCCCCACCCCAGTGAAATTCTTACCAAGAATTTGATATTTTCTGCTGCATTATCTCTTTCTCTCCAGCCATTTTATTCAGATCACTATTGTGCCATTGCAACAGGAAAGCACTTAGTCTGTTAAATACTAAGCAGCAGCAAAACATGGGCTGTACATTCTTTATGGGAAAGTTCTGCTGGGAAGTAAGGGGAAAAAATGAAAGTTAGCCAAATGTGTTTGTATTGGAGTTCATAGATCTGAATACGATGTTGTTACTTTCTTTTCCTGTACCTAACATCTACCCCAGTTTCAAGGAAGGGTTTGATTGATTGAGTGCCATCAAGTCGTTTTTGACTCCCAACAACCATATAGATAGATTTTCTCTGTGATGATCTCAAGTGGGAAAGAAAAACATCCTTTCCTTTCCTTTCCTTTCCTTTCCTTTCCTTTCCTTTCCTTTCCTTTCCTTTCCTTTCCTTTCCTTTCCTTTCCTTTCCCTGAGATTGGCAGCATCCCTGACTGAAACGATGGGAATGCACCACACCATTTTGTTGTGAGTTCATGTTTAGATTTAAATTTTAAATAAACATTAAAATCCTAACATTGCGTCCAATTATAATTTCATGGAGAAGAAATGGAAGCTGTGTAAGTACACAGATGAAAGGGGGGCAGTGTGCAGACAGACTGTGCAATTCCCACCAGATGGAACTCTAACAAATGGACTATTTCCATGGAATATGTATTTACATGAAGTACAGTTAAAATATGAATCTAAGATATCAATTGCTATCTGACTGAAATTAAGCCATGTTCCAAAAAGCTTATTGGAAATAAAGTATTTAGAACAGAAATAAGTAAAAGCATAGCCTTTATGTTCCCTCAGGTTATATTTGAGGAGTAAAAACTTATTTAAAAAGGTAAATGCTTTATAAAAACTTTGGAACTTATTTGTAAGATATTCTTAGATTTTAAATCTACACTCCAGTTGAAGCCTCTATGATTCAGCAGTCTTTTTATTACTATCATTGGAATCTGTAGGAATTATTCAGGACTTCTGTTAGCAAATATAAACTTAATATCTCATGATTTGTTAATAGAAGCTTGTTGGATAAACCACAATGGCTGGTTTGATACAGCATGAATCAATCCTGCCTGCCTGCCTGCCTGCCTGCCTGCCTGCCTTTCCAGATAGTATTCAGAGCACTCAGTTGTTTGTTTTTTTCCTCACAATAACTGTGTAAAGTAGGTTAGGCTGAGAGAAAGAGTGACTGATCCAGAGTCACCCAGTGAATTTCCATGACTAAGGTTGGATTTGAACCAGGGACTTCCCAGTACTAGTCTTACATACCACCCTGTCTCTTTGCAAGCCAGAAGGCGCTCAGTTTGTGTCTTAACTGCCCCCTCAAAGAAAACCCTATAAAAAAGCCAAATTCTTTGACATTAACCACTTTAGAGTGCTTTGCAGGAGGAAGGGCATAAAAAGGATGCTGGAGAGCTGCATATATTTTTGTACTTCTGGCTTATATGTCAGTGATTTTCACACCATTCCCTCAGCATCTGTATATTATATATATTTGCAAATTTGTATATTACAAATATTTGCAAAGAGGCTGTTATTAATGAGTCATGTGTAATTCCATGCTATCAGGACAGGGATAGTCACATTACATTACATTACATTACATTACATTACATTACATTACATTACATTACATTACATTACATTACATTACGGCAGAGCTTTCCAAACTGTGTGTGGCGACACAAAAGAGTATCGCCACACACAGCGTGGTGTGTCGCCACACCACCCGGAAGCGGCGGCACGCGCGTGCACGGCAACTGCCATGCACGCGCGTGCCGCCACGCACACATCCCACGCTGCCACCGTGCGCGCACCGCCGCACGCCCCCCCGCGCCGCCACTGTGCGCGCGCGTGGCCGCACGCCCCTCCCATGCTGCCACCATGCACGCGTGCCGCCGCACCCCCCGTCACCGCCGCCGCCGCTGGCGTGCTGCCGGCAGCGACACTTTGGAAAGCCCTGCATTAAGGTAAAGGTTCCCCCCGCACATTTGTGCAGTCGTGTCCGACTCTAGGGGCCGGTGCTCATCTCCGTTTGTTAGCCGAAGAGCCAGCGTTGTCCGAAGATACTTCCACGGTCATGTGGCCGCATGACATGCGCGGAACGCTGTTACCTACCCACCAAAGTGGTACCTATTCATCTACTTGCATTTGCATGCTTTCGAATTGCTAGGTTGGCAAGAGCTGGAGCTAGTGCAGGAGCTCACTCCGCACGCAGGGCTAGGGATTTGAACCTCCGAACTTGCGATCTTCCGATCGACAAGCCTGGCATCTTACCCGCTGAGCCACATTACATTACATTACATTACATTACATAACATTACATTAATAGAGACAGAGAGTTGTTCTTAATTAATCATATTGTTCCTTATTGCAATGGTAAATCAAAACCGAATGCAACTTAATAGATTAGTGTCTCCTTTAGGCTAGTGTCTCCTCCAGTTCATCTCACCTTTTTGAATTTCGCCATCACCTTCATTCTTCACAAATGACCCTGTTCATAATTGTTCTTCTATGGGAAGTATCTCCTTACGTTCTCATGGCAACAGAGGCTCTAGGAGTTCAGCTCTCACACAGCCCTGATATATAAAGTGTATTCACGATAAGGTTTATGTCTTATACCATTTGTTGAATCTGTTCTGAACTGTGGTCCATCCTCAGTTGTGTCTTTTTTTCATGGAAGGTGGTATGTATGGGATTATTTTTCACCTAAATCCCCCTTCATCTAAAGGTACAACATGTAGTAGAGGAAAATGTGTGACCCTAGCTTCACACCCATAGCATTTGCAACTGTAAGTTGAGGCTGAGTGTATGTGTTGGAGGTGGGAGGTGTCTCAATGCCTACAGACCATTGAGTTTTTCTCTGGAATCTCAGTATCAGAAACATTGCCTTTTCTGTAACAATGTGCCTAAGTGTAGTGATTTTATCTTTTCAGCTGCTACATTTGTGAAACTATTTGATGTATGATAAAATGTTTTAATTTTTGTTTTTGTTAGGTTTTGAAAGTATTTTAGAAGGGCTTTATGGACCAAGGCTACGAAGAGACCTCAGTTTATTTGAAGGTAAATAATAACACATAAAAAACTAGAAACTTAATTGTGTGTCATTTTAAAATATTTTTTTATCATTGAGAAATCTTGCTGGGACATTTTAATGTAAATACTACAGTCTACAGTTTATCATTGAAGGTTACTATTTGTTCTCTTTTAAAATTGTTTAGAATGGCAAACATGCAATTAGGTTTTTAATCTATGAAGTCCTTGAATTAATTAAGCCAATCTAGTGTTTCCTGTATTTAGAACACTGAAACTTTTATTCCTTATACTAGGAATCTTAGAAATGGAAAGACAGTAATAGCATTGAATTGTGTAGAAACTGATTAAACCTGAAAAGTATAATGATTTCATATCAATTTGTTCTTGTTTAAATGTGTATTTTCCTGCAACGTAATTTCTTTTGTTTTTGTAAAATAATGCCATTTCAATGGAAAATAAAATAACAATTCTTTAGTGAAAACTGATTTAGCTACCTTGAGTCTGTAGAATCAGACAAAGAAATTTGGGGGGGTGGCTGAAACTTCAGAATTCCCAATAGGAGTTCATATGTTTAAATGTTTCCCCATGGCAGGAAAAGTCTCTCAGGCAGCAGCATCTTGAACATTAATAATGTATGGTAAAGATGATACCAAGAGGCAGTATAGATCACAACTGTAATGGTCCTGATCCTTTAGTTATTAATTCAGAGACACTTACTACAAGCCATCAAAGGATATGAAAGAGTTCTTTATTAAAGCAAGTGATCCTTTCCAATTTAAAGACTAGACTGAGGAAAAAGCCTGCACAAACGGCAGTTACATCTTCCACCTTCGTACCAGCCCCCCCCCCCAATTGGGGGATTCACTTTGTGACAGCCTCTCCCTACAATCTCAGTTTCCTTCACTAACAAGCTGATAGCACCATTCAGACTGGCCTTGATGTCTGGTTGTTCGACTAAACAACCCTAATCAACATTCCTAATGGCCCTGCAGGCATGCCAGACTACGACTACAACCCCATACTATGCTGGCAGGATGCTCCATCCTGACATACCGCCCCCCTGAAAACAAATCTCCCCAACCCAAAGATTTTAGTGAGAGAATACATATACACACTTGAAATACCCATTACATCTCGCATTTTAGACGTCCCATGCATTTCTTCCCTGTACTTCTAGAGCTACCCTAATTTGGTTTTGCTGGGAACTTATTATGAAATTTTTTCACTAATTGGGGTGCTTTCACATGGTGGCTGTTTACCCATTCACTATGAGATTTGGGGAAATGTTTCCACTGTATCAAATACTGCAACACTCCACGATGATGTCTGGAATCCAGTATGTCTTGCACCTCAAAATGCTGTTCCCCATCAATCATCACTGGGACTGGTGTAAGTTGCTCTGGATGCCAACCCTCTGAGTCCCTTACTGGCTTCAATAAGCTGCAATGAAAAACTGGATGAATTTTCCTCAGATTTTTCGGTAACTGTAATTGTACCGTCACATCATTGATTACTTTGATGACAGGAAAGGGTCCCACATACTTTGGGCCCAGCTTTTTCAAGGGTTGCCAAGTCTTTAGGAACTTTGTAGACAAATAAGCCTTCTCACCCACCTTCAGTTGCCATTCGGGTGCCCTTTTGCGGTTCGCATATTTCTTGTAGGATTCCTTAGCCTCTGCCAGCACTTTCTCTATCACTGGCCAACTATCAGTTATGTGTCTGTAGCTTGAATCATGTCAACTGGATTTCTATTTTCTCAGTGGAAACGTTTCGCTCCTTATCCAAGAAGCTTCTTCAGTCTGAGCAAAGTTTGTAAGGGAATCCTTAAATATGTTTCTAGGGTGGCTGACCTTGCACCTGGGGCTAGGTCATGGTTATTTGAGATGTTTATTTCTAAGTCCCTTTATCATCCAAAGGAGGATCGTTAAGATTACCTTGCTGTTGTTGAGATTGCGAAATGGTCTTAATCTTCCTAGGCACAGAAGACAAAGCAGGAAGGAAAACGGGGGAAAGATTGTGCCTGAGGCCCCCACCTCTATTCAAAGAAGGATTTTCCAAGTTGGCATAAATGGATTCCTTGACCCCTCTTTCAAACCACTTATCTTCCCTGTCTAAAATGTGAACATTAATGTCCTCAAATGAGTGTCCTTTTTCCTTTAGATGAAGGTAAACTGCTGACTCTGGTCCTGTGGTGTTGCTCCTCCTGTGGGATCATCTCCTTCCTCCGGGGCCGTTCCCAGTCGGTGTTGATAGGGGAGGAGAGAGCTGACCCGCGGCCGCTGACTTGTGGGGTGCCGCAGGGGTCGGTTCTCTCTCCTCTCCTATTCAACATCTACACGAAGCCGTTGGGCGAGATCATCCGTCACCACAGGATGAGGTATCACCAATATGCTGATGATACCCAGTTATACATCTCCATCCCGGGTGAAGTAGGTGATGCGGTTGATGCCTTATCTCAGTGTCTGGAGGCTGTGGGGGTCTGGATGGGGAACAACAGGCTTCAACTGAACCCTGGTAAGACGGAGTGGCTGTGGATTGATGGCCTCTTGGGATCCAGGAAGTTGCCATGTTTGACCCTGGATGGGGTGGCACTACCCCATTTGGAGCCAGTGTGGAACTTGGGGGTCCTCCTGGACTCACAACTCCTGCTCAAAGAGCAGGTGGCAGTCGTGGCCAGGAGGGCCTTTGCACAACTTCGAGTTGTGCGCGAGTTATGCCCTTTCCTGGATCGGGAGGCCCTCCAAACAGTCACTCACGCCCTTGTCATCTCCCGTATAGACTACTGTAATGTGCTCTACATGGGGCTACCCTTGAAGAGTATCCGGAAGCTTCAGCTGGTACAGAATGTGGCGGCGCGAGCAGTTATGGGTGCTATGAGATCGGCACATGTAACACCTCTGCTACGCGAGCTGCATTGGGTGCCAGTTTGCTTCCGGGTCCAATTCAAGGTGTTGGTGATTACCTTTAAAGCCCTATATGACATTGGGCCAGGGTACCTGAGGGACCGTCTCGTCCCGATATCATCGGCCCGCCCCACCCGTGCATGCAGAGAGGGCATGCTTCGGACCCCCTCAACAAGAGAACTCCATCTAGCAGGGTCCAGGAGGCGTGCCTTCTCTGCGATAGCGCCCGCCTTATGGAATGTCTTACCCCCGGAGGTGAGATTGGCCCCTTCACTCCTGGCCTTTCGGAAGGCCCTTAAGACCTGGCTCTGCCGCCTGGCCTGGGACGACGGAGGCGGTAGTGCCTCCTGGGGTTGGCTGGCCCCGTAGCACCATGATCTATTCTACGGTTCCCAATCCATCTTGGATTTTATTTGTTTTATATTGGTTGTGTTTTTTAGATATTTTGTATTTTGTATAGCTTTTAAATTTTTAATTGTTGTAACCCGCCCAGAGTCCCTTGCATGGGAGATGGGCGGGGAATAAATTGAATAAATAAATAAATAAACACTTCATTTATCAAATGCATGAAGACCCCAGGGTCCCCCTTTAACCCAAAAGGCCATACCCAATATTCAGAAGATCCCAATTGGCAATTAAACGCTGTCTTCCATTCATCTCCTTCCCGGATTCGCACCAAGAAATATGCCTCCCTTAAATCCAGCTTGGTAAAAATCTTCCCCTTCGATAGGTGGGTCAGCATGTCCTTCATCAGCGGCAAGGGGTACTTGTTGGAAGTACAAATGGCATTAAGCCCCCAATAGTCTGTACACAACCGCAGAGACCCATCCTTCTTGATTCTGAACAGAACAGGTATGGCCATTGATGAGGTGGCAGGGCGAATGGAACCCCGCTCCAAGTTCTTGTCAATAAACTCCTGCAAAGCCTCCAATTCTTTAGGAGTCATAGAATACAACTTAGTCTTGGGCAACTCTGCCCCTCTATCTAACTCAACTCTACTCTAACTCTGCAACTCTATCGCACAGTCGGATTTTCTGTGTGGTGGGAGTTGGTTCGATTCCACCTCTCCAAACACCTCTTTTAAATCCTTCTACTGTATAGGAATGATAGCGTCGTCCTCTCCTGTCTCTTCTCCCACCAGGTCAGTCAGTGCACCTATCAGCTCAGCTTCAGTTCTCAGTTCTTTTGGAGTTAAGCCCATATAGATCCCATCAGCGAAAGTTAATTTCCCTGTGACCCAGTTCACTTGGGGATTGCGAGCCCCTAGCCAATCCAATCCCAATACTATGTGTTGGTTAGAAATTGGAGCCACCACAAACCTCAGAGTCTCTTCATGACTCCCTATTTGCATTCGTACTTCTTCTGTGTAATACTTTATTCCCCCCCCCCCCGCATTTCTGATCCATCAAGTTGGCTGAAAATGATTGGGTCCCTTAGCTTCCCCACATTCAGTCTCAGTCCAGTTACTATAGCAGGATGCATGAGACATCTGGTGCAACCAGAATCTAGCATCCCTACCAGGTCCATGCTACCCCGGCCTCCCAGTGTCTCTAATTGTAATCCCACCAACATTGCTGGACAAGTTCCACTTACCATCGGATCCACGCCCCCATCTGTTACAGCCTGCTCTTCGGCGCCGCTTAGAACAGGCTCTCGTTTCCCGACGGCCCAGCTTCCTCCTCAGCAGAATTCTTCCCCTCGAAAGGAAGGGGGTACATTCCTTCTTCCGTGGCTGCGGCTGCTGCTCCTTTGTTCTTCGGTCCCGGGGTTTTAGTGCTGCTGCTTCCAGCCTTGCTTCTCATTGTGTTCGCTGACTGCGGACAATGAGCAATGCGGTGGCCCTCTCGACCACACTTGAAACACAACCCTTGTTTCATCCGGAGTTCCTTCTCTTCGTCCCATGGATTACGTGCTCCCCTTCTCGCTGGGGGGATGACCGGTGCTGCTTGTCTCCTTTCTCCCGTTTGGTGTCTCTGTTTTCACTTAATGCGAATTCTCATATCTTCTACTTCACCAGCAAGGCAAATCCACCCCATCAGGGTTCCAGGGTCCCCTCTGGCCAGAGACCACTCTAAAATCTCTGGATGCAAGCCCTCTTGGAAGTATTCAATCTTCAGTGACTCCAGCCAGTCTGCCAACTTCCCAGCCAGTCTCCTGAATTCCATAGCATATTAAGAAACCGACCTGTTTCCCTGCTTATTATGCTGCAAGCTCGTCTTGGCTCTCGTTCTCGAGAGGGGGTCTTCGAACCTCATCCTCAAAGCGGCCATGAAACTCTCAAAGTCCTCTAACTCTGGCAACTTGGCATCATGCAACTCCACAAGCCAATCTGCTGCTTCTCCTTCAAGTTGAGCTGAAACGTGTCGCACTTTGGCGTCTTCTGTGGGGAAAGCTGCCTCAAACTCATCCATAAAACCTGTTACATGGGTCAGGAAACAAGCTAGGTTCTTGGGTTCCCCACTGAACTTTACCTTCAAGTCTCTTCCTCTGAAAGGTTCATTCCTTCCTGGGACTCCCTTTGGCGGCCCTGCCGGGCCCCAGCCATAAGAGGGACGAGCGGCCTGAGTTGCCCAGCGTCCTTCAGTCCCCGCATCCATCTCCGTGTCGCTGTCCCCCTCTATGTCAGGCTGTGGGGTAGCAGCTCTGAAACTTGCCGCTTCAGCACCGGCAGCCATCCTCAGACTCATATTTTGAAGTAGCTGCTCAATGGTTCCCTGGATACTCACAATCTGACCCCTCAGGGAACTCACTACCCTTTCCACTTTCTCCATTCGCCTTCCGTGCACCGGTACAGAGGGAAGGGGGCCACTTCCTCGCATCGTTACCCATCAAGCGGGGTCCTCCGTGCTGTATCCCACATCCAGGGCCCAAGTACGCTTGGCCGCCCTCACTGCTCGGGGTGGTACCTCGGCCTCTGGGGTGGGGAGAATCATTCTGGCTTTAACGCACGGTTCATCTTGTTGGGAGATTCCGCCCATCCTCACTCTGCTCTTCTCTCCGGTTCCTAATGCTTTCAGCCTCTCTTTCACAGTTCGTTTGGAGGCGCTCGGGTCGAGTTCCACCTTCTTCCTCTCCCCATCCAAGGGATGCATCTTCCTGCTCTGGGCATTCTTCCGACACCCGGTTGGAGGCTCCCTCCATTTCCACTCCGTCCCCTTCCTCTTCCCATTCGGGAGAGACTTCTTCAGGTTCTGGGCATTCCAGCTGCTGACCTTCGGTAGACATGATGTCTCTGGGTAAGGTACCTATTGTGAGTCTAGTCTTTCTGTGATGGTCCTGATCCTTTAGTTATTAATTCAGACACTCTTACTACAAGCCATCAAAGGATATGAAAGAGTTCTTTATTAAAGCAAGTGATCCTTTCCAATTCAAAGACTAGACTGAGAAAAAGCCCTCGCAAACAGCAGTTACATCTCCCACCTTCGTACCAGCCCCTCCATTGGGGGATTCACTTCGTGACAGCCCCTCCCTACAATCTCATAGTTTCCATACCTTCCAGTCACAAATCCTTCACTAACAAGCTGATAGCACCATTCGGGCTGGCCTTGGTGTCTGGTCGTTTGACTAAACAACCCTAATCAACATTCCTAATGGCCCTGCAAGCATGCCAGACTACCACTACAACCCCATACTATGCTGGCAGGATGCGCCATCCTGACATAATAGCATAAGGAGAGGCACTTATTTTGCCCTTCAGATGTCATGGAATTGCCATTAAGGAGTAAGAAGTGCTTGTTGGGAATATATCTTTCCTGTGAGATGATACTTCAGTTGACATTGGTAGCATCTTGCTGCTTGGGGACCTACTTTGGAGGATCACATGGTTGGATGGCATGCTTTCATTTATTGATACAAGACTGAAGTATCTCAGAAGATAGTTATGTTTGGAGAAGAAGAAATAGGGTGATCTGGATTGAGGGTATTTAGAAACTAGAAGGCAGCATCAGATATAATGGCAGCAGATGGGTAGCCCATTTGTGGTAAAGAATTTATAACTCTAGAGTTGAGAATTACTTTCTCCACTTTAACCATTTTCCTGCCAGCAGCAGCCCTCTGGATGCTTAGTATTCTAACCAATGCTAAGTTGGTTAATAGTGATTCATATCCTGGCCAAACATGCAAAACTGCTTTGCACCACAGAAATTTCATTAGATGAGGCTGGGTAAATAAATCCTTTTATATTAGAGGTTTTCCTGGCCTTTTTTTTGGCTAGTGTACATATTTGTCATTTTGAGCACGTAATAGGCTTTCAGACAAACAAAGAAAAATGGCTAATGTGGGGAAGTGCTATTCAAAAATGGCTGTTGCAATGTGTGCATAACCAATTATGCGGTAGGTAGTCCTCACTTAGCAACCACAATTGGGATCGGCAACTCCATCGCTATATGCCATGGTCGCTAAGCGAAACATGACCATGGTGGGCTTATGACCTCACTTCCCCATTGGTTGTTAATCAAATCGCCGTGGTCGTTAAGTGATACATCACCTGACCATGATTTACGATTTTACTTCCTCCTCCTCCATTAACTCTGCTTGTCGCAAGCCAATTATGAAGCACACAAATGTCAGTCATGATTACGGGATGCTGCAATGGTCGTAAATGAGAGGATTGGTTCCAAAACTACTTTTTATTTTACACTGTTATAACTTCGAACAATCATTAAACGCAGTCAAGCAACGGCTACTTGTATAAAACATACTATTTGATTTCCTGCCTTTCTCTAGTCTGCCAAAATACTCTCAATCAATTACAAAATACCTTTGACTTTTTTACTAACACACCAGACTGTAGTTGCCCACCATTTTTATTTTCTGAGACTACCAGTGGGGCCTGTATGGAATCTAAGCTTATTCTTTAAAGCAGGGCTTTCCAAAGTTTTCCCGCGGCGACACACCAACCGCCGTTGGTCTGTCACCGTGGGAAAACCCAGAAGTGCCGCCGTTGCAGCAGCGCGCAAAAACCCAGAAGCGCTGCTGCCGCTTTCGGGTTTTTGCGCGGCGCCGTTGGTGTGTCGCCGCGGGAAAACCCAGAAGTGCTGATGATGATCAGCGCTTCCAGGTTGTGTGGCGACACACCAGACTGTGTGTGGCGACACACTTTTGTGTCGCCACACACAGTTTGGAAAGCTCTGCTTTAAAGTAAAGATGCTTTCAGGGGTTTGCTTTACTTTGCAGTATGACCCTTTTTTTGAAAAAAACATTTTCTTAAAAATGAAAATCCAAGTAGGGTAAGGGGCTTCTGGCACCAAAGAAGGTGTCAGTGGCACATTGCTGCTCAAGGTGCTGTGTAGGGTGTGTTTGGTTTTGGTTTTTGTTTATGTTGCAGTTAGTATGGAGGGTTGAGAGTCTTTCATCTCAAGTGCCCCACCAGCAGTCACCTGATTTTGAGTGGTGGGTGTCAGGACAGTGGTTCTGGTGGCATATGTCTTCTTCCACAGTCCAAGAACCTTCTTGCCAAAATAGGTATAGGTGCTCTTGAAGTATGGCAGACGTGATTTTAGAGACTAGTAAAAGCCAATTGTCTCAGGATTTCATGGCTTCCACCGTAACTTTATGAGGGATACCAGTGATCTATCGATGGGGTAACCATGATAGTTCTTTTATCATAGACAGATAATTCCTGAAGTTTTTAGGTTTACCAGGATTTTTTTCCTCTATATGAATATGGGATCTGGAGTCAGATTAGTTAACTGATGCCTGTTGTGCAGTGGTAAGCAATGTATGTCCCTGTGGACATGGTTGGACTGTAATTCTCATTATCCTTCACAGCTTACCACATTGGCTAGGGCTGATGGGAACTGGAGTTCAACACCTGAAGGGCCAACATTGCCAACTGCTTATTTAGATACTTCTCACGTTACTAAGTTCTCATTGACCTCTGTAATGAGGAAATGGCCGGAGTATTGACAAGATAATCTCTGGGCCTCATTGGAGCTTGGATTCAGGAGAGTTTGATGTAATGGCAATAATAATGATTGGTTTAACACTAGAGAAAAACTTGTGATGATTCTGAATGAAGGGAGCTAGAGTCTATTTCAAATTTTCTTCCTTTGTGTACCATCACTGTTTGCCATGCATTTCAGCATAATTTCCTTCGTAATTTGTTATGACCAGTTAGACACGCATATATGGTCTTAATTGGAAATAGCACTGACAATATTTTTGGATTATCTATGAGAACTACTGTATTTCTCATATAAGCTAGATGTTCCCTGATTTGCAGTACCTGAAAACGTGGGCAGAATATTTGGAGCTATGAGGCTAACCAGTTGTGTACTTGAGTTTTGCCTTTCCTTGTTACTTGCAGCAGGCAAGTGGCTAGGAGTGGGAGAGCAGTTCAATTTATTTATTTGTTTGTTTGTTTGTTTAATTTATCCCCCGCCCATCTCCCATACAAGGGACTCTGGGCGGGTTACAACAATATATAATATTGTTTATACAATAATATTTTATAAAAGTCTTTCAAACTCCACTACCACAAATCCCAGAATCTAATTCTGTTCCATTCTAACACACAGCAGTCAAACATGTAGTAGCATCTTGATTCCAGAGACTTTGAGTTGAAGGAAATTGTCTAGATCTGTATCACTGATTTTCTGACCCATTTGGGTACTAGTTATTAAAAATTGAGAAATCACTCAATTTTGATGGGTCTCTCAGTAGGTTTTAATTTGCCGTGCATCAAGTAGCCAAAACAGCAGTTTGTTTGTTTGTTTGTTTGTTTATTTATTTATTTATTTATTTATTTATTTATTTATTTATTTATTTATTTATTTATTTATTTATTGGATTTATCACCGCCCAACTCCCCCAAAGGGGACTCTGGGCGGTTTACAACAGAATTAAAATCATTAATATACATTTATAAATAAAATAACATACATAATGAATAATAATTTAAAATATAATGAATAAAATGGAATCCAAAGGCAGAGTATTCTTAAGTTTATAAAAAGGGCTCCTCAGAGCAAATCTAAGGTGCTAGCCATCTCCAGGTATCTCCAATCTCCTTCTGACCCCAAGCATATTGACAAAACCAGGTTTTGAGTCTTTTTCAGAAGTCCAGGAGTGAGGGGGACTGTCTGATCTCTGGGGGCAGAATGTTCCAAAGGGCAGGGGCAACAGCAGAGAAAGTACGCTTCCGTGTTGTTTATTATTCTCAAAAGAGAAGTCTTAGCAGGCTTGGAGCAATCCCAGGATTTGGGATTGAAGAATAATAATCTTTGTATATCAGGGAGAAATATTTTATTTGTTCTTATTTGGGTTACTGTGCTTTTGTGGTAATAGATTTAATAACCTGTCTGTGCCTTTATGGTATGATTTATGCAAGCTTTGAAAAAGTTATTTGCCATAGATAATGGCAGTGGCATCTAGTGAACATGGCAAGCCATCAAGACCTTGGCAATGCAGAGTCAGACAGGGAAATCTGCCATTGCCTGGCCCTGGAATAGGAGCAGTCAAAGAACGTAGGCATTCTTTGGGTAGTCCTCACCTGGCCACATTTCCACTGAATAGGTCCTGTGAGAAAGGGGTCTGGTGAGCTTGCTTAAAAGCACTCAGGGCACCTGTGACTAGTACTGAGAACCCTCTCCTGCACTTCCTTAGCTGGTCACTATGGATTTCCATTAGCAGATGTGATGGATCAAATTGTTCCTCTGTGGCTTCTTGCTGTATGTCGATCCCAGCAGGCTCTTTGGTTTTTTGAAGAACTCCAGGAGATAAAACATCAGAAGAGATGCCTAGAGCTGTGTTGGAGGAAGACATGTGTAAGAGCTTATATTAAAGATTACATTGTGGAGATGAGTAGCTAAATTTAGTTAATTCTCCACTCTTTCCGCATCTGCTGTCCAGCAGCCCTTTTTTGGGTGACATTTTCCTTATTGGAAGAGAAAGGATCAGCCCCAGGACCACCTCTATGGGACTGGGAATAATTTTCTAGGTATCTGAGCAGATAAAATTGCTCAGATTCATTGGAGTTGGACTCTCACTGGGTTGGTCCAGTCAAAGTGACAGAGGTGCTGCCTTTCTTAGTTAACAAGGAAGAGTTTGATCCTGTTACTTCTGAAGAAATAAACAGCATCCTTGGCCCTACTCAGCTACCTATTAGATCCTTCCTGGTTGATGAAGGCTGTCTGGGAGATAACATGCAATTGGGTCCATGCAATGACGTTTACGTCCTTAAGAATCATACCATAAAGGCACAGATAGTAGTGCATCCCCTCTTCCAGAGTCCTAGACAGTTTTCATGCAGTCTCCAACCTCCCTTTTGGGGGGGGAAATTGTTGAGAAGATGGTTGGGTTGCAGTTACAGAGGGCCCGGGAAGAAACAGATTATCTGGACATTCTGGACCAACTGCAGGAGTGTGGGGTAGGGAGATAATGGTGGTTTTCCTCCTTTCTCTACAGCCAGTTTCAGTCGGTATTGGTGGGGGGGAAGAAGTCAGGTCCAAAGCCGCTTGATATTCTTTTCCCTTTCATTTAGTATCTACAAGTGGCCACTGTTGGTCTGGGGTCAAGTATCATCAGTATGCTGATGATACTTGGTTGTACATCTTGACCCCCGGCCAGCTAAGCGATTCTGTCTTGTCCCAGTGCCTGGAGGCTGTCATGGTTTAGATAAGGAGGAAAGGGCTTAACTCAACCCTAATAAAACAGAGTGGGTTCTTGGATCAGTTGGCTCCATGGATGATCTTTTGGTCCTGAATGGGGTTGGGCCTCCCCACTCAGAACTGGTGTAATCTGGGCTGACTCTCAGCTCCAGCTGAAGGAGCAGGTGGCAGAGGATCAGTTTGTGTGCCAGTTGTGCCCATTCCTGGACAGAGAGGCTCTCCTTCCAGTCACCCTTGCTCACCTTGCAGGTATACTGTTGCAATAGACTCTACATGGAGTTGCTCTTGAAGACCACTCAGAAGCTACAGGTGGTGCAAAATGAGTGGCACAAGTAGTGATGGGCAAACCTCTACCCATGTAATACCTATGCTGCATCAGCTGTACTAGTTATCAGTAAGCTTCCAGGTGCAATTCAAGGTGCTTATGATTACTTTTAAAACCATATATGGCATAAGACCTAGCTATCAAAGTGACCATCTGTCTCCCATAGTGTCTGCCCATCCCATACGATCCAACAGAGTCGGCTTACTTTTGGTCTTGTTTATTAAGGAGTGCCACCTCTCGAGACCCGGGAAGCAAGCCTTTCCTATTGCTGCACCTGCCCTCTGGAACAGGTTCTCCCTGGATATTTGTATGGTTCCCCACCCTACCCACCTTTAAATGAGCCTTAAAATTCTGGCTCGTCCCCCAGGCCTTGGGTTAGGGTATGGTTGGGCCCCTTTAAGCTGGAGGATGGAACGGATGTTCTTTTTAATTTGTTCCCTGTGGATGACTCCAGCTCTGTTCTTATATGACATTATATCTATCTATTTTTAGTTACGAAGCTGCCCAGAGTTGTTCTGGTGTCAGGAGGCCTAGAAATTAGAAATAGATGGAGGCCTGTCTATTGAAGAGAGTCTCAGTGTTTGACATGGTCAATTAAAATTGAAGACTCTTGTCTGGGTTTGTAATTGAACTTTCATATAATAAATTCAGAAAAGTGGGATCACACTTAAAGGACAAACATATTATCCTAAAAAAAAAGTAGTAGAATTTTATATTATGGTCACTGACCAGAATTGCAAACAGAAACACATTTTAAAAAAAGTAAAAAAGAAAAGGAATACTTCATATGCAAAATTTAGACAGGTCCCCTATTTGGAGTCTGAAGTGGTAGAGACTAGGACGCAAAATTCTGCTCGAGAGAGAGAGAGAGCCAGAAGTGCTCTTTTTAAATCTCATGTTTGCCACAAACTCATGGAAGTTATGCAATCTGGGCTGTACAGATTACTTCAGAAAGTAATGTCAAACTCTTCAGAAATTTGGAAGAGTAATTTAAATCACAGACTTTATTGTTTCTTTTAAGTGTGATCTTTTGAAAACATCATGTTAACACGCAGCATTTTAAAATTCAGGTTTCATTTTTAAAGTCTCCTGTAGAAAGTAGCAAAAAGAACCTTGACGGCGTAATCTTCCATATGTCTACTAAGTCCTATTAAGTTCAGTGAAGCTTACTTCCAGATAAATATGTAGAATAAATTTTCAGTTTGGATGAGTTCAAAGAACAGCTGATATAACATAGAGATTATTTTTGAGTCAAATGTGAGAGATCAGAGTTTGAATCCCACGACCTCACTGGGAGATCTTAACCTTTTGCTTGCTTCCATTGTGAGGATATAAAAGAAAAGGATGCTTTGAGCTCCTTGGGGGGGGGGGGAAGGACAGTATTCATTTGCTTGCATGTTAATTTTCACAGTTATGTAAATTTCATTGAAAGGGGAAGGATTTCTTAACAATACCTCCAAAGTTATAGAATGCTTTATGCACAAAAAATATATTTAGCACTAAATTTGCTGTCTTTTAAATATCCAGCAAAAACTGTTCATCATAATTAGAACATTTTACTGATAAATGCTTAAAATTGTCCTTAACTACTATTTTGTTTACTTATCTGTTTTAATGAAACTGCACTGACATAATTTAAAATAAAACTGTAAAGACCTAGTTAATTTGCTTAATAGCGCACACACATTTTCTCAACATATAACTTCAGTGTGTGTGTGTGTATCACAATTGAGACAGGTATTTCAGCTGTGTTATGTTAGAAAGATATAAATACAGTACGTCTTGTCGTTGAAGTATAGGGTTTTGAGATTTTCACTGTAGCTGAATTATGATCAGTTGAAAATTTGGCATGCTAATACATAACACCGTAAAGACTTAGAATAGCGAAGAGTATCATATAGATTCCATCAGAACTAATTTATGGTGACATTTATATTTTTATGATTAAGTCCATAGTAATGGACGTATGTGAGATTTCCTAGTATGACACTATTACCTTAGATTTCTGTTAAGCTTAACTACTGTATCTCTTTGGGGTTTTTTTAAAATAAATTAATAGATGTTGGAACAGGCTGTAATAAGTTCCTTTGAGTTTAGTATGTACATTAGAAATACTGCAACAAGAAGAAGCCCAGTTAAATCCAGTGGGTTAATAATGAGCTATTTGTTTTGCCATCATAACTTGCAGTTGGCCTTGTGCCCATGTGCTCCCCCAATCCAACTTTTAGGAGTTTTGAAACTTCTACTTCAGTTTTTATTAATTTATTTATATCCTGCCTTTAATTACGGAGCTCCAGATGGCATACACAGAACTCCTCCATCTGTTTTTCTCACAGTACCAACCTTGTGAGATAGGTTGAGCTGAGAGAAAGTTGGATGACCCCAGTTTGTTCTGCCGTCAGAACCTGATCAACCTGAATTCAAGCCGTAATTTATGAAGTTGCTTGTTTCAACAGTCATAATTAAAATCAAACACAGTTTAACATTTGAACATTCCTTCAATCGACAGTTGTTCTCTCATAGAAGCTGAGGCTTTTGTGGCCATGCTAGTTGACTGTTCAAATCTGAGACTGGCTGATTCTTATAACATAAACCATGGTTCATCAGTTTATGTCTGAAGTAGTGATTCTTCAGCTTAGGTATTTTAAAAGGTCTTACCAGAGTTGTAGCATGAATGGAGAATAGGAGCAACTAGAATTCTAAAATCATAAAAGTTGGAAGGGGGCAATTGAATCCAGCCCTCTGCTCAGCACAGGGAAGAAACAAGAGATTACAAGGAAAGATTTTGGAGGACAGGCAATAGGAAGGTTTTCTTCTCCTCATAATACAAGAACTTGGCAGTTGGTTCTGAAGAAGCAAAAGAAAAAGATGCCATGGACCATTCAGCATTTCCTATCATAAGGTAACAGTAATATGCCGTATGCTTAAATGCTTTTAAAATAATTAGAGAAATTCTTGAAAGTAGCTGTACTCAGCCCAATGTTAGAGGCATATTCCACTCTTCTAAATGCAAAGAAAGGTTGCTGCCTCTGACAGCAGAAGGGCTACATCCCACATTTAAGTTTGGGACCACACTGAAATTTGCTTTTGAACCTTCAGTGGATCACCTTTATGAAGTCCTAAATTTGGGTTAAAGGAATAGGTGGATAATTCTAATAGTATTTATCAGTTATATGTACTTGTCTTTTTTTCAAATAATTTTATTAAGAATTATAAATTAAAAGGATAAAAGCCAATGCAAAAAATACAAAGGAAAAAGAAGAAAGTGTAAAAAAGAAAAAAAAGAACTTCCCCCTTCATTCCAGCAAAAAAAACAATCTTAATAGCTTATCACTATCTCTAAATACAACATAATCTCTCTTCACCCCATATCTCATCTATTGAATAAAAAAAGCAAAATCCAAGCACTTCATCAGTCATTCTTTGTCAGCAAAAGTCCAGTAAGGGCAACCAGATGTAACTATTTTTCTCCTTTAGCCCTGGTTGAATAAGCCAACCTTGTATTCCTTCCCTGAGTTTTTAAAAATATATTTTAACCCCTTCAAAGAGAGTCCCAGAGCTAGTTTTCTGTTCATTTTCAACCCAAAAATCTTCCAGAACTTTAACTGATTTATTTTGTACACCCAATACGCAAAGTTTGTCCTTTTGTTCATCACTTCTAATAAAGTTCTTCAAAACCTTAACCAAGCTCTTTTGTATATCCAATAAAAAAATTATCCAAGTCAATTTCTTGGTTCAGTATTTGTACATCTCCTTTTGGGAATAGGCCACCCATCGGTTGTGTGCCTATATCTTTCTCATTACTTGTTACATTTAAGTCCCCCTTCAGACTAATTTCAAAATCATCTGTTGTCTCTTGTTCTGTCATTCCATTATAACATGCTCTTTCAATTTTGACAAGCAATTTATCTATTTTATCAAAGAACTTGGCAGACAAATATTCCCAGGTTTGTATTGTAGATGTCTGCTCCATTTTCTTTATCCTCTAGCTCCCTCTAGTGTCCAACCTTCAAAGTCCCCTTATCATGAAAAAGCTCAAAACAGTCACCATTTTCCCAAGGGAAAATATCTTCTAATTAATTCAAAGTTCTTTGCGAGCATTTAAAATTATAATTCCAAGTCCATCTGAGCCCTGGATTCATTGTAATATTTTTAAAGTCCATATTCTGAGCACCCTTTTGCTGTTTAATCCAAAAAGTTATATTTTTCAAAAGCTTTTAAAAATTGCATTTAAACGTTTTTCTCTAAGGAGAAGGCGACTCACCTAGTGAATGCAGTAAAACTTTGGAGTCCTTGGTGCAGTAAAACTTGCCATTTGGAAGGGTTTTAATCCTTTTAAGGCAGCAGAAAAAAAAAACAAATCCAAAATGATCAAAAAGTGAGGCTCGGTCGAGCTTATTGTCCTTATTAAAGGCTGTGTTAGTGACTTGGCAAAGATGGTTCCCAGCCACTCGACCCATAGGCAAACCGCAAAATGATGATTCCTCTGGTTTACTCACAAGGAGTGGCTGTATATTCACTGTACATAAAATAAGTTTAGAAGTGGATTTGTGCACCCTAAAATTTGAGCCATAATGGATCATACACCCAAACTCCATGGGATCAGTGACATACCATTGGGTATGGCTGGACTCTTTTGCATAGAACATTCTCAGGAATGCATTGCCATGTCCATTGTATGGTGAAATTGCATGATTAAATTGTTAGCCTCTCGGAGTCATGTACTTGAGATGGGCAGCCAATTCAGTTCAATTCAATTCAATAAGTAAATGTTCATTCTTTTCTAGAAAAAGTTAATCTGGGACACCGGGAACATTTTCGCAGAAATTAGAGCTGCATTTCTGAGACTGTTTAAAAAAAAAAACCTAAATATATTATGCTAGTAGTATATGGAGGGATTTATGATAGAGAACCAGAGCATTGTTCAAAGTCAGTGAGGCAGACCATTACCTATTCTTAGGAATCAAATAGCTAAATAGCTTCTGCCAGTACAGTTATTTTTCAAGCAACATATGTGCAGAGTCCACCAAGAAGGAAATTTATAGAAAAAGTAATTAAGAGAATTGGAAAGTCCCAAGACCTGCCTACTGGGGTTGGAGAAAGATTTCAAATAAGATTTTAATGGCAATGAAAGGAGACTATTCTTTACCAAGCATAGAAAAAGTGAAATAACTCATTTTATTGTAACTGTAAGAAGGGTGTACAGAGTTGTTTGCATTTGCTTTAACGCCATTTATAACTGAACTGCCTTTTGCCACATTGAAGGCATAATTTAATTTGAATAATATTAGAGTTGTTACCTGTCTTAAATAGAATAACAGCTCTTATGCTCTCTTACTGTGTCATGGTTTATTGTACGAGCTAGTCTACATATAGCTGTTCACTGTCTTATGAAGATAAATTGGCCTTGTATTTGAATGAGACCATTGGTTAACATTCAGATTTTTATAGACACGTGTCTTTCCATTCACCATCTTAAGATGCCAGGTTTGAATCTGAGACTGCATGTGGAGTGTATGCTCAGTTTTGACCTATAACTTCTCTTCCTACATGTGAAAGTCTTACTGTTTTCTCAACCTGAGGTTTTGAGCGAGACTGTTGATCCAGATTCTAGTGAGAGGATCTAAAACATCTCCTGTTTGGTCTAGAATTTGGCTCATCATTTGGCAGGGAAGCAAATTCGAAGTTATGCTTACAGTTTAGGTGTTGAATTTATATTTAATTTCTCTCTTCCTCTCTCCTCCCTTGTCCTCCACCCCAGACTGTGAACCGGAAGAAGTGACTGACTGGTCTATGGATGAAAAATGTTCCTTTTGTAATTTGCATAAAGAAATAGTCACTGTAAGTATATGTTCTTTTAACTCTTGAAGTCACATTTTTTCTAAGTTTTCCAATTTTATTTAAACTATTGTGCTATATAAAACGCCTGATAAATATATAGTCATATAATGGGATTTTTTTCTTGCTCACCTCTTTTAAGATTTGCTTTTACTTAGATAAGTGGGGTTTCTTTATACGTTTTAGGATCCTACAGCAGTTCTTGGTTCTTTGCAGTCAACGCCTACGGAGGAGCTGTCATCTCAGGGCCAGTCCAACACTGATAAAATTGAGTGCCAAGCAGAGAATTACCTAAATGCACTCTTTCGCAAGGAAGGTAATGCTTGACTTCAGTTGCTATTGTGATATATAGAGTTCAGGCAGAAATTCTGCATAAGTTTAACTTTGTTTTTCTGACTTTTTTTATTCTGCTTTGTTCTCCAGCTCTAGCTTAATTTCTGTAAGCTATTTTGCAGCTGAAATAGCTTTTCTCTAGTTTAGCTCTTAATATGCACATAGTTTATGAGGAAATTGATTTTTAAGGGGGGGAAAGCTGGTTTATTTTCCAATTTCTTAAAATCTTGTAAGATTTTAAGTATTTTAAATGAAGCACTAGGTTAGTACAATATTCTACAGCCTTCCATGTTCTTGGGCTGCACATGGGTAGTATTCTCGAGTGCAGTGAAGGAGAACGCACAAGACATCTGTATACCTCACAGAAGGCTTGCAAGAAGCATACATCCAGCTCTAGAGACAGTCGTTTCAGATCAGCCCACAAAGAAAAAGACTGATTTTTTGGGCGGTGAACAGTGTTTGGAGGTAAGGGGGTATGGAATTAGGATTCTGTCTGCAAACCTGGTTTTGGATATAAACTTCTTTCATTTTTAATTTTGAGATGCAGTGTGAAATTATTGAACTTGAGTTGTAAGTCAAGCAACATTCGATTAGCTGGATCTTAAAATGCTGCAGTTTGAACTTGACAGTTTCTTCTGCAAGCATGCATGTTAAAAAAAAAATAAAGGTGATTTACAGACATAGACACTCAAAGGAGGATTTAAGTTTCTTCACATACTGTACTCTGTTAGCAGTGGGCTGGTTAGCAGGTTCTTCTTGTGGTTTTGTTTTTTACATAAATGCTTTTGGAATTAATCCCATAGGACTATTTATTTATTGGGGAAAAGATAGTATAAATTGTTAGGAGAAGATCACAGAACATTTGTAGGGCTTTTACTCACAGATTATACGTAATATTTCCTATATGGATTTCTGCATAAGAAGCTTCTCAAACTCAAATGCTAATACCTTCTGCCCATGGAGGTCAGAAGGTGTAACATTATATTCTTTATAGCACCAAAAAACAAAAACCTATTTATTAGCCCAGGAATTTTACATTTCAAAATTGAGGTGGTTTATGTTAAGTAGAGATATCAGTTCTATGTAATTTTCACATTTTGTTATGATGTCAGCTGATTTATTTTCTATTATATTTTGCAAAGTGCTTTGGTAGAAGAAATATGGAAAAATATGTTAAATAAGGAAGCATAACATTATTAATGCAATGTTACCCTGAAAAGTTATTAAAATTTACAACTGAATCAAAATTCTTTGGGCTCTATCTTTCTGAAGTGGAAGATTACCCTGTTTGCCATAATTGAGGTCAAATTCTTAGTTCCAAAGTTTTATTTTTATTTTTATATTCTATGGTATATCTATAAGATATACAGGTAGTCCTCATTTAGCAACCACAATTGGGACCGGCAACTCCATTACTAAGCTCTGCAGGTTGGTAAGCGAAAAATCATAATCGTGACAAGCTTATGACCTCACTTCCCATTCAGTCATTAAGCGAGTCACCATGGTCCTTAAGCCAAACATAACGTGACCACAACTTACGATTTTACTTCTGTGTTCTCCATTACAATGCGCGCCGGTTATAAAGTGCCTGAATAGCGATCACATGACCATGGGACACTGACAGTCATAAATGTGAGGATTGGTTATAAAGCTGTGTTGTTGTTTTTTACACTGTCGTAACTTCAAACGGTCTCTAAACAAGGCAGTTGGTAAGCGAGGACTACCTGTACTCTAAGGTATATCTCTGAAAGCTATATCTACAAGAAAAAAATAGCCCTGTGAAGAATAGCCACTCTTAATATAGCAGGATCTTTTCAGTTGGAGCCTATAGGCTTTGAATTGGATTGCTTGTGGACTTTTTGCAAACATACAAGTTGCTAAAAAAGGGTGAAAAATAAGCTCTCTTTGTCATGCTGATACCAGTAACGCTTTAATTGTTGATGAAATCAGCTCTTCTGTTGTTTTTTTGTTTTTTGTAAATGGTCCTGAAAAGCATAAGAGGAATTATAGGAATAATTCAGAATGTATCGATGGAGATTTGCACAAAGAACTACCTGTGTTCTTTCAGCTGTCAATAATAGGTTAAGCAATAAAATAATCCAAAGAAGTGTCTTCTGAATTTGATGCAATGAAACAATTACTTTTCCATCTATGTGCAGTTGGCTCTTTGGCATGGAATAAGTTATACCGTATTTTCCGGCGTATAAGACGACTTTTTAACCCAGGAAAATCTTCTCAAAAGTCGGGGGTCGTCTTATACGCCGGGTGTCGTCTTATAGGGCGGGTCACTTCCCCGCCGCACAGCTGATCCCCGGCGCACAGCTGATCGGCGCCGAGATTTTCCACCCGGGCCCTCCCCCCCCCCCAATACATCTCCAAGCTTTAGCAGAACAAACCATGGAGGAGGAAGAGGGTGGTGGTGATGATGGGAAGAGGTTTGAAAAAGCAGATCCAAGCGCAAAAGTTACTGAGTCATTTCAGCCTCCCTCCCTCTCGCTCTCTTTCCCTGGTGATGGATCAGTGCGGGGGTGTGTGTGTCCCACCCTCCGCTCCCTCCCGACCCCCCCCCCCCCCGCACTGATCCATCACCAGGGAAAGAGAGCGAGAGGGAGGGAGGCTGAAATGACTCAGTAACTTTTGCGCTTGGATCTGCTTTTTCAAACCTCCCCCCATCATCACCACCACCCTCTTCCTCCTCCTCCTTCATGGTTTGTTCTGCTAAAGCTTGGAGATGTATTGGGGGGGGAGGGCCCGGGTGGAAAATCTCGGCGCCGATCAGCTGTGCGCCGGGGATCAGCTGTGCGGGAAGTGGAGTTGCTCAGTACTCACTCAGCAACTTTTACGTTTGGATCTGCTTTTTCAAACTTCCCCCCATCACCCTCCTCCTCCTCCTCCTCCTCCTCCTCCTCCTTCATGGTTTGTTCAGCTAAAGCTTGGAAATGTATTCTTCACCCCTCTGCCTTGCCCAGGTAATTAAAGCTTTCTTTAAATCGTTAAAGCTTTCTCACCCCTCCCCCCCATATTCTCCTTCACACACACACCCCGCGCTGCTGCGCTTTGCATTACTACGGTATTCGCTTTCTACTCCGCTTCCCTGTTTCCTCCCTGCAGTTTTTTACTTTCTACTCCGCTTCCCCACCACACAGCTGATTGGCGTGGATATTTTCCACCCCGGGGCGGAGCAAGCTGCAGGTTTTGAAGAGCGGTAGTCTTATACGGCGAGTATATCCCAAACTCTGTATTTTAAGTGGAAAAGTTGGGGGTCGTCTTATACGCCCAGTCGTCTTATACGCCGGAAAATACGGTAATTAAAACTGCACAGAAATACTTGCTGGCATATCACTTAGATCAGTGCTTTCCAAACTGTGTGTCGCAACACATTAGTGTGTCACTACATAACCCAGAAGTGACGATGGCGCGTCGCCGGCGGCGTGCATGGCGGCGACGGCAGCAGTGCGCCAGCAGCACTTCCGGGTTTTACCGCAAAACACGAGGCCGCCGTCCACACTCCCGTGCACACCGCCATTGGTGTGTCGCCAACAGCGGGAGTTTGGAAAGCACTGACTTAGATTATAGACTCAAGCTGAAGTGGGCAAACTTTTAGGGCTAAGGGACAAGGGCTGCCAGGCCTAGGCTGCGGAAATCTGGGTGACCCTAGATGGCAGAAAAGACAGACAGAAAGTCTCTTTGTTGCCATCTAGCAGCTGCTGATTTTTGCATCCCAGATCTGGTAGCCATTTAGTGAACATAATTAGGATTTTTGAGGGCACACTGGGGTGGTTTCACTAAAGGCTGCCATATGCACAGAATGCAGCCTGACCAGAAAGAAAACTCTGAAGTTGCTCCCTAATATTCGCTAATAGCCTCAGGATCCTTTTGACTACTCTACCTTTCCTTTGTTGTTTGTCTGGGTAAGTGAGCCTCTTTCCAGCAAAATACCAGGCAGTGTCTCCCCCCCGCCCCGTTTTACTCTCCTAAGGCATTCTTGGACATTTTTAAAGACCCATTCTGAAGAGGATGTGGAGCTTGGTGTGTGAATGTAGGTATTTTTTCAAAAATCTATGTGAATTGTGCTTTTTTCTTCCAACAGATCTTCCTCAGAACTGTGATCCTAACATTCCCCTAGTTGCTCAGGAATTAATGAAAAAGATGATCCGTCAATTTGCAATTGAATATATTTCAAAAAATAGTAAACTGCAAGAAAATCGAAACGGTTCGTCATATGAAATGAGTCTGATACGTAAAGATATCCAAATGAACCAAACCGAAAATCCACTTCAGGAAGAACAAGATAGCCCTCTAGACCTCACTGTGAATCGAACACAAGAGCAGGATGCTCAGCAAGGTGATCACTTTGAGTTGTTCGTTTGATATTGTTGAAAATGAATGTTATCTTCTATCTGAAAACAGTGTTGGAAATTTTGTTACTGCTGATAACTTTCTCTTAGATTAAACTTGAGGTTAGAATGTCTGTTTTGAAAACCTAGAGATCACACAGAGTACATTTTACAACCATGGCTACGCCATCCACAAAAGTATGGATGTGAATTTAGTGTGTGCCTTCTTTCACTAAGCTCAGTGAATCTGCAGTTGAAACAGTTGGTGACTCTAGGGATGGGATGAATTGTTTCTGTATCTTTGAAGTAATTGCTGAAGCAGTAAAATCTCTGTTAAACACAGTTGCTACCATTTGGGAGCCAGTTCCTGCAGAGGTGATTGCCCCTTTCAGTGCATCCATTGGCTACACACCCTCTCCCTGACACCAGTGCAGAAATGTGCTAGATTGTCTGCTACCTTCCAGATCAGTGGCAGCATTTTACTGAATAGAGTGGTTGGGAAATGAAGGCTTCTCCTTCACTTCTGATTGGTAGGATAGCTCTTTTCTCTGACCTGAGGCTCTGCTCATGACAAGGGAACTAGATATTTAGGCTTTTGCTCCTGTACGTTTTTGCTCCTGTTAGGTCCAGCTCCCTGTTGCTAACTCCCCTGGATACACAACCCCAGCAAAGCAGCTGTAGAGAGCCTCATAGCCCATTGTATCAGATCCTGCAATTGCTGCCTCGAACGGCAAATTATTTTTAAGATAAAAGGGGAATGTTGTACAACCAGTCCTGATTTGCTTCTCTGAAATCATGCATTCAACTGCTTAGCTCCCTAGATGCTCTTCTGGCAAGTAGTGAGAATCATTTAGGTGTCTGCTGATGGACAGTAGCCAACAACGCTAGAAGCAAGTGGCAGATTACAAGACTGAGCTACCATACTACTGCTAAATGGGCTGTCAATACAAGATTTCTCAGCCATGATTCACAAAGTAGTTGCAAGCATCCACCTTTCCAGGAACTTTTCCTTTGGCAAGATGGTAAAAAATCCAAAGAAAGAAAATGGAAGACAATGTGGCCACTGTGTTAGTCATACTCTTAGATAGAGTATTATAAGAATCTGCAGCCTGTATCTCTGCTCAGTCTTAATGCAGTCTGTCATCATCTGAATTCATGACACACAAAGACTTTGGCCACAGGATTTTCAGGTGCTAAAATAGCTTTTATAGATAATTTATGAGATGCTTATATTTTCTGACAAGGTAGCTCAGATTTGAATTAAATTTGGAACATGACAGCATACAGTTTCAAATCCTTCAGGATTCATTGTTTGACATTCAAATGTCTGCTAAAATAAGACTGTTACAATGTTGCAGCTGCCATTAACTCCAGATAAGTCTCTTGTGAGTTTAAAGCATTGAAAGATTGAACATGAGCAGATTGCATTTGGTAGAGGCTACTACAGCTTGTTCCTCACTTGTTCCTATCAAGTATCTCTTGAAAACATTGTCAGGGAGACAGATTATCTTTGCTTATTAAGCAGGTTACTTGCACCTCATGGATAGCTAGAAAACTTCACTTTATGTATACATTTCTTTTCCATATGTAGAAGAAAGAATTATTATTTAAAATAGAAAGTTTTGTTTTTCTTTCAAACTATGAAATGTTATGATAGAACTCCATGTAATTAATCTGTTTACTCACTTAACACTGCTGGGTTGTTGTTGTTTTTCCTTTTAAGTGCTTTGGAGTAAAACCACAGAGCTTTTCAGTGCAACCTGACCATCAGCAGAAATGACCATTCCACCTTGTTCTGATGAGTCAGCTTTACCTTAGGAAGTCTGTTTCAGACAAACTATCCCATCTTGCTGATATCAGTAGATGTGTATTGTTGCAAAGAGGATTTCCTGCTGAGCACTGAACACCTTTCCTCATTTGTAATCTCCCTATCAAGAATTGTTTAAAATAGGGACCAGGAGAACAAACATTCCAGCAAATTGCCACCTGCTGGTCATCAAGGGTGAAGTAAGTGTTGCAATCGACACCCTTTCTCAGAGTGTGGAGGCTGTAGGGGCCTGGATGGGGCACAACAGGCTTCAGCTGAACCCTGGTAAGACGGAGTGGCTGTGGATTGATGGCCTCTCGATTTCCAGGAAGTTGTCATCTTTAACTCTGGATGGGGTGGCACTGCCCCGTTCAGATTCAGTACGGAACTTGGGGGTCCTCCTGGACTCATGACTCCTGCTCGAAGAGCAGGTGGCAGTCGTGGCCAGGAGGGCCTTTGCACAGCTTCGGGTTGTGCGCCAGTTGCGCCCCTTCCTGGATCAGGAGGCCCTCCGAACAGTCACTCATGCCCTTGTCATCTCCCATATAGATTACTGCAACACGCTCTACATGGGGCTACCCTTGAAGAGTATCCGGAAGCTTCAGCTGGTTCAGAATGCGGCTGCACGGGTAGTTCTGGGTGATATAAGATCAGCACATGTAACACTGCTACTCCGTGAGCTGCATTGGGTGCCAGTTTGCTTCCGGATTCAATTCAAGGTGTTGGTTATCACCTTTAAAGCCCTACATGGCATGGGACCAGGGTATCTGAGGGACCGTCTTATCCCGATCACATCTACCCGCCCCACCCGATCATGCAGGGAAGGCATGCTTCGGATCCCATCATCAAAAGAATTCCATCTGGCGGGGTCTAGGAGGCGTGCCTTCTCTGCGATAGCACCCGCCCTATGGAATAACTTGCCCCCTGAGACGAGACGGGCGCCCTCGCTCCTGGCCTTCAGGAAGTCCTTAAAGACCTGGCTCTGCCGCCTTGCCTGGAATGAAGGAACTGATAGTTCCTCCTGGGGGTGGTTAGCTTAGCAATATCCTCCTTTTAAGAACATACCATCTCTTGGATTTGGATTTTTTATTTTTATAGTAGCTTTTAAATGTATAGTCTTTTTAACTTTTTATATATTCTGATTGTAAACCGCCCAGAGTCTACCATGGTAGAGATGGGCGGGGATAAATTCAAATAATAATAATAATAATAATCAAAGAAGCTCTTGCCCATCCTCCTCCTCCTGGTTCCTCAGATGGGCAAATTGAGGCTTGGCACACTTTAGGACTCTGGAGATTGAGCTTCTTGGAATTGGAAAAGGGACAACCTAAAGATGGCTCCTTCCTGTGTTGGCAGTCTCTCTGCTAATCCACTTTTAGGAGGGGATATAGTTTCCCTACGTGCTGTCCAATTCATTTATGATATCTGGGAATTTTTAAAAATGCATCAAAGTGTGATTTGCAATTATAAAAATGTACGATTCCCTTCTTTTCATTCAATCCTAAATAAAGTAGACTGGAAAATAAAGGCACGTATGCATTTATTGTTTGGGAACTCTATGTGCCAGTAATGGTGTTATTATCAAATAGCCAAGATTTCTGATGCCTACCAAAGTTTTTTCCCCAATCCTAATACATTTCCCTTATTATTGTGGAGTTAACTTTTTGAACCCCTAATTGTATTTGAGCTCAAATTTTTGTACTGTTCCAACATTTTTATAAATTTCATACCTAGGTACCAGAATACCTTTTAATTCCGCTGTTTCCATTTATGCCTGCCCAAATTCTAAACGTTTGTATGCGTGTTTGCAATTTCTTACTGTGTTTGAATTTTTTCTGTTAAGTTTTCTTAGCAGTATATTTGAAAGAGAAGGTAAAAACACGTATAATAATACATGCGTTCTCTGAATATAGGAACGCATCCAAGAAAATATGCAGCTTCACATCTTAATGTAGTCTCACAAACTAAAAAGGTTGAATATGTTCAGTAGGGAAGGGAAAAGTTGACGACGAAGCCATGTTTTACAACCCAGACCTGCCCTTGAATCCAAACATCTTATATAGATCATATACATCATTCATATTAGTTGGGTTTGAATCCTATTTTTAGTTGTTGTTTTTAATTGTGATCAAAGGTGAGATTCAAAATCAAAATAGGCTTGAATGCATAATCATATGTAAAATAAGTTATAGAATACTGTCAACTAGATTTAATGTTATGATTTAATTGCATATTAGACTAATTGGAGTTATTTAAATTGTATATCTTATTTAATTGAAATTATGTAAAGAATGGCTTAGATGATTTAAATTGTTTTGGACCATATGCACACATGAATACACTATTTTTAAATTTTCCTTCTAAGTCCTAGTTGTCAGAAAAGAATATGAAACATAGAAACAAAGTTCTCCTCACAGCAATGTTTATTTCCATCAAAGGAAAAGGAGGTGAAATACTTTGTATAGAAAATCCTCATTTCTGCTACATTGCAGAAATTGATTATACATTATTGTAAGAATTTGTTCCATATAGTCACCTCAAACAGAATAGAATTTTTTCCTTGAGTTGTCATTTGGTAATACCAGGAATTAAAAATAATGGAAACTTATTAGACTGTGACTTAATAAAAGATTCTAATTCATTATTAATACCTGACATTTTAGGAAGATATTTTTTATTTTCTGATTAAATTAATCTTCTTGAAATTAAGGCGTCATCTTGATCACCAAAGGGCCACTTTGAAAAATGAGAAATACTTACAATTCTTGGCTATGGGATTTTTTTAAAAAGGATCTCTGCATCAGTGGATAATTGGTCCTGTTTTAGGAAAGAGCCATTTTTCATTGTGTGCCTGTTGCTTAGTCTTTGAGTTACCACTGTGTAATGCTGGTTGTTAAAGGTATCTAATTATAGTTATATCTCCCAGTGCTTTTGTTCTAAGATACAGCATTCCACATGAGCTGAGCATTACACTTTGAAATATTCCCCTGTTGGAATATTCCCGCAAGCAGAACTATACTTCTAAATCCTGGAATTGATGTTTACTGGTCAGGAAGTTTTTAAATACAGGAAATTGTTCAGAAATGGCACAATCTTGTTCTAATCTGAAGTAATTCAGATTCTACAATGTCATTCATTAATCTACTTAGTTTTTAAGTGCTCCTGCTACCAGCAAGAACAAAAAAGTCAAAAGGGCCAACAGTTTCACAATTGATGTTATAGCATCACCTCCAGGCACCTGCAGTCTTCAGAGACTAGTTGAAATAAAAAAATAGTGGGTGCTTGTAATATTAGTGCTGGCATCATTCATGAGCTTCTGTTAGATTGATGCATAGCATGAGAGTGTCTTAGTAATTGCCCTTTGTCATTTTGTTGTTGATAATAGCATGAGTCTGTTTTTTAATCTTATGTTTCATTTTTATGATAGGGGATGGAGTGCTAGATCTCTCTACGAAGAAAACAAGCTTGGAACAGTCACAATATGATGGGTCGTGTTCTGAAAATTCATTGTCTGGGTAAGCATGACAAGCATTACTCTGCTTTATTTTAAAGGGAGTAAGTGGAAGTAAGGCTTAAACGTGAAGATTTTTTTGTAATCAACTTGTGTAAAATGTATGTTGACACACTCTTCTTCCTTGCTTATGCCAGGGTTTCACTCATAATTGTGTGTTTGTGTATAACTCATATAATTCATTTTGTGTTTTTCACTTTTTTCTGTTAAAGAAAAGTTATCAGAACAATCACCAAACTTCAGTTCATGTTCCTAAAAATAAAATAAAATAAAATGCTTATGTACATAATGCAATTAGGAAACTAAGTAATAGAAGAAAATATGAGTTTAAACCTTTCCCATTGGAAAAAGAAAAATATTTTACATTTTAGTAGATTTTGACAGTTAGAAAAAAGTTAAAGCAACTATAATTTTAGTGCACCCTAAAAAGAGAGAGCTCTTGCATTTTGATTTTACTGTGGTATGTGGTGTCATGCTGCTGAGATACCATTTATGAATGGTTAATGTGCTGCTGTAATAAATATTTACAGAAATTACATTGAAGTAACATATGTTATAATTCTGGCATCTTTCCAGTCGTAACAGTCACTTATCATTTGTGCAATAGAATTATTCCTTTGCAAAAAAAAAAAAAAAAAACCAGAAAAAACTGCTTGCATTACGTATCTGTCTTTCCCTCTCCCCCTACTAGTCACACACACTTCTAACTTTACTGGAAATTAGAAGTAGTATTTAGGACTTTAATTGCATTAAAAAAACCTACTTGGATGTTTTAAGGTTTTTTTTAATAGTTATAAACAACGTTTCTATAAGGGGGTTGACTCTTTTATTACTTGTTTAGCGGTAACGTCACGTTTCTACTAACAAAACTCCTTTAGGATGGGGACATTCAGTGGATGTTAGATTGTGAAAAGAGAAGTTTTAAGTGTTACTCTGCGAGCATCTGTCAGAAGGGAATTGAAAACAGATGAGAAAGTTACCAAATCCTGAGCTAGGATTTAAAGTTCTTGGAAGGGCTGCTCTAGAAGCTGGGCTATCATTTTCTCACATGGTCCTACCAGAACTCTAACTTTTGCTATGGTAATCAATAGCTACCACAACTCAAAGCCTTAAGAGTGTCAGAAGCAGTGATGTTACCTAAGCAAGGAGTATAATAAAGGAGTGGACCCTTCCCTTCCATAGCTGTGTGAGAGTCTCTCATGCATCAGTTCACCATCGTTTCATTCCATCCATCCAGGAGACTCCACAGACACAGAGAGGACTTTGTGGAAAGAAGTGCTGAGTTTGCAGATGGTTTGCTCTCAAAAGCCTTGAAAGACGTTCAGTCCGGAGCACTGGACATTAATAAAGCAGGCATCCTTTATGGCATACCTCAAAAAACTTTACTTCTCCACTTAGAAGCCTTACCAGCAGGAAACCCTGCGCTCTTTAAAAACAAATCTCGAGATTTCAAGGACACCTGTTCTTACAAGGACAGTCCAGAGACTTGTGCTGTGCTGCAAAAAGTAGCCTTGTGGGCAAAAGCTCAAGCAGAGCGCACAGAAAAAAATAAACTTAGTCTACTTGAAACCTCAGAATTAAGATTCCCAACAGCTTCCAATTACCTCCACCAGTTAACTTTGCAAAGAATGGTCACTCAGTTTAAAGAGAAAAATGAAAGCGTACAATATGAAATGTCAGCTCCAGCTGTACAATTAAAAATTCCTCAGCTAAGGATCAGTGCTGTTCCCAAGCAGCATGAGAATGCTGGACTTCTGGATGTCATGTACCACGTTTCCAAAACCTCATCAGTCTTAGAAGGATCAGCTCTTCAAAAATTGAAAACTATATTCCCCAAACAGAGCAAAGTGGAATGTTCTGCATCCGTAACTCCCTCAAGTCTGGACACCTATTTTCTGCATGGGGACCTCTCTCCTTTGTGTCTTAATACTAAGAATGGCATTGTCGATGGCACCTCCGAATCCACAGAAGACGGCTTAGACCGTAAGGATAATAAGCAGCCCAGGAAAAAACGTGGTCGCTACCGGCAGTATGATCATGAAATAATGGAGGAAGCTATCGCAATGGTAATGAGCGGAAAAATGAGCGTTTCCAAAGCACAAGGAATCTATGGGGTACCTCACAGCACTTTAGAATACAAAGTTAAAGAGAGATCTGGAACTCTGAAGACGCCTCCGAAGAAGAAGCTCCGATTACCAGACACTGGGCTGTTCAATATCACAGATTCAGGGACTGGCACCTGCAAAAACAGCAGCAAGCCTATGTAGTTTAATTTGTTAGAAACTTTGTGTGTGTGTGTGTGCGTGCGCGTGTGCGCACGCTGTGTGTAAGCATATACGCGGGAGAAACAAATGTTCACTTAGACAGAAGAAATGAAATTTTACAGTTCAGAAACCACATACATGCCTTTTTGAAGAATAATTTTATTCAGGGTTTTCACTGTGGACAAATGATAGAATTGATCACAATTGTGATAGTTTGTATTTAATATAATCCTTGTACAAATAAGTGAAAAATATTCAGGTTTTATTTAGTCGTCATTAGCATAAAATGTTGGGAACAACATCTATTTGTCATGTGAAATATTACTTTTTACTGATGAAGATTGACCCTAGCCATTCAGTAATCCATCTTATTAAGGAAATACATGATTCGTGCTTTTAGGACATTTATCCTCTCAAAATATTTTCAGAAGCTGCTCGTAACTGAAAATAAGCAAATCAAGGGAAGAGGACAGTTCTAGTTTCTTAACTGTGGAAACTGATATGAAGTATTAGTTAAAGCTAGACAATGGAAAAGAAAGTACATCAGAGCCTAACATTGGATATAAAGTAAATATTTCATTTTTAAAAGCGTGTGTTAGGAATAAAACTGGGTTGTTAAAATGTTATTGTTGGTTTAGCAAGAAATTGGTGTTTACAAAATATATGCTTGTGAAAACTGACAAATTTAGTTGTAGCTATAGAATAACTATTAAACGAGATGGAATACTAAAGGCATACATAACATGGTTTTCCTTTAGTATGGAAAATAAGCTAACTTGTAAGGGTTGAAGAAGAAAGTTGGAATGCATATTAGAGCATGTTTCATAATGTGCACAGAATGAGCTTGAGAATGGTTATTTTGATTTAAGTGTGCTGGTAGTTAGTTGGTTTTATGACTACTTACATTTATTTAAGGATTGTTTAACACTCCTACTGAAAAACCTCACTATAACAGTAATGTCTTTGCTGCTGTGACATTTCAAACCTTTTTCAGTTTATCAAAATGAATATCAGGTTTTCATTTTGGTGGGCCGATACATCATCATTTTGCTAATAACCAAATCTGCAGTTCAGGGTCTTGATAGAATTACCGATGAAAAAAACAGTAAAACTGTTTTGAACTTTCAGTACTAGAAATTCTTTGTATATTTACTATTTGGAAGCTGGGCATTTCATTTTAGATATATATAGATATATATATAGATATAAAAAAACTTTTCATAGAAACTCAGAGGACAGTTCTTTATATTACAGTTTTTAAATGATCTTCAGATAACTCATAATTGGGAATGATCCTTCTCACAGAGAAAATCCAGTAGGGTTCATAAACAAATGTGCTCTCCTAGTAGGTGTGCTCATGGACCTCCCAGCTTCAAGGAGATTCAGAGGTTTGCATGCACTTGTATTCCTGGGCAACTGCCCTCCTTATTCAAGTTATATAAGCTCTGGCATTTGTGTTAACTTGATCAAGTATCTGTGTAGGGGTGGGAAGAAATTCAGAAAAACAAACAGATTCTTGCAGTTCCTAAGGTGAGTGAGTGATTGATTGATTGATCGTTCAGTCAGTCATAGGACTCAATGCATCTTTAGTTAGGGAGAAAAGGGAGCAATATATTTCTCTGGAGCTCTACAGCAATTTCACTGTGTGTGAGCAATTGTTCACTAGAAGGATCATACTCATTTGATTTTATATACTACATACCTTTGGTGTCCTTTCCCACCATATCTACATATGAATGAAGACATCCATTTTTCATTGAAAAAATTAGATTTTTATGGGGAAGGTTAAGATTTCCAAAAGCATTACCTTTTTCCCATATAGGATGACTGAATATGTTTAACCTACATTTAGTATAAGAGTTCATTATTTAGATTCTGTGAATTATACCATCTACATTCACATTTGATACTTTTTGAAACGTCATTCAGCTCAGTTGGTAATTTCAGAATAGACTAGGAAGGTTGGGGTTACTTACAGAATGAAAGCAACACAACCATGGAATCAGTTCATCAACTATTTAGATGATCTGTGCTGAATCTTCTTCAGCTCAACTGCATGGGAAACAAGTCCTTCAAAAATAAAAAGTTGTACCACAGATGAGATTATCATTTGTCAAGGTCATCCTTAATTTTAAAGAACTAAGCCATATTTTCATCAGGATTAAAATTATTCATTAATTATATATTTCCCCAATAGAAAACAAGATTTCAGGTTTTACTTGGAGGACTGCTAGGACCTGTAGTTCATTGCTTCATATATGGACTTGGGATACAAAGCTTTTCCATCCAACTTCCTGTTGCAACTCCTTATTTCCCCCCATACCTGTTCCTGAAGGTTATGAGATGAGAATAGGATAAGCAGGTAGGGTGGGAGAATGCACCCATTCAAGAGTGGGACCTGCTCCCAGTCTTTTTTTTTTCATGTTTCAGACAATATTAAATTCATGTCTATATCAAAGACAAGTTGCAGTACTCTTTTAATATCATTTATATGGTGGCCTGACCAAAAAGTAACAGGATTCATAAAATCAGGGATCATTTTGCTATTGACTTTAACAGTGGTAGTTTTGTATGTAATATTATAATTAATTTTCAGCATTTTCGTACTTGTATTTATTTTTGGCCAGAAATAGTATATTAAAATATTTTTTGATAGTTTGTAGATAATGTTCAACCTGTACGTTTTAAAAAGAAACGTTAATTATTTCTAACGAATAGGCTGAACCTTTGATTATACAACTGAGGAAAGGCAGGGAAATACATTAACTCCCCCCACATCCGCCCCAATGTATCCATTTAAAAGGCTATTTAAATTATAATTTTGAAGTACTTTTCAAATTCAGTTACCAGTCACTACTTAGAAATTGACACGTTTCTGAAAATTCATATTTCAGTAGACTTTTAAATGAAGGAGAAAGCAAGCCCTACTTGCTTTCTACTTATTTGAATGTTTCTCAAGTATTTTATATTAAAAAAAGAAAAAAAACAGTGCCTCTGTTTTTAGAACTACTGCTCAGTAAATTGTTTAAACCATTTCTGGTAGCTATTGACTATTTTATATTAAATTAAATTGTATAATAACTTTAGTGAGACTGATTTTTTTTAGTTGTTTACAGTACAAATACCTGTATTTGTGTTTTGTTTTTGTTTTTGTTTTAAATTGCAGTATTTCCATTGTTGCAGTAATTTAGTAAAACTCTGTGGCTGCCTTGATTTTTGACAGATTTTGTTAATAACTGATATCTAGGCAATTAGTTCTATTTATGCATAAATCAATTGCACTATAATTCATGAATTATTTATTACAATATTTTCTAATGAATTCCATGTATTTGTCTTGTGTTGTACATGTACTGTAATTCTGTTTCCTCTTTGTGTTGTTATATTTCCAGATCTGATTGTATGAATTTGTTAATGTGTTTCTATGTTGTAATTTTTAGTAAAGCACTTCAATGCTTTTGCACATAAATTTACAACACTGATGTGTGATTGATTGGTCATTCAGTAAAAGAAAAATACTTCATGTTGGCTTATTTGATTTACTCTGGGCATAATTTTATTGGTAAAATGACAGTGCAGACTGAACCATAAAGCAGAAACTAATGATACCAGGAAAGATATTTAATAGATAAAGTGCTACTCTTTTGCACATCCACACATTTCTTTGTGCAGGGAGACTTAATGGATTGTGCCCATGGTTTGTTAGGTTTAAGGGATTGTAGCATTATAAATAAATCGTGTTCCATCAATTCTCATTTGTAGACTTCACAGTTCAAATGAACCTCAGTTTCCAGGACTTCAGAATTGTGTGTATTTAATTGTACAAAATATATTAATAAACACTGATTCCATTTAATACCTTTATAATTTTCACTATCATGTAGGAAAAGATTACAAAGTTTAAACTATTGGTACATTGGTACTATTGGTACATGTGTACTGCAGTATATGCATGTCTGCTAAGTGTGCACTGAGGTTCAGTTTTATATAAAGGAACTATAAGGACATTTTGGCAAAAGGCTCAGCATTAAATCAAAAAATGCATTATGCATTTTTTCCAGAGTGTATCACTATTTGCTTTCCACAATCTTTTTCACTGAGAAGATGCACTTTTTCAAAGTCAATCCTTACTCTTTGATACCCTGATAATATGGAATGTGCCTTTCCTCTGTACTCCTGATTATTTGAAACGGGGGGGGGGGGGGAAATAAAAATAATTTTAGGCATATGTATGTAGGAAAGCTACTTACGTAATTTAACTGAAAGCTTTTTCCCCCCAAACAAATCTAATTTGATTCGCTGACTAGATTTTATTGAGTATATCCTGAAGCCAAGATTACCTTGCAAATATATTATTTTAGAATAACCTGGTTTCGGGCAGCAAGAACTAATGCTAAATAAATGGGATATGTAAGAGAAGAACAAGAACTTGTTTTTGCTAATATTTTAATAAGTTATTTGCCAAGATAATTGAAATGTTATTTTCAATTAGGTAATATTTTTAGGGAACAGACAACAAACGGAAGTGTCAGTCCCTTCTTTCTTTGAGAAATTATCTCTCTCAACTGAGATTCCACACAATAGGCCCTATTCCTAGTTTCAGAGCCTGCATAGAAGGAACTCAGTTAAAAGATAACGGAGGCAAGTATGAAAGAGAAGTGGGAAGAGGTTGGAAATACAAAAAAGAACACACTGCACTGGTACTCTCAATCCTTTATCTTGGTGTTAAGTCTTAGCACTGGTGGCCAGGAGTGGGGTTGGACAGGGTAACTTAACTGCCTTTCCCAGTGCAATTAAGCATCAGAGTAGTAGTAGTACCTATTCTAGCAAGTAAATCTTAATAAAGATTGTGAAGGGACAGATCATGTGTTACTGAAGGTCACCTTCCATAATAAAATCCCTGCATAATGTGAACAGGGTAACTCCATGTGCAGAGTTAATAGCAAGAT
Source organism: Charina bottae (assembly GCA_023362775.1). NCBI lineage: Eukaryota > Metazoa > Chordata > Lepidosauria > Squamata > Charinaidae > Charina > Charina bottae. The sequence continues at coordinate 11,044,413 of JALMGJ010000019.1, forward strand.
TTATCATCTTTGCCTCTAGTGTTTCTACCAAATTGTTTCTCTAACCCCACTTTGTAGGACTCTTTGTGGTCAGTACTTCCATTGCAAAGAAACTTACTGTGTAGATGAAGTTGCCTGTGAAGGATCACATCATTTCACCATCTAAATGCCTGTTGTATCATCAGATTAGCAGTGGCTCATCAGCCATGGAGAGAAGCCTGAGACAATTTAGCTTGAGATAATGGATCAGTCTTTACATGGATTTCCAGAGACATAGGATTGCTGTTAGATCTTTAATTCCCTGCATGTTAATTGGCTTCTTCAGAAAGGCACAAATCACAACAGTCATTTCTTTAACTTCAGTTAGACAGGATCCCTGATCTATTACTATTATGTGGTTGTAATTTTGGAGTATATTTATTTCACTTTATTGTTGGGCTAACAGAAAGCTGTGGGTGGAGTTACTCAGAAGAGTAGAACTATGCTGTGCAACTTGTGAGAGGAAGCTAATATTTGTGTTAGATGATATAAAATAATATGTGTGCATATTAGATCAATATCCTCCTTCCCCTTGCATCTCATGAAGTTAGAGCTGTAATGACTAAATCTAGAAGATTTAATACTGTAATAAGAATAGTGTGTCATGTTCAGAGTTTGGTGATCTGTTTTAAATACATTACTTTTCTGAAACAGAATTATATATTGCTACATTTAAGAGTATTGATAGGCATTAATATTTGAGGTTGCATTATGCAATTTTTGTTCTTAAATCAATATTTACTTTTTGTTATGAACAATTTTCAGTTTGAATTAATGACTTGGTAAGTAGTAACAACTTTAATATTTTGCAGTTGGAATATTTCAAGCAGTAGGTGTTGTAGGTGAAATCTTAGTTATATCTAACTCTGCATTGATTTACTTCTAGAGGGAGATACACATATACACACAGTATATATAAATATGTAAATGCTGTGTATAGTTTTTTTGTAAACTAAAATATGCAGACCTCTATGTTATTGACTAAGTATTATAGTGGCTTTCAGGTGGCAGCTATGCCAATATATATATTTATACTTATTTATTTATATTTATTTATATTTATATATTATAGTTTGTTAACCTTGTTCTTCAGGTTCCTGGGAAGCCCACTTGGGTTAAATTCCAATTATACACAAGAAAAGGAGGACAGGAAGAATAAATTTGTGGCAAACAGTTAAAAAGAAAATTATTCTCCAAGAAGATGGCCTAGTGGTTTCAATTAATCCTTTCAAACAAATTTTTGAAGTTAGTAGAGGACAGCACTGGGTCTGTGTTTTAAGCAGGTTTAGAAAGACTAGACAAGAGACAGATGAAGTGAAGCACATTTAATTTTCATTAATTTAATAAGAGAATTAAATACATCAATTTGCTTAATTGTCTAGTTGTCCTCTATAATAAATTAAGGCATAAAAGGAAATTTATTTATTTCTTGAATTTATAACACCGCCCCATCTCCCCCAAAGGGGACTCTTTTTATAAAAAGAAATGCTTTTTATTCCATTGTACTTTCATAGAAAAGCTTCAAAATGACATTTACTCTATACATGTACTCCTTCCAAATCCTAAATTTCATTATTAAATATAAGGGGCTACTCAACAAACTTTCAGTCTCCTCTACAAATATGACACTTAGGTACAAAATTGTGCCTTGTACATATGCTGTCACCTCCATGCTGTGTATATGTATAGCCCAAAATGTACTTTTAGGGTACATGGGATTTCTTATTTTAAAGTATTTATATAAGAGATTTGCCATGTAAGAAGCAATCTAAATCCCTGTTGCTTTCAGTATAATTTGTGTATGACTAAAATATGATTAGGATCACAATCATAATGTCTTTATTATTTAAATAGTTTGCAGTTTTAAAAAAATATTTCCATAGTTGCTGTTGAAGTAGTAAACAGAGGATGCTATTGAATGCATTACATGGAGAAACCCATCTTGCTAAACATTTTTTAAGTTCTTTCTTTTTCTTTACAATGCATTTACAAACCTTGAGTGGAAGTGTAACATTTTTAATAAGCTTTGAATGATACCATATTTTCATTAGTTTTTATCATATGTTCCATATTTAATTGTAATTTACTTTTTGTTTCGATCTGCTTTTTGTTTTCAGTTCAAGTACAGCTGCTGGTGCAAAACTAGAGGAAACAACTAAATTGGAAAGAGGAAACTCTACTCTAAACAAGGTGTTGGCTTCGTTATGCTCGTATCATTGGCATCAGATTTTAGCCATGTTGAAATTTTTCATCCAAGAATCATGTTATTCAGGTTGCAATAGCCAACTGCCTTACCCTAAATATTCTGAGAGAGAGGAAGATGAGGTGCGTACTCCAGGCTTCAGTTGTGATGACCACGTGCTGATGAAAAGATGCTGTTTACAAAATGTAAGACCAAATAAGGATTGCTTGACATGCCACTCAGTGGCCCCTGGGTATGTTAACACAGTGGTGAACAAAGGAAATTCTCTACTTTGCAATCTTCATGGGTGCTGTCCCAAACAACTACAACTGCATAAGAACCATTCTACCAGAGCAGAGTTGTATACATACCTCTTTTCAAGAGGGCAAAAGGTTAACAAGGGTACTCGAGGCCGCAGCCCTTCACCACCTCCATTGTCTCCTGTGGAAACTGATGGGTACAATTCTCCGAAGGAATTGGCTGAAGGTTCTCTAGCTTTAAATAACAGACTTGAAAAAAGTTGTAACCAGCCTCCCTCTCTCTTTCCCGCTGAAAGAAGTTCTATACACAAACAGAAAGATCAAACATACATTGCAGAAGCGCCCAATAACCTGCAGGAAGGCATTCAAAGTGTGAATCAAGAAAATAGCCTTATAATTTCTGATAAGCTTGAAAAGGTTGAAAATGCTGATGCGTTTCAGGATTTAATGGATCGAATCAATGAGAAATTGAAATCAATAGAAACTACTGATACAGAAATACTTGCAAAGTTACCTAAGAGTGACGGGAGAACAGAAGCTGATACTAAATTACGGAGCTTCATTACATCTATTTTACATGATGCTAAGGCAAATGATTATAATTTTACAGAGTTACTGAACCAACACGATAAGGAAATGGAAAATAAAATTATCCAAACAAGATTTCGCAAACGACAAGAAACTTTGTTTGCAATGCATAGTTCTCCCAATTCATCTCTATTTAGACGACAGTCTTTGCAAATCAAAAGAGAGTTGGCTAGCCTTGATGAAACTTTCTTAAGAAAAAAGGCAAATTCACAGAGAAAAGTTAAAAAACATACAAAGAATCACAATTATACTACATTAAAAGAGCTTGATTTGCAAAGAAATGAAAATAAAGAGGAGCCATTTTCTCCTACTAAGTCCAAGCCTTTGCCACTCTGTCAAGAAGAAACAATAGAACTACCTCTCATCAGTTCAGAAACCAATTCTGATTTTGTGGCATTTTCAGCAAGCAGCTCTACAACATCTCAAACCATTTTGGCTAAAACACATGGAAACTGTGGAATTGAACTACATGTGGATCCAGTTGGAGATAATGATAGAGGCCAGGAGAGGACCAGGCATAATATTTTCTCTCCTAGGTGGTGCTCTTTGTATGTAACAAACAATTTTTTATTAAAAAAAACCACAAAATCAAAATCTCCTTCTAGCATGGAAAGGGATAAAATGCTCAAAGATTTTCAAGCTAAGACATGTAGCAGTGAAAATATAAATCAGATTATGCAGAAAACCAATCTACATGTTGTTGTAGAGCGTTTGGAAGATACAATAAATATGACTCAAAAGGCGACAAAGCCCATGTGTAATGGCTATAAAATATTGGGCAAAATGAAAGATGTTCACAAGTCTGATGCCAACAATAAATCTAAAAGTGGCCTTCTTATTAGCATGAGTGAAACTGGAAGTAAGGGACAATATGTGTTATCACAGAGTCATTTACCATGTAGAAATAGTAACAAAAATGAATGTGTGCCAAAAAAAGAAAACGTATCTTATGAAGAATATGAAAGATTTTTGAAGCCCTCAACTTTAGATTCAAACATGTTGACGTTGAATAAGGAGGAGTCACAGGGAAATTCTCATCCGAGGGATAATTCATCAACACTGAATTACACCAGTCCTATAAAACTTATGTTCCTTTCTGAGATTAATAGCAGTGAAGGAGTGAAGTACACACTAACCTCTGTAAATGATTCATCCAAATTAAACATTGATCTTTATTCTCTTCAGCAGAAAACAAACAAGCTGTTGGCAAAACAGTTGGAGGCAAAGGATTCTGATGAAAAAGCTTCTATTGATGAATGCAGTTGTAATGGAAATATAGATAAAAATGAAGTGAGAACTGGTTTTTCTACAACAGTTGCCACTGAAACCAATCCTAAGCCTAAGGAAGACCCTGTGGAACAAGGCGGCAGTGGATCCTCCCTGAAAAGAAAACCTGGGAGACCCAAAAAAATTGGTCCTCAAGTTGTGAAACAAATTAAGCGACCGATTGGACGACCTCCCAAACCAAAAGTTGATGTGGCTGAAAATGGTAGTGATAGGAGGGATTCCATTAGTGCTGCGAAAAATGCCAACTCTAACACAGAATGCTTAGAGGAGGATAACATTTACAAAAACATTACAGTGACCGTCGTATTTGGACGGTCACGAAGGACTAAGAGGTGCGTTTCAGAAGGTAGCCTAAATATAATTAAAACTGTTCCAGGACCTCGCAGCTACTGCAGTGTTGTACGTGACCCTGATCAAATGCTACAGAGCTCAGATGCCAGGAACAATTTGCCAAAAAATAAAAGTATGCAATATTCTACAACAGAAAAGACCTCTGCATCTGGCTATGAGTACGTTAGACCACTAGAAAGCAGCCCTGTGCTACCATCCCATTGCAGCAATATCAGACCAAACCAGAAGCCTTTAAATATAATTAGAAAACCTGGTAGGCCAGCAAAAGTAAAAATATCTGGCATATCAGTGACTGTTAATCAGATTTCATCTCAGGAAAGAAAAGTGTGTATCAACAGCTGCCTGCCTCCCTTGGAACAAGACGCTGTGTCAGGAAGAAATGAATCGTCTAAGAAGGATGCTAAGCAATGCAATAAAAGAGATGATTTTAAAAGCCTTTGGAATGATGAAGCGGGGAATTTTTCACCCAAGATTATCATTGCTTCAAAAAAGTCTGAAACTCATTTGAGACACTCTTTTAGAAGACCATCACTGCCTTTTTTACATTCATTAGCATCTTCTAGCTCATTTTCTTGTAAACGTGCCTTTTTACATAAACCATGTAAACTCTGCTTGAGAAATGGTAAAGATCACAAAAAAAAGCATTCAAATACACCACCCAAACATACCTCAATAAATATAAGTCCTGACAATGCAAAAAATAGTTCTGAGAATAGTGGATCCAGATCCATTAGTGAAATGACATTGGATCCCATAATTTCATCCAATTCCCTTAGATGGTGGGATCCTTCCATTTCTAATGATTCTTTGTTAAAAGAACTAAACAGTAGATATGACCAGATAACTAAGACCTGGTTGCATGTGAAAGGGGAAGAATATGAGAAATGTCTGTTTGATGGAGCATGCCATATTGAACAAGACGGTAGCATTAAAGTATCAAATCCTTTGGACTCCTGTATTTTGGAACTGGAAAATTCACCTATAAAAATGCTTTTCCAGAAAAAATGCAATATAGATGAACTGTGTGCATGGTTTATGCAAACAACAGAAACACAATCACTATCACTAGTCAGAAAAGCAAATGCTCGTAATCCTTTTGAAGTAATTAGTACAAGGCAGTTTAAAATGGGAACAAGACAATATGATTGTAATACTAGTCCTTTGAGAAAGCACTTTAAAAAATTTGCACTGTCCACACCTTCAAAATCAACAGGAAAGTTGCAGCTTCTACATAAAATAGTCAGATCTCAAGTTTTAAGCAGGAAGCATAGCTTCACCTTAGCTAAATTAAGAACCAAATTTGAGAGCTTGCAACATGACCGATGGCGACAAGTGAAAAAACTGTACAATCATGGAACAGCTGACTGGAAATCAAAAAAGAGAAACTTGCGATTCTTCTGCCAAAGTCAGTGTTTGACTAATGCAAGTAGGAGACTTAACAACAAAATACGTACAAGCCTTGAGAATGGCCCAGTGGGAACTCAACCACCTACAACTTTGTTGGAATCTTACAGAATCACTTCAGCAACTGGAAATGAAATCAGAGATGCGTTTCTTCAACAAGATGCACAATTGTCTGACCTCAGCACAAAGTGTGACTCAATCTCAAATTGTAAACCGAGTACTAAATCCGCATACGGCAATCAGCAAAATATTGGAAAAGTGCACATCTCTGATGAATTTAATGAAGGCACATGGAGAGGGCAAACTTTTAAGGATTGTCGAATATTTTTGAAGAAAATTAATCCGGTGGATGAACATGCATTTAATAAGAACGTTGCCATCTGTACTCCAGAATCTGTGGATCATCGTACCAGCCACAGCCACTGCCCGGAAAAAAATAGTTCTTTGAGGTCACCCTCTGCTCAGCAGAGCATGGCTGAATGGGGTGAAAGGAACGGAGGGGCTTCTAAGAGAGCCAGGCATTCCGGCTTGCTCAAAGGGCTGCGCATGGAGCAAGACTGTAAGAAGTCCAGCAAACGCCTCGCTTTGGAGGACGGCCCTACGGAGAGCCCCAAAAAAATGAACAAGCGGAGGAAGACGCAGTGCAAGTTCACTGAGCTGAACAGAAGAAAAAGGAATAAGAAACGGTTATGCAGCACTGGCCAAATATCAAACTGTTACTCAAAATACCACCTGGGTAAGTTTCTTTCATCTCCCTCTCATCCCTTGACAAAATTCTATTAACTTTACATTCACATGAAATAATCCAAGAAAAAGCTCGATATAGGAAAACAGTTTTAAAAAAAATGAGAACAACAGTTCTTTAAAACTTCACACTGATGATTGTGCAGCTTAAATGGTGTTTTCCAAAGATTTTCTGTTCATTTTTATTAATGCTGCATTCTGAATAGAGTCCAGAAAAAGTCAGGTGTACCCGATCTATTTGATGCTAGGAAAGTTTAAAGCATCCAAATGGGCCTCGGCCCAAAAGGCTTGTTTGAGCGGGTAGAGTAGACTTCCTTTCCACATCAGTTGCTGGGGGGTGAGGCAACTGATTATTCCAATAGCAGTCAGCGTTATTCAAAAATTATTACATTTTGTTATTTATTACTTAATTAATAATAATTATTAATATATTATTATGTTCTCCATTCTGCTGACCCAGGCAAAAACGTTAATACCATGGTGCTGAAACATGTTCATTACTGAATTGCATATTCCAAATATTTTTGGCCTATAATTTAAAAAGAGGGTGAGAAATAGGCTAAGTGCCATATTGACTGAATTTATTGGGTAAATAATAGGCTTTCAAAAATGTGATTTAATGTGTAGATGGGATGGGAAGTTCATTAAAAAATACGGAGAGCAAACTTCAAAAACATTACGTTATGCTGAACTGGGGAGGGGGCTAGATGTTTTGCAGTAAAATTTGCATCTACAAGTGATTAAATTGAAACTAGAATGTTCTGTCCCATGTTTGGCTTAATGATGCTGTTAAATAAAACAATTTAAAACAACAATGCAAAACATCATGTTGCTTTTGCCCTCCAGAAATGGAAGAAAAGAAATGCTGTATGCAGTTGATTGCCTTTTCTTTTTATTTTCGGAAAAGCAGCAGTAGTATTTAAACATGTAGGGTTGTTAGAGAAGGAGATGGGTATTTCAGTTTGGAGTTAAATTCAGACCCAACTCTGAATCCCCTGTCATAACACGAGATGCCTGTGCATTTATTTCTAAGGTGTACAAAGAGCTCTCTCACAGCTGTCTATATTTTGTTCAAGGCTAGGGTTGTTAGATTGCCACCCAGAGATGGTGCCTCTTTCGTTGAAATCCCAAAAGTATCAACAGGATTCCGGCTCTGTCTTGGTCCCATTGCCCAGCCACTTCTCCCACTTCAGCAAAACTCTCACTCAGGGAAGTGGGGGGCCAAGAGACCAGCAGAGGCCCATGAAACCGCTATGCTGTAGACTATGAACTTTAAAAGGAAGGAGGAGATGGGGTGACCTGGCCAGTTTAGGTTTTTGTGCTTTCAAACAAAGAAAGCACCTCTGTTAAAAACTGGCAAAAGGGTTGTATAATACAGTAAGGCTTGGCAGGGCTTCAGATTTGCTCTCTCAGAGGTTCAAACCTTGAAGCTTTGGGAGACTGAGTTCTAGGCACTCCACAATCCTGTAATGCCCTCAGTAGTCATGCACCTTTCAGACAAAAAAAAAAACTGATAACTTTTTAATAGTTTTTCATTATTTTATTTTAGATTTTTGTTACGTTACATTTTTCTCTGTTGTTCAGATTTTCCAGTACGTAAGCATTTACAGAAAATATACCAACACTCAGTGGACAGTTCCGAAACCAAGATAACATTTCAACCCTCCATTCATTTTCTCCCAAAGCTGATTGCTTCAGTTGTAGCTACATAATTAGAGTCCACTTTCCTCTTCCAACCATCACAAGCTGTTGTGAATATCTATTTTTATGCCGTGGAAGATGTGAATGAAGCACTAAACTGTTGATCAGCGAAATCCTTTTTGAGTACAGACTGGAACTGGACCCAGGGCTCTTCGTGGAGGGTTTCTGCAAATAATCAAAGGGGTTTGCCCCTCGCACAGAGTTCCAGTCAGAACCTTCCAGGGCCTTGAGATTTGGTGGGAGCATTGACCCGCACGCATCACATCCCTCAATAGCCCTCCATTTTTCATCAACCAATGCTGTGGTGGAACTCCTTTTGGTGTTCTTCAAAGCGGTGAGCTCCACAGCAGTATTGAGTCACTTTACTGAGTTTCTGGCTTGACCTTGGCTTTATGGCCTTGAAGCCCTCTTCCACCATGGAGCAAACTTCTCCCAGCAGACATAGTTTCTCTTCATCTTGCCTTGGAGGGAGGGTGTGGTGGGTTCTTTTCAGAACTGGTTACCTAAAAATCAGGTTTTGGAAGCAGATCTTAAAGGCAATCAATTCTGAGGCCTGCAGTGCTTTAGATCATAAGCCAGTGGCTTTTGTCTGCCCATTCCACTTACCTGCTGCGTTCCAACCTCCCCGAGAACCTCTGTTGGCTACATCACAAGGTCAATTTCAAACATCTTTCAGTCACTGGGACCCAGCACCAAGGGTATGGTCCCACTAACACTCAAAGGAGGGTTGTCTGGATTGTTTAAAAGGGGTGCTTCCAAATGGAGCAGCACATGCAAAAGACCTCCTTTTAAATTGTCAAACCAGCCACAACTTTCTCCAGGCTCATGTGGTGGTTTGGAGGCTGCTCTGCCTATCTTTGCAGGTGTGTTCCTACACAGCCTATTTGCTACACCAGGACAAAAGTTCAGTCCTTTTCAGTACTCATATCAGTCCTGACCCAACCACTTTCCATCTTGATCAGGCTCATCTGCCTGGTCTATTTGTCAACGGTTGAACAAGTCCACCCCCTCCACATTGACTTTGAAAAATCATGACAGTCCTCCTCTAGCAAAACAATTCCTTGGGGACATTTTCATTGCAGCTAAGGGCAAGGCCTTCCTCTCTTTGGCAAGAGCTCGCTATCTTCAGAGGCTCACAGAACTGGTAATCAGCAGCAGAGTCATGCAGCCACAATGCAACCCAGCACTGCTTGCTACACTTTATGCCCATTTTCAGATGCACCTAATATACCCAAGGTATCTCTGTCTCATTGAACTTAAACATGGGAAGGCCTCTGCTTTCTGTCCACCCTAGGATCGAGTCGTCATTGCTGTAGTGGTCTCATCTATACAAACTTCCAAAACGTTTGTCCTTTTCCCCACCGTCGCCTGTGAAGGTTCTGAATACTGATGCCTCCATGTTGGGCAAAGAGTTCCCCTCCCCTCATTCTGGACACGAGGCAAGTTCTTACAGCAGTCATATTGACACACTCGAGCTCCTTGAGGTTTTCAAGATGCTTGTACATTTGAAAGGTGTATGTTGCTTCCAAACTGTAGCGCCCAGTCAACAAAGAGGGTAGTACAAAGTTGGCCTCAGTACTGCAGCTCATCCTTCAACCATGGACCGAGAGTATGTTGCCATTCACCTATTAGGAAACAAAAGTATTTTAGGACATCTGTGGAAGGTCCAGTGGGCATCTACAGGCCTCATCTCCCATATTTGTGTCTAATATCAGCCTAATTGGTCTCAGAGTTGCAGCAAGGGGTGATCAGATACTACAGTGCCTTCTTCATATGGCCCATTTCTCTTCCACCAATGCCACTTCTCTTCAGAACATTTTCTGAGTTGTGATAGGCTGTATTGGGTTTGATCCTGGAGCCTCGATCCTCTAATTGACTGCATTCTAATCTCTCTCCTACACTGAAGTAATGGGGACTAACCTTGTTGTAGCCCTCAGTCTGACAACTCACATGCATCTTGCCTGCTGATTGCAGGCATTTCCCTCTTCAAACCCAGGGATTAAAATTAACTCTTGCATTTGTACCCTTCATGTACTTTGCTGGTACTGACATGGAACCTCTTGGTCATTTCTAAATTGATGACTCCCCCATTTGAGCTTCTGGCCACATCTTCTCTTCCATGGGTATCATAAAATATTACCTCTCGGGTGAGTGGGGGAGTTCTGTGCATTACCATCAGCCCCTTGCCTCCCCTTGACTGCGTATAGAGACAGATTGATTTTGTGCCCTGGTGTACCCTTTTTGTCCAGGGTTGTTTAGCTTTCCATTTTATCTGCCACAGTAGGCTTGATTTGCAGGCTTACTGGGTTGTTTCTTTTGTGAGCTACCATCTCTTCTAGCTCTACTGATCCTACTCCAGGTAAGCGGCTAGTTGATCATCCATATTGGTTAATGACCGAGTTGGCAATAAAGAACTGGTTACTTCTATGTCATTGAGGTTCTTTAAGTGAAATTCAAGGAACCCACCCTTGTACCTGCTTTGGTGTCCTATGGTCCAGTGCAGGGCTTTCCAAAGTTTTTCCAGCGTTGGTGTGTCGCCGCGGGAAAACCCGGAAGTGCGGCAGCGCGCAAAAACCCGGAAGCGCTGCTGCTGCTTTCGGGTTTTGCGCGCTGCAGTTGGTGTGTCGCCGCAGGAAAACCCGGAAGCGCTGATGATCACATCACGTCTAGTGATGACACACCAGACTCTGTGTGGCGACACACTTTTGTGTCGCGACACACAGTTTGGAAAGCTCTGGTCCAGTGGCTCCTGTCAGATTCCTCATGTGCTAACAAGTCTGAAACACTAAGGATATTGGTGAGAGTCGCGCCTAGGTGCATATACAATATGCACAAGGGGGAAAACTTTCACTAAAAAATTCAAAACTCTGGAAGTTTCTGACTGGAACTAGAGAAAGCACAGAACCCACTGGAAGAATCTCTGGCAGGTAAGATCCTCTGCTTTCCTCTCCCTTCTTCTATACCAATGAGGACAATCAAAGCTGACAGTACTAACGATATTTGAACTGGTCATTCATTTGCTTTGAATAAGGCCTATGAAATGATGCAGTCTGCTAAGAGGAATTAGACATGTTGATTTAGTGCAATCCCTGCTGGTTCTTCTTTCTGCCAGGCAGGGCCACGTTTACAAGGAAAAAGCAAACATAAAATCACAAATCATTTGTTCGGATCTCCTGCCAAGACTTAATGGCACAAATAAATTCCAAAGTTATTTTTTGCGCTCCTCCTGACCTTCGCATTAAAGATACCATGGGGTGGGGGGGGGGGTCTCCTCTTTTCCACACTAGCGATTTATAGCATCCCCGCAGCAGCATTCAGCCATTGCTGTGGCAGTCTGAAGTGCACCTTCGTTTCTGTAAATGTTACCGCATTCAGATCAGTGAGTTTTGTCAGAATAATTGCTCCTAGCAAATGTAGAGGCAAAGTTAATATCATGATTCTTTTAGCTGGTTGCGTCCATTTGCTCTATTTGGGCTTTCAAAAATTCTAATCCAGATGCATATGGAATTTATTATAAATGAACTCATATCCTCATTTTGACTGGCAACGTTCATTTTCTTACAAAGTATAGTATAGTGGAGTCAATACTCTTCTGTATGGAGGTAGTTAATGCAGATGGGGAGGGAAACCAGCAGAGGTCAAGAGCAAGGTGCAGTTTGGTAGTAGTTATACCAAGACTATAGCAAGAGATAGGCTGGATCAAGCCAACATCCATCTAGCTCCATATTATGTGTGGTTAAAAGGGTTTGAAGACCATCATTCCTCCCTGGAATTCTGGGAGTTAAAGTCCACACACCTTCAAGTTGCCAAGGTTGAAAAAACCTGTTCCAGATGTTCATTTCCTGGATATTAGTGTTATCTATTTGGTGTTCAGGTTTTTTTGCTGAAAAAGCGAAGTATGAAAATCCAATACTGATCAGTATACCCCAATTTACAGTATATTTGGTAATTGTCCGCAACCAGGAAGTTGAAATCCAGAGACATCTGTCAATTTGACCCACCATTCAGTTCACTTTATCACTAACTATATATAATGCTCTTAGTATTCAGGGCATGCCTGCACCCTTATTGGGATACTTCTCCCACTCTTAATGTAATTTCTTTTTTGAAAAGAAAAGAAATCATGCCTCATGATATACCTTCAAGAGATAGTAACTAATTAGTAACATCCATTATGTCATTGTGTAGGCAATATAAGTTGCTTAGTGCCTAGTCCTAGGCAGTTTATTTATTTATTTATTTATTATTTCAATTTATTCCCCGCCCATCTCCCTTGCAAGGGACTCTGGGCGGGTTACAACAATTGAAAGTTTAAAAATACAAAAACAGTATCTAAAATACATCGAATAATAATAATAATAAATTACATAAAATCCAAGGGGGGACCGCAGGATGGACCATACCACTACGGGGCCAAGTTCTCTTTCCCACCTAATTACTTTTTCAAAGATTTCTTTTTCATTGATACAAAGAAAGCTAACCTACTGTAGAGCAAAGCACCAATCACCATCCTCATATATAAAAGCTCCTCAGCCACATGTAGGAAAACATGGGGGAAAAGTGCTGAGTGGCTACAAAGGAATGTTTGCTTGCATGTCTGACCTTTGAGAAGCTGGGATCTGTAATGGAAATGAAAAGGCTGCATTATTTACCCTCTATAGTTCCTTTTTTTTTACATTCCCCACACATGACTGTTCAATCAGAGCACAAAGCAAGTTATTTAGGCTTTTTATTTAAACTCAATGTGATTTAAGATGAATCGTACTAATTACGTACATGCCTTAGTTGATAAATAGGTGACAATTGCTCTTGGCATCCTCTTACAGCTTTATAAATGTTGCCACTGAAAAAGTGAGTTTTGGCCACCGTCTAGCCAGGTTTAAGCGCTGTGCCATTGATGTCAAAGGGAGAAATAAAAGAATATGCTTAAATTTCTGATTAAAATCTCTGGACTTGGAAAGGTTGGACTCTGCTGAAATGTGACCTACATTTCTTAAAAGAAGAACCAGCATTGGACAGATATTATAAATACATTATTCCCCATTAAACTTGTTTGTATCATCTCAACTTTTTCCTGCCAGATTATTAATGTGTAGGGATTGCAGATTGTCATGGCTTCTTCCTTCCTTTCAGGTCCTCTTAAACCCGTTGGGCTGCCTTTGCTGGGTGGACTTGCTAGCAGAGCTGTTGAGTACTCCATGATCCCATTCCAATTGCCGCTCCATGGAAGCTCTCAAGTAAATCCCATGAATTGTTAAAATGAATTCATCTGTCATCATCCCAGAGAAGCATGCAATACTGTGAATGATTGTAAAACTGAGCAAGTCATTGCTGTACTAACTAAACAAAACTGCTTTGAAGAGCTAGACACTCAAACTCCTTTCTGGAGGCTGCGTTTAATTGAATGGAAGTTGTTGCAAGATGGGCTAAGAGCTACTTCTGTTTATGCACAAGTTAGTGAGAAGCTGTCATATAGGATGGGGTCCATGTTTATTATGCGAAGGATCTAAGGACTGACTCCTTGGGGACATGCCCGTCAAAGTATCTTAAGAATGCTAACCATTCTAACCATGTGGTTGCACATTGGCTTCCAAATGTTACCCCCACCCCCCACCCCATGAATAATAATACAGTGGGACTTTTTTCTTTCTTTGTGCCATGTTGCATGCGTATTAGGATATGTATCTTAAGATTCAACAAAGAAAACTAAGAAGGGAACCCACCTAGCAGAATGTATCTGATAAGAGCAACTTCAGAAACCTTGGTGTAGCCCTATTTTTCCATTATGTGTTAAGAATAGCCTTTTAATCTGCAGAGTGTCCTGAAAACTGCCCCTCTGGTGGGCAGCACGATTGGCAACTTGTTCTGGAAGCTGTGTACTTCGTCTGAAATAGGCTTACAGGAACAATGAGATACCAAGTGCAGGACAAGCAATAGCGTTCTGAAAAAAATAGAGAAATTTAATACGAGACACCCTAGAGAAACATTTAGCACAGTTATGGATGAGATTTCTCCAGCCTAGGGTTCAAGCCAGGAAATTCAGTGGAGTTCAAATTAACATCATGATACCTTTTCTTGGTATGTTAGTGGCAGCCTGCTTCTATCCCCAGATATCTCTTGTTACTTCAGGGCTCTACAAAGTATAAGATACTATCAGGGGGCACTAGATGTTTCTTAAATGATTTTGTTCTAGCTGTACCGAGGCTGATTATGTGTATCGCTTGAAACTTGTAGGGCTTATCAGTGATAATTCTAGTAAGAAATCTGCCTCTACATCCAGTTGCTCGTCATATTTTGTACTTCATCTTGGTTAAGTGGTACCCCTTGGTAGATTGCACAAATCTCAAAGACCTTAGCTTTGGAAAACGTTATTTAGGCACAAGGGGAAAAGGGGCATGCCACTGTGGAGGATGAAAGCTACCCGTTTGGCCTCTCTCCAGAGACAGACCTGCCAGACAATCATATAGAGCTTCACTGGTGTACTTTGCAGATGTCTTACTCTTCTCACCTGAGATATATGCATGGACACATCAGAAAGACTGGAGCAAGGAGAGGCTAATGCACATGTATATTACTTGGATAATGTTTCTTTAGTACTGGAGCAATGCAATCTAGCTTTGTGTTAGTTTAGCTTTGCTTGAGAAACAGAGTCATTTTTTTTAAGTTCATGGCCAACCTTACAGTATATAACGGTAGGACGCAATTTATTTTATGTTCATAAGTTTATTTTCAAAGTACATTTTAAATAGGTTTGTAAAAACACCAGACTTTTAACACTTTGCATTGATTCAGTGTAAGGGGAACAGATGGATTGTATAGATCTATATTTGGCAAAAGTATAACTGCAAGGCAGGCAATCCCATAGCATTTGTTTCTACAATATCTGTTCCAAGAGCTACAGTTGCAATCGAAACCCCCATTCAACCACCATTGCAAATCAGGTTTATTGTCAAAAATTTACAGACTTTCAGCTGTTTGCAATGAACAAATCAAAGAAAAGCAATTGAAATAGCTCAACACAATGAATACTTCAAGTGGTTTCCCCAAATTCAACTGGAAATGCAACTTATAATGACTTCTCCAGTCTCAAAATTATTCAACCCCTTCATGGCAAGCATCTTCAGTACTTAGTAGAGCACCCTTCTGCTGTTATGACCTGCTGCAAACGAGATGCATAGCCAGACCGCTTCTGGCAGTGTTCCTGAGGAATCCTAGCCCATTCCTCATGAGCAATGGCCTCCAGTTCAGTAATATTCTTGGGTTTGCATGCTGCAACCGCCTTCTTCAAATCCCACCAGAGATTTTCTATGGGGTTCAAGTCAGGTGACTGTGATGGCCACTGTAGAATCTTCCAGGACTACTTCTGCATCCAAGCCTTACTTGAGGTATGCTTGGGATCATTGTCCTGCTGGAAGGTCCAATGACGCCCAAGCTTCAGCTTCCTTACAGACGGCATGACGTTTTCTCCTAGGATTTCCTGATACTTCAGTGAATCCATCTTGCCTTCCACACGCTACAGGTTTGCAGTGCCAAAGGATGCAAAGCAGCCCCAGAGCATCACCGAGCCACCACCATGCCTAACTGTAGGCAGAGTGTTCTTTTCAGCGTATGCTTCATTCTTCTTCCTCCAGACATACCGCTGATCCATCAGGCTGAAAAGTTCCAGTTTTTGTTCCATTGCTCCACAGAACAGAATCCCAAAACTTCTGTGGCTTATTTATACGATTTTTGAGCATATTGGAGCCAACTTTTCTTGTGCTTTTGGGTCAGTAGTGGTGTACGTCTTGGAGGTCTGGCATGGAAACCTTCTGTGTTTAGTACGCGCCTTACTGTGCTCACTGAAACCTCAGTGCCTGTTGCCACCAAGTCTTGCTGCAGGTCTTTTGCAGTCACTCGAGGGTTTCTCTCAACCTGCCTTCTCGGAAATCTGGTTGCAGCCATTGACAGCTTCCTTTTTCTGCCCCGTCCTGGTCATGTAACCACTGTTCCTTTAACTTTGAACTTGCGAACTATACTTCCAATGGTTTCTCTAGGAACATTCAGTGCCTTTGCTATCTTTCTGTATCCTGTTCCTTGTTTGTGAAGGGTGATGATCTCTTCTCTTACCTTTTTGGACCATTCTTTTGACTTAGCCATATTTCTAACATGCAGTCAAACATGACACTCAGCAAACCCCTAGCCAGTTCAGGCATTTCATGTGTTCCAGCTCAAGCACACCTGGTGCAACTAATGAAGCCCTTGATTAGTTGCATCAGGTGTGCTTGAGACAACACTTGTTTTGCATACTGTACAGTATGTGTGCTGTTGTGATGGATTCTATTCAGGGGGTTGAATAATTTTGAGACTGGAGAAGTCATTATAAGTTGCATTTCCAGTTGAATTTGGGGACACCACTTGAAGCATTCGTTGTGTTGAGCTATTTCAATTGCTTTTCTTTGATTTGTTCATTGCAAACAGCTGAAAGTCTGTAAATTTTGACAATAAACCTGATTTGCAATGGGGGTTGAATAATTTCGATTGCAACTGTATATAAAACCTTTGCACCGTATGATAAAAGTATTCCGAAATCAGCCCTTCGAGGTAAAGCAGACTAGGAAATCAGAGTTATGAATGCTAATGCTACTTTTATTATAAGGTTGCAGTAAAGAATCTTGCAAGTCTGAATACGCTTCCCCACTCCCTCCCTTTATCTTTATGGGAACTAGGGAGGGTCAAGTCTGAGACGCCTTTTCAAATTACATTTCTACCCCGGACTCAGATTTCTTTTATCTGACCATTGCCTTGGTTGTGGCTCTTCCTCCTGTTCCTCAAGGTTCTTCCTACTGCCCATTACAGCCTCTCACAATGAAAAAAGGCCCTTACATTATCTGTCTAAACTATTAATTCCTTGATAGGGTTGCACTTGAGTATGTAACATAAACCTGCAAAAGAATTCAGCTCTTCTGTCGTCAGCCCAAAAGACGGCAAGAGGAGGGCAATTTATGCTCATCGTCTTGAGAAGTTAGATTGCGCCCTTTTCATAGCAGGGAAGTTGATAGATTGTTCGATGAGCGCCACCTGCACGGTTCCCTGATTGGAGGCTGCTCTGTGTGTCATTGGTGCATATGGATCATCCCTTCAGAAGAGACCTTTTTTTTTTCTTTTTAATAGGTAGTCTCTGAGCTTAAGGGGCGTGGTGGCTCAGCAGGTAAGACGCCAGGCTTGTCGATTGGAAGATCGCAAGTTCGGAGGTTCGAATCCCTAGCCCTGCGTGCAGAGTGAGCTCCTGCACTAGCTCCAGCTCTTGCCAACCTAGCAATTCGAAAGCATGTAAATGCAAGTAGATTAATAGGTACCACTTCGGTGGGAAGGTAACAGCGTTCCGCGGCGTCATGCGGCCACATGACCATGGAAGTGTCTTCGGACAACGCTGGCTCTTCGGCTAACAAACGGAGATGAGCACCGGCCCCTAGAGTCGGACACGACTGCACAAATGTGCGGGGGGTACCTTTACCTTTTACTCTGAGCTTTAGCAGTACTTCTTTTCAGGCAGGAGGAAGTTAGGCTTAGCCTACATAATACAAAAGTAGACTCCAGAAAGACGCAGAGCAGTTCTAAGTGTGTACTTGTTCATTTTGTTTTGAGCTGCTTCACTTGAGACATTATCTATCAAAATGGTATCTATAGTCTATGTTCCCTTAAGCTTGCCAAAACAGAGATATACAGCTGTTACGTTATGTTCTGTCCCTGTGGACAAAATTTTGCATGACTTCCACCACCCCTCTCTTGGGGAGGGGGGATTTCTCTATTTTCACAGTCCTTATCTTGTGGGTTACATTGTATGTTACACTCAGTTACACTGACCGCCAGCAGGTGGCACGTGGCCAGTTTCATCCTTATTGGGAATCATCAGACGTATGGAGCCCAATTATGGAGGGTTATATGGGGTTTAAACCCTCTACCATGTAGTAAATCGTATTCCGATAGTCTATAGATCCGTCCCTGTCACACCGCTGAGGCCCAGAGCTGGATAACGGCAAAAGCCAATGCACTGTCTGTAATCATTGAAAGCACAAAAGTCCATGAGTTCAATTCCCTGTAGAGCACAGCTTTCCAAACTGTGTGTCGCGACACTTTTGTGTGTCGCAACACACAGTCTGGTGTGTCGCCACACAACCCGGAAGTGGCAGCGGGGGTGTGCGCGGCGGCAGCGGTGCGCCATCAGCGCTTCTGCGTTTTAGTGGAGGCCACTGCCGCCGCCATGCACACACCCCCGCACCGCCACCGTGCACGTCCCCACGTGCACCACCGCCGTTGGTGTGTCGCCAACGGCGGCACTTTAGAAAGCACTGCTGCAGAGGGTTTGAACCCCATTGAATAAGATCTGGCTATGTATGGCTGATGCTTCCTAATAAGGAGGAAGCACGTTACATGGTGGTCAATGTGACAGATTACTTTCTCTATTTCTTCGGTTTGGTAAATCTTCTATCCTGGGCTTCAGTTTTATAGTTGTATAGGCATACTATCTGCTATCCCTGAATTGGCACTTGAACAATTCTCTATATAAAGTCAATCTATTTATAGGTGAGGCACCTGAAAGATCGGCAAAACCCCATTGCTCTCTCCTACAAAAGCCCAGGCATACCTTGGGACAGGCATGAGAATGGTTATTACTGAGGTATAATTAATAGAATTGTAAAACTGAGCAACTCAGTCAGG
Organism: Charina bottae; assembly: GCA_023362775.1. Taxonomy (NCBI): domain Eukaryota; kingdom Metazoa; phylum Chordata; class Lepidosauria; order Squamata; family Charinaidae; genus Charina; species Charina bottae. The sequence continues at coordinate 11,063,646 of JALMGJ010000019.1, forward strand.
TTTTAAGAGTTAAAAATCCTGAAAACAGAATATATTAGATTACTTAATATTTATGCTTAACGAAGCAGATAGATTAGATCCCGAGAACCATTAAGCTGACTTCCTTTTTTCTTTCCCTTACCTATGAAGCTGCACTAGAAAGAGGCTCCCTTGGACAAGTGAAATGCAGAAGATCTCAGATTGTGGAGCATGGGGAGCAGGGAAGGAGAGGTTGGAAAATAGCATAACGAGGACTCCCATTTGTGGTTCTCTAGCTCGTTTGCTGGGGGAGGGTTATATATAAACACGCAAACCTGTGCCTTGCTGTAAACCTCACCCTTGTGCACCTTACAAGTGACTTGAGCATCTGAACTTGTGCAGAAATTCACACCCAGTACTGTAAAGATATGCATAAGGCCAAAGCCTTTATCGGAAGGCGCGTGGTGCATTTATCTTGTTGAAACTAAAAGACATCTTGGTGGCACCCCAACCTGATCATACAAGAAAGGCAACATGTAGACATGATAACTATTTGAATATGTAATAAGAATCCCACAATTTAGATATTGTTGAGTTACTTTAGAGCAGTGTTTCTCAACCTTGGCAACTTTAAGATGTGTGGATTTCAACTCCCAGAATTCCCGCCAGCCATATTGGCTGGGGAATTCCGGTAGTTGAAGTCCATGCATCTTAAAGTTGCCAAGGTTGAGAAACACTGCTTTAGACATAAGCATCTAAGTTTATTGAAAATACAGGAATCAACTTTTAACTAATCGAAGAACATTCCTGCATCAGGGATTGGCTGTAGCATTCTCTCTAGACAGCTCAAGCTTCAACTTTTTCTGCTTCAGGAGAATTAAAAATTTTAGCAAAATCATTACTGCTGTTTAAATAGGAATAGGAAGAGGCCACACTTTTTTTTCTCAATCAGAAAATATTTCTAATATAATTAAGTGGGATCTGTTTACTGCTATTATTTACTCTAATAGGACTATGTTCCAACAAGGATAACATTTGTATAAGCCAATGGCATTTTTAATAGTCTTAACAGTACATAGAACAGAACGATGTATCTACGGTGTCTTACAAAATACATGTATTAAATAGAATTCCTGGCCCGGGTCTGTTTCTAAAAATGAACATCTGAAAACTGGAACATATTTGACACACAGAACCAACCAACCTTTGAAAATGATTATGTGCCTTAAATCTACCTGTGGAGTAGAAGTGAAGTTTCACAGCAGCATCTTTGGTCAGATGTATAGTTTTTAACCAAAAGCTCAAAAACGAAGAGAACAGTTGTTTGAAGCTCTTCTTGCACTATTGTTTTGTACATTGTGTGGATTTTTTTCCTGCTAAATAAGCATTTTGATCATGAAATAACATGCTAGAGTTGTAGTTCCATAATAAACCATGAATATTGTTCATTGGCTGTACTCTTTGCATGTAAATACAAAATATCTTCACTCTAAGTCCTATATGAAGCAGATGCTATCTTTTTAACCGTATGTTGTAATTTTTCCATCTTTTTGCCGCTAATTATATATTCCCTCTAGTTTAATTTTGCGCACAGATGTTAATATATTTATGTAATGTGATGTGTAAAAGTTATTCATAAATTGAATAGTTTACCTTGGTGCAGAGCTGTATAAAAATGCAAAGGGTTTGTAAAATCTTTCAGATTATAATGATCAGAATGTATGCTATGCTTTCTAAATCATAATTTTCATTTATTGTATGAAATGTCTATCATTTTTTTAATGCTGAAAGGCCACTGATTGTAAAGGAGACCTTTTTGAGTCACTTAACCAGCCTTCACTTTATCAACATTTTATTAAATATTGGGTAGTGGGGGTGACATTCTGTGGGAAGTTACACTACACTCAGATTAAAATGGTTGTAATCTATCGACTGCTTTTCTTTTCTGAATCTGTATGTGTGTTTAACAGTCCAGTTTGTTTTAAAAATAAGCCATCTGGAATCTTTATTCGATTGTATGTATGTATGTATGTATGTATGCATGCATGTAGCCAAAGTGCTATGAAAGATATCAGAATGGCAGTGGAAGAAAAAAAATCCAGTTGAACACTAATTGGAATTCGTCCCAACTTGGACTTCCCATTGGGAAAAGAGACTTGTGTAGTGACTTAAGTTCCCATTTGTCTACTTTTGACAGATGAATTTAATTTTACAACTGAAGGAGGATGTGGGTATATCTGACTCATGATAAGAGTTCTGCTGATGTAGAATAAAATGATTAATGTAGTATGCCTGATTAAGGAAATGGGGTAATTCTCATGCACCGCAATTGACCCAATTTATCCTGGTGCACATTATCCATGAATGTGGGTCATGTGGAAGAGACACCTAGGAACATCTCATAGCAGGTAGGCTATATTCGAACAGCATGGCTGGCTGGGGAATTCTGGGAGTTGAAGTCCACCCCTCTTCAAGTTGCCACAGTTGAGAAACACTGCTGTAGACTGTCAAGCTGCCATACTGAGGAACCATACTGTGGTTTACATTTCATAGGTGGAAAAATAAGGGATGCTGCAAGGGTTTGTGAAACTACTGTCCCCACAGACATTTTAGGACATGTTTTGTTTCTGAGGTGCTGTTAAGAGGAGCAAGGCCTGTCAAGTGTGAAGAGCCATAATGAATATTCATTTTCCAGCTCAAAAATGCAATATTTATGGCTAAATACATTCAGCTTTCTACAGTCCGCATCCTTCTAAACTCCTCACGTAACTAACACTACTTGTCTTTGATGGGAAGACTGTTAGAAATTTAAAAGGTTTCTTGCTTTTATAACTGAAAAAGTTAGCATGTACTTTGCTATGTATTTCTGATAGTTCATAATAATTCATATTACTGTTTTATTGACAGTTCTGTATTAGAATAATTTTCATTTTAACAGATAAAAGCTTCCAAAATTTTAGTTGAGAGGTTGGAAGAGGGGGGGTGCACAGGAGTCACTCCTTTGTTGAAGTAAAAATAATTTATCTGCCATATTAATAAACACAGTACAGACAATCTAGTACATTTTTATTACATTTCATAAAAGACAAATTTCAATAACAGGTTTGAATTTTGAAAAACAAAGCTGATCTAACTGTCCAAGAAATAGCTTTCAGAGTAAGAGCTTGAAATTGAACTGTATGTGCAATAAAAATTGGTTGCTAATTAAGGGTAATTCCAAACATCCTTATTGCGCACTATTTTTAAAAAAAACAGCAAAGAGACATCTTTGTTTGAAATGTATCACCTTACAAAGATCTTTTTTTATGCAGCACATAAAGCAAAGTTCAGGGACAGATTTGGTTAACCTATTCTTTGTCTAGAAGCTTGGAGAGATCCATTCTGGTTTTTGCAGCAGCCGTTTTGGCTCGGCGGGATGGTCTCGAATGCACCAGGGAAACAGGTTGCTGAGTTTCTCTGCCACTAAAGAAAGATGTTTGAGATGTAATGGCTTCAATAGGACACACACGGTTCTTTTAAAATTAGAAGCCACCGTCCATCATTTAGCTTGTTAGGACAGCTCCCCTGAGTTCATTTTATTAAAATAAATATACATGGGAAACCAAGTCATAAATTTGTTTATAAGAGTAAGTTCATGCTTTTCATTGTTTTTCCAGAAAATAATAATAGAAAATTTGCTTATTAGGTACAGATTACTGTCTTTCCGTGGATGCTTTTGGTCAATTTATTGATTACTTAAAAGACCAGGTCTAAAAGCAATTATTTTGATTTTGTTGGCATCCAACTCTAGTTTAATGAGGGACCAACTTATATTGGATTTCTCTTAAGATTAAAGCTTAACTGGTTAAGTAAATCAGTTTCTTCAAGCAACGTCCAAGCCTTCATCTTCCCTAATTAGTTCAAAACTATACATACCTTTTTATAACTACATTTCTGTTTAGTCACATTTTTATTAATGTATCGACATTTTCTGACAATCCTTTAAAACGGTAAAAGAACACGTTTGATAGTTCTCTGAGTGTTTCTGTGGAAGCTAGTTCTCAAAAAATTGGGAATCCCAAAATAGATAACAGTGGAAAGGACTCCTCTCCAGACCTTCCCACTATTTCTCTCAATTTTCAACTGAGCACACTTGCTGATACTTTCCCTCCATGAGATGGTGCCCCCCCCCCATTCTCATCCACACAACTCCACTCCTGCCCCCTCTCCTTCAGCTGCTTTGGACACCAGCCTGCAAGGTGCCCGTGTCACTAAAGGAGGGGTGGAAATGGGGCATCAGCAGGTCCACGAACTGGCACTGTGGCCAGTGAGTCTCTTCTAAAAACCTCCTTCACCACAGATGAACTAAAGCCCCATGTTGTTCCCTGGTCTGCTTCCTCCCTGCTCAAGCTTTTTTTCATGGCTAACTGCAGCCAAGGGAGCAGGCCAGCAACAGCCAGTCAAATTTAGAAATGCATCCAGGTGGCACTGAGGGGAAGAAACAATATCCAATTAATCAGCCCTATTTGATGCTACGTACTATTCTTCAATAAATTAACCCAACTCAGTTTGCTGTCATTCTACAGATAGAAATATACAGATAGAGGTATGTATACTTATGTGCAAATGATCAGCCGGTTTAGTACTGAATAGCACTGAATAGCCAAATGTTTTTTAATCACAAAGAAAGAAGAAAATCAAAAGCATGTGTCTAATCCTAACAGCAGGAATTATGTCAGATAACTCAAGGAATTACCTTCCACTTTTGGACACTGAATTTCTAGAACTTCTGTGCTCAGTCTGCACTTCTGTTTTTCTTGGACCTAAAAGAGAGAGACAAGACACATATCTGGATATTTAAAAACATGAACCTGTAATTTCCCTGGAGGTGCTCCATGGAAAGATTACATGAGTGAAGCTGCCCTATAATTGTAGAACTGCTTGCAATCCTCTCCAAGAGTTGTTGGGTGTTCTACTGACTCAACAATGTCACAAGGATCTTTAGCTCAATCCTTTCAGAGGCACCTTAACATTACAGCTCCCTCTTCCTTCAATGAATCTCCTAAGTGTCCAGTGTGTGTGTGGATGCACACAAAGGTCTCTCATCCAGTAAGGAGTGGGTCCCATCTGAACTTACATCTAAAAATAGTCATACCTATCCCCACATTTTGAGTATTTGCAAAATGTTCCTGGAGATATATCTGACTGTTAAGATCACTAGGAGTGTCTCAAACAGAAAGGTAGGTGTGTGGGTATGGGTATGCCCATTCTCTTTAAGGGATTCCCAGAAAATTAATATTACAAGAACGGAATGAGGTGTTGGACAACATGAAGGAAGAACAGACGAAATAAAAGGTTTTCTCCATATGCCAGATGTAAAGAAGACTAGGTTATAAATCCCATGTCATGGCCCAGAATTCTTAATGCAGAACACAGACAAAGTCATTTCTCTCCCTTGATCAAAACATGGAGGTTTCTGAATGTAACGTTCTAGGTCAATTTGCACTTCTGCAGAACAATACAGCATGCAATGAAATAATCTACAGCTTTTTAAGTGGACTTCCTTTCCCTTTCCCTTCCTGGGGTCCCCACTGTTGTACTAGCAGTTACTAACAATGTCATATGCATTGCTGGACTTCCTCCACTCACATTCTGAACTTCTTGTTTGGCTACGGACCAATTCAATTGCTTTCAAGAATTTAGTGTGGAGGTGAGCAACCTGCACCTAACAGATCTCCCAAGATTTGTCAATGAATTTTGGTGACACTTTTGTTTAAAATAAAGATGAAAAATAGGTACATTAAAGAGTTTGTGTTGAATAAAAGCCCATAAAAATGGGCCAGAAATTTGTCTCCTCTGCATCTTTCCCTCTAAAGACTTCACCCCTTGAACCCCAATTTTTTTAAAGAAAGTGGAAGTAACAGAGGGAGTCAACTAGCTCCCTCACTTAATTGCTTTTGAGAAGACACAATTTATCCCTTCTTCCTAGCAGTTCCTCGCCCCTTCCAGCTGTAGGTTCTTCCTGGAACAAAGTAGAAACTCTGGATCAAGGAGCCCTTGTTGCAACAAAATGCAGGGCACTGCACTTGAAAAGAAAGCCAACACAACACAAGTCACTTCATTGAAGTCAAAGTGGCCCCAAAAGTGAGTCTCCATGTTTTCACTTCAGCTCATGCACGCACTCACATATACCCTTGCTTTAGCCAAGCAAGAAGTCATGACAAAGCTTCACACAAAAAAAGTATATTTGCTTCAGAGAATCATTACCTTTTGTTGCTCTGCTTCTTGTCGATCTTGGCTTTAGAGGTGTGTCCTCTGTCTCTTCAGTGGGAATGATTTTGTTATTACCTATTTAGGACAACACATCATCAAAGAACTCGGTCAAAGTTAATGCCTATGTTGTTACTCAAATCAGAGCCCCTCATGCAAATTTTGAGGAACACAGCTCCTAATTTTGGAGATGCAAACACAAGGAAGTTCTCTGGTACCCCCTTCCAGAAGCTTCTGTAGGCGAGGGCCCCAGTCAAGGCTAAGTTAGTCATTTGAAGCTGTTCAGAGTACCTCTTCAAAGCTCAAGAGAAATGTAACATTTGCAGTCTGCACAAGTTCTTCTTTTAATTAAAGGAATAGTAGCCATCTTCCTAGTCAGCAACTTCAGAACAGCCCCATTATGAGCTCATCGCTATGTCTTGACCCAGGGTAATTGGAGGGGGGACAATATATGAATGAACGAAAATGAATGAATGAATGAATGAATGAATGAATGAATGAATGAATGAATGAATGAGTTCCAACTCTGCTTATACATCCTATTCCCCCAGCAACATATGAGTCACTGATCCTATATAATTTCTTGAGCAAAAATGTCCCCCCACAACTTCAAAAGGGCATAAACAGTACTGTGTCCAGCACTGGAAGACCCTCAAACAACCAGTAAAAAAGGGGCAGAGGGGAAACACACTTGGACCAGGACTTGCATAATGTCCAGTCCCAACGTGAAGGCCAGCATATTAACGCCAACATGAAATTCACCCATGCATTTCACATTTTAAGGGCATTATGCAAAAATTGAGCAACTCCTCCCCTGCTGTAGTACAAACATAACACAAGAATCTCTCACCTATCCCACCCCCCCAAAAAAGAAAAGTCATAATGTAAACCTATGTTAGAGATTTTAAAGTTAACACCATCTCTAATGGATTAGTAATTCAATGTAACAGGCAACAAAAAAACAAGGTAAGGAAATAAATATAAAGTAAAAAAAATAAAATGGATGCTGAATCACTTTCTCTCTCCCTCTCCCTCTTTTAAAGCTTAATTCAATTTAGATTAAGGACTGGCCTGGGTCACACAAAGTATAAACTCTGGTTTTAAAAAGCCCAAAAGGTCCTGGATACACAAACCACATGGCTTAGCTGCTTGATGTTGTGTGAACCTAAAAAAATCAAAACCTATTTGATTTCTAACTTTTTTAAAACTGTTATTTTTGTTTTTAATATGTGTAAACAACAATATGCAATTTATGTAAACAACAATATGCAAATATGCAAATAATGCAAGATGATGCTGTCAAGGTGATGCATGCCATATGCCAGCAAATTTGGAAAACACAAGAATGGCCATCAGATTGGAAAAAATCAACTTATATCCCCATACCCAAAAAGGGAAGCACTAAAGAATGTTCAAACTATCGAACAGTGGCACTTATTTCATATGCCAGTAAGGTAATGCTCAAGATCTTGCAAGGTAGACTCCAGGAATTCATGGAGCAAGAATTTCCAGATATACAAGCTGGGTTTAGAAAAGGCAGAGGAACTAGAGACCAAATTGCCAATATCTGCTGAATAATGGAGAAAGCCAGGGAGTTTCAGAAAAACATCTATTTCTGTTTTATTGACTATTCTAAAGCCTTTGACTGTGTGGATCATAACAAATTGTGGCAAGTTCTTGGTGGTATGGGGATACCAAATCATCTTGTCTGCCTCCTGAGGAATCTGTATAACGACCAAGTAGCAACGGTAAGAACAGAGCACGGAACAACGGACTGGTTTAAGATTGGGAAAGGAGTACAGCAGGGTTGTATACTCTCACCCTACCTATTCAACCTGTACGCAGAACACATCATGCGACGTGCTGGGCTTGAGGAATCCAAGGCTGGAGTTAAAATCGCTGGAAGAAACATTAACAATCTCAGATATGCAGATGATACCACTTTGATGGCTGAAAGCGAGGAGGAGCTGAGGAGACTTATGATGAAGGTGAAAGAAGAAAGTGCAAAAGCTGGGTTGCAGTTAAACCTCAAAAAAACCAAGATTATGGCAACCAGCTTGATTGATAACTGGCAAATAGAGGGAGAAAATGTGGAGGCAGTGACAGACTTTGTATTTCTAGGCGCAAAGATTACTGCAGACGCTGACTGCAGCCAGGAAATCAGAAGACGTCTACTTCTTGGGAGGAGAGCAATGGCAAATCTTGATAAAATAGTTAAGAGCAGAGACATCACACTGACAACAAAGGTCCGCATAGTTAAAGCAATGGTATTCCCTGTAGTAACCTATGGCTGCGAGAGCTGGACCATAAGGAAGGCTGAGCGAAGGAAGATAGATGCATTTGAACTGTGGTATTGGAGGAAAATTCTGAGAGTGCCTTGGACTGCAAGAAGATCAAACCAGTCCATACTCCAGGAAATAAAGCCAGACTGCTCACTTGAGGGAATGATATTAAAGGCAAAACTGAAGTACTTTGGCCACATAATGAGAAGACAGGATACCCTGGAGAAGAAGCTGATGCTGGGGAAAGTGGAAGGCAAAAGGAAGAGGGGCCAACCAAGGGCAAGATGGATGGATGATATTCTGGAGGTGACGGACTCAACCGTGGGGGAGCTGGGGATGGCGACAGCCAACAGGAAGCTCTGGCGTGGGCTGGTCCATGAAGTCACGAAGAGTCGGAAGCGACTGAACGAATAAACAACAAACAACAATAAGTAAAAATACAGCAGAGACCTCAGTATTAAGCTTAAGATAGAAACATTTTTCAATTTAATGTATTTTGCCGTTGTTCATCAATGCCACATTCAGCTTTAGATGTAAAATTCAAGCAGCCTTATGCTTATCAACATTAACATTTTAGGAATCATAGTTAATATGGACAGAAACTTTCTTCTTTTCTTTATCTTTAGAGTTTTAAATTATCTAAACATCAGAGTGTTAATAATCTCCAATCAACACTGTAGAAATACCCCTGTGCCCAAACAATATAATGTACTACTTGGGTTTTATAATAATACAACACAACAATATAAAAGAAGAAAATACAAAAAAAAACAAAAAAGATACTGCGTGAATGAACCAGCACCCTATCTAGAGACTCTTCTCTAAAGAAAATAGAATAGAATAGAATAGAATAGAATAGAATAGAATAGAATAGAATAGAACAGAACAGAACAGAACAGAACAGAACAGAACAGAACAGAACAGAACAGAACAGAACAATAATAACTTTATTGTCATCCCACTATACACCAAGTACACAATAGAATGAAATTTCATTGCAGTTGGCTCATAATTTCAATCAAACACTAAAATACTAATAAAAAAACCATAGTTACTATAAAATATATATTCTTTAGCTCACAATTTCAGTCAAACCCTAAAATACCAATAAAAAATCCATAGTTACTATAAAATATACATTCTTTACACATCCAACATTTCACCTAAAAGAACTTATTTAAGCATTCAAGAATCCAATAGCCTGGAGGACAAAGCTGTTTCCCAATCTGGCTGTTCTACATTGGATACAGTGGAACCTCTTCCCAGAGGGGAACCAAGAAAACAAACCATGATGAGGATGGGAGGCGTCACTGATGATCTTTCGAGCTCTGGACCAACAGCGTGCATGTGCTAAATCTTGGATGAGAGGCAGAGATATCCCAATTATCTTTTCTGCTGCCCTTACCACTCTCTGCACAGACTTTCTATCTGAGGCACTACAGCCTCCAAACCAGATGGAAATACAATTAGTAAGTATACTCTCTATAGTGCCTCTACAGAAAGTAAGGAGAACGGAAGATGGGAGATTTACTTTCTTCATCCGGAATTTGAAAAATATAGCACAATGTGTTCTCTGCATTACCTTCCTCGTTCCAGTCAGTGGAACTGCAAGGTTTGTTGCAGTCAGAATTGTTTTCTGTTACTTCCGTGAGGTCCCTTTCTTTAGAAACATGTCCACCAACGTGGCTTCCCTTGCTTAAGTTGTTCTTCACTTTTTCAATCATTTTTAAACACATTTTATCTTCTACTGCCTGTAATAATTAGAAGGTAAAGAGCAGCTTAGATAGAGACTTAAAAGTGTATGCAATGTGCATTTGTCCGATCCTAGACATGCGTTGGTGCTGGAAGAGAATGTTGGGGTTAAGAAGTGCTTTAACAAAGGGAAACCCAAATCACCACAAATAATACGTAACTGCGAATAATTAACATGGGATAGTCTGTAGCTTGAATCATGTCAACTGGATTTCTATTTTCTCAGTGGAAACGTTTCGCTCCTTATCCAAGGAGCTTCTTCAGTCTGAGCAAAGTTGGTAAGGGAATCCTAAATATGTTTCTAGGTAGCTGTGTGACCCTACTCAGGCACAATCTTTCCCCCATCTTCCTCCCTGCTTTGTCTTCTGTGCCTAGGAAGATTAAGACCATTTCACAAGCTCAACAACAGCATGGTGATCTTAACGATCCTCCTTTAGATAATAAAAGGACTTAAAATAACATCTCAATATAACCATGACCCCAAGTGTAAGGTCACACAGCCACCTAGAAACATATTTAAGGATTCCCTTACCAACTTTGCTCAGACTGAAGAAGCTCCTTGGATAAGGAGCGAAACGTTTCCACTGAGAAAATAGAAATCCAGTTGACATGATTCAAGCCACAGACTGTTCCACCTGGATGACTGAGAACCTTCATAGACATATTAACATGGGATAGTTTTATAAATATTTGAAAACTGGAGAAGTCACTCAGAACTGATTCTTGGAATCAATGAACTACAATCAAAGCCTGTTAAGAAATAAATATGTGATTCCCCATTGAAGGTTTCCAGATTTTTCATGTGATTCTCTGACTTATGGCCTTCTCAAACCGAGAGTAGCAACTGCCAGGGGTGGGGTGGGGTGGGGGGCTGCAAGCAAATTTGAGGGGGTTTGAAGGCACTTGGTCCTTCTTCAGCTCTTGGCCAGGAGCCACCCTTTCTGCCCATCCAGACGGTGCCAAGACCCCAGCACCTGTGGCTTCTGCCTCCTCCTCAACATCACCCAGAAAAGGTTGGCAGGGAGGTCAACTCTGTTACGTCCAAGGGCAGCTCCCAGCTGCCATACCCATGTTACTTTGATGGGCACATTCCAATGGCACCCAAAGGACTGGCACAGGGCGAACCTGAGAACAGGAAGCGTTCTCAACAAAGTGGTTGGAACTTAGGCTCAATCAGATTTTCTCTGCTATAGTAATTTCTCCTCTGCTCATTCCGATGAATTCCCCAAATGGAAGAGGATGATAACACAAAAGGCTAACAGGACACCATGGGTGTCCATGAGGAGGGGGGTCAAAAAATTCAAGGTGGACCCTGCTGCAAGACACCAAGCTTAAGAATCAGGCTAAAAGGAAACAGAGGGCTATTCCCCCCAACCCCTAGAACCATGGAAAGGGGACTGGAAGGGTGAGGGTAAAGGAAGATGTCTGCCTAAGTCTGCATAAAGATTGTGCATGCTCCCTATGGAAAATGAGTAAATTAATCTGCACTACAGCATGTTTCTCCCCCATCATTCCCATTTTATCATCAATACTTACTCTTATTGATATATTATTTGACTTTATGTTTGCACTCTTCTTATTCCTGTGGCTGCTAGCATTGTTTCTGTACCTTCCAGACGGGCCTTGATTAAAGTATTCTACATTTTTGTGTCTGGGTAAACCCTTCTGTCCACTCCTGCTGACCGTTTCCTGCTGCCTCACTGCTCTTGTGTTAGCATCCCTGATGAACCGCCAAGCTGACTTCCTTCCAGCTTAGCTGCTTGTGAAACTTTCCATTTTGTCACTTAAGCTACTCAAGCTTCTGAGGGCAAAGAGGACTTCCAGCTTTTTCTGGAGGGTGGGCTGCGGATTCTCTACATGTGACACACACACAGTCTTGGGAAGCTGGAGCTGGCAACATAAGCTAACAAAAAGTGGAAGGGGGACACTGCACAGGATTGTCTGTGGGTTTTTCAAATCTTTTCTTGGGGGGAGGGAAGAGATCATTTTAAATTTCCTAGGGTGCTCTGGCTGGTGACTTCCAGTGTGGCATCCAGCATATTGATAAATTTTATTCATTGGGTGGGGTGGAGTTCAAGCAAATTCATTTATCATTTTCCAGGGTCAGGGCACCACAATGTTTGAAAACCCCTGGCTTCAAGCTTAAGTGGGTTTTTCTTATCTTCTTGCATTCTTAATGCTTTTTTCTCAGAACTGGTTACCAAGGAAGGACAATTTGTAATCCTTATTTTTTGCAAACTCGGGTTTTTGGAGAATGGAGATGTTAAATTTCAGAGGGCAGATATCATTTCTTCTCATACTGATAAAGCCATGTCTCAGAAATTTTACAGGGAACCCACTGACTATGCATTCCAGCTTTCTATCTGGCTAACATTTAAAAATTGCTCCTCTGACACAAATCCTTCCAGGATCTGAATATTTAAATTACATTGAGGAAAAACAATAATCTCATATAAATAAAATGTAATAATGTAATAAAGTTAAAGTTAAATAATTAGACTATGGCTTACCTTAAAGATATCCTCAAGTAAATCCATGAGGTCTTTTGTGAAGTCCTTACTGAGTTCTAAGGAACACAGAGCCTTTGCGTAGATCCGGACATCTGGCGCACTTGGATCCATCAAAATTTCATTGCATATTTTCAGTGCTAAATTATCATGAACTGTCGGACCCTGAAAAAGTCATTACAATGTGGCAATGCCTAACTAAAAATTGTCTACAATTTCATCAAAAGCATTCCTGCGAGGAGCAGGTGGCCTTAACCCAGATTTTGTGGGCTTCCTAATCTCAGATCTCACATTCTCACCTACAATTCACTCTACCTGGTAATTCTGAGGGCGTTGATTCAATCCGCTGGGCCTTGTCAGATCCACCAGAAGTTCAGCAACATTAGCTACGTCAACTTCTGACAATGGTGATGACGCTGGAGCATTAAATAATATTTGCAACGTTGGAAGAAAAGCTTCTCCAAAGCACTCCTGGTTAGTTCTGGATTTTTAAAAGTAGAAGGTGAGGCCTTAACGCAATGCAACATCAGATGCACCCAACTACATCAATTCTCAGACTGACACAAGAGGAACCAATCCTAACTCCAGATGAAAGAATAAGGTGCCCTGTGAAAATGGCATCAGATGCAAATGACAGTGAACAGCAACAACATATTCTATGAACAGCCAAAGACGACAGCAAAATTTCCAGCAGTAGCTATGGCCATTAGAAACTGGTGCACTTGCTCGACAAAGAGCCCAGATTCTTTAGTATTTGTTTCTCTTCCATAACTCTTGACCGCTTTGTTCCTCCCACCCATCCAACACCTTTCGTAACCTTTCATTCCTAGCCGAGTTTGACTTATTCATTATGTTGACTTTTGGGGTCTTGTAAGTTGTTTACGTCTTGTAATTAATGTAAATCTTACTGTGGGTTCTTCCCTTTTCTACAGTCTATGGTCATTTACCAAACAAATAAATAGGTATCTAATAATAGCCTTACAGATTAAACCACAGTAAGATACTCATGTACAACAACATCTAAAAGTATCTGGACGATAAGACTGAAATCTTATGTCTATACACCAGGAAGCAATTCAACAAAGGTTATTTTTAAGGAGACAGACAGCAAATCACACTGTTAAGTAGCTGTTATTATTCAAATAAGAAAACCTCACAGTATTTTTCTTCTTCTCAATTAAGTTCACTTTGAGCTATTTAAAATATAGAAAAAGGAAGTGAAATACACACACACGCACACACACACATTCTTTATATACATATATAAAGAACTATACCTATTTAAATATGCAAACAACGGGAAAAAAACTCCCAAGGCATGTCGGAGACGTGTATCCTCTTCCGTCACCGGATTATACCACAACAAAACCAACCGAGAAAGAAGTTTAGCGCTGATTAGCCGGCCAGAAAATATGAGCTTCGCCAAGCCCTCCGCAGCTTCTGTTCTAAGTTCTGAAAACTGGATAAGAGATTTAAACAAGGGTATTCCAGCATTTATTCTAGAGGAAACTGGAGCAGCCACATCCACCCTGAGTTTCATTCTGCAAGATGGAATTTATTTATTTATGCCTTTGAGTCAATCCTGATGAATACATGGAGAAGTTCCTGCAGTTTTCTCGGCAAGGTTTTTCGGAAGTTTGCCATTGCCTCCTTCCTAGGGCTGTGTGTGTGTGACTGGCCCAAGGTCACCCAGCTGGCTTTGTGCCTCAGGCGGTACTAGAACTCACGGTCTCCTGGTTTCTAGCCTGATGCCTTAAACACTACATCAAACTGGCTCTCTCTGCAGGATGAGTAGAATGAAAAAGACCCAGTGGTTGGAACTTTTTAATATGAACTTATGTTGTCCAGTTCCGGAAACCACCCCCTTGCATTCTACTTTTAGGAAAGGAATTGAGATTTTTCCTCTTCAGTCAGACCTTTTCAACTTGAGTTAGCTTTCTTAGCAGTTTTAACTTTGACCACAACATTTTAGCTGTTCATATTTTGTCTGCTATCGTTAAACAGTTTGAGTGCTCTCTGGGCCAAAAGACAGGATATAAATCATAAAAACATACATGTGAAAATTCCACAAAAGCTACAATGAAATATTCTGAGATGGATTCACACTTGGTTATACTTAGTATAAATCCATTAATTTCAATGTCCACTCAAAACTTGATAGGCGAGCATCCTATCAAGATGCTATCCAATTAAAAAATCATCACTATCCTGGGAATTATGACTCCCTATCACACTTGTTTATTCTATAGTTCAAGTTTAAAATAGTATGACACTATGTCATTGGATTATAGTATGTGTGTTACGCTGCCACTTTTCATCTTTGAAAGTGTGTTCCAAATGTAGACATGGCAGCTTTCCTTCCAAAAAAACCCTCTTGGCTTTTGTTCATCTGCAATGATTAGTTTGCAGGAAAAGGAATTAAAAAGAAAAACTCTCACAGTATCCTTAGCTTCAGAAAGAAGAAGCTGTTAATCTAAAGCAAAAAAAAGCAGCTCTTTCTCATAACTATTTCAAACATGTCTCTCTTCAAATGGGTGATGTCTAACTGACATTATGTTATCATTTTTTGTCTTTTCATGCACTTCTTTTGTGACATATTACTAGTACCTGTCAGGGAAATATTATGCCCAAATCTTCTCTTTATGTTCTTCCAAACGTGAAGTTAAAATTTACATCCATCTTTTCTGGTTTCAGTCTTACCTCACTATCCAGAAACCCAGAAAGTAGCTGAAGGAGGTTGTGAGTAGTAGCTGTTTCTTCTTCTGCTTCCTTAGCTATCTCACTTTCATTTTCTTCATTTTCAGTCCGAACATCTTTTCCCTTTCTGTCTTTGAATGGTTCTATTCCAAATATCATTAGCTGGTCAAAGATTGCCTTTAAGGCACTCAATTTTACCTTCATTTCATCAATTTGCAATATCTGAATAGGATTAGAAAGACAAACAGCACCTATGAATCCATATAGTTTAAACCATAATTCATTGGCTGAGCCATAAAGAAACCCATTTTGACCCTCGCCTGTTCTTGGTCTCTTTAAAGCAGTTCCAAACTGGGCTATAAATCTGAACTTGACGAATGGGCTTATCAAAGCCTATTTGTTCCTTCAGACATGCAGTCAAGACTGCACCAGTGAAAGACAAGCAAAGTAGCCAATGTCCAGTGAAACATACAAAGTAAGGGTAGAAATTGAAGCAGACAACTTCTGGGACGCAAGGAGCTTCCATCTCTCCTGATGCTCCACCTGCACCCCTCCAAAATGGCCCAGAATTGGGCTGTCAGCATTTGGTCGGCATTTTGGAGATCTGGAGGGCTTTTTCAGGGTAGAAATTGGAGGGTCTTCCTTCCTTCTTCTGTTCCCATCCTTAAACCCCCCCCCCTTCATCTTTTTCGGTGGCTCCCCACCCACCCCGTTCCGCGAATGTCTCTGCAGCCTCCAACTGGTTGAGGGAACAAGTCACAGCCCCCAACCCTGGAAAACTACTCCGCCCTATCCTATGCCCTCCAGAAGAACACCCTTCTACCACAGAATGGGAAGAGATGTCCATTTCCAAGTCCAACATTCAGAACACCAGGCCTTGTATAGATACTGATATTACAATTGAAAGCTATGAGTATTGTTGAATTGAATTTATTTTGAACAGAATGCGAAAGGTTTAGGCAAAGTGAGAAGACAGGAGATGAAGACCACAGTTACTTGCAGCAATATGGAATGAGGGCATTTTGGTGGTCCAGGTTTGCCTTGGACCAAGTTTGCCTTGGACCAAGTGGTCCACCGTTGCCTCCTTTTTTCACCTAGAAGGGTCAAAGTCAGAAGTTCCACTTCCCAGCTGTCATTCCCAGCATGACCATTACACAGAACTTCTGGCCAATTACAAAAGGCAAACGTTTTCTCCAAGCTGGCTATTTCTCTGCAGCTCCCCCTTAGCATAGTATAGCGCATCACTGGCCCTTCTCCAAAATTCCAGTGTGCCGAGGAAGTGGCTCCCGTCTACCTGCAACAGAGGCATCTCAGCCCAGGGAGGAAGGAAGGGTGAGAAAGAAACCCAGAGTAACTCCCTCTTAATTACGGTAGGTATAAGTTGATCTGGAGAATTACTTTGATAGGTTTTCAAGATCCTGTTACATTATACTCTACTACATTTATTTATTTATTTATTTATTTATTTATTGTGCGTCGCGACACACTACTGTGTCGCCTGCGGCATCCTGGTGTGTCGCGCACAAACCCGGAAGTGCTGATGGGGGGAACTGGAATAAGCTGCGCCAGTGGCGCTGATTGGCGGGGGTGACGCTTCTTCCGGTTCCCCCCATCAGCGCTTCTGGGTTTGCGCGCAACACACCAGGACACCGCAGGCCGCGCCGCCACCACCATTGGTGTATGTCGCCAACATGAAAAGTTTGGAAAGCTCTGCTCTACTAGCAACAAAGATCTTTCCAGAAACCTAAGTGCTTCATGTTTTCTGAGTTGGCCAGCCTCGCAGGGCCTGACATTAAAATTGAAAGCCTACCACATCAATTATCCTGCATAATTTATACCCACCGAAGGTGAAGTGGAGTTACTCTGGGTCTCTTTCTCACATCTCCCCGCTCCTCTGGACTCAAGAATATCTTCTGCAACAGCCCAATTTCCTCCCTTAACTGTCTTGCTGCCTCCTCTGGATTCCCCAAATCTCTCAGACATTTCATGAGAAATGAAACCTATTTACTTGCAACAGCAAGGTGAGGTGCTGACTCGCAAACTCCTTGTTCTGCAGGCCGCAGCAGCCCAAGCACAGCACCGCCATGTTTCGTACAGCGGGATGGATATTAGTAATTCCTGGAATTATCTAGAAGAACAAAGAACAGACATAGTAAGACATATTTATCAGCAGAGAACCTTGTAGCTGCTTCCTGAGATAAGAAGCTCATCTGGGCAACCAAGAGACAGGGGCGTCCACACAGGGTGTTTAAAAAGTCAGGATGGAGAGCCAACTGCCATCCTGACTTCTTTGATATCCCCCTGAGGATGCTCCTGCAAACAAGGAAGTTTGAGCTGATTTTAACAAAGGCTCAGGCAGGTAGTCAAGTAGACGGATGGGCTGTTCAAATTTGCTTGGAAGACCTCTATAAGAAAAGCACAAGTTCTAACGTCATAAATGTAAAAATAGTAAATCTGTAACAGATATAGTCTGTGGCTTGAATCATGTCAACTGGATTTCTATTTTCTTAGTGGAAACGTTTCACTCCTTATCCAAGGAGCTTCTTCAGTCTGAGTAAAGTTAGTAAGGGAATCCTTAAATATGTTTCTAGGCTGGCTGTGTGACCTTGCACCTGGGGCTAGGTCATGGTTATTTTTGAGATGTTTGTTACTAAGTCCCTTTATCATCTAAAGGAGGATCGTTAAGATTACCCTGCTGCTGTTGAGCTTGTGAAATGGTCTTAATCTTCCTAGGCACAGAAGACAAAGCAGGAAGGAAGATAGGGGAAAGGTTATGCCTGAGGCCCCCACCTCTATTCAAGGAAGGATTTTCCAAGTTGGCATGAATGGATTCCTTGACCCCTCTCTCAAACCACCTATCTTCTCTGTCTAAAATGTGAACATTAATGTCCTCAAATGAGTGTCCTTTTTCCTTTAGATGAAGATAAACTGCTGACTCTGGTCCTGTGGTGTTACTTCTCCTGTGTTGGGCCATCCTCCTGTACAAAGGTTGTTTGTACAGGAGGATGGCCCAACACAGGAGAAGTAACACCACAGGACCAGAGTCAGCAGTTTATATTCATCTAAAGGAAAAAGGACACTCATTTGAGGACATTAATGTTCACATTTTAGACAGAGAAGATAGGTGGTTTGAGAGAGGGGTCAAGGAATCCATTCATGCCAACTTGGAAAATCCTTCCTTGAATAGAGGTGGGGGCCTCAGGCATAACCTTTCCCCTATCTTCCTTCCTGCTTTGTCTTCTGTGCCTAGGAAGATTAAGACCATTTCACAAGCTCAACAGCAGCAGGGTAATCTTAACGATCCTCCTTTAGATGATAAAGGGACTTAGTAACAAACATCTCAAAAATAACCATGACCTAGCCCCAGGTGCAAGGTCACACAGCCAGCCTAGAAACATATTTAAGGATTCCCTTACTAACTTTACTCAGACTGAAGAAGCTCCTTGGATAAGGAGTGAAACGTTTCCACTAAGAAAATAGAAATCCAGTTGACATGATTCAAGCCACAGACTGTTCCACCTGGATGACTGAGAACCTTCATAGACATATGTAACAGATATACTTTGGCCACCTAATGCGAAGAGAAGACTCACTGGAAAAGACCCTGATGCTGGGAAAAACTGAAGGCCAAAGGAGAAGGGGATGGCAGAGGATGAGATGGTTAGATAGCATCACCGATGTAATGAACATGAACTTGAGTAAACTCCGGGAGACAGTGGAGGACAGGAAGGCCTGGCGTGCTGTGGTCCATGAGGTCACGAAGAGTCGGACACGACTAAACGACTGAACAACAACAACAAACAGATATAAAATCTGATCTCTTCCTCCTTTGGCAGAAACAAGGGTGGGAGATTCCAAGCCAAGTTCCCAGGAACTGCCATAAAGCTAGAACTGATTCCATCCTCAGTAAATGGGTACCTAGCAATCCATTGGAAGGCTGAAGTAGTAAAGCTGTGTGAGCTGTGCTCTCTACAAGGTGACACCTCTCCAGTTCAAACAAATCCATTTTTGGTCCTTATCTGCCTTTCGTGGATAGCCGCCCAGAGTCATCGCGTATGAGATGGGCAGCCGATAAATTTGATAAATAAATGTAAGTCCAGAAACAGAATGCAGAAACAAGGATAGCTACCCAGGAAGAAAATAGTATTTGGGATCACACACATACTCCTATTCAGTATACATTTTCTATTTTGCGA
The DNA here is from genome assembly GCA_023362775.1 of Charina bottae. NCBI lineage: Eukaryota > Metazoa > Chordata > Lepidosauria > Squamata > Charinaidae > Charina > Charina bottae. The sequence continues at coordinate 11,083,287 of JALMGJ010000019.1, forward strand.
TACATATCAACCTTATAATGCCACATACCAGGGATTCAATTATTCCATCCAATGTGGGTCCTAATCCTTTGGAAAGCGAGACCTGCTTCAGAAGTTCATTGCACATCATCAAGCACTTCAGAAGTGTTTCCGGATCACTCTGTAAAAAAAAAAAAACATAGCTTAGTTCAAGATTTCTGCCCCCCAAAACATCTAAGCTGCTGTCCAATAACAAAGAACAAAACAGTGGGCAACATTCAATAGAATTAACAAATTGTTTCTACATGAAATCAAGCAAAATGTGACCCTACATTTATCAGAGAATCCAGCTGAAGAAAGATGGTTTCTTCAATCAATGGGCCATCTTGAGACCTTTTCTGGTTGCACATTGTTCCAAAGCAGCATCCTCTCCCTTGAGCAACAATCACTCTAGTTCTCATATTCCATGTCTAGTTTTATTCTGCAATGATGTAGCACAGAGCTTTCCAAACTTTTCATGTTGGTGACACACTTTTTAGACATGCATCATTTCGCGACACACTCTTACAGCAGGGCACAAGGCAGGCACTGGGACCTGCGTGGAATCACAGCAGATTTGGAGGCAGCCAGGCACAAGGCAGGCACTAGGACCTGCGTGGGATCCTGGCAGGGCAGGTTTGGAGGCAGCCAGGCACAAGGCAGGCACTAGGACCTGCGTGGGATCCTGGCAGGGCTCGGAGGCAGCAGCAGCCGCGACACACCCAGACACTGCAGCCGACACACTAACGTGTCCCGACACACAGTTTGGAAAGCTCTGATGTAGCAGTTGGATTTTTTCTTAGCCCTTCTACATGAGAAATAACCCATGTGTAGAAGGCTTGAATAATAAAAACTAGGTAGGTAGGTAGGTAGACAGAGACAAACAGACAGATCGGTATTGTGGGTCATTTTCATGTTCTTTTTTTTTTAACGGGACACTAGCACCTCCAGTTGAGGTCATAGCAGGATTTTCAGGTTTCTCTTCCTGTTCTAAAAAGCCATTTCAAACAAATCATATACACAGTTCCTCACATGTAAATATGAAATCACAGAAAAGAATAGAGCCGGTGTAAAATGCAAAACCTTTTCCACGCATATCTCTTTGGTTTCAGATTCCTCTGCCTCTTTCAGCAGGCTGCTCTTCACGCCTTCCAGCTCTATAATCCTCTCCTTCAACACAGAGGCATGGCTGAAGTCTTGCACGGCCACACACTTCTCCAGAGCATCCTTTGCTTCCATAAGTTTCACTTTTATTTCCGCCAGCTAGAAAGAAAACAGAAATCACGGCATAGAGATATTGGGTATTATATGATGGGGCCTCTAAAAAAGGTAGACATCTCAAGTTGAGCTTGACTGCTGGTCCCTGCATTCATCCAATTTTCTCGACAGTGGCAAGGGATTTCATCATTGCCTTACTGCAAAAGACACTTTTTGTCTTCCCAAACTAGTCAATAAGCCTGGGATTTTCTGGTCCCCCATCTCCATATTAAAAGGGCTAGACCCTTGTCAGTTCCTGAGATCAACCAAGGTTGGATAAGTTCTGCCACCTCATCAGAATTTGGAATCAGTAAGCTCTACCGGTATGAAATCTATGCAACACGAACATTAAAAATGCTATCATTGGTATAATTATTTCATATATCTTTATGCTTCTCTCAATGAAAACAGCATCTTGAAATAGTTTGTAAGATATAAAGTAGTATACAATAAAAATAAAGGCGCAATAAAATATGTAATAAAGGTGTTTTAAAACAATATAAAGAAGGGAGAAAAAAGAAACTAAAGCAGGCACGAAAACTGTTCATCACACAGTCTCCCAGCAAAGACCTGGGTGAGGAGACAAGTCCTCAAGTAATACAAAAAAGGCACTGAGAGTAATCATTTCAGGGGACAAGAGCACAACAGTCCTCAAGTAATACAAAAAAGGCACTGAGAGTAATCATTTCAGGGGACAAGAGCACAACAGTCCTCAAGTAATACAAAAAAGGCACTGAGAGTAATCATTTCAGGGGACAAAAGCACAACAGTCCTCAAGTAATACAAAAAAGGCACTGAGAGTAATCATTTCAGGGGACAAAAGCACAACAGTTGAGCACGCCGTTTCTAAAACCACGAAAGACAGACGGTAACGTCTTATTCAATATATTTTTAGAGCACGGCCTATGCAAAAGCCCCTCCAACCTTGGATTTGGCTCAGCTAATGGGCAGCCACATATTGCTTCAACGGAGGGGACCACGTCCACGGCCAGGGGACCCACCCTGCAACTTGGCCACCGTGTTCTGGACCAGCTGCCCCTTTCAGACCAAGGGCAAGGGTGGCTCAGCGAGGGAGAGGCCACATTGACCTAAGTGTGATGTTACCAGGGTGTGCACAACTGTAGCCAAGGCTCTCTTTGCCCAAGGAAGGGCAGCGGGGAGACCAACCAACCAAGGAGGTCTCTTGAGCATACTGCCCATTTTTTTCTTCTGTTTCCTACTTGAACTTGCGTACACCAAAGGAAAACAAAATCAATTGCCATCCATCTCAAGATTTATAAAAACTTTATAAACCAAGCAATTGAAACATTGCCTTCTCCCTGTTCCTATTAATTAAATTCTCTGCATTTTTGGGAAGTTACAACATTCAGATTCTTCAGGAGCTGCAGGAAAAAACGGATTATGACAATAATCCAGTTATAGTCAATTTGTTTTTTTAAAAAACAAATTGCTAAAAGAAGTTGCACAATCTCTCCGTACCTTAAGCTCTTGTTTTCTTATCTCACTCGCATCTTGCTTCTTGTCTACCGTCACAATGGCTTCCCGGACCTCTGAAATTATTTCAGCAACCTGAACATGCAAATAAACACCAACCTGAAATTGAAACAAGTCTAGCAAACCTAATCTATCCCTGCTATAAAGCTAAACAACAAACACCCATTTCTGGAGATCCTTTGGGAGTTGCTCACATCAGAAAAAAAATGTTAAAAAAATCTCCCCCAAACTTTACACAGCCACAAAACTTCGGGCGAAGCCATCTCATCGCTGGTGCTTTGGGGAAAACAGTATCCCTGTTCCTTGGAAGGAGCCTGCTTTAATAAAAGTTATCTTGAGCATCCTAAAGCCATGTTGGACCTCTTTATATGGCAATGCCCCCAAATCCTCTTCCATTCTGACTTTCCAATGAGGAAGAACAAGCAGGGTGGTCTTGACCCCATCTGGCTTGACTTCCAAATCAGGAACATCAGCCTGCTGGTTTCTGACTGCTGGAAGATGGGTCTAGGAGCCCCTTCCAGCTATCAAATAATCCAAACATCTTCCCAGGGTGTTGGAAAGGCAGCAGGGATGCTTCAGAATTGGGAGGAAGACCAGTTGTGTCTCTCATCTGTTGTGGGGATGAGCAAATATGCTGTGGTGAGGATGTTTGCCAAAGCTGTAGGAAGATCAAGTTGACCCCTCACAGTTGCAGACTGGCCAAGCACTTGAAAAGTGCTTTATTAAATATAAATAAACGAATCTTCCTAAATATATGAAGATTTACACTTGAAGCTGTCAAGGACAACTCTATTCAACTGTTTTTTAACATCTGGGGGGAAAAAGCAAATTGTTTACAAAGGAGAAGTGGGTTCAAAACAGCCACGTTTGGCTCACGCAATTGCTCTGAACGCCTCCCTAAAGCATGTAACTGTTGAAGTTGCAACTGGAAGAACATACCATCTGGATCCTTCTGTCATCACCCTTGAGAAGACAGAGGAGCTTTTCCATAAGATGGGCTACGAAGGACGCTGACGTGGTTGGAATGATAAGGATTTCTTCTAGGACACTCAGCATTCTCTTCCTTCATCAAGAAAGAAGAAAAAAACATTTATGAAACAATACTCAGGTTATTTGAGCTTAAAGTCTAAGGATTCATTATTTGGGGGCGGGGGCAGTGTCGGTATTTTTGATATATGGGCATCTTTGCTTCCCCTCCCAATCAACAAACCTTCAGATCCCAAATGTTACAATTGGAGTTTCTTCTCTGCTAGGAATATAGTAAAACAAGAGCTGCACATAGGAAAACTTTTCCCCGTATAAGATGTAAGAGGCAAGCTCTGACTGATACAGAGAAGGAAGCTCATTTGGCTACAGAGTTATCTCAGCCTCCACTACACGCTCCAACTCCCACTTCATGCAATTCTGGGAAAGGGGAAACATTTTAGTGTTAGGGTGGAGAGAGAAAATGTCTAAACCATGTTCTGTAGCTGGACTACAAATGCCCAGCCTAGATGGTCAACTGGACAATCTGAAATCTCAGCTGCTTCTCTTGATGTTCTCCTACCCTCTGCCCCATTTATATTTTCGAACCCTTTTTCTCTGGGTGATCCCTTCCCTCATTATCTGATGATTCTCTGAGAGGGGAGCAAATGAATTGAACAGCAAGGCTGGATTCTGCCTCTGTAGTCCCTCCCAAGGACCAGATAACACCAAGGAATTGGCTTCAAATATAAGAATTATATTCTTATAAGAATCCCAATGAAAAAAATGACAACACATGAGTTGTGATGTCACCACATGAACCCCACCCTTTTTTATATATAGTAAATTTTATTAAGTTTCAAAGAAAGAATAAAAACTACAATAAAAACAAAAAAGAAAAAAACTAAAAAAGTGCAGAAACACAAGAGAAGAAAGAAAAATTAAATTTACAGGAAGATGTGGCTTCCGACTTTTAACAGCAAGGATATACAAAATTTCCATAATCGATCTCTTACTCTATATTAAACCAAAACACATTATTTCTATAAAACATTCCCCTTTAACACATAATAAAAATCACTCCCCCTTATATTAAAATGAAGAGAAAAAAATCATATAAACCTCCTAAACATCTTTCTCCTCTCCAAAAGATAAAACATACTTAATTATTTCCTTCCTACCACTATTCTATACATTTCTGTCTAGTATAATAAAAATCAAATTGAAAGGCACATAAGTTGTCAACTATTATACTTAAAAGGGGCGTGGTGGCTCAGTGGGTAAGACGCCAGGCTTGTCGATCGGAAGATCGCAAGTTCAGAGGTTCGAGACCCTAGCCCTGCGTGACAGAGTGAGCTCCCGCACTCGCCCCAGCTCTTGCCAACCTAGCAATTCGAAAGCATGCAAATGCAAGTAGGTTAATAGGTACCACTTCGGTGGGATGGTAACAGCGTTCCGCGTCCGTCATACCGGCCACATGACCGTGGAAGCATCTTCGGACAACACTGGCTCTTCGGCTAACGAACAGAGATGAGCACCGGCCCCTAGAGTCGGACATGACTGCACAAATGTGCGGGGGGAACCTTTACCTATTATACTTAATGGTATAACAATTTTAATAATCCCAATCTTAGGTAAAGGGGGGTGCTCATCTCTGTTTGTTAGCCAAAGAGCCAGCGCTGTCCGAAGACACTTCCGTGGTCATGTGGCCAGTATGACGCGCGCGGAAAGCTGTTACCATCCCACCGAAGTGGTACGTATTTATCTACTTGCATTTGCATGCTTTCAAATTGCTAGGTTGGCAAAAGCTAATCCCAATCTTAATAAACCCAAAATCTCAATAAACGCAAAAAACAAAGCCAATTCAAATCAGTAAATCCAAACTTTTAAAGGCAAATAACATCAGTCAAATCCTTAAAGCAAACCAAATAAACATTCTTCAACCCTTATCGCACTTCAAAATAAACCAGAGCAGTTACATATTTATTTATTTATTATTTAAATTTATATGACCACCCATCTCTCCTAATGGAGAGATTCCCAAGATATGCACAGAGCTTTCTTCTTAAGAAAATCAAACAGCCCAGCTGACTCCCTCCAAAATGCCAGGTTCTTTTCATGGCATTCCACCAGGAGATCGACCCTAGTTATGGCTTGCAAATCACTCTCTCCCCTAGATTTCTCCAACTCCATTATCCAATCTTCATCCAGCATCTTGACAGAAATCCCAATCTCAGTCTTAAAAGAAACCTTTCTGTCGCTCTTAGATTCCTCAATTTCATCCACTACATCCCCAACTTGATGGCACATTTTAGCTCTCATATTTTCCACAATGTCCTGGATATCTTGCATAAAGGTTTGATAAAAGTCAGGAGATATTTGTTTGAAGTCCTGGTGAAGGTCAGAAAGAATCTGTTTGAAATCCTCCATGTCTCACGCAGTAGATTATGGCGCCCCCTAGGAACTTAATCAGCAAAAGTCGAAGATATGGGAAAGTTCAAAAGTTGTTTACACAAAGTGAGAGTGAATAGCAGACTGTTCTCAAGGGAAAGTGAAAACAGAAAGCTGAAGGTTCAAATCAGCCAATTCAATGTGTAGGAAAATGCTAATATCTTCAAATTTAATACAAAAATAATAACAGGAAGACAATTATTTACTCAATCTTTGAAATTTCCTTTGGAAGGAAAACAAAATCCAAAAATTAAAAAAAATAAAATAAAAAGTAATCCCAAAAATAATGTTAAACACCAAGAGAACCAGCTTCTCCTCGCTGTAGAAAGCCTCTCTTGGGGTACATATACTTAAAAAAAATTGGAGATTTAGAAATGGGGTGGCCAGTCTTAATGTCCCTTTAAGGCTACAGCGCGGCTTAGAAAGTGATGACATCCCCGTCTCCCAGCTGGCTCTTACCAGTCGAACGCGAAATGCTGTTTGCGATCTCCTGGCTGCAAGCAGCCGTCCGGAGGACAGATGGGATGATTCCAGGTATTCTCCTTGATCCGGAGAACGTTTCTGGGCTTCAGGAAAGCCTGCCTGAGCCCGAAAAAAGCCACCGCGCTGCCTGATCCACCCGCCGAAACAGCGGGCACAGCCATTCAGTCCGCCATTCCCACCAGGAGCCTGAACCCCACCTCTTTTTAAATTTTTTAATTTATTTTTATCCCGTTTTTATTTTTATAAATAACTCAAGGTGGCAAACATACCTAATACTCCTTCCTCCTGCTATTTTCCCCACAACAACAACCCTGTGAGGTGAGTTGGGCTGAGAGAGAGTGACTGGCCCAAGGTCACCCAGCCGGCTTTCATGCCTAAGGCGGGGCTAGAACTCTCAGTCTCCTGGTTTGCCATTGGCTCCTTCCTAGGGCTGAGAGACAGGGACTGGTCCAAGGTCACCCAGCTGGCTTTCATGCCTAAGGTGGGACTAGAACTCTCAGTCTCCTGGTTTGCCATTGGCTCCTTCCTAGGGCTGAGAGAGAGTGACTGGCCCAAGGTCACCCAGCCGGCTTTCATGCCTAAGGCGGGACTAGAACTCTCAGGCTCCTGGTTTGCCATTGGCTCCTTCCTAGGGCTGAGTGTGTGTGACTGGCCCAAGGTCACCCAGCCGGCTTTCATGCCTAAAGCGGGACTAGAACTCACAGTCTCCTGGTTTCTAGCCCAGCACCTTATCCACTAGACCAAACTGGCCCTTTCATACTTGCATCCTGACACTGAACACAAGCAGAGAAGTCATGGGATGTGGCTTGTATTGTGGTGACCTAAGGCATGTTCTCCCTACATGGAGGAAGCAACAACTCTTTCTGATGGACATAGGCACTTCATTGTGGATGAAGCAGGGAATCAGGGTTCCCTCCTCCTCCTCCTCCTCCTCCTCCTCCTCCTCCTCCTCCTCCTCCTCCTCCTCACGTGGAGTGAGACCTCTGTCTTCAGACCAGCTAGGGACATCTCACAAGCCAGATGTTCCTCATTCCTGCTCTTTCCCACTGATTCTCCCCCACTTTTGAAAGTAATGCAACCATTAAGTTCTTTTCTACTCTAAAACATTTACATCATGTGATTGTATGAAGTACTATACTCCTTTGGCTCAATAAAACTATGACTTACAAACCACTTGAATCAATGTCAGTATGTTATCTTGGTTCGCTCAAAGGGATATCATCAGATAACATCCCTCCAAGTCAACCTGTTCCTTTATATAAGCATTTTAAATATAAAATGTATCTTGCAAAAAAAAAAAACCTCTTACCCCTCACAACTAATTGCATGAAAGAGTAACAGTACAGCAATAAAGAAATCATTTTTTTTTTTACAGAACCTCACCTTCCTCCTTCTTCAGTGATATCCATGCAACCGATCATCAGAATCAACTGCTGACCTATAAATTCTTTGGTCATCAATTGTTCAATGCAGGCTATATCTTCCTTTTCTTCCTGGCTGAGAACCTGAATGCTCTGAAAGTAGCTTAAGGATAAGAAAATGATTATTCTGTCAAAAGGGATTGACCTTTATCTCCTTGCCAAGCCTACGCTGTTGCATTAATTCAGAGCCCTTACAAATTACAGCTGAAGACACTGCCTACAGACAGCAATGTCATGTTGATCTTGTCCTAATCTTTGTCAATGGCTGAATATTTAGAAAATTCTAGACAGACAGTCCAAAATCACGAGACATCTGAACGAGCCTCTCCTTTACACAGCATGGTACTGTGAATCGGACTACACAACTCATCCAATCTGCTTTAACTCCCTTTATTATTTCTGCCCATCAGATACCTTCATTACTAACGATCTTCTAAAAATCAGAATGGCATCAGAGAACCTTAAAATCAATACTAATAAGAATGATAACTGTAAGAGGTAAAGCAGAAGGTGTATTGAACCAACACTGTAATTTTTTAATTAATTGCATTAATTTACCTCAACAGATAATCTGCATAGATAGCAGGCTCTGGCAAGACATGTTCTAAGAATTCTTCTCCTTTGGATTTCAAGTACTCGCAAAGAGTTTTCCAGTATAAGGCACCTTCTGCAGTCAATTTTTCTATTGGAATGGTTTTCCTTTAAAAGAAAGACATGGGCACCCATCAAGTTTCCATCAAAAAAACCAACACAACTCTTTTCTTGTGTTAGTTATAAACCAGGAAATTTCAGAAAGCAATCACTGCCAGCCAATATTTCTATGAAAACCAAACACTACATGAAAGCGAGTTGCTGAAACATACTACTGTATATTTTGTTTTTTACCTTTAAGAAATAACGTCATGTGAGTATACTCTTGATGAAAATTTAAAGGAAGAATGTTTCTGTTCTCTAATATTTACCTATTTTATTTATTTATTTATTTGTTGGTTTGTTTTTACATCCCACCATAATCTAGCAATCTTTGGTAGTTAGGAGGGTTAAAATGAAACAGCTAACAATTGTATGAGATGGCGGCCTATAAATTTGATGGATTGATAAATAAATAAAAATCTTTCCCAGTACAAGAACTGCAGTAACAACTAATAAAAAACAAAAGTAAAAGAGTAAAAGATGACACAGTGTATAAATTTAGAAGAACGTTCTCCAATTATACCTCATTTCCCCAGTCAACTTCCTGGATACATATGTCTCATGAGCTTAACCTTTTTTCTTTAAATAACATGCCACAATTGGTTGATTCATACAACACGCCTAACCCTTAAATTATGTTTGACTGTTAGAGTGTTGTCTGAACCTGCCACTACAAGGAGAAGGCCTTTTAGCATTTTGGTAATGTTCTGGGAGAATTAAATTTGTTTACTTTTTTTAAAAGACAAGAATCAGCATAGAAAGACTCAAAACACAGCAGTTGCACAAGTTCCAGGAAATGATGCGTGCATTAAAAACAAACAGCCACCAAACCCAGCTGATTTGTCATGAAATGAACTTTTAGGGGCAGAAGACGTTAGCTGACATTCCTGCTAGAGAATGCAGACTTTTCTGTCTGTCCCAGGTGAGATAGCCACAGCTGTATTTTCCCTACCTGTCATCAAGTTCTGAAAAGTTCTTAATCAGGTCATGGGGCGGAGACAGCAAGAAGAGGGCGTTGAGGGCCGGGACGCCCACTTCTGGGCAACTCTCCACATCCAGATAATGGAGCAGCTCTAAGACGTTTCCTTCAGTCAGACGTAACCAAGCTTGTAGAAGCTGTTTCTGTACCACTTCTTTCACGCATGCTATTAGAGAGAGAGGAATTCCAAATCAGATATACAGTATATATACGCACACATACATACACATACTGTGTGTGTGCGCGTGTGTGTGTGTATAATCTATCCATCCATCCCTAAAATATTCTGTGTAAGTACTTTGTAATGCAGGGTCCAGAATCCTAACTACAGGTAGTCCTCACTTAACGATTAGTGACAGTTCAGACTTGTGACTGTGCTGAAAAAACTGACTTGCGACCAGTCCTCGCACTTACGACCGTTGCAGCATCCCGCGGTCACATGATCACCATTTTCTACCTTCCTGGCCGGCTTCCAGCAAGCAAAATCAATGGAGAACTGCGTGATTCGCTTAATGACCACATGGTTTGCTTAACAGCTGAGGTGATTCACTTAACAGCTGCCGCACAAAAGGTTGTAAAATCCAGTTGGATTTGCTTAATGACCGCACTGCTTAGAGACCAAAATTCTGGTCCCAATTGTGGTTGTTAAGCGAGGACTACCTGTATGCCATCTATCCTTAAAGACTGCCTGATCAAATGAAATACGTAATATAATATTTACTAGCTGAGTGCAAGACATTTGGAGACAACTCTCTAGAGCAAAATTTCACCCAGGGTCTGGTGTTCAAATGCAAAATTTCCCCCCAATGTGAAATGGGCTCTTTTGAGCCTCCTTTCAATCTCTCCTGGTGCCTTTTAGCTCACCCGCTGCCTGGTCCATGCCACCCCAACCTCCACCCATCTGCGCCTTCTTCCCATCCTGCCCACCTGCCTTCTCTCCCTTCGCTGCCTCTTCTGCACCAGCACGGGTGGGGTCCAAGAGTGGGAGGAAGCCGATGACAGCCAGAGGGAACCACTCTTCCAGGAGGAGGAGTGTAACTCCCAGCCTTGCTTCCCAAAGACCAAGGCCGCCCTTGGCCCAAGCAAAGCTTGCATTTCTGCAAATAGCTGCTAAATGTATCTGTGTAACTTCCTGCCAGCCAGTCAAGGTAGTCTGGCCAGGAAACAGATGCTCCAAGGAATTCTACTTTATTGTTGTAGGGCAAATAATAGAATCTTCAAAGCCTGCGGATCTTTCTCTTTGCCTACCCAACAGAATCAAGGTGGGGTTATTTTGAGTCTTATGCTTTCCTCTTTCCCAGGCTAAGTTCACGTTTCTCCTGCCTTAAAGGCTCCTACATTCACCTACACCAGTGTTTCTCAGCCTTGGCAGCTTGAAGATGTGTGGACTTCAACTCCCAGAACTCCCCAGCCAGCCACATCTTGAAGTTGCCAAGGTTGAGAAACACTGCTCTACATTGTCTTTCTTTACCTTCTCAGATGAGAGTAAAATGAAGCCTAGGGGGGAGTTAAGATTCTCACAGAACAGATTGCCCTGCCATCAATATGATGGCTATAGATAATTTAGCATGAGGAACTTCTATTATTAATCCTGGCCTTACGGCTGTAATAAAATTATCTAATTATTATTAATCCTAAGAACATCCCATGGGTTTCAGTGGGAGTTACTCTAAGTTAAATTTCACCCTGTCTCCCATCACTACCTAGATGCATATCAAGCATGTCATTAGTCCTGGAAAAAAGAAAAAGAAACTGCTTTAAAATGTTTAAATTAAAATAAAAATGTTTTACCTGCTCTGTCATTAAGTCCTTGCTGCAAAAGTTTTACTCTCTGGGCTATTGTCAAAGCTTTGATATGAACCTTTTCTGCCAGCACCTTTAAAAAACGTTTTCACACAGTTTAACCTTTGAATAACACGGATTAATAGCATGTAAAGCAAAAGACATTGAAGGACAATCAACACAATTTGCAATGTGCCTCTGAAACTGTAAAGCAACAAGTCACAAAGCTAACACAACTACAGAATTAGACATTCTGCAATAATCAGCAATGAGCTGCGGAATTAGAGGCTTAAGTTCTTTCAGAAAAAGAATCTGACATCCCAATATGAAACTACTAGATGCAATTTAAGACCGTATCTGCTTTATTGTATCCTGCCATTTAAAAAAAACAGTCATGCAATCTTATGATGACTCACTCTGTCCCTAAAAGTAAACCCTTAAAATCTTCAAAAGGTGATGCTCCCTGTCCAGAGAGAATCTTTTTAACCAGTGCATAAATCCAAGTCCAGGGATGAAGATTTGTGAGCGGTACCAACTTCAGCATACTTGGCTGATGGGATTGTTCCTTTGAACAGACTGGGCATATATTTTGATGCGGATGTTCTGTTAGTTCCTACCCATAACTGTCTGAATGCTATGGCAGTTGGCACTCATATTAAACAGTAGAAAAAGAACACTCCAATATTTATCTTTTTGATGAACCTAGAACCCAGAATGTCAAACAAAACCATAATGGATGAAACATAGTATCTGACATAGCCAGTATTCAACTTCTAATCTAAGTTCTCAACAATGTGAAATTAACTTACTAGCCAAGGATAATACTAATGCATTCACATCCATAGAAACAGTACAAAAATGGTGTTGCCTCCCCATCTATTTGGGGACCATTTCAAAGAAAGATCTCCTTGCAGAACCAAAGGAGATTTTCAGCATTTCAGCATAGCTGGCCTGAGGAGCTATTTCTGCAGATTATTTTTTTATCTGTTCAATCGTGTCCGATTCTCAGAGACTGCCTGGACAAGTCCCTGCAGTTTTCTTGGCCAGGTTTTTCAGAAGTGGTTTGCCATTGCCTCCTTCCTAGGGCTGAGAGGGAGTGACTGGCCCAAGGTCACCCAGCTGGCTTCGTGCCTAAGGCAGAACTAGAACTCACGGTCTCCCAGTTTCTAGCCTGGTGCCTTCACCACTACACCAAACTGACTCTTGCATTTCCGCAGATACTGATAGATAAAAACAAATGTATCTGTTAAATTTAAAATATTTTCTTATGGAGTACACTTCATGTACAGATCCATACATGAAGACATATGCCTCTACCAGCTAAATTCCCCAACAGTTTGTGTAATTTTAACACAGAGAATGAATAGCAAGTGACATTACCAGATATTCATTTACCTGATATGCTAATTTCCTGACTGCCTCCTTTACATCCATGGTACGACCAATAATTTTGGACAGAGTTTTAACTGATGGACCAATACAGGACAACACAGCACGCCTTACTTCTGAGTTGGAGTCAGTCTCAATTAAACTGTTGTAAACTGGGAAGAAAAAAGTATTATAGCAAGCCTGTTAGTGACAGGAATAACAACATAAATAAAATAGAATGCAGAGAAGCTTAGGTGCAGAATTTCTCCAAAACATTCTGGCTTACAAGCTGAGAGACCCAGGCAGCTGAAGCTCATCAGGAGCTACCTAGACATCTCAGGAGGACAGCCCTGTGCTCTACACTTCACAGGATTGCTATTAATAAACACTTTGCAGCCAGAAGCTCATGTTGTTGTTGTTCAGTCGTTCAGTCGTGTCCGACTCTTCGTGACCTCATGGACCATAGCACGCCAGGCCTTCCTGTCCTCCACTATCTCTCGGAGTTTACTCAAATTCATGTTCATTACATCGGTGATGCTATCTAACCATCTCATCCTCTGCCGTCCCCTTCTCCTTTGGCCTTCAGGCTTTCCCAGCACCAGGGTCTTTTCCAGTGAGTCCTCTCTTCGCATTAGGTGGCCAAAGTATTTGAGCTTCAGCTTCAGCATCTGTCCTTCCAATGAGCAGTCAGGGTTGACAGAAGCTCATGACTGTTGTGTAAAATTAGATGAATCCCACAGGAAAAGCTCACTGTTGGAACCTGATTTTTTTTTATTGTTCAAATTTATATGACCGCCCATCTCCCACAACGGGGGGGGGGGGGGATTTGCTATTAGCTAAGCTCTCTCTTTACAAGCAAAAATCCTTTTATAGGAAAGTAATTCCAAAGCTAAGAGGAACTTAACACACATTTTATCCTCAGTTTTTTTAAACTGTTCAGACCTTGTTCACAAAATTCTTTGGATTTTTTAAACATAATTTTGCTTTAGTGGGCATCTCTTTCAACACGAAGAGAACAACAAAAGAAAATTTAAGGAAACTATTGTAACACTTAGTTCTTACAGATGATGAAATTCACACTGCCAGTCCACCCAGCTCCCAAACCTTCATCCCCTGAGTTAACTAGGATGAGATGGTTAGATGGCATCACCGATGTAATGAACATGAATTTGAGTAAACTCCGGGAGACAGTGGAGGACAGGAAGGCCTGGCGTGCTATGGTCCATGAGGTCACAAAGAGTCGGACACGACTAAATGACTGAACAACAAAAATAATCTCAGGTGCTAAATCATGCAATCCAAACCTTGCCCAGCTGGCTCTGATTCCCATCTTGAATGCTAGTTTTCACTCGAGAGAGATAACTAGGTGAAAAACAAATTACGATGCCTTTTTGACATCAACAGTTTCTACACTTCCTTCTGTTTACAGTTCTTCAGAGTAAGTTCTATATGTTAACAGTGAAGCCTGACAGTCAAAAATAAAAAACAATGTGAGTTTCATGAGCTTCTGCCATCTTAAATACCAGATAAAGTTAAAATCCTGCAGCTTGTTTTTTTAAGAACAGCAGAAATAAGAAAAGTTTAACAAGCCACATGAATTGGCAAGGAACGTACTATTAACAACCGGACACTGGTCGTCCTTGGGATCCTGAAGCCTGGACAGCGCCAACACGGCTTGGATCCTCACGTTTGGTACTTTGTCTCTTGCTCTAAGCTGCATGGCACTGTTAATCTGATCAAACAGCTCATCTTCGATCTGAGCATTCTCTGGCAGACTTCCCAGAAGTTTATTAATAAGTTGGCACACCCGAAATCTGACTGCGTTGCTGTTAGCATGGTGGGACTTCAAGAAAGACAAAGAGAGATTCTTAAGCATTCGCCATTATTGTGGTTATACACCTGAGATTATAGGTATCAAGGATCTATATAAAAACTCTGCCCACACAATATTAGCTGAAGTACAGAATTTTATTTATTTATACCTCAAATTTATACTTATTTAAATTTATACTTATTTATACTTATTTAAATTTATATTTATTTATTCATACCTCAAAATACCGCCCATCTCACTCAGAAAGCAACTCTGGGCAGTTTACAATAAAAACAAGAATAATCATTAAAATACAATAAAAGCAATGTTCTTAGATAAAAATACAATCCAAGATGGAGGCGTTAAAAGATCTTCATTTATGGGAGCACCCTCAGGGTGCCAACCACCCCCAGGATTGTTTGCTCCTCCTCACACCCCCTTTACTATTTTGTTTACAGAGACAAAAGACCCACCACAGATGCTGATCCACTATATTAATTTACTTCCCCTTTCTCAAGCACAGAAAATCAGACCCAGCCCAGAAATGACCTTTGGATGAAGACAGCAATTTTCAGCAATTTGTTGAATGAACCTGTGGAAGCCACAGATTCATGCACCACACACACACATCCTATACAAATGAATCTCCTATACAAATGAATTTCAGAAACTCTAGCTTGAGAAAAGACCATTATCTTTGAGAGAAGCTAATCAACTCCTTTGCACTGCTCTCCTTCATTAAGGCAGAAAAAGATAACGCTTTTCCACCCAACATTATATTAATCAATATAGATTAGTATGTCTTGGGCCATTAATAGCTTATTTTTGCAGTTTCAGATGGTGTCGGATACATATCTTAATGAAAGGTTTTATCTATGGAGCACCCATTATTTATGATGACTTTACAGTTACGGTACCTCAAGGAGAAAGGTGAACAGGTAACTCAGAAAGGGATTCTCCATTTCTTCCTCTTCAGCACCCTCTTTCTCTGAATTACAAAATGAAGCCAGAAACTTGGCCACAAAGTTTATCACTTGTTCTACTGCAGGTTCTCGTTTGTAGATTACCAGGGCATACTTAAGATAATGAACAAACTCTTCATGAAAGCTGTCCTTATCCTGTAACTAGAAGCAAGAATTAAGCTCTTGGAGAAAAGGCAAGACATCGAGCAAAAGGTAAAGCACCAAAGAATTCAGTCCAGACATTTGCAGACCTTCTTCCAAACCGCTCTTCTCAACACCCTCTCTCCTTAAACCGGCTTTTAAACCAGCCACTCCTGCCCGCACTCCCAAGGGATTATCGAGTATCGAGGGGGAACCTGCGCCTTGCCAACCCTGCTGAACACAACTCTGCCAGTCCCAGGAAGCATGGGTCGGCATGTGAGGAGCGCTGGGAAGTTAGTTCCACAAGGACTGGAGGACCACAGAGTACCCACCCAACTTTAGAAGGAGACCATCCACTCTTAAATGGGGCGTGGTGGCTCAGCGGGTAAGATGCCAGGCTTGTCGATCGGAAAATTGATTGATTGATTGATTGATTGATTGATTGGATTTATCACCGTCCAACTCCCCCAAGGGGGACTCTGGGCGGTTTACAACAGAATTAAAATCATTAATATACATTTATAAATAAAATAACATACATAATAAGTAATAATTTAAAATATAATGAATAAAATGGGATCCAAAGGCAGAGTATTCTTAAGTTTATAAAAAGGGCCCCTCAGAGCAAATCTAAGGTGCTAGCCATCTCCAGGTATCTCCAATCTCCTTCTGACCCCAAGCATACTGACAAAACCAGGTTTTGAGTCTTTTTCGGAAGTCCAGGAGTGAGGGGGACTGTCTGATCTCCGGGGGCAGAATGTTCCAAAGGGCAGGGGCAACAGCAGAGAAAGCACGCTTCCGAGACCCCGTTAGGTGGAACTCCTTAACCGATGGGGTCCGTAGCATGCCCTCTCTGCATGCCCTGGTGGGACGGGATGAAGTTCGGAGGTTCAAATCCCTAGCCCTGCGTGCGGAGTGAGCTCCCGCACTAGCTCCAGCTCTTGCCAACCTAGCAATTCGAAAGCATGCAAATGCAAGTGGATGAATAGGTACCACTTCGGTGGGTAGGTAACAGCGTTCCGTGCGCGTCATGCGGCCACATGACTGCGGAAGCGTCTTCGGACAACGCTGGCTCTTCAGCTAACAAACGGAGATGAGCACCGGCCCCTAGAGTCGGACACGACTGCACAAATGTGCGGGGGGAACCTTTACCTTTGCCTATCCACTCTTAGCACTTTCTTTTTCCACATTTGCTCAATCTCAATTGTAAGTTGTTTACGTTTCACTGGTGGGTCTCTCGCTCAAGCTACTGCAATGGCAAATATCCATACTTGTTTCTCTGGAACTACAGTTATGTCTGGCTTATTATGGGCTAAATGGAAGTCCCACAGGATCTTGACATCTTTGTTCTCAGCCACTACATCCTCCTCCTCCTCCTCATTTATTCCATTTTTGTCCCCTTGTTTTCCCATGCTTTCTTAAAGCCTCCATGCTTTCCACATCTGAAGTCTAATAGGTAAAAGAAGGGGTGTACGGTGACTTTTGCAAACCAGTGTGAGAAGTCCCGTAAAAAAGAATGATAAACAGCAAATAATACTTACCTCATTATATGTATGCTTTAAAGATGTCACCAATTTTGCATGATTTTGGTGAGGTTTTTGAGCTTCCTCAAAGGCCTTCCTAATACCAAACAACTTTTCCCCTTTCATAGCTGCAGTGAGAAGGAGAAATGTAGAAGTATATTTTACTTTTTAATATAATTTAAGAATGATTGTTTATATTTTTATAATGTATAAAATACATTATATTACATTACATTATTTTTATAATGTATGGCTGTGAGAGTTGGACCATAAGGAAGGCTGAGCGCCGAAGAATTGATGCTTTCGAACTGTGGTGCTGGAGGAGACTCTTGAGAGTCCCTTGGACTGCAAGGAGGTCAAATCAGTCAATCCTAAAGGGAATCAACCCTGACTGCTCATTGGAAGGACAGATACTGAAGCTGAAGCTCAAATATTTTGGCCACCTAATGCGAAGAGAGGACTCACTGGAAAAGACCCTGATGCTGGGAAAGACTGAGGGCAAAAGGAGAAGGGGACGGCAGAGGATGAGATGGTTAGATAGCATCACCGATGTAATGAACATGAATTTGAGCAAACTCCGGGAGACGGTGGAGGACAGGAAGGCCTGGCGTGCTATGGTCCATGAGGTCACGAAGAGTTGGACACGACTAATAATGATTGTATTTATATAATTGTTGTTTTTATTTGATTGTTGTAAGCTGCCCAGAGTCACTTCTTGTGAGATGGGTGGCTACAAAAATTAGGCAGACAGACACAGACAGGTCAAGGAACGGTTGTCATATCCATTCAATCAATTAGTTCCTTGCTTCTGCAGTGCCCAGCTGTAGTGGTATTTCATTTTTTGCAAGTGTTCAATGCATCCCTTAATGTGAACGCTGGGAAGACACAATGACCCGAAGTGACTCAAATGTGGGAGACATTATTTCCAATTCTTTTCATCCCGGAGACAGCTCAGCCCACTGCAGCTGATTTCTCTAATAAACCATGGTTCATCATGACAGCTAAATTAGCAGTAGCCAGATTAACCCATAACTAAGAAGGTTTCAGCTTTCAGAAAACCATCTCAACAGGTCCACAACCTACATCAAATTCCCTGCATTCAAAACAAAGACATTTGTGGTCACCCAGGCAGAAAAATACCTTTAGTAAGGACTCAGATCTATTAGAGCAGTGTTTCTCAACCTTGCAAATTGAAGATGTGTGGACTTCAAGTCCCAGAATTCCCCAGCCATGCTGGCTGGGGAATTCTGGGAGTTGAAGTCCACATATCTTCAAGTTGCCAAGGTTGAGAAACACTGTATTGGAGGCTACAAACTACTTCAGATTTAATTCCAAGGAGGTGTTTTAGACGGCGTGGCTGTTGGCATCTTCTCCCAGGACCACAGGACTGCTTTCCAATGTTGGCCACATAATCCCAGGAAAAGATGCAGCTGCTTTAAAGGACCTTCTTGGAACCCAACCCAAAGGAATGGACAGCCCTTGTCTGTTTGATGGTCTCTCCTGTCCTACTTGACTTCCTTAACTGGGGCACTCTTTTTGTATGCCAGGCATGCATTAATTACAGGGTTTTAATGCACCGTTTTCTCTGCACCTCTGCACTGAAAGCTGTAAAGGGGGGAATGATTGCATGAATGAAAAAACATGCCAGACCATATTTCTGCCAAGATATGTAGTAAAGTGAAACCGAACAGAACTGGACCATATTTAGTCGGGGTGGGTGGGCAAAATCAGTACCAAAGTTTGGGTCTAAAAATGGTCCAGATCCTACCAGAGGCATCAGAGAGCGTTCCCCCCACATCCTAATGGGAGGGCATTTGGGCAGCGGTTGGCAATGCTGCCGCCGGCTCTATCTTATCCCCCCTTCCTGATCACTAAGGCAGACCCAAGGCCACGCCGCCCCCTCGGGTTGCTCAGGGAACACCCGCACGCAAAAGCAGGCAGACGCAGCCGGAGGGGGAAGCAGAAAAGGAGGCCACGCGGATGCACCCCTCCCAATTAGCTCCAGAGAGCGAGCGCGGAATCTAACCAGTCCCCGGGGAGGAAGACGCACCCCGTCCACGCCTCCCTCCCTCTCCCTGGCCGAAGGGGCTTGAGCAGCCGCGCCTGGAAGCCCCCAAAAGGGGAGTTCGGGGGGCTGCCGAGACGCTGGTGGTCCCTCTCCAAAAACCAGCAAGCCCCGGGTGCCCACGCCTTTCGGATCCTGCTGCGCCCCAACGCACGGCTGCAGAGGGTCCCCTTGCTGCCACCAGACCCAAGGGGCGCAGCGCAGGCGGATCCCCGGCGGGGGCGCAGCGCCCGGCAGCCGCCCGCCTCACCTGCCCCAACGCGCCGCCGTTTGCGCCCCGCGCGGCAGCTGCGTCTCCTCCTCTTCCTTGTTTCAAGGTCGATAAATTCCTCGCGCTCCCGCGCCTGCCTTCAAATTTTGCGCGCTCCCGACCGGGGCGGAGAGTCTCGCGAGAGGCGGGGGGAGCGGGCGGGCGGCGAAGCTGCTGCCGGCGGTTCCGTGGCTTTTGCAACAGCGCGCCCGCGTGCTCGCCCGCCCTCCTGCAGGTGTCGGGGAAGGACGGGCGGCAGGAATGCATGGCTAAAAATATTTTATTATTATTGCATGGCTAAAATTCTTCTTCTATTATTATTATTATGGCAAAGGGCCGGCTGGACTGGGCTGCGAACATCCGCCCGAGCGGTCTGCTGGCCGTGCTGTGAACTGAACCATTGCGCCAAACCAGCCATAGGTTGACTTGCCATGATGTGTGCACCCAGCTAAAATTTTCTAAGAGGAATTTGGCTCATTTTCTGGGTAAGTTTGCAAGGTGAACTTCGTCAAGCGGCGATTAGGCATTTTTTTTATGGAAGAAAATGCCATAAAGCAAAGCAGATACTTCCAACTTTCAACACGGGGGATCCACTGTTGGAGTTTTGTTCACTTCAAACTTGAAAAGGTACAAGACACACGATGACCAGCAGCTTGGCTCTCATGGACATTGGAAGAAGAAGGAGAGGAAGAGGAAGGTTGAACACTGTTAATCTGTTACAAAACAGATAGTTTCTTTTTTGTCATTATTGCATGCCCTGCTACACTAATAAAGTAATAAGCAACGTTACTCACTTCACCTCTGCAACGTTTCCAACCTATATAACAAAATTCTTGTTCCCTTAACCACATCCATAATTCGGAAGAATTTGTTTCCAAAGCAAAGATCCTGAAACTGGATACAGATGAAACTGGTCTCCTTCGATGTGTCCTCCCTTTTCACCAGCATCCCCACCACTCATGCTCTATCCGCTGTCAGGAAGAGACTAGAAGAGGACAGCACCCTTGAAAGGAGAAACCATCTAAACCCAAACCAGATCTGCCATCTTCTGGACCTGTGTCTTAACACCACTTATTTCTCATACAGAGGTGACTTTTACAGACAAAAACACGGCTGTGCCATGGGTTCTCCTGTGTCACCCATTGTGGCCAATTTATACATGGAAGAAGTGGAGAAGAAAGCACTCAACACATTCCAGGGAAGGGTGCCCACCCACTGGTTTAGGTATGTGGATGACCCCTGGGTCAAAATCAAGGCCCAGGAAGTACAGGCCTTCACGGACCATATAAACACTATAGATGCCAACATTAGGTTCACCAGAGAAGACACCAAGGACAACAGACTGGCATTCCTAGACTGTGAAGTTCTCATTGGGACCGGTGGCAAGCTAGAAATAGGGATCTACAGGAAACCCACACACACAGATCAATATCTGATGTTTGACTCCCACCATCCACTGCAGCACAAACTAGGAGTCATCATGACATTGTCACACAGAGCAGAAACCATCCCCACCTCCATGGATTCCAAAAAGAATGAAAATCAGCACCTGAGAACAGCTCTGAAGGCCTGTGGATATCCAAATTAGGCCTTCACTAAATCTAAGTCTACCAGACCTAAAACAGCGACAGACAGGGCTGAGACTCAGAGTAAACGGAAGAACCTGGTCATTCCTTACATGGCTGGCGTGTCTGAAAAGATAAAAAGGATATTTGGCAAACACCACATACCTGTATATTTCAAACCCACCAACACACTGAGACAGAGGCTTGTACACCCCAAAGATCAAACTCCAAAACACAAGAAAAGCAGTGTAGTTTATGCAATCCAGTGCAGTGAGGAGTGCTCTGAACTCTACATTGGAGAAACCAAACAACCTTTGTACAGGAGGATGGCCCAACACAGGAGAAGTAACACCACAGGACCAGAGTCAGCAGTTTATCTTCATCTAAAGGAAAAAGGACACTCATTTGAGGACATTAATGTTCACATTTTAGACAGAGAAGATAGGTGGTTTGAGAGAGGGGTCAAGGAATCCATTTATGCCAACTTGGAAAATCCTTCCTTGAATAGAGGTGGGGGCCTCAGGCACAATCTTTCCCCTATTTTCCTTCCTGCTTTGTCTTCTGTGCCTAGGAAGATTAAGACCATTTCACAAGCTCAACAGCAGCATGATGATCTTAACGATCCTCCTTTAAATGATAAAAGGACTTAAAATAACATCTCAATATAACCATGACCTAGCCCCAGGTGCAAGGTCACACAGCCACCTAGAAACATATTTAAGGATTCCCTTACTAACTTTGCTCAGACTGAAGAAGCTCCTTGTTATGAAAATAGATATCCAGTTGACATGATTCAAGCTACAGATGTTCCCTTAACCGTTTGCTTCCCTTGCATCTCCCAATTGCTGTATTTCCGAATGTAAATAACTTTCTGGATTAACAACTCACTTCATCCCAAAACACAGGCTTTGTTCATTGTTGCACAAAAACCAGTTCTCTTCTCTCAAGCAAATACTTGAATTTGTGTGCAAACGTGGCACGGAAACACGATTCTTCCCTCATGTAATAACTCTGATTTAGAATAAAAGCAAGGCAAGTCTAAAAGATGGGATTCAGAACCAATCCATTTTATTTTGATTTTCTGGAAAGCAAAATCTCGCAATATTTTTAATAGCCGCTAGAGGTCAGCCTAAACTGCAGATTACGATTAACCTCCAGCTTCTGTATTCAAAATGTTACCGCTGTAAGTGAAATGTAACCATTTTAATGGTTTAATGTTTTCATGGCTGTTTTCAGTCCAGGCCACCTTGTCTTTAATTGATTTAATTATATGTTATATGTTATATGTTATATTATATATGTTATATAACAAAATATGTTATATTTTGTAAGCCACCCAGAGTCCGATGGAACGGGCAGCTACGGCCAATTTAATGAAGTAAATAAATAATTAAATACAAAATTTGACTTGCCCTGAGGTTATCAGAAAATATCTGCTGGAGATTTGGTTATCAACCTTTAACGCAAAGGAACTCGTGCTAACTTTTCCTTATATCATAAATGAAAAGAAAATATATATACTGTATTTAACATACACCCTTTTTTAATAATTGTTGGCAAAACATATGCAAAATGTGATATATCCTATTGAGTTCTACAATATTAATTCAAAAGAATATCCACTAAGATTTACTGTAGTATTATTCCTGCTTATGTGTCTCAGATTCATTAGAGCAGTGTTTCTCAACCTTGGCAACTTTAAGATGTGCAGCCTTCAACTCTCCATGCTGGCTGGGGAATTCTGGGAGTTGAAGTCCACACATCTTAAAGTTGCCAAGGTTGAGAAACACTGCACTAGAGAATTTATTTGTTTATTTATTTATTTTCTATCCTGCCTTTTCATGCCTAAGGCGGGACTAGAACTCTCTTTTTTTTTTATAAATTTTATTAGATTTTTAAATATACAAAGCTAAAAGTTAAGAATGAAATGGAAATAGAAATACAAATTAAAAGGAAAAGAAAAGAAAAGTGCAGTAAAGAAAAAAAAAAGAAAAAGACAAACATAGAAATTGGATAACCTCCGATCCATCTATGGTCATAAGAATAAAATAGATAGTTTGTTTTTACATGCTGGCTATTCATATAACATTCATATATTTTTCCTTGTCTATTATATACTATTTATATATAATCTAATCATCAAAACCCCATATTAGCTTTACTCCTCCTGCCTTTTGCAAATAGTCCATCAAAAGTTTCCACTCTTTAAAAAATAATAATTTGAATTTTCTTTTAGTAAACAAATCAATTTGTCATTTTCTGCCATTTCTAATAGTTTCAACATCCATTCCTGTATTGTTGGCACACTTTAATTTTTCCAGTACTGTACATATAAAAGTAAAAAAAAAGTTTTTCTATTTGTACATCCCAAATTCCAAATAAAAAAGAAAAAA
This sequence comes from Charina bottae, assembly GCA_023362775.1. NCBI lineage: Eukaryota > Metazoa > Chordata > Lepidosauria > Squamata > Charinaidae > Charina > Charina bottae. Next base: position 11,106,887 of record JALMGJ010000019.1, read on the forward strand.
TTCTGGTTTAAATCTTTTAATTTATACCCAACCGTGCTATTATACTATGCATATAGAAGTAAAAAAAAATTTTTTTCTATTTGTACATCCCAAATTCCAAATAGAAAAAGAAAAAATTCTGGTTTAAATCTTTTAAGTTATACCCAACCCTGCTATTTTTGATCTCTCACTATAATATTTCTTCAGATTTTGCTCTTTTATAACTTTTCTCACAAAATATCTTGGCACTTTCTTATCTCTAACGTAGCGTGAGTTGACTCTGAAGATTTTATCTATCTCAGAGTCCATGTCTTCTTCTTCTATCTCTAAATATTGAGCTAAAGCACCAACTATATATTTTCTCATGTTCTCATCTAATTTTTCTGGAACTCCTCTCAATCTCAAAAAAAATTCCTCTTCTCTCATTTCTACTAATACAATAGCATCTAAATTATATTCCATATCTTTAGTAATGGAATCTGATTTAATCTCCAATTTCTTAACCTGTCCTTGTGTCTCTTTAAATTCCCCTAATAGAGTATTTGCAACTTCTTTGACATTCTGTATTTCGTTTCTAAATTCTTTTTTTAAATCTTCCTTCATCACTTCCATTTTTTTCTCTACTTGTTGGTCTAGAAGATTGTCCATTTTTTTGTCCATTTTTATATCTAAAGAGGCAATTAAGTCATCCATCTTTTTCTTCAAAGTAGCAGTTAAATCATCCATCTTTTTCTCCAAGGCAGTAGTTGAATCATCCATTTTTTTGTTCAGTGCTGTAATCGCATCCAATATTTTTTCCATATCTGATGTTGGTACTTCTGAAGGTGCAGCCATGGACTCCTTTTCCTTATCTCTATCCCTCTTCACTCTTGCAGCCGCAGTAACCAGGTTGTATATAGTATTCCTATAAAGAGAAAAGAGAAATAACAAAAGACAAAAGAAAACAACTATAAACAGTAAAAAAAGAAAAGGGAAGGAGGAGGGATAAAAATTATTAAAAGTTCAAAAGAAAAAAGGGGAAGAGAAAAAAAATTCCATATACAATAAAAAATTAAGAAATAAAAATAATACTGCCTTTTCTTAATAGATGTTGCATAAAAAAAGGGCAGAATGTACTTTGGTAAAATCAACAGTTCTCACATGGAAAAAATAGAAGATAAGAGTACAACGGGTATGTCCTTTAACTGTAGTCAAAATATCCTTGAAAGTGTAATAACAATCCAGTTCTCAGGCAAGCTTATAATCACAAGTCCCAAAGAGGAGAGAGAAAAAAAGAAAAGGAGGGGGAAAAGAGAGAGCCCCAGCTCCAAATGTCTTCACTCTCCAAAACAAAATGCAACAAAAAGGTCCACTAAAATCCCATATAATAAGGAAATTCCAAAAACTGTTCAAAGCAAAGGAACTCCAAAAATACCCATTATAATCCAAATAATATCCAAACACATTACAGGAAAAAAAAGAGAAAAAATGCCATCTCAAGATGAAAAACAGAAGAAAAATAAAATAAAAGGCAGACCATTAATCCATTTGAATTCAAAATCCAGAGAGGAAAATAGATTAGTCCCACATAGGTAGATAAGCCATTCGTCAATAGTCAATGTCACTCAGTATCACTTAGCTCCGAGTAAAGTCATTATTCTTTAAACTCCCACCATTTTCTCAAGTCTTCTTAGCAAGAAAGTTACACAAGCACCAGCAGTATCAATCATGTCCATAGAAGGATCTTAGCAGATAATAAGTAAAATTAAAATAAACACAAATATAAATCAGTGACTAAAAGTGCTGAATTTAGGTGCTACTTATCTGAAAAGATTTCGCGGTTTCCTGCAGAGCAATGACGATGTTTCTTCCAGTCGCTTTCGCCGCTTCAATTTCCTTTTTCCCGTGGTGGAAAAGCGGGAATTGGGAAAGAGCGACGATTCCAGCGACCCTTGTGGTTTATGTTCTGATCCCCTTTTCTTCAAAGGGGAGATTTCAGCGGTTTTGTCTCTTTAAAAACCGCTGCAGGCAGGCAAACCGCAGAGCCGAGCCAGGAGCGCTCGGTTCAGCGCACCGACATCTTCAGCACCCGGAAGCGATCTCGCGGGACTAGAACTCTCAATCTCCTTGTTTCTAGCCCAGTGCCTTAACCACTAGACCAGAGCTTTCCAAACTGTGTGTTGGGACACGTTAGTGTGTCTGCTGCAGTGTCTGGGTGTGTCGCAGCTGCTGCTGCCTCCGAGCCCTGCCAGGATTCCGCGCAGGTCCTAGTGCCTGCCTTGTGCCCTGCTGTAAGAGTGTGTCGCAAAATGATGCCCTGCTGTAAGAGTGTGTCGCAAAATGATGCATGTCTAAAAAGTGTGTCACCAACATGAAAAGTTTGGAAAGCTCTGCACTAGACCAAATTGATTCACCCACCCATATGACAGGGTGGGGCTTACACACAGAGAGAAACAGAAAAATCATTGGGAAAACTTCCTTTTTTCCCCTTTTATTGTAATGTTATCAGTCTTGATACATTGTATTATTCAATGCAGATTTCAATGCAGTAGTGTGTATGTAACATAATTAAAAATCATGAACCTTCTATTATTTAGAAAGCTTACAATATTGAAGATAAAAAGAGAAAAGTAAAAATTCTATCCATATCCATTGTTTAGGATATCAATATTGCAGACGTAAGATTATTTATTAGTTGACTCTTCATCCAAAGTTAAGCATAACATTAAAAAAAGGAACCACTGCAATTCACATCAAAATATTAGTTATATATTAATACTTTCCTTCTTGAACTAATTGCTTAGCTTTCTTTACAATTGCTTGGAAAAATGAGAGACGCCACCAGATACGGGGCAAGAGAAGATAATCCGCCACACCCCACCCACTTGGGCTAACTAAAATTGTGTGCCTTTAAATTGAATTAAATCCCATCCAAGGCAGGGAAACCATTTTGCTGTGATGTCCCGGACTCAGAAGATCTGCTCCCTTGTCTCAAGCACATTCAACATTGGGGATCCCATCAGGCAAGCCAGATCCTGCAGTCTCTCTCTCTTTGGACAGAAAGATGCTTTGTTCTTCTAAATCAGAGGCTGGAAATGGAGGAAGATGCTGTGGGCCTGGACTTGGGGGGGGGAGGTGTGAACCATCTCTCCAACAGTTCTGATAAACCGCTGGAATTAAGAACAGAGGATGTGTAGATCCAGAGAAAAAGAGCATGAGGCTTTGCTTGGGATTCAGATCATTTCCGTAAAGGTAAAGGTTCCCCCTGCACATTTGTGCAGTCGTGTCCAACTCTAGGGGCCGGTGCTCATCTCCGTTTGTTAGCCGAAGAGCCAGCGTTGTCCGAAGACGCTTCCACGGTCATGTGACTGGCATGACGCATGCGGAACGCTGTTACCTACCCACCGAAGTGGTACCTATTTATCTACTTGCATTTGCATGCTTTCGAATTGCTAGGTTGGCAAGAGCTGGGGCGAGTGCGGGAGCTCACTCCATCACGCAGGACTAGGGATTCGAACCTCCGAACTTGCGATCTTCCGATTGACAAGCCTGGCGTCTTACCCGCTGAGCCACCACACCCCAGAGATAATTTCCTACTGACTATTTATTATACAAATATTTATGGCCTCCCGTCTTAATTGAATAACTCTGGGCAAGCTAAGAAGCCTAAACACAGAAACATACATATAAAAATGGGAGGGGAAAAATCAATAAAAGATGCCAGGTAAAAAAATAAACACCTCCATCAGCGCAGGGCAAAAACACAAGCTGGGCTCCACTTCCAACCTCGGGGGAATCTCTAAATAGATCCTCTAAGAAATAAATCCACCTCTAAGAAATAGGTTGATGGTTTAGGCAGGAGCTACATTAAATTTTAATTTCTTTTGTCTGAGTATGCTCAAGTCCAGTGTCGGTTATTGCTCTGTTCGAGCTCAGTGATTGTACATACTTGAGTCTTTAATGCATAGACCAGGCTGTGTGTGGGGTTAATTTTTGTTGTTTTATTTATTAGGCACTTATAAATGCAATACAGACATCGTAGAAAACAACAATTGCTATGATAACATATTAGTTGATTACATCATAATATAAAGAGCTTCTGAACTAAAAGGAATTTATTCCGACATAGAATATTATTAACCTCTGTACAGTCCAAGCAACAGGCAAGCACTCATCCATCCATTTAAAAGCAACTTATAGGGTCCCATGGAAAATATGCATTGCTAATTTTTTTTTTAATTAAGCAATCCAAGCATCTATTCTATTCCAAAGCCTGACGTAAAGGCCATTTTTAACTGTGATGTGGACTTTCTATTATACAGTAGACTTAGCCTGACAATCTACAAGCCACCACAGGTCTTTCAAAGAACTGGATGAGTCCAGACCAGGCACGATGGCTTCACAACATCAGTTGTACTGGTATCTTGCTCAAATTCCCAACAAGAAGATCCAGAGGGTTCCCGGGACAGGAAGTTTGAGATCTCCAGCCTACCATGTTATCGGCTCAGACCAGCTCACCGCCCTGAACTGAACTGAACTGCCAGCCCCCCTTACTTTGTCGCAAACATGTTTCCCAGATTGAGGCACAGCTGCAGGAGAGAGGTGAGGCGAGTCCCACTGATCAGAGGATCACATAGCAGAGCACTTCACTTTCTCCCTGGGCCAAGCTTGAATTGATTGATTGATGATTGATTGATTGATTGATTGTTGGAGGTTTTCCTTATGTCCAACCTCCCACCTGCTTAATCCCAATGAAATCCAGGCATGATTATGTAAAGGAGCCAACATTAGGAATTTCCAACATTAGGAATTCAAAAGGCAAAAACGATAAAGGCAGAAACATTGGAAAGCCTTGTTTTTTGAACGGGGGGGGGGAGGGATTTGTGTTTTGGCTTGAGCCCGACGTTGGGGGACAATGCAGTAGTTACTGGCCAGCAAGGGAGCCCTGATTGGCCAGTAGTTGCTGACGTTCTAGCGTCCAATTCGATCTGGTAGGCTGGGTATGCTACGGGTCCCTTCAGCCAAGGAATGTCGGTTGGCGGGGACTAGAAGGCGCGCCTTCTTGGCCGTCGCGCCTTCCCTCTGGAATATTCTCCCTTCAGAGATCAGGATGTCCCCGACCCTGCTGGCCTTTCGCAAGGCCGTGAAGACCTGGTTATGTGCCCGGGCCTGGGCCCCCGAATGTGGGAATGGTCCTGTTTCTTGGCTATATTAACATCCATACATTGCTTACTGGGCAGTCATGTATATTTAGTTTGTATTTTAATTGTTTTAATTGTAATTGTTTTAACTGTTTTATGGTTTTTATTGTTGTAAGCCGCCCAGAGTCACTTGCTGAGATGGGTGGCTATAGAAATTGAATGAATGAATGAATGAATGAATGAATGAATGAATGAATGAATGAATGAATGAATCAAAACTGTCTGTGCTCACAGCATCAAAGAAATCAATGTGCAAATTGTCAAAACTGGACAGATCATTTTTGGGAGCATTTTAAGCTGGATTCAGAAGGCTTAGGAGGTGGAAAGGCCCTTGGTTTCAGATCTGAGAAGGGGCCAGTGCTAGACCTTCATTTTGGGGGCCCTGAAGCTTGAACTGTTATGGGGGGCCCTTTGCAACCAGCAACGCGGTCTGGGTAACCACTGTTCTCTTCTTCAATGGGGGTGTTTGTTTGTTTGTTTATTATTTGGATTTATCACCAGCCATCTCCACCATGGCAGACTCTGGGCGGTTTACAATCACATTATAAAAAGTTAAAAACCTATACATCTAAAATCTACTATAAAAATAAAAAATAAAAATCCAAGAGATGGTATGTTCTTAAAAAGAGGATATTTTATTTATTTATTTGTTGAATTTCTATAACCGCCCATCTCCCCCTCAAGGAGGGACTCTGGGCGGTTCACAACACAATATCAACAAAGTACAATAAAAACCGTGATAAAAATACAAATATTACTAAGCTAACCACTCCCAAGAGGAACTATTATTTCCTTCGTTCCAGGCAAGGCGGCAGAACCAGGTCTTTAAAGATTTCCGGAAGGCCAGGAGCGAGGGTGCCCGTCTCACCTCCGGGGGCAAGTTATTCCATAGGGCGGGTGCTATCGCAGAGAAGGCACGCCTCCTGGACCCCGCTAGATGGAATTCTTTTCTTGATGGGGTCCGAAGCATCCACATCTTGTTGTGTTCCACTACAAGCCTAAGATAAATAATTTTAATAAAAGTTTTAATTTCTGTCATAAATGTTAATAGTGTTTTAAATTATTTATAATCATTTTATATTATTTATTTATTTATTTATTTGTTATTTGGATTTATCCCCGCCCATCTCCATCATGGTAGACTCTGGGCGGTTATATATTAAATATATTAAATATATTTAGAATGAAACATCCTTAATTTGAATGTTTTTTTGTTTATGGCTAGCCTGCATGATACTTCAATAACCTTTTAATTTTTATTTTAACTATTATTTGGTATTGGGTTACACTATATTATTAATACTATTATTTTTAAAAAAAAATCCTTCTCATAGAATAGACCCAAAATGTTTAAGCAATATGGACTAAAGTCACTTCTGGGGCCCTCCTCCGGGATTAGGGGCCCTGAAGCTTAAGCTTCATTAGTTTCATAGTTAGGCTGACCATATTTCCTTGAGACAAAAACGGGACATTGGGATGGCAAAACGGGACGGGGTCTTACGTAATATTCCGTATTCATGAAAAAGACAGGGGTCCCCGCCCCCCGGTCTGTGCGATTGGCTCCCGCCTGCAAACCCCGCCCTCCTTTGCCGCGCGATTGGCTCCCGCCTGCAAACCCATCCCCCTGGTCCACGCGATTGGCTCCTGCCTGCAAACCCCGCCCTCCTTTGCCGCATGCTGATAGGCAGGACGGCTTCCTCTTCCGGGCTGCCTCCAATCGGCAGCTCCAGCTCGGATCCTCCTGCAGCACCATTCCTGCCGGGTTTAAAAAACAGGACAGAATTGAGATTTTTATCAAAATGATGGGACGGTTGAAAAATGCTAAAAAAACGGGACGTATGGTCAGCCTATTCATAGTAGATCTACCCCTGGAGGGAGCTAATTCTCCTTTCTTGGCAGAACCTTTCTTCCGAGATTTTCCCCATAAAAAGAATTAGAGGAGATGGATCATCATCAGTAGAGCCTCCTGACGTACCCTAAACTTCAGCCCAGCTCTAGCAAAAAGTAAGAAAGCCCAGAAAACACTGAACTTAACAAACATTATAAAAATCAGGAGAATAAAAGGAGGCGGGGGGGGGGGGGGTTGATACAGTCCTGCATCCATGAGTCTAACAACTCAATCTCCTTTTAAAACAAAGCAGTCAGATGACTAGATAAAATGGTATTTATTAGAAAATGGGAAAACCTGGAAGGAGGAGGATCAGAGCAATTGCACAAACTTAATATTGAAGACTTCTTTGCAGAAATGAGAGGCCCACGGTTTTATGGTGAGAAAAAGGAAGCCCTTAGAAAAGACAAATGATTGCTTTTGTAGGAATTCTGGGATGGTAGTACCAGAACTCCACGCAGCTTCTAATTAGTTTTTATAGCAGAGCAGAAGCGTTCCCATAAACTTGCACAAGGCTTAATCAGTTCAAAACACAAAATAAACACACTTCACATGTTAATGTAAAGTAACATAAAAAGAGCTTACAATTTTATTGTAACTCACAGTTCCTTAGTAGAAACGGTCCATGCGTGCGAGCAATAGGTTCTGACGAGACCCACATGCTTCTGTAATGTGGCCCACCTGAATGAAAGTATGAGCAACGTGGGCAGCCATAGCTGACCATCTTCCTTGGTAGGAGATTCGAGCAGAAAGGGAAGAAGAGAAGGGAACAGGAACAGGAAACCGGGATTCAGCCCCTCCCACACACAGCAAGTAAGATTAGGTTACAGCAGAGGCTGCCCCCACCTTCAAGCTTGCGTGAGACGAGCTTGGTTGAAACCCGATATCTCTAACAGTCTTGTCCCATTAATCCCTGCCCTTTCTTTCTTTTTTAATTAATTAATTAATTAATTAATTAATTTTATTACATTTCGTTCTTTAAATTATTAGTATATATTTTAAAGGAATAAAGGAAAAGGAGTGCAAGCTTAAAAGAATATTAAAAGTAGACATTACAAATTAAAAAAAACCCAAAACCCCAAATATAAATAGTAAAATATGGGCAGATAGCCAACAATCAATCAATCTATCAATGACTGATATATTCTAATACATAATTAAAAGCTTATAATACTATGTTCCATATCCACTTTCTAATCAAAATGTGTCTCTATTAAACTTTAAAGGTTAACCCAACTGAAGTCATAAAAAAAAAAGGACAGCAAGTTAAAGCTGAGCTGTGTAAAAACAGTTTATGATGGCAGCAATTCCACTTAACAAGGAAGAAAATCACTTAGTGGTTTGAACTGTTAAGTAAAAACGCTATCCAATTTGAACGGGGCAGGATCTTGGCACACGTTGATTTCAACAGTGGTTTATTGAATAAGCCGCAGACAGCTCAGCTGAACCCTGGGGTTTGAGAGGTTCTGGCTTTCCAGGATGGGTCACCAGCAGATACTCTGGGGAACTCAGTGAAGCATGTTCAAGGTGTAGGGCAGAGCTTTCCAAACTTTTCATGTTGGTGACACACTTTTTAGACATGCATCATTTTGCGACACACTCTTACAGCAGGGCACAAGGCAGGCAGTAGGACCTGTGCGGAATCACAGCAGGTTTGGAGGCAGCCAGGCACAAGGCAGGCACTAGGACCTGTGCGGAATCACAGCAGGTTTGGAGGCAGCAAGGCACAAGGCAGGCAGTAGGACCTGTGTGGAATCACAGCAGGTTTGGAGGCAGCAAGGCACAAGGCAGGCACTAGGACCTGTGCGGAATCACAGCAGGTTTGGAGGCAGCAAGGCACAAGGCAGGCACTAGGACGTGCGCGGAATCCTGGCAGGGCAGGTTTGGAGGCAGCAAGGCACAAGGCAGGCACTAGGACCTGTGCGGAATCACAGCAGGTTTGGAGGCAGCAAGGCACAAGGCAGGCAGTAGGACCTGTGTGGAATCACAGCAGGTTTGGAGGCAGCAAGGCACAAGGCAGGCACTAGGACGTGCACGGAATCCTGGCAGGGCAGGTTTGGAGGCAGCAAGGCACAAGGCAGGCACTAGGACCTGTGCGGAATCACAGCAGGTTTGGAGGCAGCAAGGCACAAGGCAGGCACTAGGACCTGTGCGGAATCCTGGCAGGGCAGGTTTGGAGGCAGCAGGGCACAAGGCAGGCACTAGGACCTGTGCGGAATCACAGCAGGTTTGGAGGCAGCAAGGCACAAGGCAGGCACTAGGACCTGTGCGGAATCCTGGCAGGGCAGGTTTGGAGGCAGCAAGGCACAAGGCAGGCACTAGGACCTGTGCGGAATCACAGCAGGTTTGGAGGCAGCAAGGCACAAGGCAGGCACTAGGACCTGCGCGGAATCCTGGCAGGGCAGGTTTGGAGGCAGCAGGGCACAAGGCAGGCACTAGGACCTGCGCAGAATCCCGGCAGGGCTTGGAGGCAGCAGCAGCCGCGACACACCCAGACACTGCAGCCGACACACTAACGTGTTGTGACACACAGTTTGGAAAGCTCTGGTGTAGGGGTTTCTCAGCATTTTAAATATGCACCACGGATTTGCAATAATCTTCCCATAAATGTGATGACAGGACACTATTAAAATCTTTCAGGGGGGCAGGGTTGGCTTCAGTGAGGTGTGCTGTGAAGAAATGTCCCTCCCTTCAATGATCTTCATTTTGTAACACTTCTTGCTCTCACTCCAGCATTTCCAATAGCTCGGCAATCAACTTCTCTCTTCTTTCTCCCATTCTTGCTTTCATCAGAATCACTCAATTGATTGAGTTATGAAGGGTGTGACCTTTCCTTTGGGCTTCCCAAAAGAAACTCTTGCTTTGGGATAGTCGGTCTCTGAGTGGCCGGTGAAAGAGCCTCACCTTGACAACAGCGATGATTGCTGAAATGTCACCCTCTACACAGCAATTAAAAGGTGTGTAGGAAAACTGAAGGAAACCCCATTCAGCCTTACACGTCCTCTTTGGCTGAGCATTTCAAAAGTCCCTGGTGGAGGGAGCAAGGCTTCCTCACTCAGACCTGAACAGAAAAATACAAGTAGCTCCAGCTTTGTACACAGAATTAGACAGCCAATTCCTTGGCTGCAGCCTTCTTACAGAATTGATCAGACGTCCTTTAGAAGATTTACATCCAGGGGTCCCACCGGTTACAAGATAATGGCTGCTGACCTCAGAATCTGTCAAGTGGAAATAAATCAGGACAGGAAGAAACACTGCCCTTGGGCTTACCGTATATTGGGCCATCCTTGTAAAAATATCTGGAAGAGGATGCTTTATACATCTTGTCACAAATATATATTCTAGGGTGCCAGCCTGAAACTTCCAAATGATTTGTTCTTCTATGAATGCAATCTACGGACCTCTCTGTCTGCTCCTCTGACAGGCAGGGAGACAATGCAGCCATGATATACATCCTGGCCAATCCAAAGACCGGATTTTGCTCCTCAGTCATGGGGTGATGGTTACACACCAGAATTCCTATCCTATTCAGTCGGGCTCAGAGATCAAGGTTGCCTTGAGTACAAAGGAACCCCCCACACCAATTCTAGCCCCACCCACATTTGTGACCTCCTTCCACCCAGCAGCTTTCCCCACCAATTTGGAGCTTTAAAAAGACGCTTCCACGGTCATGTGGCCGGCATGACGCACACGGAACGCTGCTACCTTCCCACCAAAGTGGTTCCTATTCATCTACTTGTATTTACATGCTTTCGAATTGCTAGGTTGGCAAGAGCTGGGGCAAGTGCGGGAGCTCACTCCGCACGCAGGGCTAGGGATTCAAACCTCCGAACTTGCGATCTTCCGATTGACAAGCCTGGCGTCTTACCCGCTGAGCCACCACGCCCCTGGATTTGGAGCCTATGGGGTGGCAAATGCAGCGGTCTTCAACTCCTTGAAGCGCCCATGTCTCCTCCAAGCATCACTTGGCAGCTGCAGAGGGCAGCCATCCCATCCCAGAAAAAAGGCAGAGTTGTTTTAAAAGGGCACAGAGAGGCGCTGCGTTCAGACCCTCCAATGCCCTGAAGCATCATTTTGAACCTGAATCCAAAGCACTGCACAGCTTTATTACTTACGTTATTTATGTTTTTTGCCCCTCCCAGTATTTTTTCTGTTCATTGATTACTAAAGTTATCCCTGAGAGTGATATTTTGTTAAACTTGAGTATGTGTTTGAATTAATACCTTCTTCAAAACTTAAGTACCTTGGGGGTTCTTGTCTGTAAGATCAAAATCCACAGGATCTACAAACTGTTCTCTCCCCCCCCCCCTCTCTCTCTCTCACACACACACACACACACACACACACATTCAGCACACACTTGGTGCCTCTCCTGACTCAAAACTGCCTTTCTGAGTTAGCGGCAATCAAGTCCCCTCTTTCTACAATTCTCCAAAATTTCTTCTGCATTCTGAGCCCAGAAACACATTAAAACCAGAATATAAACCTTGAAATAGGTACAGCATAGTTTACAAAAAGGGACGTGGTGGCTCAGCGGGTAATATGCCAGGCTTGTTGATCGGAAGATTGCAAGTTCGGAGGTTCGAATCCCTAGCCCTGCGTGCGGAGTGAGCTCCTGCACTAGCCCCAGCTCTTGCCAACCTAGCAATTCGAAAGCATGCAAATGCAAGTAGATGAATAGGTACCACTTCGGTGGGTAGGTAACAGTGTTCTGCGCGCGTCATGCCGGCCACATGACCGTGGAAGCGTCTTCGGACAACGCTGGCTCTTCGGCTAACAAACGGAGATGAGCACCGGCCCCTAGAGTCGGACACGACTGCACAAATGTGCGGGGGGAACCTTTACCTTTTTTTAGTTTACAAAAAGCATAAAGAAAGTGTCTCTTGCAACTTGCCACTCTTGGATCTTCTCTGAGGGTGAAACGGGGGGCCCACCTACCGCAAAGTGGCCCAGCCTGCAACAGAACAGAGTATTAAAGGAAATTGCAGTATAATTATACAGTATAGGTTTTCTACTATTCAAGGTGTGTAAAGAGGACCTTTCTTGATTATGTGTGCAGGTGAAAGGCATCCGTAAAGATAGCTGCACAACAAATGACTAATGCAGAGATAGGTAAGCAATTTATGTTAGTAATTATCACGGGCCTCTATTCTGTACAAGGCTGTACCGTTGCAAAACAGCTCCTCAAACCTCCCTTTTTATTAAGACTGCAAGGCTTTGTTGCTTGTCAAGATCCCCGTTGAGATCAAGGGACTTTATCCCAACTACATTTGGAGATTTGCCCTCCCAGTAAGATGATGCATCCTGTAACATTTGCTTTTGCTGAACTTTGGTTGAAAGTTACTTGAAAATCTCAGACATAACAATGATTGTTTTCTTCTTCCAGAGTAGGAATCAAATTGGAAACAGGAATATTTCAGAGATATTCAACGTTCCACCTTCTCATTACTAAAAATATGACAGTTACCATATTGTTCAATATGCATCTGCAATTTTTTTTTTAATCTGTTCAATCGTGTCTGATTCTCTGCAGTTTTCTTGGCAAGGTTTTTCGAAAGTGGTTTGCCATTGGCTCCTTCCTAGGGCTGAGAGAAAGTGACTGGCCCAAGGTCACCCAGCCGGCTTTTACGCCTAAGGCGGGATGGTCTCCTGGCCCACTACACCAAACTGGTTCTCATGCATCTGCAATAGGGACGCTAAAAACTCTGCGCGATTACTCAGAAGTTTCTATCCGAGGGAATAAGGTCTTCACCCCAGGCCATTCAGGAGATTTCCAGGTCCAGGTTTACCTGGCGAGGATGGCTTAGCCAGCCAAGCCAGCCCAGCGCGCAAAGGGGGCGCGCACGAGGGGTGGATTCAGCCCTGCCTCTCGCCCGGGGTGGAGACGGCGGGCTGGGCGACCCCTGCTCCCCTTGTTCTTCGGGGGGCGGGAGGGAGAGCAGGGGCTCGGCTCTAGCGGACGGCAAGAGAGAGCCAAGGTTGCAGAAACGGCGCCCGGGCAGGGCAGGCAGCCGGGAGGAAGGCACGGAGGAGTATCGCTCTGCTCGCCGGATGAAATAGCGCAAGCCTCGCTTCTGCTCCAGATCCCAGCGCCAGGAGCAGCGGCATTCGCCGCCTGCGGTTCGCCCGCCGCCGCCGCCGCCGCCGCCGTCTTTTCGCTGGCTGGCTGGCTGGCTGGCTGGCTGGCTCTCCCTCCAGCCGGGCCAGGCTCGGCGATCTTTCCGAGGCGCCCGGGGGCGCGGCTGCCGCTGGGAATGCGGAGCATCCAGCCCGGGGCAGCACCTCGCGGCGGGGAAGCCGAGCCGCTGGGAGGGCGAGAGGAGGGGAAAGGGGGCGGCTGCCAAGGGCCCGCCTCGCTCACTCTCCTCGGCTAGGGCAGGGCGGGGCGGGGCTGCGCCCAAGCCCGTTTTGGAAGCGGGCGCCTCTGCCGCCCCCCCTTTGCAAGGCAGACGCGGCTGCGGAGGAGGAGGGGGGGTGGGGCGCGCGGGGGCACGGGCGAGGTTGGCACGTGCGCTCCCGCGCGCGGATCTGCCGCCAGTCTCCCCATGGCTTCCGGCGCCCCCAAGACCCCCCGGCCCGGGACCGGCTCGGCCGCTGCGCCAGCTCGGCGGGACCTCTCCGGCGTGGCGGAGGGAGGCGGCCCGGGGACGCACCGGAAAATGTGCAAGAAGATCGCCCAGCTCACCAAGGTAAAAGCCGCGCGGGGGAGCGGGGGCCGCTGCTGGTTGCAAAGTTGCGGCCGGGAGGAAGGGAGAAGTTTGCAGCGGCTGCTTATCTGGCTGGGCGTGGGAGCTAAGCGCGCCCGCTTGCCAAGGGTCCCCCCCGGCGGCTCTCAGCCTCCTACTCCGGCGCAGCGCGCGCCCCTTCCCGGAGACAGTTCCTGACTCTCCTCGGGGAGGGGACGAAACGGGGGCCTTAAACCTCTGCAAAGGCACCCCCCATGGCAAGAAATGCAACCACCACCCTGGTCGACCCCGCCCCCTTCTCGCTACTGTAGTTGGTGTAAACGCTGACGCCCGCGGAGGAGCAAGTGCCGGGCGAGTTGCACGGCCCAAGAGCCCGACCCGCTTGTCGCCTTCTTGCAGGGGGCTTTCCTGCCCTGCGCGAGCTGGCATCGGGGGAGGAGGCTCTGCCCTACCCACGGGGGACAAGGCGGGGGGCGGAAGCCCCTGGCCCGCGGGAAAGGACGCGCGGTGCTTAAAGGCACCCCTGAAAGGGGGCCAGGCCCGGCGTGGCGTGTGCTCCGCGTGCAGCCCCCGGGGCGTGTTTGCAAGGGGAGAAACGACGCGCCTGAAGGTTTTTGCAAGGCTGCTGCTTGTGCCAGAGAATATGGTAAGCGAGGTCAACTCCTGAATAGCACCAGCACAGAAGGCGAAAATTGGAGATGCTGACCTGTATGAACAAGTGCAAGTGACATCGGAACAAATCCTAAGCAGCATCCAACAGTCAGTCAAAATAATGAGGTCTCAGGAGTTCAGCAAAAGCAACATCCAGACTTTCCTAATTTACAGAGATCCCGCTTCCCAGTAGTATGCTGATTAATTATCATTTTAATATGTGACACCTTTCTATGACTTTCTTTCCTCTGTTCAAATAGTCTAGGACCAGTGCCCCTTTTAACTGGCACGGTAGAGAACAGAGTGTATTAAAAGTCAGAGGTTCATGGTTTCTATGGTGTTTTCAAGTTAGATTTTATGCTGCCCCCCTGAAAAAGTGTGCCTCCGTTTCCATTTATCTGTCTTCCATCTCAGTGCAAAGTACCCCTGAAATACAAACAGTAAATTGCTTGTAGTTTTCTGCATTCTGTGCCCCCTCCCCTGAAATCTGTCTTTCCCCCTCTTCCTTTCTCTCTGGGTTTAGCATAATTTTCCTTGAATACGATCCAGATCTCTTTATCCAGTAAATGAACTCTCTTGGCTATGATTGTGGGTGGTAGTTCCTGTGTGGGTATGAAACTGAATCAAATTAGCAAACTCCCGATCTTTTTGCCAGCTTCTAATTCTCGTGAGTGGTCATAACTCAGTTAGTCATTAGCCCCGACTAGAGGCTGCATTGGCTCTGGCCGTTTCCTTCC
The DNA here is from genome assembly GCA_023362775.1 of Charina bottae. Classification (NCBI taxonomy): domain Eukaryota; kingdom Metazoa; phylum Chordata; class Lepidosauria; order Squamata; family Charinaidae; genus Charina; species Charina bottae. The sequence goes on from JALMGJ010000019.1 coordinate 11,122,008, forward strand.
CAGTGATTTACGGTGTCTTATACTGTCACCCAACCGTCCTATAAAGCTTGTCTTCATTACTGATCTGTTGCCACTGTGATAGTTTGGGGGTGCTAAAAGATGCTTTGGTCTTCGTTCCGGTTTTGAGAAATGGAAGCTGTGGGAAGAGGGACTTCTTCAGAGACCAGACCAGTGGTACCCAAAGATGTTATGGTGGCGTTCAGCTCCACCAGCCAAAATGCAACATCAAACCTGTAGACTTGGACTGATTTGTCTGTGCATGTGTATAAGCATATTGATTGAAAGACAGTGAATAATTTACAAGTGGGTTTGTATCACTCGGACCCACCTATGCATTCACATTTTGATCTGCGTATACTGTATAGGCTAAAATGAGAGCTCCAAACGGGTTCCTTTCTTCATAGCAATTGCACTCATGCTCTAGCAGTGTGCCATTAAGAACATATTAAAATTTTGCACCTATTCACGTGCCACATTGCATTTAATTGCCATACATATAATTTCAGTGCATCTAATTAGTTTCTTGCGGAGACAGAGCCTCCGTTTATTAGCAGGGACTCGTGATTTGAAGATCAGCCTTCCCGAACCTAACTAGGTAAGGTCTCCTGATGATTACTTGGAAATGTTGGAAGAAATTGTAGAACCTACTATGCAGGTCTGTCTTTGTGTGCAAAGACACACACATTGCCCTGCTCAGAGCTGCATTCTCCAATCTAGCACCCTTCAGATGTGTAGAACTACAACTTCCATCTTCCTCTCCCAGCAGTGCCATTGTTTGCACTGGCATGGTGATAGGACTTGTAGCACCATACATCTGAAGGGTGGCCAGGTTGAAGAAGGTGGATGTTGGCCGTACAAGATGTCTAATTTCCCAAATGTGCATCTTTGTGCACAAAGATAGAGTTGCATTCTAGGTTTTACACTTTCCCCCCAAAACCAGCCACTTCCATGTTTAAATCCCTTCCTGAGTTTGGAGAGATAGCGTTGGCATGAATTCACACATGCAGAGATTAGGGCGACACAGAGACGTGGTTATTATAGACTTGCCTTCTGCATTCATCCTTAAAGAATGATAAAGTGCATGCTTTGTGTATTGGCGATGCAGATAATTGCATTGGCCCACATGAGGATCTTTCAGGATGCAAATAAATACATCAGTTGGTCCCTCAGTTTTCCTGGGGTAACAATTCCACCCATGAACAAATCTTGATTCTACAGCAAATGTAACCTGATTTATTAAAAATATATTTAAAAAAAAGACACTTCCCCTTTTCTACAGTGGTAACCTTCAGGCATGTTGGACAGCAACTCCCATCAGGCACACCCTTGGATGGAATGATGGGAATTGTAGTCCAGCATGTCCTGCTTCCTTGATAAAAGATACTTCACTGTATATCTATTTTCCTTAAGCTGTTTCAGAAGTAGGTCTTTATTATGTTGATTAATGCATTGCATGCTGTACTTCATTAACTGAACATACTGCCGCACACATTAATTCAGTTTGTGATGTATTTAGCCCATGTACCAGATTGTTGTTGCTATTAACATTATTAGTGACTTTCTTTTACACACTGCCACAGATAGTCCCCATAATATTTAGATATTTAGTGCATGTATCAGTTTTTGCCAATTAGTTTGACTTAATTAACCACTCATGTCCACTCAGAACGAAGTCCAGATGAATTTGAATCCAGATATTAAGCCGAGCGTTTTGAGCATCAGCCTTGAACCTTAGATGTCCTTCTATGCAGGGCATCTGCGGAAGGGTAAAAAAAGTCAACATGGCGACCTTGACCAAATGGTTGAAGACCTGCCCCAAAGGGTTGGAATTTTGATTATTCAGTCGTGGTCACCACCTTGACTTTCTGACTCCCAGTTGGACTCCCATGTCTCCAAGCCATAATGCCATTAATTTTGTCTAGTGTTCTCTGCGAATCCAGCTATGGTGGCCTATTCTGCTTAAACCCAATCATGGCTTCCTACCTTCTGAACCTCTGCTGGAGATGGAGATTACAGAGTGAATAAATTAGTCACAATTGCTATTATCTAGTAGTAGAAGAGAAGCTATACAATTGTAGAGGTTCACATGGGCATCTGTTAGAAGCTTAGCCATGAAAGCTGGCTGGGTGACCTTGGGCCAGTCCCTGTCTCTCAGCCCTAGGAAGGAGCCAATGGCAAACCAGGAGACTGAGAGTTCTAGTCCCGCCTTAGGCATGAAATCCGGCTGGGTGACCTTGGGCCAGCCACTCTCTCTCAGCCCAACTCACCTCACAGGGTTTTTGTTGTGGGGAAAATAGGAAGAGGAAGGAGTATTAGGTATGTTCCCACCTTGAGTTATTTATAAAAATAAGAAAGGTGGGATTAAATCTAAATAAAGACACAAAATATACAGTAGTGATGTGGGGATCACAGTGTCATCGTGCAAATGATATCAGTTATGTCGTTTGCATCATGAGTGTGATGTGATGCAGGTGATGCCATCCCACCCAAGGAGAAAAGAGCTAAAAGGAAGGCACGTCAGGCAAACCCTCATCATGACCGTCTCCCACCCGGAAACCTATGCCCTCATTGTGGGAGGTTGTGCGGATCCAGAATTGGCCTTTATAGCCACTTACGGATCCACCGTTAAAATTTTACCTTTGGAAGACAATCTTACTCGGCTACGAGTGATCGCCAATGAATTTATCTGACATTGTAAACCGCCCAGAGTCTACCATGGTAGAGATGGGTGGGGATAAATTCAAATAATAAATAATAAATAAATTTAGGTAACTTCTCGACTCTTTGTGGTTTTCTTGGCAATACTACAAAAGTGCTTTGCCTTCCTTTCACTTCCCAGGCTATCTGAATCCTTGGCTTCTCTGGTTGTCCCCCTTCTAAGTATGACCAGCTTCAACACTCTTTAGCTTTCCACACTTAGCCAAGATCAGTGAGGTAGAAGTGCCCTGTGGCAATCTGATTTGTGACACACCCAGACACTGCAGCCGACACACTAACGTGTCCCGACACACAGTTTGGAAAGCTCTGCCATACTATATGATCAGGGATGGTTATGAATAACTGCTTACAGGATTGTTTAAAAATAATACAAATAAAATTGTGTAATTATTACTAATTATGTGCATCATGGAGTTAGATTTACCAGCACCAAACTGAATGTGGAAGTAGGAAATGTTTCTGCAAAAAAGAGGGGCATGTGTGTGTCCTGATAATTACTTTTTTTAAAAAAAAAAACTACAAGGACAAAAAATAATTTTGGCCAAAACAGATGTGATATAGGATGTAGCTATGACTTGGTTGATACAGGGATGGGAGGCTACCAGAACACTCCAGACCTGTGGACTAGATTAGGAAGTGAAAAAAAAAACAAATCTCAGAAGACACCAGTGGCCAACCAGTTCTGTGTGGTTGCCAAGAAAGCTACGTGAATGGGTCTTCCTAGTCAGCAAAGGACCCCAGGAAGGCTTTATCTTGTTCTGTCCACCACAGATCACTCCAATCCACATTAGAACACAGACACACTTTTGAAGGAAATGAAATTTCGCCACTTTTGGCAACTGCAATTCAGGATTGCACGAAATTCCTCAGTACTTCATGGCTTCAATTTCCCAGATCCCTTCTCTCATTAAAATAGTTTCTCCGCCTCCACTAGAACAATATAATATGTCACTTTGTGATGATTTGGAGGAGTGATTTTTATAAATCAGAAGTCAAGGGACTTGGAGAAGAGCTGTCACTCTCTCCCACTGGACTGCTAGCAGATTCCTTGGTTCCATCATAGAAATCAGGCCGATGTTAACACGCATCTTGAGCTATTGCACTTACTCATCCTAGCCTCTATTTCTGAGTTTGTGTGATAGCTTCTTTTCTTGTGAAATGTACGTGGGGACAGGACGCTTGTACAGAAAGCTACCCTATTGCAAAGCTACCCTATTATATTCTGGAAGAGAGAAAAAACAAGCTTCTGTTCCCCTTGTTCTCTTCTCCACCATCTCCATCCTGGTAGAGAAGATCAACAGCAGTGTTTTTCAAGCTTGGCAACTTTAACGTGGGTGGACTTCAACTCCCAGAATTCCTCAGCCAGCATACTGGCTGAGGAATTCTGGGAGTTGAAGTCCACCCACGTTAAAGTTGCCAAGCTTGAAAAACACCGATCAAGAGGATGGATTAGCATTGAGACAGAAGTTGAGTTGCCAAGTTCAGAGCAGATCAGATTCTGGTCTTTTAATTGATGAACAGGTTTGTGCCCCTGATTTCTTCCCCAAGCCCAGCTTGTTCCCCTCAAAATTGTAGTTGTAGATGGGGAAATGGGACGAAGTTGTATCCGGAAGAGAAAGATGGAAAGGATGTGTCTAGTTTGGTGGAAGACTGATCAGAAGCTTTTTGTGCTGTAAAGATTTGTTACAGGCCACATTTCTCCTAGATTAAACAAGCAGAGATCGTGACAGCCTTTGTTATTCCAATACACAAAGAATGCACAAGTTCTTTGAATCACAATTACAGTATCAGTAGCCTTCACAGTAAGCAACGAACTGTGGTGTTTGCAAAGAAGCAACAAAGAGATCAAGTCTGATCTGAGTCCAGATCAGAATCATTTAGAGATGTATTGTGTGATTAGAACATAATATATTGGAATTTGTTTGCATGAGCTCTGTATGGCTTCCTCGTGCAGAAATTGAGGTGACCGAAATCGCAGCTGGCACTTAGTTTCTCAGCATGGAGAAATGGAAAGCCGGTGAGAAGAAGATGGGTGCAGAGAATGAAACGGTGCAAGGGGGAGAGGAAGAGCAGAGGCGGTGGTGGAGAATGGAAGGGGAGAGAAGAAAAGGAAAACTGCAATATGAACTAATAAAACTACCTTTGAGTTGAGTCTGCTGCTGGAATTTTGCTCTTCTGGAATAGTGCTAAACCCGGGTTCAGAGGGAACCAATACCAGCCAATGGTGGTTGGTATGGTTGCGATGTTTTTTCAGTCCATTGTGCAGCCCTGAAAGTTCCTTACTTTCTCCCATCCGAGCACAGACCAGCGTCTAGCCCCACGTAGCTTTTCCAGATCAACCAGCATCAGCTCGATGCTGCTTCCCAAGCCAAGCAGAGACTTTTCATAATTGACAGCAGCAATATCAGAGCTTCTTCACAAAATATTACATGCTTGTTGCCAGTTATGCCCATTTACATACATAAATGAGCATGTATGTATATGTGGATGTGGATGTATGTATGTGGAATATATGCACGTCTAGTGTGACACTCCTTCTCCAACAGCCACCAACAAAATTTATACAAAGCTGCCCTCATTGCTGTTATTTCAGCACAGCAACGGTTGGTTGACGCTGGAAGACGCTGTAAATCACGCGCGCGAGAGAGAAAGAGCCTTGCCTTGCAACGCCTAGCCGATCTCTCTGGTGGGAATGCAAACCCTCGGCAGAAAAACATCACCCCCCTCTCTGAATTACAGTATTCCTTCTACGGCTGGTTTAGAATTGCCTTCCAAGGATTTTTGCATATTGATCGAGGTACTTGCAGCGTTGGATGGGCTATAAATCGAGTCTTTCTTGCACACACAGCATTTTGCTTCTGCTTGTTGGGTGGGGGGGGGTCTGAAGATGGTACTCAAGGTCAGAGGGAGGCCAGATCCTCAATTCTCGGGCTAACTTTTAGGCAGCCTCTTTCAGCATTAACCCACTGACTTGGAAAGGCGTAAGGGCAGAGGGAGGACCCTGTGTCTTGCCCTGGGCTCCTGGGAGGAAGGTTGGAATATCGATGGAGGAAATAAATGCCAGGAACCAATCTGGAGGAGTGATAAAGCTCTTGCACTCTGACTGGGAGAACCCAAGTTCTGATCCATCCTCCCTGCATGCCTTTGGGTGAGTCGCCTTCTCAGGCCAACCTCCCCCACAGGGCTGCGGTGTGGATAAAAACAAGAGACACTTGCACATAAGCTGTCTTGACCTGTGGAGAGAAGTCAGGATGTAAATTAAAATACAGGTAGTTCTCACTTAATGACCACAATTGGGACTGGAATTTTGGTTGCTAAGCAAAGCAGTCATTAAGTGAATCCGACCCAATTTTATGACCTTTTTTGCGGCGGTCATTAAGCAAATCACTGGGCGTTAAGTGAACCATGTGGTTAAGCAAATCAGGTGGTTCCCCATTGGTTTTTCTTGCCAGAAGCTGGCTGGGAAGGTCAAAAATGGCGATTACATGACCACAGGACACTGCGATGGTCATAAATGCGAACCGGGTGCCAAGTGCCCAAATCGTGATCACGTGACCACGGGGGATATGCTGCGATGGCTGTAAGTGTGAGGACCGGTCGCAAGTCGTTTTTTCAGCACTGTCGTAAGTCTGAACCGTCACTAAACAAATGGTTGTTAAGTGAGGACTACCTGTAATAAACCTGCTTCGGGCTGAAGCAAATGTTCATGACACAATTGTTCTACAGTTCAGCACAACGCCCATCTCTCCAGCATTAAGTTTCACTGAACATCTCGAGGCTTAACCCAGATCAGTGGGCAGCGGATGGCAGCTTTCATTTGTTTCCAGTCCTCCCTCTCTTGATTTCTCTGTTGCTTAAATTGGCGTATCCATCCAACAGCCGCATCAGAGGCGACTTTTCTTTGCACTGAGTCTCCTCCCAGGAGTATCTGCGGAGCGTGGTCAGAAAAGTCAAGATGGCGACCACGACGATGTGAACAAAGCTCCACCTGTACATCTTGACTTTTTTTACCACACCCTGGGCGATGCCTCTGGAGTCTCCTCTCTTCCACGAGAAAGACACCTTCCTGGCCAGCTTTTCATTTCTTGGGTGATTAATCTCTCCTGCATTGAACAGAACAAGAGAGCAAACAAACCCAGTTTGCAGTTAGGAAGGAAGTTACCAACGAGAGACATCCAAAAACAACCCATCTTTTAAAAACCTGCTTTACATGGTTCTTCAAAGAAAGGACGACCCTGAATGCTGTGCCTCCATCTCTCTCATTAATTTAGGAGCACATCAAGCATTGGCAACACAGCAAACCCCAAAATCTTTCAATGCACCACTTTTTGCTCTGTAGAAGGATCCAGCAAAAGAAAGGAAAGTGTGCAGAAAGACAGAAATTAAAAGACACGTCAACTGAGTGCTGAGATTGGATCCAGATAATTTCACAAGCTTTGATATAAGCGTACCAAAATGCATCCTCCTCCTATTTTTAAGCAGCTGTCTGAACTGAAATGTGGCAACTGGAGATTTTTTCCCTACTTTCTCCTGATAGCTGGAGAAGCTGCATGCTTAGCCAGTTTGGCAGTTCAAGGCAGCCAGCAAACCGGGAAGTTTATTTTAGTGGGTTCCCGGCAGAGGTCAAAAAGGTCAAGCGGGTGGCCACAACCACATGATTGAAGCCCTGCCTACGTCCTACGAGCATCCAGTTTTATATCTGCTTTGTTGGATGATGGGGATTCCCAGGTCAAGTCTGAGCTGTTCCTGGGTCCTCCCCAATGTTCTGCAAATGTGTTGGGCTTGATCCTCCAGCACTTCCTTAAAACAAGCAACCCTCTTAGAACCCAAATGAACCTGCCAAAGCAGCGCTCAGTGGGGGGATTCTGGGAGATGGCCACGGTTCTGTAATCTCTCCATAATGCCAGGCTTTTGCATTTGGGGGGGGGGAAAGGAGGCAATCGTTTTATTCATGTGTTAAGCAAAAGGTGCTTATCCCGCCTTTCGGCAACCAGGTGGTTAACGTTTTGGAGAGCCTGTGGGCCGCCTAGCACAGGGGTCGGCAAACTTTTTATGCCGGGAGCCATTTTGACATGCTTGTGCACATTTTGAAATGCTCGAGAGCCAGGGGGCGGGGTTTGCAGGCGGGGGCCAATCGCGTGGAAGGGGGCGGGGTTTCCAGGGGAAGAAACAGAGACGCTGATTGGTGGAGGCGTCCTTCCTTCTGAGCCTCCACCAATCAGCGCGCGCCAAAGGAGAGCAGAGAGGCGGGCTGAAGCCTGCTGCTTCCGGAGACCGGCTTTCCGGATGTCGGGCGGCATAGAGAGAGAGAGAGCCAGAGTCAAGGGGCCAAAGAGCCAGATCTGGCTCGCGAGCCGCCATTTCCGACCCTTGGCCTAGCAGATGGCCAGTTGCCATACAGCTGCAGAGCACTAATGATCCACGTTACTCTCTGCCCCCTCCCAGTTTATTTTTTTCTCCCATTCTTTTGGTTCTGAGCCTCCCAGGGGATGGTGGTCTTTCCACCAGCCCAGGAATCACATCTCTCTCTCTCTCCAGGCTTCAGAGAGAACAGACTTGCTCTGGAAAGAAGTGTTGCCCACAGCCCCTTCCAAAGTAGGTCAGCTCCTCTTAACTCTTCAGGGCTGTTTCCTTTATACCCTACCTTTCTCCATGCCTTCCAGTGACACCATTCAGAGTCCGTTAATGAGTTTAGCAGCTGGAAGAGCTCTTTTGGGGCTGACAGCTCTTCTATGCAAGAGGAATGGAGCAGGAGCGGCCAATGTAAATCAGGACATTTCCCCCAGAAGCAGCTCACGGACTCTCTCCCTGCATGCCGGGCACCTTTTACCCTGCCCAGACAGACGCAGAATTCATCGGGGTGCCTACGTTCCCCTCAGTTCCTTTTCCAGGTAAGCAACATTAGGCAGAACTTTCTGCAACATTATGCAAAAAGGGACTAAGAAATAGCCAAAGAATGAAAGGCATGAAACACGGGTAGTCCTCGCTTAACAATTTGTTTAGTGATGGTTCGGACTTACGACAGCGCTGAAAAAACCAACTTGTGGCCAGTCCTCACACTTACGACCATCACAGCGTCCCCATGGTTGCTATTTGGACACTTGGCAGCCGGTTCGCATTTATGACCTTCGCAGCATCACATGATTGCCATTTTCGACCTTCCCAGCCGGTATCTGGAAAGCAAAATCAATGGGGAAGCACGTGATTTGCTTAATGACCATGTGGTTTGCTTAACTCCTGCGGTGATTCGCTTCACCACCACTGCAAAAAAGGTAGTAAAATTGGGTCGGATTCACTTAATTACTGCTTTGCTTAGCAACCAAAATTCCAGTCCCAATTGTGGTCGTTAAGCAAGGACTACCTGTAAGCAAAAGAAAAGGAACTATAGTTAAAATTAGTTTACACTGATGCTGTTCACTACATCTCTCCATACCTTCCTGCCCCGCCAACTATTTTGCTTCCACCTGCTTCACACACAGCTTTTTGAACTTCTCACCTCTCATCAGCTCCATTTAAGCACAACTTTCTAGTCTTCTCGGCCCATTCATGCCCCCTTCACAGATTGGTTTTGCTGTCCGATCCTGGCTCACAAAATCAAGCATATCGTGTATTTAATGCTACTGGAGTACAAACGTGTGATCCTGTTTAGAGGATTTGCATTTAGAGCAAGGGTCCCCAACCTGTGGGCCGCGGCCTGTTAGGAAGTGGGCCACACAGAAGGTGAGCAGTGGTGGTCCGCGCGATTGGCTCCTGCCTGCAAACCCCGCCCCCCTGTCCACGCAATTGGCTCCCGCCTGCAAACCCCCCCCCCCCCCGGTCCGTGGAAAAATTGTCTTCCACGACCGGTCCCTGGTGCCAAAAAGGTTGGGTACCCCTGGTTTAGAGCACAATGTGAGTGATATCCATTAGAACAGTCTTTCTCAACCTTGGCAATTTTAAGACATGTGGACTTCAACTCCCAGAATTCCCCAGCCAGCATGTCTGGGCAAGAGAGGAGCCTCTTTCTGTCTCATCGCAAGGCCATGAAACATATTCCTGGGACCTCAATATCATTTAATTCACAAGTTTCAAATGTTACATCTATCTTTATTTAGATACATACATACAGAAACTGTCTACATTATCATCTCCATCATGAAAAGAACACATGCCACAAAAAGTTAAAAGAATTCAAGGCCAGGGGGAGGACAGATGCACCAGCATAAAAGTTGGAATTCTTCAGAATTTCAGAGTTGGCTGCTAATGTACGTGAGAGGTGGGAACAAATAAATGCCGCTATGGAGAAAGTTAAAATATTCAAACGGGGCATGTTTTTTGAGGCTCATCACGCAGCTGAGGGCGGACTGTCCTTGCTGGAATTTATCATTCTGTCTGTTCTGCCCAGAATTTGGCATGCCCAAATAAGCTTAAACCTATTGGGTTTGCTTGCATTCATATATATCAGTGTTTCTCAACCTTGGCAGCTTGAAGATGTGTGGACTTCCAACTCCTGGAGTTCGTATTCTGGTTCATGTTTGATTGTTGTAGCATCCCGCAGTCACGTAATCACCATTTTCCACCTTCCCAGCTGGCTTCCATCAAGCAAAATCAACAGGGAACTTCATGATTCACTTAACAACCATGTGATTTGCTTAACGGCGCCAAAATGGTTGTAAAATCGGGTCAGATTCGCTTAATGACCGCATCACTTAGCGACCGAAATTCTGGTCCCAATTGTGGTTGTTAAGCAAGGACTACCTGTATGTATGAATGTCCATTGATCTCTTCCCTCCTGAGCTTCTTTCCTATAGTTGATCCTATCTTTTAGGCTTCAGAAGTTATTAATCTTTTCCGGGGTTAGTGCAGGAATGCTTCCAGGGTTTTGAAATTTTCTTGATGGTCGTACAAGACATTAATGGAATCCAGAGCATATTCATCAGGAAGGAAATGCAAAGCAGTTTAGGGAAAGGTGCTCCTGATCAAGTGTGTGGAGATGTCCGCCCTCAGTAATAAAATGTTGGGATTGTTAGAGTCCTATCTTAAAGGAGATTCCCCCTTTTCTTGGCTCTTCCCTGTGATTCCAGGTGATCTATGCTTTGAACACTAAAAATGATGAGCATGAGGAGAGCATCCAGGCTCTGAAAGACACCCATCAAGAAGAGATTCAGCGCATCCTTGCTGAGACCAGGGAAACTGTCCTCCAGTATGAAAGTAAAGTGGAGGAAGCTCAGTTGCTCCAGAGGCACATCCAGGTCCTGGAAGCAGCCTTGGAGAAACACAGGAAGCAAAAAGAGGAGGCTTTGTCGGAAATTGCCACATGCAAAAACGAGTATTTAGAGGATGATCCACAGGCCAGACAAGGAAGCAAGATGTTCCTTTTCAAGAAGGTCGGAGGCTCAGAGCCAGATGTTGGAAAGAATGTTTGGGCTTGCAATGAGGATCCAGTGGGCTTTGCAAACCCACCCTGGGCATTTGTGAGGGACACGTGGGAAAACCAGGGAAAGTTGAGTGGAATTCCCAGCATGGATCTCCAGGAGGTGGTGGGAGAGATGGTGAAGCTCAAGTGGGAGAATCGGCAATCTACAGAAGACTGTACAAGGAAAGCAAGCCAGCTTCAAACCTCTCAGGAAAGAGAGAGAGCCCTGCAGCAGCCATCGGCTGATTCCTATAAAGAAGGGCAGCAGAGGAAGAACAGTGGGACCCAAGGCGTTGCTTCAGGTCAGCAGGTGGGAGAGCTAGAAGCTCACCTGGAGGCAAGAGGCCAGGAGATCAGTGAGTTGAAGAAGTATTCCCAGAAGCTGAAGGAGAAGATGCAGGTAAGAAAGACTCTCATAAAGTTACAAAATCTTTGAGTTGTCTTTGGCAAGCTGCTGAGTCAGACTCAGCAAGTCTCCAACTTGACACCCTCTAGTTCTGCCGGAGAGCATCTCCCATAATCCCCAGCCTGGCCCTTCTGAAGGGCTCCAGGTCTGGAAATGCTTGAGTCTGTAAAACCTGGTTCCATCAAATCTGAGGTTCAGGAGGCAGGAAGGAAGGGGTATGCTGGTCAGGACAGGCACCATTTCACCCGCCTGCAGAATGATTGCCGCTAAATCTACACCAGGCAGGGTGTCTGCAGAGAATGGTGAAAATAATCAAGATGACAGCGACGGTGCATAAAAAACAGGTGACGCTTTGATTGTATTGTCATGGCTGCCTTCTGGTATTTTTTCACCATGTTTTGCAGACTCTAGGGTTTGGGGTTTTTATATTTCAGTAAAAATAAATGGCTCCCATTTATTCCCAAAGGAGAAAAATGTAGCACAGATTGTTGCACTTCAGGACAACATGATTATTTTTAAGAATGTCTCTTGCAAATTGAGCTGGACTCTTGATGATTTCATGGATATGTCTGAGTGGTTTTCTCTGCAACAATATGAAAGTCGTTGGCCATTTCCTTCTCCTGGGATTTTTAAACTTTCCAGTCTAGCTTACGGTTCTGTGATTTCCCATCAAAGTATGAGCCAGGCCAACCCTACTTAGCTTTTCAACAAGGTCAGCTGGATGCTTCCTCCTAGCTGGGCCATCATAGTAACTCAAAACCTGCATGCTAGTCTTGCTGGATGAGCATTGCGAGAAAGCAGATAATAGAGGAATGCAGGGAACCATCCATTTACCTTTCCAAAGGATATTCCAAGGTTGTGGGAAGGGATCCTATTTCTCTGAAATCATCCCCTTCTTCAGAACCAGGCAGCTGCAAGCATTTCAAAGTGGGTCGGTCCTGGCCTTCACCATCCCAAACATAACTTCAGGGTTTTAAATACAGGAGCATCTGCAGGAGAGTCTAGAACAGTGCTTTCCAAAGTGCCGCCGTTGGCAACACACCAACGGCGGGGGCACGCGCACGTGCACGACGGCAGCGCAGGGGGCGTGCGGCGGCGGCGTGCACGGCAGCAGCGGCAGCCTCGCTAAAACGCGGAAGCGCTGATGGCGCGCCGCCGCCACCGTGTACACTGCCGCCACCGCGCGCACCCCTGTGCCACCGCTTCGCGACACACTAAAGTGTTGCGACACACAGTTTGGAAAGCTATGGTCTAGAAGCTCAAGATGTCATATGTAGGGCTTTGATTGTGTGTCTGTGGTGCCATCTTGCCTTTTTTATTCTCCCTCCCTATAGCCACTGCCCCTGGATGCCTCTGTTGGAAGATATTCTCTGGATTAAAGTCTTTCTAGGGCAGAGCTTTCCAAACTTTTCATGTTGGTGACACACTTTTTAGACATGCATCATTTCGCGACACACTCTTACAGCAGGGCATCATTTCGCGACACACTCTTACAGCAGGGCACAAGGCAGGCACTAGGACCTGTGCGGAATCACAGCAGGTTTGGAGGCAGCCAGGCACAAGGCAGGCACTAGGACCTGCGTGGAATCCTGGCAGGGCTCGGAGGCAGCAGCAGCCGCAACACACCCATACACTGCAGCTGACACACTAACGTGTCCTGACACACAGTTTGGAAAGCTCTGTTCTAGAGTTTATCCTCTTAGGGCAACTTCTAATATATATAAAACGCTGTCTACTGTCTTTAAAGGCGTTTCCTTGGAGAGATGATTACAGTAGTCAAGCCCTGTTGTCCCTAGAAAGACACTAATAACAGCCAAAGACTATCTTCTCTGCATAGGATTGCTGCCCTGTTCCAGGCCAACCACACATACATGCACACCGAATTTAGGTTGCTAAGGCAGAGCTTTCCAAACTTTTCATGTTGGTGACACACTTTTTAGACATGCATCATTTCGCGACACACTCTTACAGCAGGGCATCCTGTCCCGACACACAGTTTGGAATGCTCTGTGCTAAGGCTTTACTTCAGGTTAAATCAGGGACAGGCAGGGACAGACAGAGCCTGTGTATAAGCATACGCCCATCCCAGCAAAGTCCCAGTCACAAAAGAGCTTGCCTGCAACCAAGTTCCGAACAGTGACAGTTCAAAGTAGCAGGCCAAAGGGTTGTCAGGTCAGGGTCTAAAGGTCTAGGCGTTGTGGGTAGGTTGTTAACCAGTTTGGGTTCAGACCAACAGAGACTTGCAAGATTGTTGTCAACCCTTCAAGATTAGGAAACTGGAGTTATGCAGGCCAATATTACTTTTATTATAAAGATATAGTAACGAATCTTTCAAGTCCGAATGCATTTTCCCCCTCCCTCCCTTTATCTTCATGAGAAGTGGGGGGGGTCTTACCTGAGACATTTCTCAGGTCTGCCTCGGACTCAGGTTTCTTTTCCCTGGTGGTTGTCTTGGTAGGGCTCTTCCTCCTGTGCCTCAAGGCCATTCCTTCTTCCCACTACACTTCAGTCAACCATGAGAACATACAACTAGCCTTGCTGGATCAAGCCAAGGCCCATCCTATTCCAGCTTTTTGGTTCTCAAGTGTTGTCACCTCCTAGACTTGCGATATCAGCAGATAGGTGCAGGATTTAACTGGCATGCTAACAGCTGCCCTGGAGTGGCTTGAGGGCCTGGTTCAATAGCATGATGCATGATTCTACATGGCTGAGCCCTTCTTGCTGTCATAGGTAAAGGTAAAGGTTTTCCCCTGCACAGCCGTGTCCGACTCTAGGGGGTGGTGCTCATCTCCGTGTCTTAGCCGAAGAGCCAGCGCTGTCCGAAGACGCTTCCGCGGTCATGTGGCCGGCATGACTAAACTGGATGGAGCTACACAGATGCGCAGATGGAACACCTGATGCTTAGGAAATCCCATGTTGTTCCTTGGGATGAAAGAAAGGAACTCAGTTGCATCCTGACATTTCATATGTGGAGGGATTTTCTGGCCTGCACACGGGGCAGTAGATCCATGGGAAACTCACAGTTTGAATGCAGAAGGTCTCACATTGAGTCTCAGCATCTGGAAAGCTCCTCTCCAAAACCCCAGACAGTTAGTTGCCATAGTTCATGCAGATAATATAAAGCCAGATGGGCCAGACTGCAATAACCATGAGGATTTATGGGTCTCTTATCGGCAGAGCTTGTGCGTCATAGGTCACTAATTTAGCCACCAATCATTGTGTTTAAATTAAAATGAGCGGTTAAGGAAAGCTGGGACTCGCCGCTCCTAATGAAAAACTGCCTCTGTGTCGTGTTATTAATTCCTGTATTTGCTGAGCAAATGGCACACACAAACCTGATTGTAATGGAAAGAGAAGATCTGTTCCACCCACCAGGTTTCCATTGTTGGAAATGAAGGCTACATGACGGAAAGAGCTAGAAGCTGTTCGTTTTGCTCCAGTTCATGAGCTAATGGAGGCTGTCAAATAATTTTAAAAAATCATGTCCTGGCAAAATTGTGGCGCCGCCAGAGCAAAAGGAACATATTTCTTGTATTTTGCATTTTTCTTATGAAAGGATCTTTAGCTAGCGGCAGAATCCTCCATTAGCTGGAACTTCCTTCCATGCTGTAAGATGTGATTCCCTAAGAAAGGTTTGTGAGATGAAAGGCAGGAAAGAAAATCGTACTTCTTGGGTAAGGTCACTCTGATAATTCATTAATGCTTAAGACAGAGTGCTAAAATATATATTAAAGGGAAGAGATAAGAAGGCAAGTGTTTTTTCATGATTCGCCCCTGCAGGGATGTGAAGGAACTCAAGAAACGCCTCTTACTGGTAAGGTAAAGGTAAAGGTACCCCCCGCACATTTGTGCAGTCGTGTCCGACTCTAGGGGCCGGTGCTCATCTCCGTTTGTTAGCCGAAGAGCCAGCGTTGTCCGAAGACATTTCCATGGTCATGTGGCCGCATGACGTGCGCGGAGCGCTGTTACCATCCCACCGAAGTGGTACCTATTCATCTACTTGCATTTGCATGCTTTCGAATTGCTAGGTTGGCAAGAGCTGGAGCTAGTGCGGGAGCTCACTCCGCACGCAGGGCTAGGGATTCGAACCTCCGAACTTGCAATCTTCTGATCAACAAGCCTGGCGTCTTACCCACTGAGCCACCACGCCCCTTACTGGTGTACTCTTACTGGTGCACGGTCCTTAATGACACCTTCTGATGGAGCTCAGGCGGTCTGCTTGGAAGTCCCAATTCAGAGGTTCCTTCACAGAAAGAGATGCAGATGAGCTCCCTCAGCCTCACGCCTTGCAGTCTGGATTCAGGCCTTCAGACTTGGTTTCAGAATTGCTCGAGAGAAAGCACAAAGCCCCTCTTAGCCCATCGTGAATGTCCCTGCATCTTTTGCAGGGCTGTTCGGGAAGGTGCTCTCAGCTGCCCCCAGATGTTTCTGTACGCACAGCCGCTTGTCAGGGACACCACCCCTGGCAGAACCCTCTTTTTGGCCAGGCAATTGGGGATGGCTTTCAAAGCAGTGGCCTGAGCTTTGCAAGCAAAACAGCTGGGTTAAGGGTTCGAAAAGAGACCCCAGCATGTTGTGGTGCGCCTCTTTCAGAGGGCGAACACAGCCCTAATGTAGATACACCATGTTGGCTTGTCACAAAGGATTCGTAAGACAGTCTTCCCCTTCCTAGTGTTTTGCCTGTGCCAAATAGCTGCAGGGGGTTGTGACCCAGTGTGCATTGGGCAGTGGCAGTCAGGACCGTTTGGCAAAGAGCAGTTACAACTGGGCATAACGGGAGAGGTGTGCCCTGCCCCCATGAGGGGCAACAGTTCATATGTTGGACACTTCTACACAATGGATACCAGACTCTGTACCTCCTAGGGCTAAACTTAGAAAGAACACTTCCTAGAAGTCCCGCCCTGTGGAAAACTCACTAAAATGTGTTGTGTATAGCTCCTTCTAGAGGGGCGTGATGGCTCAGTGGTTAAGACGCCAGGCTTGTCGATCGGAAGGTTGGCGGTTCGAGACCCGTAGCACTGCGTGACGGAGTGAGCTCCCGCAGTCACCCCAGCTCTTGCCAACCTAGCAATTCGAAAGCATGCAAATGCAAGTAGATGAATAGGTACCACTTCGGTGGGTAGGTAACAGCGTTCCGCATGCGTCTGTTAGGTGATGGTTAACTATGCGGGGTTTCAGGCTTGAAGTAATCCAAACAACGTGTTGTAAGGCTAACAATATCTTTATTGATAGCATAAGGCAATAATGGATGTATAGTGCATTATTGCAAAAAGGTAAAATCAAAGCATAAGCAGAGTTCCATCACCAGAAGTGAGGAAAGAAAAACATCATGGTCTGTGCAAAGACCAGGCATGGTTACAGTTCAGATACAAGTACATGCAGATAGCAGTCTACATAAAGAACAGAAGACATATGTAAAGACCATAAGTGGGAACATAAGTATGAAGGAATACCCATGGTTCATAGCTCACATCTGATTGGTTCAAACATGGGCATCTCTTTCAGCATAGCATTTTTGACAGTAATTGTACTTAGTATAAAGCGTCACACGATGGCAGTATTGTGCATTGGCCTTCCTTTGAGCTATAGTTGTTTTGAGAACAATCGTGATTACAAGTTTATTATGTCTAACTAAAGGGACATCTACATCTCAACATCTGCCATCTACGTCTCAGATGTTTTGAGAACCAAACTTTCAATGCGGACAACAATGTAAATTGTTTTCACTTGTAACTTTTCCACTCTCTGGCCAGACACAGTGGAAGAAATGCCATGCGTTTAATTCTGCATAGAATGCTTTAACCAAATAACCTTAACACCCCTTCCGCATGGATTTTTGAAACGCTGTGGGGGAAAACTGTTATTTCAAAAGCACACAGAGACACAAATGATTTTATTTCAGACACATTTGTTCTAACCCCAATCTGGTTACCATGGTTGCATGCTTTGTAGGAGAAAGTGCTTTCGTGAGAACGTCTGCGATGTTTAGTTCAGATGGACAATACTCTAATTGTATAAATTTTTCCTGAATTGCATGTCTTACATTTTGGTATTTTACATGGATGTATTTCGTGCGATTATTGACATTTTCCGAAGCAGCTAGAGATAGACAGGACTGGGAATCTTCATACATTGTTATTGGTGTATTTATATCTACAGATAAATCTGTAAACAATTGTTTTAACCAATACATTTCATTGATTGCCTCACTGAGGGCCGAAAATTCGGCTTCGCAGGTAGAAACGGCAATTGAAGTTTGTTTTCTTGCTTTCCAGGCAATGGGTGTATTTGCAAACAAACAAACAAAACCACTCACAGACTTTCTGTCTCCCTCTTCTGCAAAAGAGCTGTCAGCATAAATCACAGGCATTTCAGCCTTGGTGGCTGATATTTTAAGACAAAAATCAGCTGTGCCTTTAAGATAGCGTAGGACCCTCTTTAACTCTTTCCAATCCCGCATGGATGGTTTGGCAACCTTACGACTAAGCACTCCAACTGAGTAAGCTAAGTCAGGGCGTGTCCATTGTGTTAAGTGTAGCAAACTTCCTACAGCTGAGTGATACAATGCAGGTTGAGGACAAGATTCCTCACATGCACCACCCTTTAGGAAATCAAGAGTCATTGGTGTTTTGGTTGGTTTTGCATTTGACATTTCAAGTTGACTCAGCAAATGGTCAATTTTTCTTTTCTGACTCAGGTAAAACTCACCACTCTGAGCTCTAGTGACTTCAACACCTAGATAGTATTTCAGCTCACCTAGGTCTTTCAATTGAAAGTACTGTCTCAATTGTGTTGCAAACTCTTGTACAAGGTGCAAAGAACCAGTTGCTAGGCAAAAATCATCAACATACGTTAGCAACACTGTGTAATCACTTCCAGAACCTCTTACATACACACAAGGATCAGCAACAGACTTCTTAAACTTTAGCTCTAACAAAGCCTTATCTAAACATTGATGCCAACAACGTCCGGCCTGCTTCAAACCGTACAGCGCCTTGCGCAGTCTGTACACCTTCTGAGAATTGTCACAAGCATAGCCAGGAGCCTGCTTCATGTACACAGTTTCAGGGAGCTCTGCATTCAAATATGCTGTGTCAACATCAAAATGATGGACAACAAGTCCACGCTGTGCAGCCAGAGAAAGTACCATACGTAAAGACTCTGGTCTAGCTGTGGGTGGATATGTGAGATCATAGTTCAAAAACCTCTCCTGTGCAAATCCCTGAGCAACAAGCCTGGCTTTATACTGCACTGTATTATCAGGAAGAAGCTTCTTTCTGAAAACCCTTCTGGGACCAACAGCTTTCTGGGATGGGGGCAAATCAGTGACTTCAAACACCTTTTGACTCACTAATGCCTCAAACTCCTTATCCATCACTGTGTTCCACTTCTCCTGCTCTTCAACAGGCAGAAGCAACATCTCCTGAAAAGACTGGGGTTCACAGGTAATCTGACACACTCTCACCTGCTGAATCACAAATCTGTCAGGCTTCACACCCTTTGTGGAGCGTGCAGACCTACGAGGAATTACCACTGCCTCTTCCTCATCACTGTCCTCTGCCTTTTCACTACCTGAATCCCCCTTCAGATCCTGAACCTGCTCAGGTGAAATTTCCTCTTCCTTCACCTGAGGGGATCCTCTCACCACACTAGGAGACTGGGAACCAGAAGGCAGCTGAACTGGTTGTTGTCCAGCCACAGGAGCATGGACAGTTGGCTGTACACTAGATTGCAACAATACCTCTGAACTAGCATTCAACCTATCCCAACCAGTAGGGTGCTCAAAATTAGCACTTCTGGAGACTACTACACGACCATAGCCTGCAGAAAAACGGTAACCCTTAGATCTAGATGAATAACCAACAAACCTTAAGCGTTGTGCTTTTGGCTGGTTCTTCCTTCGCTGAGACTTAGG
Organism: Charina bottae; assembly: GCA_023362775.1. Classification (NCBI taxonomy): domain Eukaryota; kingdom Metazoa; phylum Chordata; class Lepidosauria; order Squamata; family Charinaidae; genus Charina; species Charina bottae. Next base: position 11,141,442 of record JALMGJ010000019.1, read on the forward strand.
AATATGCACATATGCAAATGTTCCAAAAACACGCAGATGCTTCAGCGAAGGGCGCTTGCCAAACAAAAGGAAATAAGGAACTTCATTCACAGCTGAATTCCACACCCTGTTAGTCAGATACACTGCAGTCATGGTAGCCTCACCCCAAAAACGGGCTGGCACCTGGGCATCTAACATCAGGCTATTTCTAATGGTATTAACCACACCAATCTTCCTTTCAGCTATTCCATTCTCAGCAGGAACACCAACATTGGCAAGTCTATGGGAGATTCCTTTTCTACGAAGCCAATTCTGAAACTCATGGCCTAGAAACTCTCCTCCACAATCCGATTGAAATTGACCTACTTGATAGCCATAATTTCTTTCCACCATTGCAACAAACTCCTTAAAGCGAGCAAAAGCCTCCGGTTTAGATTTGAGCAAATAACAAAACGTATAGCGAGTATGGTCATCCACCAAAAGGAACATGAAACGCGCCCCCCCTTCACTAGGAGCATTGGGGCCGGCTAAGTCTCCATGCACCAACTGAAAAGGCCTAGTTGACACTCGGTCGCTTTTTCTAGCAATAGGAGCAGCCTTAATTTTAGATTGTTTGCACACAGTACAATCAAGAAAGTCATCACACTTTTTGGATCCTAACTCAGGATACACCTTGGCCAGTTGGGACAAACTTCCCCACCCGGGATGTCCCAGAACTCTGTGATAATAGTGAATGCATTTGTTATGTGGGGGAACATTGGAAATACAATTTCCTGACACAATCCCCTGCTTAGGAAGCATTTCATACAATTGATTCACTAACCTCCCCCTAGCACATTCTATCCCATCTTTTTCAATAGAACATCCAGTACCCTTGAACACAACAGTATAACCAGACTTTACCAGGGCTGGAACGCTAAGGAGGGAAAAGTCAAGTGTAGGTACACACAACACATTTTGCACATTTATCCCCAAACAAGGAATGTATACTTCACCCTGAAAGGACACATCAGCCATAGATCCATCAGCCAGAGCAACCTGTTGGACTTTAGGCTTGCTTTTTGATAACAATTGTTCATTGTTGACAATGATTTGACTACAGGCTGAGTCCAAAAGCCAAGTCTCTGGGGAACGTCTACTCACAGCCGTGAGCAAAGCAGACACCTGGGTACGTTGTCTAGGCGCTTGTTTCCCCTTCTTTCGCACGAACCTCTTTCCACTGGCTCCACCGGCTGGGCGAGGTGGCTGAGGACAGTCTCTCATGAAGTGTTGGGTCGAGTTGCACCGGAAACATCTCCTCACAGCACACGCAGCCTCTGTTCCAACTGGATAACGCTGAGCTGAAGCCTCAGGAACAGCAACAGATGACTTACTCTGCATCTTCTCCAAATCACGAGCTTGCTGGATCTCTTGCAGCCGATTTGTAAGATAATCCACAGTTAGGTCTTGGGGCCTCAACGTCTGAGTTGCCTCGATGAGCATATCAAAGCTCTTGTCCAAGCTTGACAGGATGATACAAGCTCTCTGGGTATCAGGGATCACAACATCCCGGTCCTCAAGTTCAAGAAACAAAGTCTTGATTTTATGGAGGTGGGTCATCACGTTTCCACCGGGCTGCAGCTTCAAGTTGTAAAGCTGACGTGATAGACCAACAATGGCAGCAGAGGTTTGCTTGGAATAAAGGGCTTTAAGAGCTTCCCAACAGGCATGTGCAGTCTCCAAATTACTGATATGCAGTAGCTGTGATGATTCTAGTCCCAGAATCAAGTTGCCATAAGCACGATCCAACACAACTGCACTTCATCAGTAATGGGACCAGCTGGAGGTGCGTCTTTCACATACTTCCACAAACCTTCTTTTAGGAAGAAAGACTTGATCTTCACACACCAGGTCCGATAGTTTGTGCCATTCAAACGCTCAAAGGGCAGACTGGTTAGCCCTGCAGCAGCAGCCATGCTGACCACTCAAAGAAAACACGTTTACTTCAAAATGCAGCCTTAAAAACAAACCCCGTTGTTACAGCTAGATCCAGCGCAGCAAAGAAAACGCAAAATTCTCTCTGGGCCCATAACCTGTTAGGTGATGGTTAACTATGCGGGGTTTCAGGCTTGAAGTAATCCAAACAACGTGTTGTAAGGCTAACAATATCTTTATTGATAGCATAAGGCAATAATGGATGTATAGTGCATTATTGCAAAAAGGTAAAATCAAAGCATAAGCAGAGTTCCATCACCAGAAGTGAGGAAAGAAAAACATCATGGTCTGTGCAAAGACCAGGCATGGTTACAGTTCAGATACAAGTACATGCAGATAGCAGTCTACATAAAGAACAGAAGACATATGTAAAGACCATAAGTGGGAACATAAGTATGAAGGAATACCCATGGTTCATAGCTCACATCTGATTGGTTCAAACATGGGCATCTCTTTCAGCATAGCATTTTTGACAGTAATTGTACTTAGTATAAAGCGTCACACGATGGCAGTATTGTGCATTGGCCTTCCTTTGAGCTATAGTTGTTTTGAGAACAATCGTGATTACAAGTTTATTATGTCTAACTAAAGGGACATCTACATCTCAACATCTGCCATCTACGTCTCAGATGTTTTGAGAACCAAACTTTCAATGTGGACAACAATGTAAATTGTTTTCACTTGTAACTTTTCCACTCTCTGGCCAGACACAGTGGAAGAAATGCCATGCGTTTAATTCTGCATAGAATGCTTTAACCAAATAACCTTAACAGCGTCATGCCAGCCACATGACCGTGGAAGCATCTTCTGACAACGCTGGCTCTTCGGCTAACAAACGGAGATGAGCACCGGCCCCTAGAGTCGGACATGACTGCACAAATGTGCGGGGGGAAACTTTACCTTTTTTTTATAGCTCCTTCTAAGGGACAGACTAAATGGGACCTATTGATTGGATTTGTGTGATGTACTAAATCATTGTTGAATGAGCTGTTGTAGACTCAGAGACCCTGGCCTAACTTGATAAGAGTTGTAACTCATGTGTCACCACTGCCGTGTCAGGGTTCATGAAACATCCTAAGCCAAATTCAGTAGCTGAAATGATGGCTCTGTAGTTTATGGAAGATACCTCTTATACTGTAGTTACTGGTGAATTCACCATCATTTTTTAATAGGAGAAAACCCAGTGATATTTTTTTTCCAGTCAGCAGCAGATGCTTCTCTAGCATCAATTTAGTAATTTAATTAAATTTAAATTGCATCATACCAGATTTAGCTTTTGTCCTGGCCCCTCCTATCTTTAGAGATTGGCCCCCAGTCCATGGGCAAAAGCTAATGAAATGAAATAATCATAAATGTATAATTATGTTGCAGGACTTGGAAATGCAGTTAAAGGAAGCCCAACAGGTGACTATAGCGTCTCAAAGTATTAGTAAAACATTGGAAGAGGAGCTGGTTATAGCAAAAGAAAAACTTCTGTTACAAGGAAAAGAATTAATGCATAAAAGAGGTAAGAGCTTATGCCGTGAAATTTTGGGGAGGTTACTGCGAGCTGGGAGTTCTGCTCTCCAAATTTTACTTCAACCGTGAAGACGACAGATAGCTTTATGCAGGCCACTGTGCTCACAACTCCAGAGGACACTAATAATGTCCGTTGTCACAGCACTGAGACAACAACTATGAAGTTCTTTCAACATCTGTAATATATTATTAAACAATTCAGTTTCTTAATTGCATGCTTGGAAATGCACTTGTGGATTTTGCAGAAGCGATGCAGGTAGCACCGAACTCCCGCAGCAAAGCTAGGAGTCAAGTGGAGGGACTGAAGGATCGGAACTTGCACCCTCAGCGGGCATTGCCCATCAGACACAGTCAAGGCAGCCAAGGTGGTGGAGCCTCTCAGGTGAATTTCTCTTCTTTCTATGGGCAAGGTCCACCTGATGATCTGATCTAAATTGTAAAAGTGAACGGTTTAATCTCTTCCGTCCCTGATCTGCTCTTTTACATACACACAGAGGGGCAGAAGAGGAAGGTCCAATCAATATGCTATTTACAAATATAATAGGGATGCAAAACCATGGTCCATTTAGACCAAATGTCTATCCTGCTGGCTGCAAAGTGGGTGCTACTGTCCTATGCGCTACCATGATTTTCTGGCCAAGTTCCAAGATACATTCAGTGGTATCCAAAGCTACACAGTTCTCTTATGGATCTTGAACAAGCTTAAGAGAAAAAGTGCAGTGAGGTCCTCCAAACAGAAGGCCGATAAGGAATTGCATATTCTAGGGCTCCTTCTTTCGGTAAACAGTAATTCCAAATGATATCATTAGATCAGAGCTTTCCAAACTGTGTGTCGGGACACGTTAGTGTGTCTGCTGCAGTGTCTGGGTGTGTCGCGGCTGCTGCTGCCTCCGAGCCCTGCCAGGATTCCACGCAGGTCCTAGTGCCCGCCTTGTGCCTTGCTGCCTCCAAACCTGCTGTGATTCCGCACAGGTCCTAGTGCCTGCCTTGTGCCCTGCTGTAAGAGTGTGTCGCAAAATGATGCCCTGCTGTAAGAGTGTGTCGCAAAATGATGCCCTGCTGTAAGAGTGTGTCGCAAAATGATGCATGTCTAAAAAGTGTGTCACCAACATGAAAAGTTTGGAAAGCTCTGCATTAGATGATACCCAAATGATAAAGTATCACTAACCTAGAACTGGGGTAGACAATCCCACAAGATGGGAAAGGCTAGAGCCAAAAATGTCCCAAGTCACTATTTTCCTATCTATCTCACTGGTTCTCAACTTGGGCAACTTTCAGATGGATGGACTTCATCTCCCAGAATTCCCCCACCAGTATGTGTCTTGCTGAGGCTTCTGGGAGTTGAACCCCACACATCTGGAAGTTACCCAGGTTGGAAACATTGAGCCTAACCCTTTCTCCCTTTTTCTTCTTTCTGGCTGTCTTAACCTCTACTGAGCAAGGGAAGGTACAGCTTACTTTTGCCAGAATTCTGAATTGCTTGCTTGCAGACAGCTTTTGAAATTAGGTTGGGGAATGTATGCATTAAACTCAAGACAATATGGGCAGGGTTTATCTACCCCTCCAAAGATGCAACCAGTAGACATCCCTGGGCACAATTGATTGGTGTGAAGGAAGTGGCCGTGTCAGTTAAGTCCACTAATTGTTTTTGCCATGCTGGAAAGTTGAAGTGGGGCTATCGCTAGTAAGCAGATAAGCAACTTCTGATCCCTGGAGTTCGAGCTAGTACACTGGTACATCCTTCTTACCAGCTGCATTGACAATGCCAAACTATAGCAGATAGCGGGCTCTTTGTACCTGGCCATTTTCCAGTTGTGTTGACTAGAGTCCTGAGCCAGCCAAGATAGGTGGTATAATGGCAGGGAACCCAACGTATCTGGCAGATGCTAAGCTGGAGAAGGCTGTTTGACGCCGTACAAAGCAAAGAAGTATAGCTAATCTGTGCCTTACGAGATTCATGTCATTGATGATTGTAGCTGCTGCATCTTACTTTTGATACCATCTTTTTGGAGCATCACCCTCTAACTCAGCCCACATTAGTAAATTTTGTGTGACTTCAGCAACCGAATAAATCCTTTAGGCTTTGGGTGGCAGAGGAGGGGCAAATCGGTTGAAGAAGCTGCTGTTGTAGTTATAACTCAGGGAAATGGCAAGTTTGGATCTAGAAACTATTAATTAGGAGCATAAAGAAGGGATTTGCTGATTCGAACATGAATCAAAGTAGGAGAAAATTCATTTAAAACTACAGTTTTGGAAAGACCTTGGGAAGAATCATGCCCTTGAAATCAAATCAAGCAAAGCCTCCATGGATGTGGAGAGAAAAACTGCAGAAGATGGGATTTTTTTCCCTATTAATTGGCCCTCTGATTCATGAATTCCTTTAAATCTCTTTGGCCATGGTGACATCATTGAAATTATTCTTGCTGGAGTGGAAGCCTTAAATCACAACAGGGAATTCAGCACTGTTGTAATTTTCTTCTTTTTAAAGGAGGGAGGGAGGGAGGAAGGAAGCTATATTCCTGCACTGCACACAACACCATGATTAATGCAATAGTTGCCCCGAAGAGGAATACAGACTGGAGAAGTGTGTTGTTTTGTCCCTTGCCTTATTTGTTTACTGCTTGAATGGAATAGTTACAACATTGTTGTTGGCCATTCAAGAAGACACTCATGTTTGAAATGAGTAAGGACTAGAGAGCAATCAGTGCTGACTCTGGACCTTTTGATTTCAAGTGCCCTCCACCTTTGCAGTGGCAGAAAGCTAAACTGGCATTAGATTTGCTGTCCCCGGGGCCAATCCTTACCCTGTCTTTACTCTCTCTGTTCCAGTTCCTGCTGGTTCCCTGACGTCCCTCCAAAGTGATGGGTGATAAAGCCAAACAGTTTTGATAAGCCTTGGATTCATGGAACTCATGGGGATATTTATGGAAGTCCTGGGGATCATTGGCTATTATCCTTGATGGCAGCATGATGGCTTCTGAAGGCCATCTGCTGATCGACAGGTTGTTCTTGCTTAACGACCACAATTGGGACTGGAATTTCGGTCACTAAGCAATGTGGTTGTTAAGCGAATCCGACCCGATTTTATGACCTTTTTTGTGGCGGTCATTAAGTGAATAACCATGGTTGTTAAGCAAATTGTATGTTCGTTAAGTGAATCACATGGTCATTAAGTGAATCACATGTAATATGTAAGGCGCTCCATCCAATATCAGTAATCTCCCTGCTCTAGAGTAACCCACAGACACGAGGGTTCTTAGAAGCAAAAGAGTTTATTACAGTATACAGAAGTTAGCACGAACAAAGACTTGAATGGATGAAACAAGTAGAGCATGCACATTTAAACTCCTCCCCCCCAAGGTTCTTGGATGGTGACACGTGTAATTCGTGTCTTCCCTGGTGCTCAGACATCCGCTGGCGAAGATGTGGAATCGCGATCATTGGCTAGGTGCGAACCGGTCTACTTCAAAGCCGGCGTCTCTTCCGAGTCAGTTGCAGTCTCCTGGAATGTGCATATCCGTCTAGCGCTTTTGGCAGAGATCTGCCGATCTCTGACACGGTTCCCCATTGATTTTGCTTGCCGGAAGCCGGCTGGGAAGGTTGAAAATGGCAATCAAGTGACCACGGGATGCTGCGATGGTTGTAAATGCAAACTGGTTGCCAAATGCCCGAATCATTTATTATTATTTGGATTTATCCCTGCCCATCTCTGCCGTGGTAGACTCTGAATCATGATCACGTGACCGCAGGGACGCTGCAATGTTCCTAAGTGTGAGGATCAGTAATAAGTCAGTTTTTTCAAAGCCATTGTAAGTCCGAGCCATCGCTAAACAAATGGTCGTTAAGTGAGGACTACCTGTCGTGGACTTCCTTGTGCAGTTGGTTGACCCCTGTGAGAACAGACTGCTGGATGAGATGGGCCAGGGTCTGATCCAACAGGGCTCTGCTTATGTTCTTAGGGCGTCCAAATAAGGGAGAAAAATACTACTCAAACTCCAGTTCAGCTAAGGACGACTTGCCTCACTTGTGGTCTGGGGCTGGAGATGAGATGAAGGAAGTTTTGTGGGGGCGATAGCAGAAAAAGGAGGCGGTCCTTGTATGTTTATGCCGTGGTTAGGTGCAAGGGGGGAAGGCCCCATACCCATGAATGGGATGAAGGGCGCTCCACCCAGCACAATCAGTAAAAGAGGCTTGACAGAATTTGGCCTTGACGAAACCTTGACTCCAGGGGCAGTGCATATAAAAATCGGGTGGAGCCGTGATTAGGCAGTGGTAGTCACCAGATTGACTTTTTTGACCCTCGTCCCCCAGTTTCCAGACACCCCATTCAGGGACACGTTTCTATGCGTATCTTTCCATAGATACGCTTTCCCATAGTTAACATTACATGTATCTATGAAGGTTCTCAGTCATCCAGGTGGAATTGTCTGTAGCTTGAATCATGTCAACTGGATTTCTATTTTCTCAGTGGAAATGTTTCGCTCCTTATCCAAGGAGCTTCTTCAGTCTGAGCAAAGTTGGTAAGGGAATCCTAAATATGTTTCTAGGTAGCTGTGTGACCTTACCCTGGGGCTAGGTCATGGTTATATTGAGATGTTATTTTTGAGTCCTTTTATCATCTAAAGGAGGATCGTTAAGATCACCATGCTGCTGTTGAGCTTGTGAAATGGTCTTAATCTTCCTAGGCACAGAAGACAAAGCAGGGAGGAAGATGGGGGAAAGATTATGCCTGAGGCCCCCACCTCTATTCAAGGAAGGATTTTCCAAGTTGGCATAAATGGATTCCTTGACCCCTCTCTCAAACCACCTATCGTTTCCACTGAGAAAATAGAAATCCAGTTGACATGATTCAAGCTACAAACATTACATGTACTTTAGCTCCTGGTGAGTTGGAGAAAAGTAGCATCTTAATGTGGGAGTTAACAAATTCTGAAGAGATTTGAGTACCAGCAAGCAACGTCTCCACAGAGCGAAAAATACCAGAGGATTAGCATAGTAAATTTGGATCAAATAGTTACACGAAGATCCTGCTTTTCTACTAAGAGGGATCCCATTAGCACTGGGTATATCACTCCTTTTCTTTCAACATTGCTTGTTTCAGTTTTCCGTAGCTAGATTAAATCTAAAGTTCCCCATTATCAGTTATTTCCCCCCCTGGGAATAATAACCATCTTTCGCATTGCCTCCATTCCGTATCAAGATTCTCGCTGGGCTCCTCTGAATCATCTTCTGTGGTTCTGCTTTAAAATGTATAGCTCACCCCGGGGACAAAGAATTTGAAATTGGCACTTTCTCACACTCTGTTCACAGTCTTTCAAGATCAGGATGAACCGTATTTTAATCAGTGAGTTAGACCAATTAGGAAGGATCAGCTGTAAATACAGATATCCTAAGGCAAAATGTAGAAGGTTTTCTACACTATAAATCAGCCTTTCTCAACCTTCTGACCCTGGAGGAACCCTTGAAATATTTCTCAGTCCTCGGGGAACCCCTTCACATTCAGGCTCCAATATAGGCCAGAAGTTACAAAATTATTATATTCATTTCATGGGTAAAGGTAAAGGTTCCCCCCGAACATTTGTGCAGTCGTGTCTGACTCTAGGGGCCGGTGCTCATCTCCGTTTATTAGCCAAAGAGCCAGCGTTGTCCGAAGACGCTTCCACGGTCATGTGGCCGGCATGCACGTGGAACGCTGTTACCTACCCACCGAAGTGGTACCTATTCATCTACTTGCATTTGCATGCTTTCGAATTGCTAGGTTGGCAAGAGCTGGGGCGAGTGCGGGAGCTCACTCCACACGTGGGGCTAGGGATTCGAACCTCCGAACTTGCGATCTTCCAATCGACAAGCCTGGCGTCTTATCCACTGAGCCACCACGCCCCCCCCCCTTATTGCATGGGTAGGCCTGTGTATATGCATTAACAGTGTTCTTAAACTAAAAATAAAGAGTGAAACTTGCCTCTTTAATGTGAAGTTGCCCGAATTTGAAATATTTTTTAAAATAAATCGTGATCTCCTAGGGAACCCCTAGGGACCTCTCGTGGAATCCTAGGGTTCCATGGAACCCTGGTTGAGAAACCCTGCTATAAATGAACATACAACCTGTAGATCACCACTGGATTTTGTGAGATATGTGCAGCACACTTCGTCTCAGTAACTGATCTATAGACCAGTGTTGTTTTTGCTGCTGTTGTTATCATCATCATCATCATCATCATCATCATCATCAGTTTCGGTAATCATATGTACAGTATGTATGTCAGCATAGAAATTCGTCTAGTGGAGGGTAAGAGGAAGGCTTGATCTTAGCCAAAAGGCCAAGAAGAAGGCATGTATGTCTGCCATGATGGGGCAGTGGGTCTTTTTAAAGAGAATTTTTTTTGGGGGGGATTCAATATGGCTGCCTCCCTTCCTTAATGGCTTTGAAAACCTGAAGCAGCTATCAAATCTTACCACACGATTACTCTTCCTCAGCTACAGTCAATCTCCTTTTCCTTCAGCCAAGATTTTGAAAGAGAGAGATGCAACTCCCAGGATTTAATTCAATCAAATTTTATTTACACTCCTAGAGCAAAACAAAACAGAAAATAGCAATACAGTTAAAAAAAATGAAATTGCAGTGCAGCAGTAAAATTTAGCCACCCCAAGAGACCCAGTTTGGTATAGCGGTCAGTGTCACTGAGCTAGAAACCAGGAGACCGGGAGTTCTGGTCCCGTCTTAGGCACAAAGCCAGCTGGGTGACCTTGGGCCAGTCACTCCCTCTCAGCCCTAGGAAGAAGGCAAGAGCAAACCACTTCTGAAAAAGCTGCCAAGGAAACTACAGGGATCTGTCAGGCAGACACCAGGAGTCAAGACTGATTTGAAGGCACCGCCCCCCCAAAAAAAACCCTGCCACTTGGTGTACAACTTAGCTACTTGTTTGCAAGTTTTGCTCTCTAATAATGCAAATTTAGTCACAATGTATGTTATTTTCAGGTCTCTATTTAGTAAGAGGAAGGTGGATCGACTCAGACTCAGTGGCAATGGGATCGCCATCGGAAGACCTGAAAGACCAGGTTAGGGATAGATCGTCGTGGAGGAAAACTATATCTATGTGGTCGCTAGGATTCGAAAATGACTTGATGGCACATAATCATTTAGTAAGAGATGCTGAACATAAAATTCATCAGGATGCCCAAGGAATGTCTTAAGTTGAGGTTCCAGTAGAGAGTTTCTAAGGAATATTTATTTATTTAATTTATTTATTTTCTATCCCGCCTTTATTATTTTTACAAATAACTCAAGGTGGGTAACATACCTAGTACTCCTTCCTCCTCCTATTTTCCCCACAACAACCCTGTGAGGTGAGTTGGGCTGAGAGGGAGCGACTGGCCCAAGGTCACCCAGCCGGCTCACAGTCCCCTGGTTTGCCATTGGCTCCTTCCTAGGGCTGAGAGAGAGTGACTGGCCCAAGGTCACCCAGCCGGCTTTCATGCCTAAGGCGGGACTAGAACTCTCAGCCTCCTGGTTTGCCATTGGCTCCTTCCTAGGGCTGAGAGAGAGTGACTGGCCCAAGGTCACCCAGCCGGCTTTCATGCCTAAGGCGGGACTAGAACTCTCAGCCTCCTGGTTTGCCATTGGCTCCTTCCTAGGGCTGAGAGAGAGTGACTGGCCCAAGGTCACCCAGCCGGCTTTCATGCCTAAGGCGGGACTAGAACTCTCAGTCTCCTGCTTTGCCATTGGCTCCTTCCTAGGGCTGAGAGACAGGGACAGGCCCAAGGTCACCTAGCTGGCTTTCATGCCTAAGGCGGGACTAGAACTCTCAGCCTCCTGCTTTGCCATTGGCTCCTTCCTAGGGCTGAGAGACAGGGACAGGCCCAAGGTCACCTAGCTGGCTTTCATGCCTAAGGCGGGACTAGAACTCTCAGCCTCCTGGTTTGCCATTGGCTCCTTCCTAGGGCTGAGAGACAGGGACAGGCCCAAGGTCACCTAGCTGGCTTTCATGCCTAAGGCGGGACTAGAACTCTCAGTCTCCTGCTTTGCCATTGGCTCCTTCCTAGGGCTGAGAGACAGGGACAGGCCCAAGGTCACCTAGCTGGCTTTCATGCCTAAGGCGGGACTAGAACTCTCAGTCTCGTGGTTTCTAGCCCAGCACCTTAACCACTAGACCAAACTGGCTCTCTATACCCAGGATGTGGGTCAAGGATTCAACACCCTGAACCACACACACGCAGACTTTTAAAGCAGCCACCACTTGTGTTTTTCGCATTCCCATGGAAGCTTGAAAAAAAACCCAGACTCTTTAATTAATTAATTGATTGATTGATTGATTGATATTTCAAATTTAGTCACCGCCCATCTCACTCAAAGAACGACTCTGGGCAGTGAATAACAGAGAGGTGCTGTGCTATAGCAGTGTCTCCCTTGCACTTTCAGTTTGGAAGAAGGGAAGAATATATTCCTGGACAAATGGCGATTGCACACACTGAGCAATTCTGAGAATCCCTGGCAGATCAAAGTTTGGGAGGTGGGCATAGCCAGCCAGGTTAGAGGTAGGGTTGGGAGCCAAGCCATACATCTCCGTTTCTCCCAAAGTCTGGCCTTGTCAAGATAGAGGCTGCTGCTTCTGGCAGTGCAACCTGGCACGCTTGTTGATCAGTGCAATCCTATTCTTAACGGGACATAAATCCCGCTGGAATGAACTCCCTCATTTCGGAGAAGGCATGTGATTCCTGCGGACTTTTTCTTTGATAGCTACTGAGCTCTGAATCATAGCAGATATTATTATTATTTTTTTTCAGACCATCACCACGTTATCTCCATTTCCAATAGGGGCACATAAGCCCCTTGGCATGCTTAGAAAGCCCGTCTGTGGGCAGCTACAGTCTCTCATCAAATGCCGAATGCCCAGCTTTCTCCCAAAGCGGGTAGGGAACATTTCACCCCATAACGTCTGGGGCAGTGGATTCTATTACAACTATCTGCCAATGAAGTAGATTGAAAGGCTGAGGATCAAGTCTTATTTCTTCCTTGCAGTTCAGGATATCCATTACCTTGCAGATACAGATGCTGTTTTCCATGCTAAGAGTGTTATCTTTATACCTCTAAGGCACAGCAGTAGTGCCAATTTGATGGCTGCTGAATGTGAACTTCCTGAATTTAGGAAGTTCAGGTCAGGTTAGAAGAAACATGAGAATGAGCTAAGACAGCTGTAGTAGGAGAAGCAAACAGTAAATAGAAAGCTTTAGGGTTGTAAAACTGAAGTCCATTTTGAGTATAAATGGGGTTTTATTCTCTTCTTCCTCCCTGAAAGGTTCTTGATGATGTTCATAAGCTTCTGCTATAATTAATTTTTTTTAGGAAGCACCCCAGGACTATGGACTAGAAATATGATAATCATTTCATGCATTCTCTCTTGAAGAAGCCTCGCGGGTGCAGAAAACACAAGGCTGTTTTTAGTAGAATGAAGTTACATTTCATCTTGACAAATGCCTGCTTTGAAATCCTATTTTTTTGAGATAAGGAGGCTATGGAGAGGGACATTTGCAGAGTAGGCTTGTCATTTGGCCAGCCTTACCATTAGGTAGAGTGAATGAGGTCATAGCATGCAAAATGTCACAGGTATTATTTTAAGGAGTACCTATTGTTAGTTACTGAATCGTTATTGTACTTTTGAGAGAGAGAATGGTTGATTGATTGATTGATTAGTGACTTATTGTATTTTAATTGTTTTTTGTTTGTTGTTCAGTCGTTTAGTCGTGTCCGACTCTTCATGACCTCATGGACCATAGCACGCCAGGCCTTCCTGTCCTCCACTGTCTCTCGGAGTTTACTCAAATTCATGTTCGTTACATCGGTGATGCTATCTAACCATCTCATCCTCTGCCGTCCCCTTCTCCTTTGGCCTTCAGTCTTTCCCAGCATCAGGGTCTTTTCCAGTGAGTCCTCTCTTCGCATTAGGTGGCCAAAGTATTTGAGCTTCAGCTTCAGCATCTGTCCTTCCAATGAGCAGTCAGGGTTGATTTCCTTTAGGATTGACTGGTTTGACCTCCTTGCAGTCCAAGGGACTCTCAAGAGTCTTCTCCAGCACCACAGCTCGAAAGCATCAATTCTTCGGCGCTCAGCCTTCCTTATGGTCCAACTCTCACAGCCATACATTACTACTGGAAAAACCATAGCTTTAACTATATGGACCTTTGTCGGCAAGGTGATGTCTCTGCTTTTTAATATGCTGTCTAGGTTTGCCATAGCTTTCCTCCCAAGGAGCAAGCGTCTTTTAATTTCATGGCTGCAGTCACCGTCTGCGGTGATCTTGGAGCCCAAGAAAATAAAATCTCTCACTGCTTCCATTTCTTCCCCTTCTATTTGCCAGGAAGTGATGGGACCAGATGCCATGATCTGGGTTTTTTTAATGTTGAGTTTCAAGCCAGCTTTTGCACTCTCTCCTTTCACCCTCATCAAGAGGCTCTTTAGTTCCTCTTCACTTTCTGCCATTAGGGTGGTATCGTCTGCATATCTGAGGTTGTTGATATTTCTCCCGGCAATCTTAACTCCGGTTTGTGATTCATCCAGCCCGGCATTTCTCATGATGTACTCTGCATATAAGTTAAATAAGCAGGGTGATAATATACAGCCTTGTCGTACTCCTTTCCCAATTTTGAACCAGTCGGTTGTTCCATGTCCGGTTCTAACTGTTGCTTCTTGACCCGCATACAGGTTTCTCAGGAGACAGGTAAGGTGGTCTGGTACTCCCATCTCTTTAAGACTTTGCCACAGTTTGTTGTGATCCACACAATCAAAGGCTTTAGCGTAGTCAATGAAGCAGAAGTAGATGTTTTTCTGGAACTCTCTTGCTTTTTCATGATCCATGAAGGGGATTTTAATTGTACTTTCCCTCATATACCAAAATATCCTAGCCAACTTTGGGTACTCTGTATTTTGAAAAAGGATGGATAAGGACAAGACTTCATTTCGGCCTCTGTCTTGAACTGAGCGGTTCCTCCTCTAACTCTGTTCATTCATAAAACCTCTGGTGCCTCTTCATTCTCTCTTGCAAACTCACACCTGAAACTGTTTTCCTATTCAGATTTGTGGAGAAGGGTTGCAGAGTTTTCTACAGTTTGAGATCGTGGTAACTCAAGAATCAGCTCCTCACCTCTACTTGCTTCTGGGTTAGGATGGTCATTGGGGAACCTTTTCCAGGTGACCTTGTAGTCACAAGTTAGGAGATAGCATCTGGGGACTGGGAGTTCTCAGTTTTTATTGTTCAGTATTTATTGCCAAGTGCCGTAACAGTTGTAGATAAAGTTGGGGTCTAAATGTACAAACAAAGGAATATTAAACTTGCAGAAATGGTTGACTCAATGGTAGGAGAAGAAATTGGTGCCTTTTATTGTCATTTATCCATTGTAAATCCTCCTTTAGTCCAATGCTAGAGAAAGGACAGAATTAATGTGAACCTTAAAGCTCACAGATAATTAATGTTGTGTGTCTTATAGGGCATCGTATGAAAACAGCAGTCTCCAAGAAAGAATAGGCTGACTGGAGAATTTTTCCACTGCTGGGTGTAGTAAATCTGGGGAAAATATGCAATTGTAATTGATCAGTTGATACAATAACTCAGTATCAATAAAAACTATCTTGTATAAGGGCTAATAAATGGAATTATAACCCAAGTGTCTCAAGTTCAAATCCTGTGTTACCTATTAATTCACTGAGAAACCAACTGCTGTACAAAGTCCTACTAAATGCAGTGAAATGAGTAGATGAGTAGATTACAGTACAGGTAGTCCTTGTTTAGCGACCACAATTGGGACCAGCAACTCAGTTGTTAAGGGAAGTGGTCAGCAAGTGAAACATCACACCATATCTTACTTCAGCTTTCCTTTGCTTTACAGACCTGTGAAGGTCGTAAATGTGAGGACTGGTCACAAAGTTACTTTTTCATCGCCGTCGTAACTGTGAACAGTCACTAAACAAGGGAGTCGCTAAATGAGGACTACCTGTAGTTCTACAAGTAGCTCAGCCTCATCCCTCATTCATTTCATAGTGATCATTGTGATCTACCTTATAGGATGAATATTTGGAATATTGGTAGCTTAAAAAAAATCAATGGCATTTCAGTATTCTAGTGCTCTCTTTGCCAATTCAATGCAAATCAGGTAATTAAAGTTTATCTTTTAAAACATTGAAAGGTATGCAGTTGGATCAAAAAAGGGTTTTTTTTCTGTTTTCCTGAGTTTTTTTAAAAAATGTGTTGACATTTATTTTCCAGTGCAAAATAATGAAAGATACAATAATGTTACTGCTTATCTCTCACGAAGGCTGTAGAACAATTGTTTCTGTTAGACTGTATTATCATTACTTCTTCAGTAAATTATTTCTGTGTAAAAGTACAATTGGGCTTGTCAGAGAGAGGATGGTGGGCATTGTATCTGGAGGTTAGAGGGCACAGGGAAAGAGGAGAGGAAGATACTCCCATTTTTACTGATTGAGCAAGCAGGAGTCAAGGTGATACGAAAAACAGGATTTTCTATGTGTTGTCAGCCAAAACAGATCTTTAGTACATATATTTTCTACTTTAATTATCCTGTTGCAACATGTCCTTTTCAAAATGACAGGTTTGGCCTCAGCTCAATGGGTAATGGGTATTTGGGATTATATCAGACAAGTCCATTTTATAGCCCTAGCCTGAATCTACTGTATATAAAAAGCATTTTTCCTTGCTAAATTAGTCTTTAAGGCTAGATGCCGAAATCGTGGCACTCTAAATATGCAGAATTTCTTAAATTTTATAAAAGAAAAACCTAAGCGAGGTATCTGCAAGGGGGCAAATAATGTCACGCTGCCTCTTAGCACAATTTTAACTAAAAATAACTTTCTTGGCTACTTTAGGCATATTTTGACCAGAACCAAGAATATACTGTGCAGTCCACAATTTTGTATTAATATTAGCTTCTTCTATAACAGAGGTCATACTTTTCACCCCGTCTGCCTTTGACTTGTTGATACTTTGCCAAATGCCTCTTCAGTTCAAACTACAGGTAGTCCTCACTTAACGACCACAATAGGGACTGAAATTTCAATTGCTAAGTGAGGCAGTCGTTAAGCGAGGCACCATGTGACTGGACCGATTTTACAACCATTTTTGCGGCAGTCGTAAAGCGAGTCACCATGGTCATAAAGCAAATTGTGACGATCATAAAGCAAATCAATTGTTTCCAATTGATTTTTCGGGTCAGAAACCAGCTGGGAAGGTTGCAAATTGTGATCATGTGATCATGTGACCTCAGGACGCTGCAAACGGTAGTAAATGCGAGCTGGTTGCCAAGCATCCAAATCACAGGACCACGGGGCTGGTGCAATGGTTGTAACTTTAAGGACGGGTCATAAGTAACTTTTTTTAGCCCCGTCGTATCTCCGAACCGTCGTTAAACAAACGGTCATTAAGCGAGGACTACCTGTAACCGGTCTGGCATTCTACTAAATTAGAAAAACTGAGCCATGAGAGAAGAAAAAGTGAACAGATTTATGGTCCCATAACATACTTTCCAGACTGTTAAGTGTGGTTAGGAGCTATTCATCAGTGGCCGAGTTAGCTGGAGGAGCTATAGAGAACATTCTCCATTTCTCCAGATTTTCAGGGACAACCACGGAAAAGGAGTGCCAATGTGCAGAAAAGAGAGAAAGTATATTTGGCAGCTTTTGGAAAAGCAGAAAAATTAGATACCCAATTGAAAAGGCCTCCAGTGCACCATTGGCAGCTGTTAATAACAGTGAACCCATCCAGATGTGATTTAATACTGTTGGAATGTTAAGGATATTAAACCGAGTGTAAAAGCTGTTGGACCCCAATTAATCTCATCCTGTTGCATTAATTATCAGAGCCCACTTTATCAGTTGGGAGAGGGTGTGAGTCAGCAGCTTCAGATGGCTGACTTGGGGTGATGGGAGCAACAGACAATTCATTATTGCTGCTTTTTAATGGCAAGACGAAGCTTGCTAACATAGAATGTTATTGGCCAAGATAACCTGGGATTGGGTATTTTGGGCTGGGTGGGAGAAAAGAGATAAGCATTTCATTGCTGACACATCTGAAAATTGAAGGCTGGGGGTCTATAGGGGAGGTAAAAAGTGTCAAGATGGCAGCTGTGACACACATTCACAATTGGGTGCCCTGCTTAAGGCCAGCATAAATAAAAGTTTAATGCTTCTAAATGATTCAACTAACCCAGATCTCAGGAAAGCAATATTCTGAAAGATAAGTTATTCAATTAATATGGTACCATAATGAATGTATAAAAAACAATTTCTTATTCAAATAAAGTCAGATTCAACTGTTTTTGCCTGGGAAGAAACACAGTGGCTCACCCAAGCTGGAGGAGATGTTACTGAGATGCGTGCTTTATGAAAGGCAGATCCCCTTGAAAGTACTGGCTTTCTGCCAGATCAGTTGAATGCCTTCTCCCTCTTCCGTCCCCAGACATATTATATTTCTAATCTTCAAGCCAAATAAAGAAAGCAAGGAAAGGGGGGTCTGGGGGGAGGGGGAGATTTTCCAGGCCCTTCAACCTGTCATCAGTAGGAATGGATTTTGCAGAGAGTTTACTTTTGGTCAACTTTTATCAATCTTTAGGATTGAAGCTTCATAGAAACAGACATTTTTAAAAACTGCTTTGCAAAATGGTCCATCACCAAATGGCTCTGGACAGGAGTGCCTACCTAGTTACCCATCCAGGTAAATAAATATTCAAAACATCTATAGAGATGTATCTGGTTAATTGAAAAAACGGAAGCATGAAACCTTTGGTCTAGTGGAACAGCTCTTAATGCTAGGCATTTTTTTCTTGATGTCCAGTCAAAAACTACTTGTAATTGAAGCCATTGTTTCTTTTTCTGTCTGGAACAAGTTCTTGTCATCTTCTGCATGACAGTCCTTCAGATACTTGAGAGCTACCATGTCTTACCACATTCTTCTCTTCCCCAGGCATCATCTAGCAGCCTATGGCTTCCCCAGAAGTTTTTTTGCCCCAATTAGACCTATCTTCATTGTATTTTTGGGATGGGCAGGCATGGATATATTTTAGGTATTAATATTGTAATACATAATAAAAGATTTTAAAAGCATGTCTTTGGGGGGACAAGATAGTCTGGTGGCTGAGTAACTTCAGACGTATCTAGAGCAGAGCTTTCCAGACTTTTCATGTTGGTGACACACTTTTTAGACATGCATCGTTTCGCGACACACTCTTACAGCAGGGCATCATTTCGCGACACACTCTTACAGCAGGGCACAAGGCAGGCACTAGGACCTGTGCGGAATCACAGCAGGTTTGGAGGCAGCAAGGCACAAGGAAGGCACTAGGACCTGCGTGGAATCCTGGCAGGGTTTGGAGGCAGCAGCAGCCGCGACACACCCAGATACTGCAGCCAACACACTAACGTGTCCCAACACACAGTTTGGAAAGCTCTGATCTAGAGGATACTGACTCTTCAGACTGAAGCCTGGGTTGACATGCAAATAACCTTAATTGTACTACAGAGGCTCCACTTTTATCTAGATAGTTAATTCTAGGACATGGTGGTCCATACAGAAGTCCTACAGAACCTACAGAAGTCTCTGGTGATCTGGGATTCATGCCCCATTCTCTGCTTTTGGCAATCAAAAGCTATTTCCCAAAGTGGAAGCTTTCTCCTTCAGTTTGTTAAAGACTTTATTGAGAATGTGGTCATAGTATATTGTCCTGTATCATTTTAGCACTGGACTCCAGGTAATTCAGTGATCCGCTGGACTCAAGAGAAGCTACAGGACTAATTGTGTATTCCAGCTACATTTGTATAGCATTTATACTATATTATTGAACACTACATGTGTATCATTAAAATGTAACAGGTGTGCAGATCAAATAGTTGCTTCTCCATGTTTTAGAAGATGGGGCTAATCTGGATAAAGGAAAAAAGATTGAAGTTCAAACCAGGCAAGGTGGAGGTGTTGTGGTTGGGTGGTTTGTCCAAGCTTAAGAGTTGTGTTGAATTTTGTTTCTAACAGGATTGTGTTCAACTTGAGAGGAATCCTTTAGAGTCTGTGAGCATTTTTGTGCTCAGAAATTCCCTTTTATCTAAAATACATTGGATAGCATGTAATCTTAAATAAATAAATAAATAAATAAATACCAATGGCCTTGCTTTAAATATAAATGGCCCTTGTTAAATAATTCAGTCTCTAGGAAAGTGATAGCAGGATAGACCATTAGGCAATGTCAGCAATTGATCAACTTGTCCTACGAGCAAGACTGCTCTCGTGCAGTAACTGGAACAGCACAGGCTGGGGATCAGAAAGGACACCTTATTGCAGTTTAAATCAATCAGTCCATCAGCATTCTTCTTGTGGGTTTCCAGAGACATCCTGTGATTATAGTTGGATGCCAGACTAGATGTAACCTTGGCTAGATCCAGCGGCCTAAAATAGGAAGCTATGCAAATTTTGCAAAACTTGAACCCATTACAATTTTTTTTCTTTCAGACCCTGACCACATAATGCTGCATTCATGAATAAGGAGAAGCCATACTAGAGACGAAATGTGTGACTCACTTTAGGTTGTAGCTCCGTTAATTAACTGAAAGAATAGACATAAGCATTTCATCATTCTCAGCCAATACGTGCATTGCAACTCCTAACACCCGCCCAGCATGTGGCTGGGGATGAGGGAATTGGTAATACCTTTTGAAGACATTAGGTTAAAATATGAGCTAGGATATTGATGGTCTTCAACTGGTAGGCAGCATGGAGCTTGGCTATAAAAGGATCCTGTGTGTCTGTACGGGCATATAATGATGCTTGTGTCATATTACTTGTGTGTGATAAATGTGGCCTTCTGGACCTGAAAAGGAGCCAAAGAGTGCATAAAAGTAAAGCTTCCTAAGATTTACTCAGTTGGATTTAGTACCTCCCTAGAACTTGTGGGCTAGCTTGTTTGTACACTCTCTGGAGTATAAATGCAACCCTTGGTGATTTCTGTTCAGTTCCTTGTGTGTTATGATTAGTAGTGAGGTATAGAACAAAGGCTAATGTATGAACTGTCTCAAACCCAATGAAATGAAAGTTGTTTTCAACAACACAGTTGAACTTGAATGGGTAGTTTTGACTCCGTCCTATTTAAATGCACAAATATTGTATGATAGGATGTACGCTGGCTTAAAGGAAAAAATCAAGGCTTGAGAATAAACAGACAAGAGTGCAGCGTTTAGGGCTAAAAGTGTTTACTTGTAGCATAAGGCAATAAATGCATATATAGTTACATTATTGCAAAAAAGGTACAGACAAAGCAGAATAAATCTTCTCCAGTGTATTGCTTCCACTGACAGACATGATAGACATGAAGGAGCACCATGGCATCACTCACATAGCCAGGCATAGCTCACACTTCCCAGTCCACAGGAACAAAACACGTGAAGAACTACACGGCTAAAGAGACCGGACAAGTCAAGAAGCATAGAACACCATTTTGCATGGTTAGATATTCAGTTCTTCCAGCTTTCTGATTGGCTGGAAGTTAGGTGTGACACACACCAGGCCTAAAGCATAGGCTATAGTACATAGCATGACCTGCTATTGGGTGGCAGTGCTGCATCTAAGCAAGCATGTGATCTCCCCCCTCCCTTGCTCTAAACAGAGCAAGGCTTCCCACAGACGGAATCAGGAGGACTTGTTCTCATGGGAAGGTCCCATTGCTTGTGTAGGCACTAGCCATAACAATACATCACATGGTACCTTCTAGCTTCATATCTAATGATGATGTAAACAAAGCCATTCAAAGCTATGGGGAGGCCTTTTGTTATCTGGCCACCTGGCGTCACGTCATCATGAGACACTTTTCTCCGTACAGAAAATAATTTGCCAATTTCATACGAGAAATCTGACAAATTCTTTCAGTGATTGATTTTGCAGATACGTTTTATGACTTTACCGTACCCCCTTCCACTATCCTTAAGCTCTGCCACTACTACACTATTCTCTAGCCATGATTGATTGATTGATTATGTGCCATCGAGTAGTTTTCCACTCCTAGTGACCACATAGATAGATTTTCTCCATCAGAGTCTATCCCTAACCTGGTCTTTCAGGACTTCCAAGTCCTGACTCTACCCATAAAAAGGTAAAGGTTCCCCCCGCACATTTGCGCAGTCGTGTCCGACTCTAGGGGCCAGTGCTCATCTCCGTTTGTTGGCCGAAGAGCCAGCGTTGTCCGAAGACGCTTCCACGGTCATGTGGCCGGCATGACACGCACGGAACGCTGTTACCTACCCACCGAAGTGGTACCTATTCATCGACTTGCATTTGCATGCTTTCGAATTGCCAGGTTGGCAAGAGCTGGGGCGAGTGCGGGAGCTCACTCCATCACGCGGGGCTAGGGATTCGAACCTCCGAACTTGCAATCTTCCAATCGACAAGCCTAGCGTCTTACCCGCTGAGCCACCACGCCCCCTGACTCTACCCATGGGCCTGCCTTAATCCACCTTTGATCTGTTTCCCTGCATGTGACCAGCAACGACCATCAGTGGTGTGACATTTTTATTCTGGTCTTGACCATCAGACAGGTGAAAGAAAGATGGAGGGGACAGAATCTTCATGGAAGGGAATTTGGTATCAGAGTTCTGTTCTGGTTGAGGGCTTCATCATTAGTATTCACCACAGTTGATCCAAGAGAAACCAAGAGAACCACACCTGGGAGAAACCTCTTGGCCTTAAATGCTGGGAAGAACTAGCACCTGCTTTGTAACCACAGCTCCCTAGGATTGCCAGCCTAGAATGATGAAAATAATTTCTTCCATATTCATCCTCAAAGCAAATGGTAATGAAGATCCTAAAATGGAAGGGTGGGAGATGGCCTACTATACAGCACCCCCATAATATAGGGAAGACTTTGAGTAAATCATATCAGATTCCTAACTGAAGCATCACTTTTAATCCCAGGATCCATTTGTACAACAGAGTGAGATTTCCAAACAGCCTAAAGAAAAATCAAAAAGCAGAGACCAGCCAACCTCTGTCCTGAGCACCAGAAATGGAGAAAAACAAAGGTACAGTTCTAATTGGTCCCTAAGGACCACCAACTTTACATCAAGAGCTATTTTTGATACCTCTGGTAGCTATTCTGTTGAAATATGCTAGTCTTTTTTTCATAACAAAATAAATGTTGTTTCTTCAAGGCTGGATCCTCGAGGTACACCCAAAAAAGAAGACAAGCGGTCTTCTGCAAGTCTTCCAAAGGAGACAACCAAAACTTTGCAAGAGGAATGGTACTACCAAAAGACAGAATTGGAAGCTCAAGTACTGTGGCAGATTCTGTTTTGATATTTCATAACAAGTGCCTTCTTCAGAACTGTAAGCTTGATTCCTCTCAACCTTGGCAACTTTAAGATGGGTGGACTTCAACTCCCAGAATTCCCCAGCCAGTAGGCTGGCTGGGGAATTCTGGGAGTTGAAGTCCACCCATCTTAAAGTTGCTAAGGTTGAGAAACACTGCTTTATATAAATCAGAATAAGAAGTGATACAAAGATGGAGTGACCCGTTTCTCTTCAGCCTTGGCTTCTTGGTCTCTCTTAATCCCACCTGTGGTTTCACTGCACATGTGTGCACAGTATAAGCCAAGCCAGGGACCTTTTGGCTGTCTCTCTTAAACCAGAATCCCTTGGGTTCTTCAGGACTACAACTCCTGTAATCCCCAGTCAGCATTATCTGTGGTGAGGGATTCTGAGAGCTGTTGTCTCAAAATGCCTGAGAAACCAAGTGTGTGAAGATAGGAAAGGGTAAAAAATCAAGATGGTGGCCCCAACCATGTGATCAAAACCACACCCTTTTTACATGCAGCAATCACATGGTCACAGATGCCATCTTGACTTCTTTGAGCTCCAGTGGATGCCCCTGAGTGAAGCCCATGTTCATTCTAACCTAAGTGTGAAGCATGAATTGTTACCACTGAATTCATGTTTTGGTGTACTGTATTGGCAAAGATAAAATGGGAGCGTGAATTAACGATCCTCTCCTCTCCTAATTGGTTTCTCAGTCACTTGTGTTGAGCGAAGATCTGAAAACAAACCATGTTCCAAAATCCCAGCACTGTTTTACAAGACAGCATGCCAAAAGGTGTAAGATGAGAGATTCCTGATTAGCTTCACTGCCTTTTTCCAAAGGCACAAGAACAGTCTTCTTAAATCTCTCTCCCATGATAACAGAACACCTTGCAAGCCAGTTTTTTAGGTTTTTTTGCTTCCAGGGATACAAAACATCTAGCCGCTGTCTTTCTGAACGCAGACTAGCAATGTGGGGCATTGCATGATTTGCTGAATGACAACTCCAGCTATCCTTGGGCAGGGTGGCAAATGGGGTGGGATTTCAAGAATCGTAGATAAGCTGCATCTGGAATGCCATGGGGTGCTACCTAACCACTCCTGCGGGCAGTAGTCTGGAAAGTGAGCAAAAGGCTGGTCTCCTTCAAATCCAGCTCAATTCCTGAGGGCTACGTGGACACCTCCACGCAGGGTTCTTGACACAGGTGTTGCCTTTGCCTTCTCTTGAGGATGGATTAGAATCTTAAGTCTCTCTGTCCTAGTCCAACCACTACACCGTTCTGATTTCGGAGTGAGTTTTGGAATGAAGCACTATTTTTGAGCTCCTCTGCTGTTCTGTGATGCTTTCCTGGAGGACCAACTGGGCAGTTCCCCCACAGTGGACTGAGTCGGGGGTTTGCACAACACAGCGGGTGGGGTGGGATGGAAACTGACTTGTCCCAGCACTGCCCTTCCCTTGTCCCCGGACTAACAGGGCTGATGGATTCATGCAAGACATTTGACCTTAAATGACTTGGTTAAGTGGGTTGTGTGAACCCAGTCCTTCAGTTATAAAATTAGCTCAAAATGCCAAACGATACCATCTCAGTGTGTGCAGTATTACGTTCTCATTTACCATGGTTCTGTTAGGCCCGTAGGAGTAAAACAGGGAATAGAGGATTTATTGTCAAATAAATATATTTATTTAACAAACGTATGTAGCCACCCATCTACCCAAGGAACTCTGCGCGGCAAACAGAAATAAAACAACCGAACTATAGAAATCCAATTCAAAAGAAACTAGGTCGAGTCCCCTAAAGATTACATTTTCAACATATCGAAGAAAAACCACACTGCCCCAGAGCAACATCAAAACCCCGGCCCCAAGGCCTGGGGGAAGAGCCAGGTTTACTCATTTACTAGGGAATAAGTGCACCATTTTGTCGGAGAAGAGGATAATGCCACCTTAAAGTCAACAAAATAAAACAAAATTTAGTTTTAGTTGTAAAGATTTGGGATTCATACCACTTCCAAATTCCTCAGTTCAAAAGCAAACGGGGCTGTTTCAGTCACTTCAGCTCACTCTGAAGTGAGCAAAACAATGCGTGGGCAAAGTGGGGTATTTTAAAGTTGAAATGGTTTCAAGCGGAAACATTTTGCACACCCATTTCTCCAATCCTGTGCCAACCTAAAATAGGTTTAAACTGAAAAGAAAGCGTGGGATGTCAAGCAGCGTCAGTCCCCGTTTTCCTCAGCATACCTGTGGCAGCACGTTTAGGTTCAGGAATTTGTTGCGGAGCTGTGGACTCGGGCCCTGTGTACCAGGCTGAGCTGTCCTTCTGGCGTGATCAACAAGCAACAGCAAAGCTACAGTAGATACCATAAGCAGCATTTGCTCGGTCTGAGAATGCAGGCTGGAACCGAAGGGTGTCCACAGGGGGAGGAGGATGTCAAAAAGCTCAAGATGGAGACCACAGAGATACATGTGAAAAAAGGGGGTGGGACTTCAATTGCCATCTTAACTTTTTGGATGCCCTAGGTATAACCTACAGTTTATAGGATTACCTCTACAGTTATTGGGCCCTTATGTCATCCCTCTGAACTGATCCTTGTGATTCTCTCCTCAAGATCTCATTTGAAGACACGAAGGAAATTAATTTCGCTAATCCCAGTAAAATACCTGTGTCTTTAAACATAGATGGCTTTCATCCTGTTGATTTCTTCAGTAAGCTTAGCTTGTTCTGCCTTGATAGGGTTTCCTGACCTTGCTAATATCTGTCTGTCTACTTATTTTCAATGAGCTATAAAGACTGGTGGTGGAAAACCATTACATCTGGTCTGTTAGGTAGTGCATTTTCAAAGCTCATTGTACTAAAGGAGTGTCCTTGGAATAAATTTTCTTTGAAAGAACTTGTAATGATGCCAAGAAGATAATGGCACCAGTTAATCATTGTGTCCTCCTAATTTTAATACATGAAGGTCACACAGTTGAAGCAAACATTAGAACAACAAGAAAAGACTTTCAGAGAAGCTTTCAAACAACAGGAGCTCCTACACTCTAGTAACGAGAAAGAGAAGGTGTTGCCAGACGCCATTAAGCAAGGCCAAGATCCTCAGATTCAGCTGGAAGCATCTCAGCAGAAAGCTATCAATCTCCTGGAGAAAGAGTTCAAGGTTGGATTGGACTGACATTGTTGGTTTCCTTTTCTCTCCTTCATATGGGAGCTAACCATTCTGAATTGTCGAGTGCACAAGCTTGGGAGATATTTTTTCAGATGGAGAAAAGCTTTAGTCTAGAATAAAAGTCAATCTAAAACTGAGCAAAGATTTTGGCTGTGACAGATTTGGAAAGTTTATCGGATTGCCTAAGTTTCTCTCTGACCAGTTGCCTCTAACTCAGATTGACATCACTGGGCAAAATAAAAAGGAGAATGGGCACTGAAACGGGGGAAATGTCTCTCAAAGGCCAATAGGAAATAATTTAATATAGCAGACACAGTACCCTTGATGAAGGAATTCCCCAAAACAAGGGCTTCTACATAATAAAATATTTTTGGGTTACATCATGTGGCACCCACCCCCAGATCCTTCCTTTGATGCATACCATTCCCTCCTAATTTTTAACATTAACCCTAACAGAAATTTAACTAAAAGGGTTAGAGCATTATCTTGACTTATCATACTTGATACTTATAATAATATTTCTGAACTATGCTTTGATATTCTTAGAAAATGAAGGTCAGGTGGCTGCAATGAAGGACTTTATTTGCAAATCTATCCAGAAAAATAAATCAAAGTTGGAGTAGTGCAAAGTTTTCTGGGGGCAAAAAGTGTGGGGCAGGTGTAAGCGTCTTTTGTAAATATACTGTGGTTACTCTCACAAAATTGCTATCATGGGGAGTGGGGGAGTTTTGTGAGAGTAATCACAATATATTTTCAGACTTCCAAATATAAAACAGAAATATTTGCTTGTTCATTCACTAAGAATGCCTGTTGGAGCTGGGAAACATTATCAAGGAAGATATCATCATCATCATCATCGTCTCTACATACATATCCATATCAGCATTAACTGTTGATTGACCTCTGCGTGAAAAGGCTAAAGAATTTTTTTCATTGGTGACAGGAGGTAAAGGAGACTTGGAAGAAAGAGTATGATGACAGATTCAAGGCTCAACGGCAGTCACACATTCGAGAAATGCAGGCCTTGGAAGACAAGGCAAGAAAAGTGTTTCAGAGCGAACTGAAGAGGATGCAGAAACAACAGTCTTTGTTGATAGGTATCACAAACCGTGCTTTCACAATGTTTGGGTGATTAGCAGGAATTAGGAATATGAAAAACTGTATCCCTTTCATCTCTTGCCCTCTTTTCCCCCCCCTTGGGAATTTTAAGACATTTTTCAAACATATGTTGTAGGATGACAATGCAGGATATTAGTAACTAATCTGATCACCAAGATATTACTACTATTTAGGGAAATAAGGTCTAGATTTTCACCTTTCCACTGGTGAGCTTGTTAAGAATCATGGCCATGGAGAGCATTGCAGCCACAGTGCCCAATAGCCA
Source organism: Charina bottae (assembly GCA_023362775.1). Taxonomy (NCBI): domain Eukaryota; kingdom Metazoa; phylum Chordata; class Lepidosauria; order Squamata; family Charinaidae; genus Charina; species Charina bottae. The sequence continues at coordinate 11,168,790 of JALMGJ010000019.1, forward strand.
GATGGAGGGGAAACGTTTGCCCACAATGAAATGGATCAGCAAGTGAACCAGATCATACCGCTCAAATCAGAAAATACTATTTTTTAAAATTTATTTATTTATTTAATTAATTAATAATTTTGATGCATGGCAGAGAAAGTGGCTGGGTGTGGGTAGGTGATGCCATTGTGCCATGTTATAGGTAGTCCTCGCTTAACGACCATTTGTTTAGTGAGTTTGGACTTACGACGGTGCTGAAAAACCAACTTGCAACTGGTCCTCACATGACCGTCGCAGCGTCCTCGCAGTCACACAATCACGATTTTAGCAACCAAAATTCCAGTCCCAATTGTGGTCGTTAAGCGAGGACTACCTGTATTCACACAGCTGGAATAGGTTCCCTTTTAGAAGCCTGACTGCCTCATTTGTACCAACAGAAGCTTCCTGACAGTCCTCAAGGTTAGCCCCATGTAGAGTATTTTGATGTAGTCAAGTTGAGGGGTAGCCATGAGAGGGCTAAGTCTAACCGGCTCAGGAAGGGCCACAGCTGGTGCAGAGACATGGGACTATATCTAGTATCCGTTGCTATAGCATACATAAATTTGCAATGATTTCCTCCTAGAATAGTGGTCGGCAAACCGCGGCTCACGAGCCACATGCGGCTCTTTGGCCCCTTGAGTGTGGCTCTTCCACAGGCGGGCGTGGCGGGGGCAGGTGCGGCAGCGGACGTGGTGGGGGCAGGCGCGGCAGCGGGCATGGTGTGCGTGGCAGTGGCGGGCACTGCAGTGGGCGTGGCGGGCATGGCCGCCCCCTTCCACGCGATTGGCTCCTGCCTGCAAATCCCACCCACTTCCGCGCGATTGGCTCCCACCCTCAAACCCCGCCCCCTGGCCCTCGAGTGATGTTATAAATGTCAAAATGGGCCCTGGCATAAAAAAGTTTGCCGACCACTGTCGTAGAATATCTATAACTGTTTTATGTTCAACCATTCCTCCGCATTCTAAAAGTCTGTCAGTGTTTTTAGACTCTCTGAGAAAGGAGCTGTCAGAGCAACAGGTATCTTCCATGGTCCATAGTAAAGTGAAAGAGGAGCTTCAAGAGGAACTGAAGAACTTGATGGGTGTCCAGAAGCAACAGGCAAGATTCTCACTTCATGGGAATGTCTTGGTTCTGGGTGGAAGCTTTAAATCTGTCCATAGAACGCATTAGCTAATTTCTAAGGATTGGCGGTATTTTCACAGTTCAGAACTGTAGCAGTGTATCTTTTTTGGAAACTTTTCCACGAGACTGTAGACATACCGCTAACAGATGCCATTCATGGCTGTATCTGCAAGGGCGGGAGGCGTCGTCAAGTTGGCAGCCACAACTCTGTGATCGAAGCCCCACTCCTTTTTTTAGGCATGTTGCAATGCATGTTAAAAAGGGGGTGGGGCTTCAATCACACAGTCATGGCTGCCATATTGACTTTCATTAACATGCACCTATCACCCATCCACCCACACACAAATGCCCCTGCTCTTGGGGGTGGGGGAATCTGCAGGAAAGTCTCTCTAATGTTGCAAGAACATAATTCTATAACATTGACATGTTATATAAAAGGCAGAATGGTGTAGAGCAGAGCTTTCCAAACTGTGTGTCGCGACACAGTACTGTATCACCTGGGTGCCCCAGGTGTGTCGCACGACAACCCGGAAGCGCTGATGGCGCACTGCTGCTGCTGTGTGCGGCAGCGCGCACAGTGGCGGCGGCGGGCCATCGGCGCTTCCGGGTTGTCGTGCAACAGACCAGGACACTGCTGCCGCCGCCTTGACACCGCCACGACGCGCAAAAACCAGAAAGTGCCGGCGGTGGTGCTTCCGGGGTTTGGGTTTTGCGCGCCGGCCGTTGGTGTGTCGCCAACGGCAAAAGTTTGGAAAGCCCTGGTGTAGAGAGTAAGGAAGATGACCTTGATGGAAATAGGCGAGATCCGCTACCAAAATGATAAGGGAAAAACATATCTTAGGCCCAAAAGAAGCAGAAAGTCTGCAGAAGCAGCTCAAACAGACACCTCCCTAATTCACATGAGTAGAAGAAGGGGAGGAGGCACAGCACAATCAGACTTCCAAGATTCTGCTATTATAGCCACTCTCCATAAAAGTGGTTTTAGCTTTTCTGTGCTGTTGATTCCTGGTCTGGTCTACCCAGTGGGGCTGACAAAAGGTACATGTTCTCTTGCTTGTTTTTCTCAGCTGCCTTTCTTAACAGCCCGCATAATTTGTTCTGCTTTTGTTAAGCAAGAGAGCAACAAGGAATTAAACCAGTGCTAATAATCTTAGACTATAGATTGGTTTGGTCTGAGAATCAACCAGGCATTGCCTGCACACTTTGAAGCATGACTTTCCCAATCAGATGGCCCACCAACTAGCAACAGCTGTTACTAACAGAGGGATGGATAGCCACGTAATTTTCTTCAGTGCTCACGATAGATTCAGCTATACCAGATATATTCAGCTCTGATAATACATGATAATTTAAAGGTACAGACTCTTCCAAGAGCAGATTGCTGTAACTTCACATGGTCTTGACAAGTGAAGAATTCTTATATTTCTCTCTTCTGTTGTTCAGTAGAAACCACCCCACCCTCCCTCCAAGTGAGCATCTTTCTCTCCTTGTATTTATGAAGTGAGGGGCGTGGTGGCTCAGCGGGTAAGACACCAGGCTTGTCGATCAGAAGATCGCAAGTTCGGAGGTTCGAATCCCTAGCCCCGCGTGACGGAGTGAGCTCCCGCATTCGCCCCAGCTCTTGCCAACCTAGCAATTCGAAAGCATGCAAATGCAAGTAGATGAATAGGTACCACTTCGGTGGGATGGTAACAGCGTTCTGCGTGCATCATGCCGGCCACATGACCGCGGAAGCATCTTCGGACAACATTGGCTCTTTGGCTAACAAACGGAGATGAGCACTGGCCCCTAGTGTCGGACACAACTGCACAAATGTGTGGGGGGAACCTTTACCTTTACTATTTATGAAGTGGCATCTTATCATCGCCATTTCTACCTTTGCCATTTTCCTCAGGAAGAAAGTTACCAAGATCAGATACAGTCTCTTAAGGATGAGCTGGAGAAATGTCAGAAAGAAATCTCAGGGCTCAAGAAGGAGAATTCCCTTTTGAAGAACACAGTGGACCTGCTGAGCGGAGATGTGGAGCTACAGAAGCAAACCGCCTCGGAGCTTCAAGGCAGGGAGAACCAAGAGAAAAGGTCTAGCACTCATTGTTTGTCTTTCTTGTAGTGTCTTAGAAAAGCAGCCATATCCCACCTGCTAAAACACATCTTAGAATGAGTTGTGTGCATCTTGGTGGAATGTAGATAATGTTAAGTTGTGGATAAGGCCCTCCATTTATCATCCCTCTATTAACATTAATTGCTTGTGCTCAATGAATAGCTGACTGGGTCTTCCTTTCTGTTAAGTGATTGAAGTTGATATAGTAATGAGATCAGTGGAAGTCAATGTTTCATCCTCAATGAATGTCTGAAGTGTTTAGATGTGATAACAGGGCGGAGGGAACAGAAAATGTAAGAATCTCATTCTTTTTGATCCGTGACATCTCTAGTCTATCCAAAGTGAATATTCACCAGAAGTGTGAAAAACGTTTGGAGATGGAAACCCTAAAATGTCCTGTTCCAACCTTACTGGGAAGGTTCTGACATTGGAAAGGCCTATCGAAGAGAATATTTGTAGCTCAGGGTTGAACTGTGGAGTCCTTGGTGCTCTCTGAGCCTTGTTGTTTTCTTGCAGACGTTTCATTGCCAGACTAGGCAACATCTTCAGTGCGAGAAGGGAGTGGAACTCCACTCCCTTCTCGCACTGAAGATGTTGCCTAGTCTGGCAATGAAACGTCTGCGAGAAAACAACAAGGCTCAGAGAGCACCAAGGACTCCACATTGGAAAGGCCTGTTCTGATCTTATTGGAAGTATTGTGATGTCTTAATGGACAATTCCCACCTCCACTCTAGAACTGAGTTAGCTAGTTTTGAGGTCAGAATACCTCAATCTGGTAAGGTTGGAACCAACTCTTTTGATGTCAGAATGCTTCCAATAAGGTTGGAGCAGGAAATTTAAGGATAAAGTTCTTTCAACCAGAAAAGACATATAGGTAGTCCTCACTTACCAACCACAATTGGGCCCGTAACTCCGTTGCTAAGCAACACGGTCGTAAATCAAAAAATCACATGACTGCACCAACTTGTGATGGCAGTTCCGGTTGCAGTCATTAAGCGAATCACACACGGTCGTTAAGCGAGGCATCACGTGACCGTGACTTGCAACCTCCTGCCATCTTCCCCATTGACTTTGCTTGTGGGAAGCTGGCAGGGAAGGTTGCAAATGGTGATCACGTGACCGTGGGATGCTGCAGCCGTCATAATTGCGCACCAGGGGCCCAAATCACAATCACGTGACTGCAGGGGCTACAGCTGCAGCTTGGAGGACCGGCCATAAGTCCCCTCGTTCAGCGCCGTTGTAACTTCAAATGGTCGCTGAACGAGTGGTCCTTAAGCAAGGACTACCTGTATCTATAATATTCACATCTTGCTCATCAAGGAGATTCACAAGCCCCAGTAAAGAGAAAATATATGCATTGTCTTGGTGGTAAAGGTTATGGCATTATCTTTCAAAAGGGACTGAGATGGGAGGGAACAGGAAGCACGGGGCAATTGAATTCCACCTCTGTCTACTGCACTACCAGCTACTTGCCACTTCATTTTATTTAGATCAGCTAAGAGAGAGAGATTCCTTTGCATCCAAAGCATTGGTTTAGAGCAAGGGTCGGAAATGGCGGCTCGCGAGCCAGATGCGGCTCTTTGGCCCCTTGAGTGTGGCTCTTCCGCAGCTGAACTCACCCCCGCCCCTTCCACGTGATTGGATCCCGCCCCCAAACTCTGATGGCCGGCGCTGGAGGAGGGCGATTGATTCTTCCTCCTCCTGCCCTCGGGAGCCTTCCAGAGTCGGGCAGCGCTTCTTCGAGGTCGGCGGGTGGGGAAGTTGGTTGGTCGCCGCCGCCGCCTCTTCCTCCGCCCGCGTTGCAACGGCCGCCGCCGCCCCCCCCCGAAGTGCTCGCCAGGCAGGCAGCAGAGCGTCGCCATGCTGGGCGCCTGCGAGAGGAGACAGCGCAGCTGCTGGGCGACTACCTGCAGCACCGGCTGGGGGACGCGGCGCTGCCCCCCAGCCGCACGGCCGAGACGCTGCGGCGGGTGGCTGACGAGCTGGAGAGGTGCAGCGGGACGGGAGCATCGCCGGCGGCCCGCGAGGACCGGCCAGGGAAGGCGTGCGGGTGGAGCTGCCTGCCTGGCACTCGGGCGCTCTGGCTGGGGTGCAGCGGGACGGGAGCTCCGCCCGCGCGCCTTCCCTGGCCGGTCCTCGCGGGCCAATCGCGTGGAAGGCGCGGGGGCGGAGCTGCCTGTTGGCACTCGGACGCTCCGGCCGGGGTGCAGCGGGACGGGAGCTCCGCCCGCGCGCCTTCCCTGGCCGGTCCTCACGGGCCGATCGCGTGGAAGGCGCGCGGGCGGAGCTGCCTGTTGGCACTCGGACGCTCCGGCCGGGGTGCAGCGGGACGGGAGCTCCGCCCGCGCGCCTTCCCTGGCCGGTCCTCACGGGCCGATCGCGTGGAAGGCGCGCGGGCGGAGCTGCCTGTTGGCACTCGGACGCTCCGGCCGGGGTGCAGCGGGACGGGAGCTCCGCCCGCGCGCCTTCCCTGGCCGGTCCTCACGGGCCGATCGCGTGGAAGGCGCGCGGGCGGAGCTGCCTGTTGGCACTCGGACGCTCCAGCCGGGGTGCAGCGGGACGGGAGCTCCGCCCGCGCGCCTTCCGTGGCCGGTCCTCACGGGCCGATCGCGTTGAAGGCGCGCGGGCGGAGCTACCTGTCTGGCACTCGGACGCTCCGGCTGGGGTGCAGCGGGACAGGAGCTCCGCCCGCGCGCCTTCCCTGGCCGGTCCTCACGGGCTGATCGCGTGGAAGGCGATCCCGGGAAGGCAGCGGGGGGCCTCGCGGAGGGAGGCAAGCAGGCAGGTAAGCGGGCGGGGCGAGCGGGCGGCCCGGGCCTCTTCCTCCTCCGCCGGCGGGAGAGAAGGAGGAGCGGCTGCCCGCCTGCCTCCGCCCGCCCTGAGGGGACCCACCCGGCGGCGGCGGCTCCCCTGAAGCGCGCCGCTTGTCGTCGTCGCCTGCCTCGTTTCCCACCCCCCATCATTTTCTTGGCTCGACGCGGGCGGGTGGAAGCAGCAGCCCCGCCCGCACTGAGTGGCGGTAGCGCGGCCCCGCCGCCGCCCATTCTCTCCGGCTTGGATCCCAGGAAGGCAGCGGGGGGCCTCGCGAAGGGAGGCAAGCAGGCAGGCAAGTGGGTGGGCGGGCCGGGCCTCCGCCGCCGGGCCCGCCCCCCTCGGCGCCTGTGCGGCTCCCCCATGCCCGCTCCGCCCGGCCAGACATGCCCCGCTCTGGAGGCCGGGCTCGCCGAGGACCCCCGACCCTCCCAAACAGATTCGCCCTCCCACCCGCCCCAATAAGCCGCGTGATTGGCCCCTGCCCACAAACCCCGCCCCCTTCCACGTGATTGGCCCCCGCCCGCAAACCCCGCCCCCTTCCACGCGATTGGCCCCCGCCTGCAAACCCCGCCCCCTGGCTCTCGAGCATTTCAAAATGTGCACGAGCATGTCAAAATGGCTCCCGGCATAAAAAGTTTGCCGACCCCTGGTTTAGAGCTAAGGTTTAGCAATCCTACTTTCTTTGCCAACTTTTAAGCATGGGTGTAACTCTATTATGCTTTGGGGTTATGTGACAGTTAGCGGCCCAAGAAATCTTGTGCAGGTGAAAGGAAGAATGGACTCAACGGAATATCAATGTATCTTAGAAACCGATGTCTCTCGGGTAGTGAAGAAATTGAAACTGAAAAGAGGTTGGATACTTCAGCAAGACATTGATCCAAGTATACTTCCAAATCAATTATGAAGTACTTATAAGAAAGAAAGAGTTTGTTTTGTTTTGATTTTCTGTAGTCCCTAGACTTGATTGTTATTGAGAATCTGTGGAGATATCTCAAGCGTGGAAGGAGACCCACGGATATTTCTGAGCTAGAAGAATGTTGTCAGGAAAAGTGGGGGGAAATTCCAAAAACAAGCCTAGAAAGACTCTTAGCTGCTAAAGCAAATGTTGGAAGCTGTTATTTCTGCCAAAGGAGGTGTTACAAAGTACTGATGAAAAGACTTCTGTACCTGATGTATTTTGGATCTGTAAACAAGTCACACATTAGTAAGTAGGCATGCAGATTTGCAGAAAGATTGTGTGTTTAATTCCGTATCACGCAGAGATTGTGGCAGCTCTGTTCACTGAAGGATCCCCTGACACCTTCAGTGCCTAAATCCTCATATGCAACTGTACTCTTGTATACACTTATTTCACTGTTAAAAATCGTGGCTCTTCCCCTTGCTGGCTTGAGACCTACTAGTGTCCAATGGAGAGCATTCTAACATGCAGTGAGTGGCTGAGCTGGGCGAGAGGACGTTCAGACAGCTGTTCGTGTAACTTCAGATCTATGCAGCTTTCATATTGCTTCAAGTTTCACAAGACTTTCTGCGCAAGTGGCAAAAGAGTAAATATACAGTAAGTGGATACAAATTCTGGACAAACTTTAAAAGAATTGAATCATTGGAAGGTGCTAAATCTCATTGGGGTCAAGCTTGATCTTGGTGAAATGAGATTCTATCAGAATGTTTTATTGGCAACGATAGAAAAGAGGCTTGCCATGGCTTTGTGTTCTCAGCCGTGGCCATCTCCCATCGAAGAACTAATGAGGTGTGATTATCCAGCCAAGTCCCTCAAACCATGGTTATTGTTAGCCTCTGTAATGTTGAAGGGGGGGGAGGTATGCGAGTGCCTTGTAAAAGTGTCCATTGTATTTCTAGCTACTTTGTTTTGAAGGGAGGCATGGAAGGAGAAATGTAATAATGTGGTGTAACATTAATGAAGAGATTATTTTTTATTTATTGAATGCATTTATAGGAAAATAAAGACTGAGTGTAGTTTCTTTGCTCCCTGTCCTTGGAACATTCCTGTCTATCCCTCTCTTCACATTGGTTATCAAACCTGATAAAGGGAAATGGATGAGCTAAGCAAAATTATTTCATAGATGTCAGATTTTGAACTAGATTAATTCCCTTACAGGGAAACCTAAGTAGATCAGATTCCATCAGTTTTTTTCAGCTCAGGAATATACATGCAAATGCATTCAACCAAATTTACACACTTTCTGATCTATTAGCTGCCATATTGACTTTATGACACACACCCCCCCGATGTCCTTGCTCGAAGGGCAAAATGAAGTAATGTAAGAGACTTGAACTAGAAATTAGATTTATTTAATAAAGTTGCATGCCACCTCAATTACAGAAGCAGCTCTCGTGCTGTACTTTATAGTGTTTGCAGTTAACAAAGACAAGTGTGTGCTTTGGTATCTTCAAGAGTTTTTCATCCTATAATCAACACAGACTTGAGGAAGTAGAAGAGAAATCAAGAAAGAGAGCACCTAGGCTAGAAGATCTTCACCTTATAAGTCACCTGCAAGATAAATTAAATGAAAAAGAAGAGATGATCAAGAAGTTAATGGTGAGATTTTCTCCAACCAGTGGTGTTTTAACAACTAATTTAAAAGTCAGAAAAAGCTATGTTATTTTTGATAAAACCCTTTCCCCCCCAAAACTGCTCCTCAAAGCAGTTACACTACTGCATTATTTTCACTACTACCTTACTCTCCAGCAGTGGAAAACCATGATGTCATGACTGATGTGATGTCACACCCTCTTTGCGTGTATACATTTTCCTGCTCTGAGAAGCTGGTGGAAAAAGAAACACGCAGAGGTTCTCTGATTAACTTGATGTGGATGTGTGCACTTTGAGGAGAACACTGTCTCCATGTGAATTCAAAATTGGCACAGTACTTTCCCAACCAGAAGCACTTTTCAGCTTCTGCAGAGGTTTCTTTAGTTGCTCTAAAATTAATGCTCTATCCTCAGCACCTGTTTTTTCCTTAACAGGATGGAAGAACATTTCAACATCCGCTTCTCCCTACTAGAGAGGTGCAGTGCAATCGACCGTTTTCTTTCAATACAAGTCCTGTAACATGTTTGACTCCTATTGCAAAGGTAATATGTTTCTAATATAGAAAAACCTTGGGTTTCATTTCTGTTTCAACTAAAAACAACCAAATAGTTATGTAATATTCCCAAGAGGGAATAGGAGCGTGGTGGCTCAGCGGGTAAGACACCAGGCTTGTCGATCGGAAGATCGCAAGTTCGGAGGTTCGAATCCCTAGCCCCGCGTGACGGAGTGAGCTCCCGCACTAGCCCCAGCTCTTGCTAACCTAGCAATTCGAAAGCATGCAAATGCAAGTAGATGAATAGGTACCACTTCGGTGGGAAGGTAACAGCGTTCCGCGCGTGTCATGCCGGCCACATGACCGCGGAAGCGTCTTCGGACAACGCTGGCTCTTCGGCTAACAAACGGAGATAAGCACCAGCCCCTAGAGTCAGACACAACTGCCCAACTGTGCGGGGGGAACCTTTACCTTTATTCCCAAGAGTCTAGTCATAAGCTGAGCTTTCTTTTCCTTCCATTCATAGAGAATTGCAGGCACCCCTAGTTAGAAAGTTATGAATTTAACATGAAGCCAGAGAATAAACAATGACATATTATTGTGTGTTGATTGTACATTGTTTCTTCTCAACCATAGCGATCCCCACTGGTTTTAAAGCTGCTGAGGAAGCCCAATTTGTTGTAAATCATTATGAGACGTATTCTAGTTTCCAAAACTAGTAAGAATACTTTCTGTGTGCCAATTCCTGATAATTGGTGTATTGTTACCAATTATAGTGTGATCCCAGCCAAGTCTTTCTATTCTGAATGGCGGCTTCCTACCGAAGAAGGAAAATAATCAGAGTTGGCTTTTCTGTGCAATGGATACCATTTCCTTAAAACACATGGTATTATAAGCTCAGAGATGCCCGTGATTTGCTTTTAAAAACCTTTGAGAGTGTTTTTTTACTGTGATATAGTAATTATTTACCATGAACCTGCATCACACCAAGAATGCCAGCTTACTGGGAGTCCAGTATCTCATTTTTGCAATCATGGGTAGCCAGCAAAACCAGTTGGCTTCCTGAACCTGGACTGTTTCTTCCTGGACCAACATTTATTTATGCCTGCATGCAATTTGGCTTTCTCATGCCAGTCTTATCCATAGGTGTCCCATAGAAGCAGTTGGGTACTTTGTATGAATTGCGTGATGTCATGAAGCCTATGATATCATTTGTCCCCCTCTGGACATCCATGAATTTTGTGCAAACATAAACTGCAAACATAAACTCTGCAAGAAGAATCAGGCTGCTACAATCAAGTCTCAAATAATCTTTTTACTGTTGTGAAATATTTAACACTGCAATACGGGAAGTCCCCAGATTATCTGTGGCTTGAAGGAGTTCTGGTACGCAATTGTTTTCCAATATCACTGTAACAGGGAATAATAAAAACTGATATCCTTTCCTGGATTGTTTAAATATTACTGATCAAATGTATGTGATGATACTCAACTATTCCTACATGCTGAGCGCTGAAATTAGATTTTGCGCACAGCTTGTTTTAAGCTATATGTCATTTTATTATTATTATAAAGCAGAAGAAGAAAATGGATGAAGCTGCTCCCAGCTGCATTGTTACTGTTCCAAATTTAGCATCTTATGCAAAAAGCTTTCTGAGTGGCGAATTGAGGCCTAAAAGAACACAACCTCAGAATATAAAATCTACAAGTTTGGATCAAAATCTAGGCTGTGTCCGAGTCTGCTGTCCGTCTATCCCGGCCTTGGAGAATAAACTGCCTTCAAGGTAAGTCACCCATTTGTGTTTGCTAGGGAAGAATACACTGTATTAATCATCATTCATTCTTGGGGTTATCCACAGGGCTGTGTGAGTGTGTGTGTGAGAATTCTGACTGCTGCCTTAGATAATCTTAGAATTTCTCTGGCACAAACCCTAATACTACTACTACTTTTTTTTTGGTGTTAACACCATCTCAACCTTTTATTATTGTCTTACAAGATTTAGTATTTTAAGTTCTGGAACTTTTTAAAAATAATTTTATTAAGGATTGTAATTGCACATAGTAAAACTTAATAGAAAGGAAGGAAGGAAGGAAGGAAGGAAGGAAGGAAGGAAGGAAGGAAGGAAGGAAGGAAGGAAGGAAAAAACTGCAAAGGAAAGGAAAAGTAAGATTATAATAAAGAAAAAGAAAAATATGTAAAGAAGTGACTTCCAACCTCCATCATAACAAGTATAAACAATTTTAGTAAGTTTTCACCACCTCTTAATTTATAACCAATGATCTCTTCCTCCCATGTCCCATCTCTTATCTATAAACAAATCCATAAAACATTGTCATTTCAGTCCTGGTGTCAGCAAAAGTCCATTAAGGGTTACCAGAAATAGCAAGATATCTATTTTAACCTTGATCAAGTAAACCAACTTTATATTCCTTCCTTTACTTCTAACTATCTTAATCTTTAGTCTATTCAAATAATGTTGTAGAACTTGATTTCTTTTCATTTCTTTTTTACCCCTTCTCACAAGATTCATCCAAGCTTTAACAAACTTTTTGTAATTCCAATATAAAAGAATTATCCTGGTCACTCTCTTGGTTTATTATTTGTAATTTCCTTTTGATTTTTAAAGCATGCAGAAACCCTCATACCCTGATGAAAATGAATGGTTGGCAAGATAAAAGCAACTGACATTTCCTGCAAAGCAAATGATGAGTTTGGGGTGATGAGAAAAACAATGCTGGAACCCCGTTATCTCAGAACTATTTGATTTAGAAAGGAACAGTTGCTTTTTTAAAGTGCTAGATTGAATGCCTCAAATGAAAACAAAGCCTTTTTATGAAGTTGTTTCTGTGCCGAGAACTTTTTCCTCTTGCCACTTTAGGTCCCCAAAAGCTGTTAATGAGTTGATGATTGTAAAAAGGGGTAGAGTCCTTTGTGTGCACCAAGGGGCTAAGAACTTAGGATCCTATGTATGCCATGTCTGTAAGCACCATTTAAAGATTTATCTGGATGTATCAAGGCAGCGTCTTTAGTCTTCATCAGAAAATCTCCCCCAAAGGGGTTCCAAAGAATCATGTTGGTTGTAATCAGTTTAAGATGGCACCATATGATAAGAAAATCCAAGCAGTAAGATTTACCTGATCCAGCAGTGCTTAGGTATGGTGAAATATATATCCAAATTTTTGAATTATAGAGTTTATATCTGCTACAGAAGTGAAGGCAATTTGAGAATACTGTACAGACGCTTTCAGACTGTACTCCCCCCAAAGCAGTACAGGTATTTGAAATTAAAAAGAGGAGGAAATCAGATTCAGCAACATTTAAAACCTTTGCTTTAAATTTTGTATCATTGTTAAAGGGCAGCCCGATATCCATATCTTTCCTTGTTTGCAGTGGTTGTTTTGTAGAGCATCTCTGAGCTCTAACTTGAGCTAAAACTAAACTAAACAAGATTGATTGGGGTAGATAATTGCCATGAGAAACCACAGTTCTGGCCATTGATTATATCTTTTATTTGGAAGGGTTGTGCACCCCCTTATTCATCCATCAAGACAGCTTGTAACCGATTGCAGTAATTTTAAAAACAACATGAAGCAAACACGATGTTACAAATGTAGAATATGTTCACATGCTATGCTAAACCTGTGGTGGATTTGCTGTAACCTTCATGGGTGATGATTGGGTTTTCTTCTTCAGAAGACTCCCAAGTTCCCTTATGACCCTCCAGTTGTTAACTCCTGAACCAGGGAATCAATAGGCATACATCGCTGGGTAGATGGAAAATGGAAAAATGAATGAATAGCTTTTAATTATGATATGCCAGCTTTATTTCTGGAAGCCCAAACAAGTTTGTTCACACTGGAGTCTGACAGCATGTAATTTCTTCAAAATGTGGTGCATTTAGAGAGAGAGCAAACATTCACTTATTATTTATGCTTCTTCCAGAATTTGTTTTAGGTTTCAATTAGATTCCCCGTTCCTCAGTTGATTGATTCAGCTAATGAGGTGTTTGCAGCAAACACATTTCAAGACTAGTCTCATTCCTTCCAAAACAAAGTCTTAGGACACAGCATGTCAGACAAGTATCACTACACTGAATATTTTTTTAAAACTTTTTTTCAGTCTGCAAAGTAATGAAACATCAAAACCCAAAGACGCTCAGAAACCAGACTTACGGCACCAAGAGTGGTTTACAAAATATTTTTCTTTCTGACGAAAACTGCTTCTACAATAATCAACATTGCCATTGGTGTTATTAAATATTTATACAGTATGCTTTGTATGAGCAACAGAACAACAAGGAAAGATCACAGGTCACAAGCAGCTAAACATAAGAGATCCAAGAGTAAGAGTAAACATGACAGTCCATTGCCGTAAGAAAATTAATGTTTTTAAATGATATTAATTTATAACTAGTCTTGGTATTCAGCAAATACTCAGTAAAATGGATTATTAGTACAAGTATATTACTGTACTTGATTATTTTAACAGCTATTAATACTGTATCAGCAAACATCAAAACCAGTGGAACAGATTTAAGCCATGCAACTTACAAAGAAACTTGTGCAGAACAAAACTGGCTATTTCAGTAGCCTAGGAAACATAAACACAGGTACTAAAAAGACATCACTCTTAAGCCAATAACCTTGAAAGAATATTTCAAAGCTGGGAATCCACCACTGCAAAGGCCCCATTTCACCAAATCTGAAGCAAGTAAAATTTGTGAGGAAGATTTCGCTACACAAGTAGACATTTATTATTTGTTTGTTTGTACATAGATTTAAAGAATGCCGATTCTGGATGATTTACATTATAAAAAACCAACAATAAAATAGAAAAACAGATAAAGCCACATAGATATATGGGAAGAGGTGGTCCGTAATGTTTTCCAGTCCTAAGCTATTTGGCACTTTGAAATATTAATAGCAACACTTACACTGTATTGGAAGTTTATTGGCTACTTTTCCCAGTTGTAAGATCTTCACAAGTCAAAATCAGTTAACTTGCTTTGTAGTTTTGCTCTATGTATGCTTTAGAAAATGTATATTGTACCTAGAAGTGGAATGCTTTTAGTAGACTCAGTCACAGCTGAGCTTGGCCTAAAACATAGGTACACAGTGCATTACAGAGAATGATTCTAGTCAAGGATGAACCTGCATGCATCTGTGATGTGTCCCCAATTTTTTTATTTCTAAAATAAGGGCTTGCAGTGCTGTGTTAAATATATTAGAATGTAATATATTGGAATGTAATATATTTAAATTAGCACTGAGCATTAAATTCATACTGGGCAAAATCATATGTTTTACAATTTTACCCATTGGGACAGTCTCCTTGTCTGCCCAAACTGCCAGAAACACATTTTGAGGATGTGTGAGAGGCTGCAAGGCAGAGAAAAATTTATTCTCCCAGTTCTACTAGTGGAAATATTTCAGTGAAAAAATATACTTCATTGGGATCCATGCACCAAATCCATGATACAAGTACATGCATGTATAATCTCACAATGACGGCATGCCAGTGTCAAAACAGCTGGGATATTCCACTCCACCTCCACTTTCAGGCTTGCTTTTTACAGTTTTCAGGACAAAATCTCATTACGTATCTACAGCATTATCCTTAATGTTCTTATAACATCTGTTTAAACAAAGTAACAGTAGTATATTTGCACTGTCTGTGCCTGCAGAACATCATGACCACAGTCCAGCTCAGATTTGCAGACAGTTCATTGGTTTCTATGTTGAATTGTGACAAACACAAAGAATTAAGTGCCAACTGTTAGAGCGTTAAACTATTTTTAAGAGGAAGAAAACTAAGAACTTCTAAAATGCCAACCCTTATTATCACTATGCAATATATAATAGGACATTCTTAGGGAACCAGAATCCTCATAAATGGTGTGTAACTAAGTGACATGTATGTTTGTATATATAAAATTAATTTATCACATAAAAATAAAAAATACTTTCACCCGATGTTCATTTGTAACGTTATTAAAATAAAGCTAGATAAAACATTGATTCGTCCATGCACATTTTTAAAATTTATTTAAAGCATACAAATGCCCAACTCAAATGCAATGTTCAAAAAGTAATTTTTGCTTTGTATGTGTAGTTAAAGCAAATCAGACATTTCTCATCGGCAGGTTTTCTTTTTATATTGTATCACAAGAACTTTGAAGCACAGAACCAGAAGTTGGAACTGTGCCAAGGAAATTAAAAGCAACTGACTCCAAAATCCAAAGATAAAGGCATAACTGGATTCACAGAAGCAAAACAGGTAGGAAGCTGAAACAGCAGCCACTGATTTGGGATTGGAAAAAAAAATGGTGACCACTCTGCTATTTCCCTTAGACAGCAGAGGCAATACACAAAATTGAGCATTTTCTATAGGACTGTTTGTTTAATACAGCATGCCATGAAACAAAGTAGTAGCATAACCATTGTGATCATTATCTCTCGCGAGAGAGAGCCAAGAGGTTGTTTTACATACATTTAATTTTCGTGGTGCATCAAGCCTTTGCTTATTTCTTGCCTGGACTGAAATATCTATATGACAGAAACTATATTTCAAAAGGGAAGTATTAAAAAGCTGACTGCAGACAGACTCAAAATAACCCTTCTTGCATTTCAGCCAGTATTTTATGCCAGTTATATCACTCACTCTCTCGAGCACAAGAGAGCACTTTTAAAGGCTCAGGCGTCATGGTGGGAGCTCATGCAATAGAGAGTTCTTGCTCCTTAAATGAAAATGTAGCATCCCCAAAGACGGGGGGAGAAAGTGTTCAGTTTGCAGGTGCCGGATGGATTAAAAAACCATACATTCTGATCCATGTAATGACAGCTGTAGCCTCCTCATTTATGTTAGGCTCCTTGCCGTCCATTTTTTCAAAAACCACGTATTTTTCAACACAAAAGGTACAAAATTATGAAGTTTCTTCTCACGTTTGCTTCAGGGGTGCAGGAATATTGGCTGAAGCCTGTTCTAGATACGCTAGAGGTCCCTGAGGCATTTCAGCAGGTTTTTTCTGCTGGATATTAATATCTTCTAGAACTTGTTGCCAGTGACGAAGTTTTCCCAAGTGTTTCTGAATTAGTGTTTCTTTCCGCTGCAATTCATTTCTCAGCTCTGAAACATCCTACATGAGAGAGAAGCATGCAGGAGAGGTAAGAAACTAAGAATCTCTCCCTGGAAAAACCTTTCCATCTGAACAACAAAAACGACCAAACCTTAGAAAAACAAGTAATTTGATGTGCATCAACAAATTATCTGAATTCAATGACAGCTGCTTCCCTTCCTTAGACAACTAACTCCTTATGATGGATTTTAATAAGCGGCAGTCTGCCTCGTTTTCAATTACAATTGCCTCACACTAGTTCTCGTGTGTTGCGCAAAATAATAAAGTGTTTTTTCTTTGTCTTCCACCAAGAGCTATGAAGAATTACATTTATGGGCACGACTGTGCTAGTCTTTGGCCATAATAAAGTTTGAGGCTCAAGTTTACGGGTATGTCTATGCTAGAACTTTAAGATTTTACCTGGAGATAAATCATCATGAATTCAGTGGGACTTATACCCGAGTTAAAATGTATGTTATTGTTTGTAAAATAATTGTATCGCTGGGTAGATGAGATGATACAAACAATATTACTCAGAGGGCCAACGGCTGAATCTCCGTACGAAGGGAGCCCAAGGTGAGATGGAGGAGGGAAAAACATTCCAAAAACTAGTGGATTTCTTCAAAATCTCATCAATACAGATTAGCGTTAACAAATCATCTTCATACAACGAGTAATCAGTTCTTCACCAAGTACATTAAAATATTCTGATCAGGGTAGATTCTGCCCTAATTTATTTAATAAACGAGTTGCAGCTCATGCTTTCAATCCTCGTGTCTCAAAGGGACAACCGATCCAATAGGGTTCCACTCTCAGTTTTAAGCAGTTGTGCAGAAGTAATTCCTTCGACTTCTTTTAAGATCAAGATACCACTTACCCTATTCCAATTACTGTGTTGGAATCAGATATCCTGCTTAAGCCTAAAGAAAAGCATGGCCCTTACCTCCTTAATTACTTGGTCTGGTTTCTGGACAGATAATTGTAGCCTTTTCTGTAGGAAAAAGCATTCTGTTTGTCGTGCAACGTCTAAAAATTTCTGGATACATTGATCAACACCTAGGAAATGAGCAACAGCATTTTAGAGCTATTAAAGAATAAACGTCAGGACAAATACTGTGAAACATTTACAAAACTTATCAGTTAAGGGATAGAGGAAGTGTGAGATACTTGGGTCTACATATGTAAAGTGTAAAAATAAGGCCAGCGGCTGCCTCACGCAGGGCCAGGCCGGGCGCGCCTCGGCAGTGGGAGGGCGGCAGGGGCAGGGGGGCCGAAGGGACAGAGATTGGGGGGAGCTGAGGCGGAGGCAAGTGTGACGGCAGGAGAAGCAGGAGGTTCTGGCCTAACAGCCGCAACTGGGCTACTGGAACTGCTGTCGCTAAGCAGTGTGGTCACGCCATGTTTCGCCTAATGACCGCTTTGCTTAGTGACAGAAATTCCAGCCCCAATTAGGGTCGTTAAGCAAGGACTACCTGGTAACAACTTCAGGTTTTAAATTGGGACTGGGGGGAATGGCATGCAGCTCTCAGCTTGATGTTTGACACCTAGAACATCCCACCCTCTAAAGCAGCGCTCTCCAAAGTGCCGCCGTTGGCGACACACCAACAGCGGGGGTGCGCCGCGGTGGCCTCGCTAAAACAGAAGCGCTGATGGCGCGCCGCCACCGCATGCGCCTCCGCTTTGCGACACACTAAACTCTGTCGTGACACACTAATGTGTCGCGACACACAGTTTGGAAAGCTATGCTCTAAAGCTTCAAAAGCCTGGAATGTGTATTTTACCCCTTAAACTCACATAAAAAGAACCACAAAATTCAGTTCTACCCACTCCAGTTATATTGTAATTTCACTCCCGTAACCCCTCTTAGCTTTCTGCCAACAACAAACACAGATTTCTTAGTAGAACAAATGCTTGTCTAATTTTTCACATCCCCCAGGGGTCAATGAGATACAGTGCATTTGGAAAGTATTCAGACCCCCTTCACTTTGTTCAATTTAGTTATGTTGCAGCCTGATACTACAATTGTTCAAATCCATGTTTTGTCTCATTAATCTTATTATTATTATGACTACATTATGACTTTGTCATAATGACAAAGTGAAAACAGAATTTCAGAGATGTCTGTAAATTTATCAAAAAGGAGAAACTGAAATACCACATGTACGTTTTCAGACCCTTTACTCAGTACTTTGTTGAAGCAACTTTGGCAGCAATTTACAGCCTCGAGTCTTTTTCGGTATGATGTGACAAACTTTGCACACCTGGATTGGGGGATTTTCTGCCATTCTTCTTTGCAAATCCTCTCAAGCTCAATCAGGTTGGATGGGGACCGTTGGTGGACAGCCATTTTCAGGTCTCTCCAGAGATGTTCAATAGGGTTCAAGTCGGCTCTGGCTGGGCTACTCTAGGACATTCAGAGTTGTCCCTAAGCCATTCCTGTGTTGTCTTGGCTGTGTGCTTAGGATCGTTGTCATGCTGGGAGGTGAACCTTCGGCCCAGTCTGAGGTCCTGAGCGCTGTGGGACAGGTTTTCATTGAGGATATCTCTGTACTTTGCTCCATTCAGCTTTTCCTCAACCCTGACCAGTCTCCCAGTCCCTGCTGCTGAAAAACATCCCCACAGCATGATGCTGCCACCACCATGCTTCACTGTTGGGATGGTATTGGGCAGGTGATGAGTGGTGCCTGGTTTCCTCCAGACATAACGTTTAGAATTGAGGCCAAACAGTTCAATCTTGGTTTCATCAGACCAGAGAATCTTGTTCCTCACAGTCTGAGAGTCCTTCAGGTGCTTTTTTGCAAACTCCAAGCGGGCTTTCATGTGTTTTGCACTGAGGAGAGGCTTCCGTCTAGCCACCCTGCCATAAAGCCCAGATCGGTGGAGGGCTGCAGTGATGGCTGTCCTTCTGGAACTTTGTCCCATCTCCACACAGGCTCTCTCGAGCTCAGTCAGAGTGACCATCGGGTTCTTGGTCACCTCTCTTACTAAGGCTTTTCTCCCCCGATTGCTCGGTTTGGCCGGGCGACCAGCTCTCGGAAGGGTCCTGGTTGTGCCAAACTCCTTCCATTTGAGAATTATGGAGGCCACTGTGCTCTTGGGAACCTTCAGTGCAGCAGAAACTTTTTTGTAGCCATCCCCAGATCTGTGCCTTGCAATAATCCTGTCTCTCAGCATTGCAGGCAGTTCCTTTGACCTCATGGCTTTTGCTCTGATACAGTATGCACTGTCCGCTGTGAGGCCTTCTATAGAGAGGTGTGTGCCTTTCCAAATCATATCCAATCAATTTAATTTACCACAGGTGGACTCCAATCAAGATGTAGGAACAGCTCAGCAACGATCAAGAGAAATGGGAGGTGCCTGAGCTAAATTTCAAGTGTTGTTGCAAAGGGTCTGAATACTTACATACATGTGGTATTTCAGTTTCTCCTTTTTGATAAATTTACAGACATTTCTGAAATTCTGTTTTCACTTTGTCATTATGGGGTACTGAGTGTAGATTAATGAGACAAAACATGGATTTGAACGATTGTAGTATCGGGCTGCAACATAACTAAATTGAACGAAGTGAAGGGGGTCTGAATACTTTCCAGATGCACTGTAATTTAAATGAAAAACATTCCAATCCTATCAATCCCATATAACCACAATTGGTTGTTAAGCCTTCGTTATTATTTATCAGTCCAATTTCATATTGGTGGGTAAAGTTCGACTCCAACGTGATCAAAACAAAGAGCAGTAAGAGAAAAAGAGATTACCATTCTGCATATAAATATTCGAAGTTAAACTGAAGATGGACACCCAGACTTACCAGTTCTAATTTCTTCTTGATCTGTACCATTTACATAATCTTGGCTTACAAGAGAAGCGAAGCAAGCCTAGATAATTAAAAAAACACTTATTACAAAAAATGTTAAGAGCTTTATGAAGCTAGACCTTTTTCTTAGTTTTGGTACACCAAAGCTGCACTGAAAATACATTTTTACTTTCTCGAAAATACTCTTGTGCAAAATGTATTTCCAACTCTTTGCTCGGTTCAGATAAATGGCATACTATATTGAGCAAATTCCAAACAAATACAGAGCTCACATTTGTCTGGACAGAATAAATAGGCTCCATTTTTCAGATGAAACAGGAGGTAAGATTAAAAGGTCTTCAAACTTCCTTTTTACAGTACTGAGTTTTGCTCAATACAATTTGCAACACTTATTATCTTGTAAGAGTGACCAGCTGCACTGTAGTTTTTAGTGAACAAGCTAATGTTTTTGAAGACCCAAACTCTTTTTTAAAAAAATTCAAATTCTTACAAAATATGGAAGTTTCGACTTCCGGTGGAGACAATGGTGGCTTGAGCTGGTTTTTTCCGCTGTCTGCGGACTGACCTTTCAGAGTGGCTTTTTTTCTTGGGCTCAAGCAGGTTTCCTTGGAGCCCAGAAGCGTTCTCCGGATTAAGGAGAACCCCAGGAATCACCCCATGTGTTCTCCAGACGGCTGGTCACAGCCAGAAGACCGCAAAACAGCATTTCACGATCGACTGGTAAGCGATCAGCTGGGAGGCAGGGCCGTCATCTTCTTCCCAAGCCGCTCTGAAGCCATAGTGGACCTTAAAGCTGCCCACCCCATTTCTATAGCACTAAGTTTTTTTTGTTTGAATTTTACCAGAGAGGCTTTCTACAACAAAGAAACGCAGAATCTCTTAGTGACTCTCATTATTTTTGAAAATTATTAACTTCATAATTTGGCTTTTTATATATAATTTGTTAAATTGAGATTTAAAGAATTTTGTTTTTTTATTGCTTTTTTATTAAAGTGATTTTTGAGGAATATAAAACTTTTCTTCGTTGAATCTGCGGATTGGAGTTCTGATCTATTTGCTTTCACTTTCCCATGGGAATGCTGTGTTATTACTTTTTATTTTCCTGATTGGCCACACCGGAGATAAAAAGGCTGGAGAGTGTTCAGTTACAGCGTTAATGACTTTACCTTCCTGAGGCACAAGAGGGCACCATAATCTATCTTACTGTTAAGAAATATGGAGGAAATTAATTTGATATTTAAAGATCTCTACAATTTTCCCTCAGTGATTTTGCTTTGAAAGTTCGTATTAAAGAACTAGGTTTACTTTAACTGAGTGGCAGTTTCATACCTTTTCATACTGACCAATTATGCTTTAAAGACTAATAGCTGAATTATCACATAAGCTTTCACGGGAAAAAGCCTACTTATCAAAGGTGTTAAAAATACCCCCAACTACTAACATTTGTCTGTGCTGTGTTTTTTTAATCTTCCTCTATAGCTAAATATACTTGTAATAATAGCTACTGGAGATTTTCAGTTTTACCCACCAAGGGAGATTGTGAACTGGCCCCATTTTTATAGTTGACAATATCTTTACAAATCTAAACTATCTTAGCCCCACTTGTGACCTTACATTACCACAGATAAGCAATATGATTCCTTAAAACTAACAAATCTACGATGGCATGAACTTTCATAAACTGTCAATGAATGGTAGACCACAAAAATATAGACCGTTATCAATTTAGTGCCCTAGGGTGGCCATGGAGTGCCCTCCCCATGGAATTAAGAAGACTCTGCATTTGGATTTTAATATATTTATTATATTTATAAATTGTTAATTAAGATGTATTTTAATCTATTTATAATTGTATTTTAATGAGTTATACTCTGTTTGTAAACCGCCCAGAGTCCCCCTCGGGGGAGATGGGCAGAAGAGAGAGAGAGAGAGAGAGCCGCCTTGAGTTATTTAATAAAGGCGGGATAGAAAATAAAATAAATAAATACAAGTATAGGAATGAGTAAAATCCACTGGAATCAGCATTACATACCACTTTGAAATCAAAAGATACAACAATAACTTTATTCCATTTATATCCTGCCTTTTCCTCCAGAAGGCAGTTCTTAACAGTACTTTTCTTCAACTTTTTAAATTTTTATTTTATTTACTTATTTCTTTCAACTGTTTTTATTTGGTGGTTCTGCTTCTCTCCCTTTCTTGCGATAACGAGTTCAGGGTGATATCCAGGAGGACCTTTATATCCCCATAACAACCGCCCTGCGAGGTAGGCCAGGCTGAAGGAGGCCCGGCTCAAGGTCACCCACAGAGATCCCCAAGCCAGGGGACATCGCGGCCACTACCACCCCACACTGGCTCGCAATAGAATGAAAGGTTTCCTTATTCTGATCAGGAAAATTATTTTGTTGATACAGGACCAACGGGCGCCTCTACCGCAAGGGGCCGTTTAAACACGGAGCCGGAAGTCCGCACGAAGGGACTCTCTGGCTAGCTCCCTCATCTCTATGGTAAGAAGCCCCTCGTCCAAGAGGACGGCGACGGCTCTGCGCCTGCCCAGTTCCCTCGCCGGTCTCTCCCTCATCTCTATGGTTGGCACGGCCTACCTCGAAAGACGCTTCCAGCTCATCCACGAGGGTACCGATCGGGTTTCGCGGACCTGAGGGGTTCGGCGGGAGGAGCCCCGCGGGGCCCGGGCCTCCGGAGGCCACCGGAGGAGGTGGCGGGGGAGGTGGCGGGCCCTGGTTCCCAAACATCCCGCTCAGTCCAGCCGCCATAGTAACTGAGGGGAAGTTGAAGGGGCGACTGCACAGGCGCAAGCGCAAGCTAACGACACCGCGCGGAGACGTCACGGCATCGCGAGACCAGGTCCAGAGGAGAAAGGAGGTGCGCCTGTTCTCCTTCGGGGCCTCCATAGGAATAAATACCTGAATAAATAAAATAAACGGAAAAGGTGCAAAAGTCTCCACTTCTGTGCAGGAGGCCGTTTCTGAAACGCTGCCCAGCGGCGGTGACTAGCCCGTTCTCCCCAGCGCTCGGTCGCCACGTGTGGACAGGCCATACACGTGTCGGAAATGTCCCTCCAAGCCCAGGAACTCATTTCCATGAGCACCTCGACGCTCCGCATATACACTCGTGTGCTCTTCCAGGAACGTGCCTTCCAAGTACGGTGACCATATTTTCTTGGAAAAAATAACGGACAAACCTGAAAAGGGGGCAAATCTGATTCATCAGGATAAAAAAAAATGTTTATGTTTATAACCTTTCTTTATAGAGGAAAATTCGAGAGCAAAACCAAGAAAAACTTTTAAAAAACACATATTCTAATAAAAATATCTAAAGTGAAACAGTATATGTAAAATTATTTTTAAGAAACCATTTTTAAGAAGCTGCTCTATCTGCATAATTATTTCCCTGTATTTGTTCATCTTTTCCTTTCTTATGTCCTTTTACATGTACCATTGCCAAGGCTCTGGGTCCCTGCACCGCCTGTAGTAGGGCCTTAATCTCAGTGCCATATTTAATAGGTTCTCCCTTGGCATCTAACAGTCCCCTTTCTTTCCACACAGCTTGAAAGGCGTGAGTTACTCCAAAGGCGTACTTACTATCTGTAAATATTGTGGCCCTCTTTCCTTTTGCTAGCTCTAGGGCACATCTTAATGCTATCAATTCTGCCTTCTTCTGAGACAGGTCCCAATAGGCCAGGGGTGGGCAACGTCAGGCCCACGGGCCATATAAGGCCCGCGGGGCTCCCGCCCGCAAACCTCCCCCCTTCCACGTGATTGGCTCCCGCCCACAAACCCCGCCCCCCAGTGCTTGTGATTGGCTCCTGCCCGCAAACTGGCCCCTGGTCCGCGAAAATCCCAGAAACCCCGCCCCCCACCCCCTGGTTATAAATATCCAAATGGCTCTTGTCAGAAAAAAGGTTCCCCACCCCTGCAATAGGCAGAGGCTCAGCTTCTACTACTGCATCCAAGGTAACAACTGCATAGCCAGCCTTTCGCTTGCCCTCTCACACAAAACTACTGCCATCCGTGTAATACTGAACATCTGGACTCCTCAATGGTTGATCCTTGAGATCTGGTCTACTGGCATATACTTCAATTACTTGTACACAATCATGTGAACTTTCAAGTCCCTTTTGAGGCATTAGGGTAGCTGGGTTAAACGGGTCTGTCCTTTTAAGGAAGACTTTGGTTTGGTCTAGCAGGGTAGCCTGATATATAGCCATCCTTCCTGCGCTTAACCAAAAAAACCCTTTTGTTTCCAGCAAATCTTTAATGATGTGCGGGGTCTCGATAGTAATTTCCGCTCCAAAGGTGACTTTTTCAGCTTCCTTTAAAAGGAGGGCTGCTGCTGCTGCTGCTGCTGCTCTTAAACAAGCCGGCCATCCTTGCGCTACTCCGTCTAGTTGTTTTGAGAAGTATGCCACAGGCCATTCCCAGTTTGATGGCTGTTGTGGGTCTTCCGGGCTGTGTGGCTGTGTTCTGGAAGTTGTGGTTCCTAACGTTTCGCCAGCATCTGTGGCCAGCATCTTCAGAGGGCAGGAGCACAGATAGAAGCAAAATCTCTGTGCCCAGGTAGAGTGGCAATGTTCTATTTATAGAGCTAAATTATAGGAGATTAGGTGGGGTTTTTTGTTGTGTTGAAATGTTAACGAGTGGCTGATGAGCGTGATTAGCATGTTCATTGTGAGAAGTATTCCCATGTCCTGGTGGTTGGACTGAGTTCGTTGACCTTTTGCAGGCTGTGTTTTTCAGGACTGGTAGCCAGGTTTTGCTAATTTTTAAACTTTCTTCTTTTTTATTGTAACTGTGCTGGTGTTTGTGAATTTCAATGGCTTCTCTGTATAATCTGGTGTAGTGGCTTCGACAATACATTCCCAGTTTCCTAATCTTTGGGTTAAAACCCCATTTGCAACTCCTTTGTTTTCAGAAATGAATAAGACAAAAGGTTTTGTTAGGTTGGGCAAGCCGAAAGCTGGCGCCCCAACCAAGGCTGTCTTTAATTGTTGAAATGCATGCTGCTGTTCCTTCCTCCACTGTAGGGGAGCCTTCTCTTCCCCTTTTAGACTTTCATACAGGGGTTTTAAGGGGCATGGTGGCTCAGCGGGTAAGACGCCAGGCTCGTCGATTGCAAGTTCAGAGGTTCGAGACCATAGCCCCGCGTGACGGAGTGAGCTCCCGCACTCGCCCCAGCTCTTGCCAACCTAGCAATTCGAAAGCATGCAAATGCAAGTAGATGAATAGGTGCCACTTCGGTGGGAAGGTAACAGCGTTCCGCGCGCGTCATGCCAGCCACATGACCATGGAAGCGTCTTCGGACAACGCCGGCTCTTCGGCTAACAAACGGAGATGAGCACCGGCCCCTAGAGTCGGACACGAATGTGCGGGGGGAACCTTTACCTTTTTACAGGGGTTTTGCCAGGACCATGAAATTCGGGATCCAGATCCTGCAGAATCCAGCAGTGCCTATGAATCCCTGAAGTTCTTTCATAGTATGGGGTTCTGCCAAATTTTGAATTGCCCCTATACGTTCAGGGGTCAGACTACTGGTTCCAGCTTCTAAGAAATATCCCAAATATTTAACTTTTTCCTTGAATAACTGTACCTTTTTCTTTGAAACCTTATATCCCCATGTTGCCAGATCATTGAGGAGACTTACGGCATTCTGCACACACTCCTCCTCAGTAGGGCTTCCCACCAACAAATCATCTACATATTGCAATAAGGTTCCCCGTGTTCCTTTAATCAGGACACATGTAAGTCTGCCGCCAAGGCCGTTCCAAAAATGGTTGGGCTATTTTTAAATCCTTGAGGCAGAACTGTCCAAAATAATTGCTCCTGCCCCCATGTGAAGGCAAACAACTTTTGACTTTTTGGTGCCAATGGAATACAAAAAAATGCATCTTTTAAGTGTAGAACTGTGTACCACTGAGAATCAGCTGGCGTTGCCCCAATAAAGTATAAGGATTGGGAACAACTTCATGAAGAGTTACAGTTTGCTTATTTATTTCTCTCAAATCTTGTACAAATCTATAGGTCCCATCCGGCTTGGGGACTGGTAAAACGGGTGTTATAGGGGCTTGCCCCCCTTTTGATCAATCCCTGCTTTAAAAAGTCTGATATTATTGGTTCCAATCCCTGTTGAGCTTTTAACAAAATGTCATACTGTCCTACCCAAATGGGCTGGGCATCAGGTAGGAGCTCAATTTTCTCTGGTGTATGTCCTGGTTCAGCCTCTGCCCCAGGACTCGTGTGAGGAGTCAGCAGACGAGCTGCCCCTGGTGAACCCCCAGGGGACTGAACCAGACGAAGCCCCAGAATTAGGCACGGCTCCAGAAGTAGACCCAGCACCACAGGGCAGTGGGGAGTTGGCAACAACTGAGGCTACAGGGGAGCAAACTGGGGATGGTGGTTTGTCCCCACCCTCTAGCCAGCAGCCAGCTGGTTCTCATCAAACTCCCAGCTCACCAGAATCACCCAAAGGGCAGAGACGGAGAAGTGTACGCATTGCCTTAAAGGACAGACGAAGAAGTGCGAGGCTAGCTGCAAGGGAGTTACGTAGGGGAAACGTTGAGTCTTTGCAGGATTCAGATGACAGCCCCTAATCTCCTAATAAATCACCAGCAGAGCGGTGAGTGAGTTGTGGGAGCAAGTTGTGGAAGCAACGTAGCGTATTGGCTTCGCAACCACTCCGGCATCTTGGCTTGATTCCTGATTTCTTGACCCTGGTTGGACTACTGTTGATCTGTTTTCTGGACTCTTTGACCCGGCTTTGACTTCTCGCTGACCTACTTGTTACCACCCCTGACCTGGCTTTGGAATATCGGTTGTCTTCTGGCTCCAACTCTGACTTCGGCAAACAGACTCCTGGTTTCTCTCGGCTTTTCCCTGCAGCATGACTTCTGGCTGTATCTGTTGCTAAGCGTACAGCTGGTGAGTGCATTCCTGCCTTCAGCTCACAGCAGAGAGACTGTGTAACCCGATACCCGTGACAGGCCAGCACAGTGTAGTATTGACTGATCACCCTGCAGTTCTTGCATACCGCACCCAAGGTTTTACAGCATTCTCAATTCTATCATTTACATTTCCCAGCTCAAATTCTTTTTCTGTTAAACCAAATACCCAGGCGTCTTCCAGCTTGGTTTTTACCACAACTTTTTTTCCTTTAAAGGAAATCTCAGCTCCTAACCTATACAAAATCTCTCCCCCCAAGAGTGGGACAGGGCAATCAGGCTTATACATAAAGCGGTGCTTTAATCTTTGTTTCCCTAATTTACATTCTACCTTCTGTAACACACAAGAACTCATTGTTTTTCCTCCTGCTCCCACCACAAAAATGTGTTCATTGCTAAGATTGGCCACTGGTTTGTTTACTACTGATCTGGCTGCTCCAGTATCCACCAAAAAATCCATCCACCTGTCCCCCACTTTGCATCTCACTAGGGGTTCGGGGGCTTTCTGAAAGAGGGGAAGATCCCCTCCTATCCCAGAGCACCCCTAGTCGTCTTCCTCCTCCTCCATCGGAATTTGGGTCGCAGACCCGGGCGGGTTTTTCTGCTGTGGACATTCTCGTCGCCAGTGCCCATAGCGACGGCAACTGGCACACTGGTTCCTCTTCCCCGTGAGTCTTGCACCCCTTCCCCCTGCTCCTTGATCCCCACATACACCTCCTCGATCCATTTTTCCGCATCCTCCACCCCTCATTCCCTTAAACGGTTCCTTCTTCTCTAAAGCTTCTGCCAAAAATACCGCATTTCTTCTGGCCTTTTGGGGTCTCTAAATTCCATCTCCACAGCATGTCTCCCACTAAAGCCCTGTTGCAAGACAAGAAATATCCCGTCCTCTGCAAAATTCAAATTTCACCTGCCGGCGTGCAGAAACAAGGGCCTTACTTGAAAGAAATGCTGGCATAAATAAGGCTTCGCTTCTCTCTTAATATTTTGCCCAACCGTTTGTAAAACAAACCCTTTTGGAAGGTGTATTCTGGGGGAGGAAAAAAACCTCAAAAACCGGAAGTGTCAGAAGATATATTTATTGTATGCGATAATTGTGTATCGATTATTCAATCTGTATTACAAAGCCTGATGGTTTAAACCGATCGCTCTTTGGGTACCAAATACAGGACAGAATCCTGGGATGAAGATTATAAAAAGCGATGGTGGTTTAGTAGAACTCGGAATGAATTTATAGTCCATCATTGTGGGTCTTTCAAAATAGCCCTCGCCCCCCAAATTAAAGTCAAAGATGGATGGCCCTTTTGGAATTGCATCAGTGCACTGGCTGGGAGACCACTGACTTCTCCACGTGCAAATTAACTGATTTTAAGGCCGGAGGTGATCCTTGCAGGGCTGCTTTCTAGAAGCTTTGCTTGTCTTGGGTCAGTCGAGTAATAAACTCAACCAGGGTACGTGTTGGCCTTCCTGCCATGCCTTTCCGCAGATACGGAACCTCATCTTTATTTTCCATTACACCAGCAATATCTAAATGAGCCCAGTGAGGAACAGTCACAAATTCTTTCAGGAACACAGCAGCTGTGCACGCACCACCAGACCTGATGGGGAAAAAGATAAAAGTTTTATTTGTACGTTATTTTTCTGTTCTTAACAATTTACGTAGGGGGAAAAGCTATTTCTAAAACTGCCTATCACCGTGGAGAACATGTCAAGGTTTGCTGCACCAAACCTTGATTCATATAACCAGAAATTAGAATCTAAACCATGATTCCAGCTTGAAAGGTACAAACAAAAACCAACTGAAATGTGCAGGGTTTAATCTGGTACGGGCACTGTCTCTCTACCTGTCTGTGGTGCATTTTCCTGGGCTCGTGTGGAAGTCACACATGCTCAGAAAAATATTTGTATGAATTACAGAGGGAGTGACATGGTCGCACTATCACCACCACTTTATAATTTTGTTTCTTAAGTTTATTCTGAGTTGGTTGGATTCAGAATAGTCACCACCACCACCCTACTGTTTCCCATTTTGGCATCACAACAAACGGAAGCAAATTGGTGAAGAATTTTCTCTCTGAGCAAACGAGAGTCTCTCTCGACTTGAGCAAACTGAAAGGTCCAGTTGCATTTCTTCTGCCAAGTCATACCCACATGAACTCGGCCAAAAATGTTGCTCTAATGGATCCTTGCCCGAATAAACAAGAACAGAAATGTTTTAAGGCAGGTCCTTCTTTAACTCCTGCTTGGAAAAAGTAACTTGAACATAATACAATTGCAGCAGCATTACATTTCAGCTTAGCCATGTTACCTGTATTTCCCAATGTTATTGATATCTGCAAGGTGACTGTCTATTTGCTTTGTGTAATGTTCAAAGAGAGGCATTCTCCAAACTCGATCCCCCGTCAGAACACTAGCCTGTCAGCGTAGAGAAAAGAAGCTATTAGTATATCAAATTTCCACACAGTTCTCTACAGACTTTAGTTCTCTTATAATGGGACAAGTTGAGCCAAACGGCTAGTCTTAACTTGAAGCAGAGAGTATTAAATACAGATATAAGGTTCTGTGCTTCATTCTCCCACCCAAATCCATAACTTTCTGACACTATTTCAGAGAAGTAAACTTCCTGCCACGGACAGGAGGGCACCACCAAGGGAATCCTTGCAGGCTGAAAACAGAAATGATCTCAGGAATTGGGATGGGTGGGTGGGAGCAATACTTTCAATTTCCTTCCTAATGACTTTCACAACCAGCCTGCTTTTTTCATACCAACCACAGATTGGAGCAATGTTATTGCCAAACTATCCATATAGTAATGTCAAGATTCCTGAAAGCTCAGGCCTGTCAGTATCTGTGAAGTTGAGAATGTTGTGCATCATTTTACACTTGCTTAAACTGAACCACATTTGCCATTCCAATGCTCATGTCTTCTCCTTGGAAAGATTATTTTAACATTCTTTAATCTTTGCTTTTTCTGCCTAAATAATTTGTTCTCATTGCAAACTCAGCCACTTCTCTTCCCTGCTTTCAAATCATTTCCGACATTCACGCCGGATCCAAGGGCACAGCCACTTGAAGTACCCACTTCAGCTCAAGGAATTGGTTGCCTATTTCATTCGCCATCCACAGAAAATATGTATCTTGGACTACATAGGCGCTGCATTGGCAAGGCCCGTCTGACAGTATTTTAGAAATTTATAATACAAATTGCTGAAACAATTAGGGGCGTCAAGAATTCTGTTTTCCGTTTTCCAGTTAGTTAATACTAACAAATCCGTGCTTGGTTCTCTTCCATTTTCTGTCTGATAAATGAGACAAGATCAAATACACTACACTGCATTGCTACATTATTCATGTTTGTCTCCAGGTGGCTTACTTTAGATATCAGTGTAGGCAGGAATGTTGAAAACAAGGGGTGTCAATTGTCACTAGTACTAGTTCATAAAAGCGTTATCAACTCCAAAGCAGAGATTCTGTGTTTAATTTTTGCAGCCAATAGTTATGGGTTGGGCTCTCAATAAAAAGTGTTGAGTCTTTCCTTTAAAGCCCTCTAAATCAGCACCCATCTCGAAATCAACTGTTTCATGCCTTACCTCATACAGGTGATGCCAGAGCTGCTGTGAATTGGTAAAAACCCCGGTGGCTGCTGATCCTAATGCTACATCCATGGCACCTATAAAGTATCATACATTGCAGGTTATCCAACCATCCTTCCATGTCCACTAGCAGTAACTACTCAACAGCTAGCAATTTCTATTTGCATTTCTAAAAACAT
Source organism: Charina bottae (assembly GCA_023362775.1). Taxonomy (NCBI): domain Eukaryota; kingdom Metazoa; phylum Chordata; class Lepidosauria; order Squamata; family Charinaidae; genus Charina; species Charina bottae. The sequence continues at coordinate 11,199,545 of JALMGJ010000019.1, forward strand.
CTTATTTTTTTCCCTTTATTTGCAAGGTTAGCTATAGCTATAGAAATTTTTAAAAATGCAATAAATTCATTCTACGTTCCAGAGCCCCAGCATCACTGTCAGGTGCACAGGAGATCTTGTTTTGTAGCTCTACCCCACTTGTGGAAAGTGTCCTGTGAAAAGTTTGTTTGATCTATCCAACTCTTTTTTAGCCTCTATTGCCAGGCAAAGACAATTTTATTCAGATGGCTTTCCATTTACTTTTGATATTTCAACCTCTTAACTATCTGCGATATCGACACCTTTTTTGTTCTGCTTTGCTTTTAATTGCTTTAATTGCTCACAGTAAGCTGTTTAAGTGGGCAACTTTGATATATGAAAAGATGCAATATAATTACAGCTAAATCTGCATCCAAAATAATCCTCTCCCAGCAGTTGGGATAGTGCTGTGGGCAAAATTATTTAAAACATCAAAGCTTATCCTACTTTTTCATTTGAATATCCAGCCTACTCTTCCCTAAGCACTAGCATGCCAACCTGTCAGGGGAAACCCTCTAGGTAGTAAAAAAAAAATCCATTGTGCATTAAGTCAATACAAATCATCTCCATGCAATTTGTACTCTGTCTACAGGCTGCTCAAACCCACAAACAAATTACTAAAAGATATTCTGCATAGGAAGGGGAATTTTTCATACGATTCCTAATATTCTGGGAATATGGGGGATGGAAGCTTCAAATAAGTAAAAAAAAAAAGGGCTACCTGTTAATGTTGCAGCATCTAAAATTGCCCTTGGATTAAAATGGTGTGCATAGTGAAGAGCATCAGCCAACACCAATCTTCCCTCTGCATCTGTGTTGTCAACCTTTTATGAAGGGATCACAGAAAATCAGCAAGAGAAAATTACGTTCTATTTGCAATTACTGTATGGGTTAACAAGCTTGTCTATCAATAGCTAACTTTTGGGGGCTATTAACAATACAGTTTAAAACTATAGAAAATAAAGAATACATTAGAACCCTACCAAACTCTACACCTGAAATAAATAAAACTACCACCAACAAATAATTGATACAACAGAATCAAACAACATGCAAAAGCTCAAAAGAGTAAAATGTTTGGGGAAAGATTTTTATTTGCCACTAAGAAGCCCTTGGGGATGCCCTTCCACCATTCATTCTCTCTAGCAGCTACCTCCTGCCCCACATTTTGTAGGGATATCTGGAGGAACCCCCTCTGAAAATATCTGAGTATCCAAAATATTCCAAAATATGGAAGGCTGCAATCCTTTAGGTAATCTGAAGGACTTTGATGGTTCATACCAATCATCTTGACTAGTGTTTCTCAATCTTGGCAGCTTGAAGATGTGTGGACTTCAACTCCCAGAATTCTGGGAGTTGAATTCCACACATCTTCAAGCTGCCAAGGTTGAGAAACACCAGTCTAGACAAATTAGTTCTGGAAAAGAAGGAGCAGTCAGAGTATTCCTAGCATAATATGATTGTTAGGGCTGCGTAAGCCATTTGAAATAGCTGCTTCATTACACATCAGGCTGTGTATGAAGCACCTCTAATGCAGTGGCATCTTTCACAAGGCTTGCATGCTGCTTTACAAGCGGTTCCAAGCTGTCTCCACACATGCGTCCATGCACAGCCACTTTGCCTTCCTAGGTAGAAAACAATGCAAAATGTCTATGCAGGTGGATACATGCAGGGGAAAAGATGCAGCTGCTTTCACATTTCAAACAGAGATCATTTGCATACACTGGTGAGTGCACAACACCTCTTTCAAGCGCTCTGTAAAACTGCTCTCCACTTTTGAAATTTCCAGAATGCCTTTGAAGACCACTGTCATGTAACACACTGCAGATGGAAGGATGTGGATTATTATCTGGCAGGCGGTATTTCTAAATAGTTGGGAAAAAGCTAGAAGCATTGAATTTCCATAACGTTCAAATGCATTGAGAGATTTTGCATATACTCGATTAACAACAGACCTCCAAAGTAGGTCCATAATTCCTACACTGTGGATTGGGGAGGCACATAATGTAAGAGAGGACTATTTTCCCTAATGTCCCACGAAGCAGAATTAGGTAGCTGACCAGATAGAGTGTGTGTCATTTCAGGCATGAGTGTATTCTGCAATTGAGAATCGAGGTGCTTCTTATTTCCTAGTTTTATCTGCAGAAAGTTGTGTTAAGAACATACCAAAGAGAGCATTCAAAGCAGCTATTCCCACCATCAGTCTGTATCACCACGGCTGTCCACCATGGTTGTTCTGATGCATTTCTGGATCAACCCAGAATTCCTTGTAGGGGAAATTTAAAATGGGCCTTCCTATCCCAACCTTCTCAGCTGTTATACTATCCTCAAAGCGACCACTTCAGCAAGCAGGTGACTCTACAGCTGGTCTATGAGTCACAGGTCCAAAGACCCCACCCACCCACCCACTTGGACTAGCAACAGTGTTACAGGCGTTAATACTTGGAAAAGTCACATCCTGCATCTGGGGATAAGCAGCCCTTATTTTGGGTGTATGGACAAGCTTATTGCTAGCCTGTATCTGACAGGCTCCAGTTTCCTGCTTGGAAATAGTATTTTACTTAAAAGAGTACTCTACTTAAAATGGTGCGGAATGAAGGTGCTCCATACTTTTGAAAGTGTTGGCCAACAGGGATGAATGAAGACAACAATAGGGAATAGATATTATTGTTCTGTTAAATGTGAGATCACCACCATTCCCTCAAACCTGATGACATCTAACGAGGATTAAAAATATTAGCAATCTTGGCCCCTCGGCCTTTACGTGGGGCTCTTGCAACCAATTGCTGATTCAATTGCTTGTTCAGCTAGAAATGGCTTTGCTAGATTAAAACTCAGGTGCTGCGTGCATCCACCAAGCTCCTGTTATTTTATTAAAATCTGTGCTGAATAAACATTTTAAAACATACCTGAATCGTTTTTCCATTCATGGCTGTCACAACATCTCCAGGTTTATTTGCCTTCCCACTGGGCAAGTTTTCACACAGGGGGGCCAAACCTTAGATAGAAAGAATTCCAACTGAATTCACACGTAACGTTTTCTGGTATTCAATAAAACAAACTGCTTTTAAAACTTTAATCAATTTTTTTTTCAGCGGTGGTATTGTTTCACTGGTATCCAGGCTTTTTTTAATCCATTCAATCATGTCTGATTCTTGGAGACTGCCTGGACAAGTCCCTGCAGTTTTCTTGGCAGGTTTTTTAGAAGTAGTTTGCCACTGCCTTCTTCTTCCTAGGGCTGTGTGTGTGTGACTGGCCCAAGGTCACCCAGCCGGCTTTCATGCCTAAGGCGGGACTAGAACTCTGTCTCCTGGTTTGCCATTGGCTCCTTCCTAGGGCTGAGAGAGAGGGACTGGCCCAGGGTCACCCAGTTGGCTTCGTGCCTAAGGTGGGACTAGAAATGATGGTCTCCCGGTGTCTAGCCTGATGCCTTAACTGCTACACCAAACAAATTGATGGAGTCATAAAGTGCAACATCACATGACCGTGCCACTTAGTGATGGCAATCCCCGTTGCTATCATTAAGTGAATCACCATAGGTCATTAAGTAAGCATATCACGTGGTCATCATCTGTGACCACCTACCGGCTTCTCCATTGACTTTGCTTGTAGGAAGCCAGCAAAGAAGGTCGCAAATGGCGACCGCAGAACGCTGTGACATTGTAGTTGCGAGCCAGGCGCCAAGCACCCAGATCGCAATCACGTGACCATGGGGATGCTGCAGCAGCCAGAACTTCAACGACCGGTCGTTAAGTAGCATTCGTTCGGTGCCGTCGCAAGTTCAAACAGTCACTGAATGAGTGGTCATTAAGCATGGACCACCTGTAATAGGATAAAGGCTGTCTTCTCACCTAAACACAATGTGAGTACGGGACAGGGAGAGCAACTGGGATGCCTTCCAAAGAGGCAAACGCCAAAATTGGAACACGTACTAGAATGTCTGAACTGGGAAGACTCTTGATGACGGAATCTCACCGTTCAACATTTCCAGATTATGTTTCGGAAAAGCAGCCAGGGGGACAAGCCGATCCAGCTTCCAATTTCAGCAGCTGCCTCCGTTTGCATGAGCTCTTAGATTCAGCGGCTGCTATTTCCAGTGCAGGAAGCAAACCAAGGAGCAGCTTCTCTGCCACAAACCTTGGAGAATGCAAGAAGAGCTGACCCAATGGCTGCCGACATCTCTTTCCAATCCAAGTAACTTTTGTGAACTTATTTTTCTACAATCTACTTACCAATTAGATTAATGGGTAACTTCAACTCTGCGGCTGTGACAATGGCAGAAAAAATGGTGGCCGCTCCCCCCATATCCGCTCTCATGGCCTCCATGTTGGCCGAAGGCTTGATGGAAATGCCACCGCTGGGGAGAAACGCAGAGAAGCCAGTGAGATGCCAGCGTCTCTCTGCCCAGCCACCCCACAAAACCTATCAAGAGAAAGCTCTGCTTGGATGCTGGGCCACATTTTTTTGTCTTAATAACTGAAAAAGCATGGAAAACACGGCACTGTTATATCTAACAGGGAGGTTAGGGAAATATTCAATTCAGATGCTCTGGAATAATACCGGAGAAGAATTAAATGAAGTCCAGAAGCTGAAATTGTAGGTGAGCAGGCCAATCAAAATCCAATTGACGGTGAAAAAACTTTAGCACGCGATTCCCCAACAGGTGCCTCGAATGTTCCCTGGTCCATCCTTCACACAGAAGACTCACCTGCACACTCCTTCTGAAGATGTCCCCGTTGCCAGAAGCCCAACACAAGGGACCTTCTCCTGTCCCGCTCCCAGGCCATGACAGACTCACCCTCAGGCAGCCTCAACACTGAGAAAATGCAGCTCTGTCTCCCAGCCAGCTTGCTCAATTCTGGGAGTTGAAATCCACACATCTTAAATGTTTGTTCTGTTTTTCTTTTTCAAAATTTCCTTAGCCACCTTGTGTGCTCCCCAGAGGAGAAGGGCAGAATATCAACTCAGTAAGTAAGTAAGTAAGTAGAATAAATCCCCTAACGGATGGATCCACTGCAGAGATTTTCTTGAATAGAAATTTTCTTGAGGGTAACCTCTGCAATGGATTCATCCGTTAGGGGATTTATTCATTCATATCTTTATATGCAGGTGGAGGGGGAAATTTCCCAGTTATTCCATGGCTCTTGAGTGGTCCCCCTCCATGATCCACGTCAATATCTGAAGCTGCACAGCAAGACAGACCCTCCAAGACAGGGGACCAGGACCTGGATAGCTTCTTCACCTAGCAACCACGTGACCTTGGGAGGATGAATGAGGCTAAAACCATGTTTCCTGCAGCCCCTTTCAATGCACTTTGCATGGCATTCATTTGCCCTTTCAAGGCACCTCTTCTGGGAACAGGGGAGGAATTAAATTCTGCTCCAAAAACGCTCCTAAGAAGATGCTCACCTATCAAAAGTTATCCCCTTTCCAACAAGGACCAACGGAGCTTCTTTGGAGTTGCTGCTGCCTTGATAGTGGACTTCCAAAAAGACAGGGGGTTCCTCAGAGCCTTTGGTAACACTCCAAAACGATCCCATCCTTTGCGCCTGTATCCACACTTTATCCCTGTAATGACAGAGAACCGTTCGCGTCATTTCTTTCCCAATTACTGAAAGAGGAGGAGGAGGACGCATAGCATCCCCGAGTCTCAGCTGATCAACAAAATAATAGCCTTTTTCTCAAATTCTAAGATGACAAGAAAGCAAATAAATTTAAAAAATATTTATATTAATCGAGTTTCCCTTTCACAGCTATTCTGTAGGCAACACCCATCTGCAACAGTTGCCCCTACCCCTTTACAGTAAAACATGGACATCTTTGGGACTGCCCTTTGGCAGCAAATGACACAATCCTGCCCTTCCTATTTGCAGAGACTCACAGAATGGTATGGAGAAGGAAAACATTGCTCTCAGACCAATCAAACAGTCGATTTGTTGGCTCCTGCACCAACCAATTATATAGTACTTTACCTGATTCCTGTATGAAATACCTCCTCCTAAGTCATTTTCAAAATATTATCACGAAGGCTTCCTTCTACAGCAACTGTAACCAACTGTCTTACAAGCAAACAAACAAACCTAGGAAAACCTGTCTCCCTTAGTTACATTATAACTGGCATTTAGGGATTATTTGCAAGCACCACCATTACATCAGCAGGTAATACACTGTTTCTTTGCTTAGTAAGTTACACTTCTTCTCCTTTTCTTGCCCCCCCCCCCAACAAAGCCCTCTTGCAAAACGGCCTGAATTTTGAAACCAGCGTCATGCAGTGATTAGTGCTGTAAATTAGGAAGGCCAAACTTCAAAACATCCATTTAGTCTTTAAGCTCCTAAGTGTCTTTTTCAGCCTGACGCTTTGCTGCAAGATAGAATTATGGAGCATCACGTATGCGCAGAATAAAGTAAAAAGACTTAGAATTCTACAACAGTTGAGAGACATAAAGGATATTTATGGTTTTGACAACACAAGGAAATAGGGGGAATTTCCATGGGAGGTCTAAATTAACAACGGGGTAGCTGCCACGTGGTTGCATATGTTAGTAGGTTCAGATGCATATACCAATGTTTCTCAACCCTAGCAACTTTGAGAAGTGTGGACTTCTACTCCTAGGATTCCCCAGCCAGCTTGCTCAATTCTGGGAGTTGAAATCCACACATCTTAAAAGATACTAAGGTTGAGAAACACTGGCATAAGCTATTTGATGCACAGCATGAAGCTGAAGATAATGGCAGGTCCATACAGCAACATTGGTACCTCAAATGCTAAGCCAGCATGGGTCACATTAAATAACTCGATGGAGGCCCTGCTCCCTTTAATTCAGTGCTTTCCAAAGTGCCGCTGTTGGCGACAAACCAACGGTGGCGGCAGCGGCGCGGGGGTGTGTGCGGCGGCGGCCTCGCTTAAAACGCGGAAGCGCTGATGGTGCACCGCTGCCGCCATGCACACTGCCGCCGCCGCGCACGCCCCCGTGCCGCACCTTCACGACACACTAAACTGTGTGTTGCGGCACACTAAAGTGTCGCGACACACAGTTTGGAAAGCTATGCTTTAATTGTTCTCAGAAATATGCTACCAACAAAAAACCTCTTAAACTGAACTTACCTTTTATGAACAGTCACATTGCCACTGAAGCTTTTCAATTTGTCCTCAATGATGGTAGCAAATTTGGTTGGTGTGATATGGTTTGCTGGGCCTTCCATCAGGTATCTGGCCAAGTTCTGGCCTTCTGCATAGCGAATACCTTTCTGCCAGGCATCAGTTCCATCACTAAATAGGAATGCAGAAAGTTTAGTTACAAAGTACTACTGCAGGGTTTCTTTATAGCGGCGAACAAAACAGAATTGTAAAACTTCACATTCATGAAAGGGAAGATCAAGCTCAAACATCCAATCTGGGAACCACATTCCCTCTTTCTGCACACCTGAGTTGGCAGGAGAGTCTTCAAAGACAACAGATGCCTAGAGGACAGGGTGGGGAGGAGGATCACGTCGAAAGAATTGCAGCTTCTGAGTGCCAGAACAATTTCTTTCTAGGGCGGTGCCCCAAATGAGAAGGAAAAGGGCTCCAAGGAAGCTCACACAGGATAATATTGGCCTGGACTTCTGGGAAGAAATGGCAGACTGAAGAGGAGCCAATGACCGTGGCGGATGAAGAGTTGGCGAGTAGACCGGCTCTTCGTAACTGCGCTCCAGACAAGGAGAAGACTTGAGATCACCCACAAGTGCTCCAGACAGCTGCTCCTTGCAAGGAGACTGCAAGACAGCGCAGTCTCCAGCGGTTTAGAGCTCTGGGAGGCGAAGGAATAACCATCTTGCTCAAACGGCGATTGGTGCCTTTGAAAGGACATTGGATTCGCATGCTTCCTTTTCTAATCACTTTCAAAAATGGCTTGTTAACTGCTTTTCCGCTATTAGGAACCTTTGGATTGACAAGTTTTACAGCACCGGGTGAGTTTCCTTCAATCCTTAGTGAAAGAAGTTTTAAATACAAGTTTAAGGACTTAAAAAAAATATTTTTTTTGGAATAAACAGCAAAAGGGTGATTAAAACTTTGATCTTAGAAAGTTACAAATGGACTAAGGGTCCAGATAAATTTGAAATAAGATTTTGGAATTAATTATAAGAATCCTTCCCATGGGAAAATGCTTTTGTTTTGAATTCTTTTTTTAAAAAAAAATAAGACAAGACATTAAAAATCGCACACTGGAGGGAACTAGAAGGAACTAAAGATTACAATTAAAGGAGAAGAACACTTAAACCCGACTTACAAATACAGAATGAAGTAAAATATTTTAACATTGGAAGTACTGAAGGAAATTTGTGAACAATGGACCCAGAAGTTAATTTTAAAAATATCTGCCATTATAGACAGGCTGTGTTTAAAAGATGTTATCGAAGAGGAACAAGTTTTACCTGACAAGATTGAGACTGATTTGAAAGTGTATTTAAAAATGACAGGCTACAAGAATGGAAAAAGATGCCACACTGGACATACAAAAGAAACCGGCTGATGTCTTAATAATTAAAAGGGATATACAAATAACAAACCAAGAGAGTGACCTAGATAACTTTCCTATATTGGATTTACAAAAGAGGCTTGTTAAAGCTTTGAAGAATTTTATGAGAAGCGACAAAGAAAAAATGAAATCAAGTTCTAGGACATTATTTGAACGGACTAAAGATCAAGACTGTTAGAAGTAAAAGGAAGGAATATAAAGTTGGCTTTTTTGATCAAGGTTAAAATAGGTATGTTGTTATCTCTGGTAACCCTTAATGGACTTTTGCTGACATCAGGACTGAAATGACGAGGCTTTAAGGATTTCTTTATAGATAAGAGATGGGATATGGGAAGAAGAGATCATTTTTTGTATTTTAAGAGGAGGTGATAAGTTACTAAAATTGTTTATACTTGTTGTTCTGAAGGGGGAAGTCATTTCTTTATATAACCGCCCAGAGTTGCTCTTTGAGTGAGGTGGGCAGTGACAAAATTTGAAATATAAATATAAATATAAATACTTTTTCTTCTTTGCTATATTATTTTTTTCTTTCTTTTCTATTTTTTCTTTTCTGCACCTTCTATTTTTCTTTTTCTAGTTTGTTTTTTAGTTTTTATTGTTGCAATTGTAATTTTTAATAAAATTATTATTAAAAAAAGGAGAATATTGGCCTCACTTACAGCTGGGTCCCCTCTGTCACTCAGCCAAGGGAAGAGCTATCCATTGGCCCCTCCCTTTTAAAGGGCTGACACTCCAAAAACTTTGTCTATCTTGCTTTATTATTATTCAGTGCTCTGCTATCCTTTACCAGGGCACATTACACAATTTTGACTCTATAGGGCAGGGGTACCCAACCTTTTTGGCACCAGGGACCGGTCGTGGATGACAATTTTTCCACGGACTGAGGGGGCGGGGTTTGCAGGCAGGAGCCAATTGCACGGACCGGGGGGCGGGGTTCGGAGACCCGCATGGCGGCCCAGTTCGTAACAGGCCATGGACCGGTAGCTGTCCGTGGACCGGGGGTTGGGGACCCCTGCTTTAGGGTAGCAAACTTATCAAGACTGCAGAAACCAAACCAGTCTGCCACAGGTCTTGAATCAAGAACACCAATCTTTGGTTGATCACTGCTTGCCTATAAACCATCTTAGCACATTGAAATGATTTGTTCATTTAAGTGCAAGGTCTGATGGTGCATTTCTGTACAGACTTCATTCAACAGCCTTTTATTTCTTGACACTTTATGGTACACGAATTATTTCTGCAACAGAAGCACCGCACAAACCTGCCATGCAACTGAATTTCAAGTGTGGGTTTCTTTTTCTCCTTTAGTTCCTCATATTCAAAGAGGCCAAGCACGGCCCCTTCTGCTGCAGCCTGAGCATCTCCACAAGGATCCACTTCCACGCAAGGGACTTCTAGGTCCCGCAGCTGCCTGCATCCAGCTAAAAAGCAAAACATACATTGGCAAAGTTATGACCCCAAGACAGAACCGGGGAGGTTTTTTCGAGCGAACACCCCCCCCCCCTCAGTAAGGAGTAGAAATCAGCCAAGACGATCGTTCCTGCAATTCAAGCTTTCCGAAGTGGAAATGATTAAGTATAGGACACTTAGATGCAATTATCTAGAAGCAACTGCCTATGAGCAATTCAAGAATGAGAAAGTGCCTCGCCCAACTTTCTCATGCTGGAAAATGATGACTGAGCAACTTCAGCGGGCCAAAGTACACGAAAATGCCAAAAAAGCAACTTTTGCAATAGGCACCCTTATCTAGACAAGTTAAAAGTCAATTCTGCACAAGGCCACTTTATCAGCCCACTGAATAATGGAAAAATGAAATAAACTCTCTTTTATGGAAGGCTATCACAGACCAATTGCTAAGTCAGCTCTGGTTCTAAAGGCTCTGGTTTAGAACTGGGTGTGTTGTTGACTTGTTTTGCTTACTTTTAAATGAAGGATAATTTCAAGAGCTTTTCTCCAAGTTGGGTTCCCCCCCTTTCTTCTTTATATTCTATGATTTTAAATCCTCCTCCTCCTAAGGATAAAATTGGTCTAACCCACTCTGTAAGTCTATGCAGCCAAAGAGCAAAAATAGATGCTTTAAGCAGGCATGCAAAAATAAAACCCTAATAAAAAGGGTAAAGGTTCCCCCCGCACATTTGTGCAGTCATGTCCGACTCTAGGGGCCGGTGCTCATCTCCGTTTGTTAGCCGAAGAGCCAGCGTTGTCCGAAGACGTTTCCATGGTCATGTGGCCGCATGACGTGCACGGAACACTGTTACCTACCCACCGAAGTGGTACCTATTCATCTACTTGCATTTGCATGCTTTCGAATTGCTAGGTTGGCAAGAGCTGGGGCGAGTGCGGGAGCTCACTCCGCACGCAGGGCTAGGGATTCGAACCTCCAAACTTGCGACCTTCTGATCAACAAGCCTGGCGTCTTACCCACTGAGCCACCACACCCCTTTCTGTTCCAAATGAGGAGCCAATTATCCAAAGAGATATAGGGCTAGAGATATATAGTAAAGGTTTCCCCTGCACAGTTGTGTCCGACTCTAGGGGGCGGTGCTCATCTCCGTTTCTTAGCCGAAGAGCCAGCGTTGTCCTAAGATGCTTCTGTGGTCATGTGGCTGGCATGACGCGTGGGGAACACTGTTACCTTCCCACCGAAGTGGTACCTATTCATCTACTTGCATTTGCATGCTTTCGAATTGCTAGGTTGGCAAGAGCTGGGGCGAGTGCGGGAGCTCACTCCGCACGCAGGGCTGGGGATTCGAACCTCCGAACTTGCAACCTTCCGATCGACAAGCCTGGCGTCTTACCCACTGAGCCCCTTTACTAAAAACCCTGATACTCTTGTGCTAAAAAATGTGAGATTTGACAAAAGAAGTACATGCATTTTGGCAGGATGCTGTTGCCATGCCCGCTCTTGTGGGATCAGGGACAAGGACCTTGCACCTTTATCACGTTTCTGCGGAACAGGCCGTTCCATCACTTGCCAGGAAAGCTGCCTTCTTGGCATTCCCTTATGTGCACATCTATTAGGGTTGTAGAGGCCTGATCGCTTTTAAATTAAAGAACTATTGACTTTTATCCACCCTGCTTAAGCACCATACTCCATATTCACTATGTCCAGCAGGACGTACCCCAAAGAGGATATACAACTGCCATCTAAGCTACTAAGCTTGACAAACTGACACAACCCTTTAAAATGCAGCTTGCGCTCATTAAGGAAACACGAACACAAAAATAATGTTTTAATTTTGCTAACCTGCCACAGCTGCCCGTACGTTTTCCTTGTCTTCATTCCAGTTTTCGTGTATGTTCACTCCGACTGCTCTCTTTCCCAGGCCAACAACTACGACGCTTGGAAAGTCCTGCAGCAAACCAGAAGAGAAAATCAATTTATTTTTCCATTTTTTTAAAAAAAAAATGAAGCAAACTGGAATTTCAAAGAGTGGTTTTCAAGATTGGAACCAATCCAATTATTTCCTTCCTTCCTTCCCATTTTAACATTTATCATTATTAGGGAGACTAAGCTACCATTCTCTCCAAAGGAAATTCCACGGAATGGAAAGGTTATCTTTAACATGCAGTATCAAGCCTGATGCGTTAATACAAGAAACATGAGCAACGAGATGTCGCATGGTTGCAAGGATGCTCTAAAGGGGGGCGGCTGTTTTGCTTTTTAAACATTTCACAATAGCAAATGATATAAGATCTTTCAAACACATAATTGCAACATCAGATGTTGGGATGGTTCATTGCTTTCAACGAGGATAAGGGGAGATACAAAAAATAACAAAAAGCAGGAGTGTGAGTCAACGTGAGTGTAACGCACAGCTAACAGGGAAGGAGATTAGAAGAAGCCAATGTCATAAACTGACATCTCTGTAAACACAACATGGCACAAAATTACATCAACCTTCAACTCCACTCTTCATCTTTTTGCCCCCACACATAAAACTGCGGTGCCATTTTCAAATGTTATTTTTAGTTTTATTCAAAGGTTTGATCTTAGCAATGCTTTCCTTTCTGGAATGATGACTCACACCGTGGCCTCGCCCTGGGCCTGTACCACGAACCGCAGAACAGCTTGAACGCTCAGAAACTGTTTGCAAGTCTCTCCTAGCTAAGATCCCGAGTGTCATTTAAGAGGACTAGCCAGGATCTGAAGGGCTGGAAGTCAACTTCAGAAGCCCTGGACCCTAGGATTGCGTTCAATGTATTCCGGAGCTCAGCTGCCAAGTGAACAACCATCCCAACGCTGGCTCGGTTCAGTGAGATTCCGTTCTGAAAGGTCAGATTCCTCATTTGCTAAGGAACTTGGTTGAAAGCCAACCAGAGTTGGTTTTAAGACAGGCGTCTACGCAAAGGTTTTAAATAAATAAATCCACAAACTTTCCATCTTATCTCCTCTCTCTCTCGATGGCCGCCTCAGCATTAACTAGCGTATCACTTGGTTCTCTGCCTTCGCTTCAACCCTGGCTCTGCTGACTTCTTATGAGGTCAGAGCAAGCTGAGGGAGGACGCCAAGCTCCACACTGGAAAAAGCTACGGGATGTGCATATTTTTATTCCAGAGAGGGCTGCTGCTGTTCTCCGAACCCTGCCAGTAAGAAAGGCAGTTCTGAAGACGTTGTGATTGGGGAGGAAAGAAAAAAGAGCTATGGGAACTTTCAGTTCATGTCCCATTTGGGTGGCATTTTAACTGGCCAATTCTCTTCCTCAGAATTCAGAAGGAAATCCTCAAAGCTCCACCATGATCTTCTTCCAGCAAAAGAAACTGATCAAAAAAAATTAAGAGGCACAAGGTTAAGATAGGTAAATATTTATCCTGTACCTGGTGTAAACCATGGAAGATGCGCGTCTTCCCTTTCTTCAGAGGTGGCCCAGAACTAGAATAGGACACAAAGATGTTCAGGAGTCCACAAGAAAACAGATGTTGCCCAGTATCACCATCAGCAACTGGATCAGAGAATTAGCCTATGAAGCTTTCCTAGGATAGGCTCCTGCCTGGTTTTACACCCAAGCCTTCCTTCTGTGCATGTTTAGTTCAGTTTATTATTATGGTGGAAGGTAAATATACTAAATATATCAATGTATGGATGGCAGGATTCTTGTTTTGTGCTGATAGGGATTCTGAATCTTTCCCTAGAACAGCAGTCAATGCCTTTAGATCAAGTGGCCCTCCCAGGCCCACCAGAGGTCTGATCCAATCAGTCCTACCATTGTCTCCACCAATAATGTGTTTGCATCAATAACACCTCTGTCACCATCTAGTTCTAGTTTTGAAATCCTCATTCAGGCGCCCCCCCCTTTTTTTTGCTTTATAAAAAAAAACTGCATCCAACATGAACAAGTCATTAGCATCATTGTCTAGTAACTTGCTAATCACCGGGTTCAAGTCAGTGAACCATTAAAGCTATGCCGTACTTTGGATTCTCATCCCAAAGTTGCTTCAGAGGGGCTTGAATATAAAACAGTCAGCAGTGCTTTAAAGCAGCCATGTCTTTTCCTGGAACTGTATGGCAGCTACAAAATAAAAGTGCATCATCCTGGAAAAAGAGCTGCTTTAAAGAGTTATATACATATCCTATATTCAGGTTCCTCCAGACAGCTGGATGCAGCTTTCTGGAATTAAATCTGAAGGCCTATTGACTATGACTAACCGTTAGCCCGCCTCTCTTTCCTAGCCACCAGCTCCTTACCCAGAATTGAGAACACCTGACATAACACCATCCTTTTGGGAAGCCCCAGAAAGGGAGGTGTCTTGTTTGCAAACAGCAAAGGGAGAGATGGAATCAGTTCATCATTGGCATGGCAAAAAGGAAAAGATGAATGTGGGAAAAGAGGGAGGAGGAAGGAAACAACCTTAGTGCAACCTCTCTGGCCACTTCCAAAACGTCCCTAACACCAAATATTTTCCTGTAATTTTGCAACGGTTTTAATAAAGAGAAGGAAATGCAACTAGTTACTCACATGGCCAGCAGCTCCTTCAGCTTCCCATTGACCCGTCTGTCAAAAGCCTCTCCTGCATCAGACAACTGAGAAGCTTCATCTTCAAGGTCGCTGGCAAAGGCCCCGAGAATGAGACCCTACAGGAAGTTGGAGGACTCGTTAGGGAGCATCCATAAAACAACGGCAGATCCCTTCCAAAGGAAGACTGGACGGCAGAACATTTCCACCACCGCCTTGTGTGTCTTACGCTGTATCCGTTAGATGGAGCAATATTCTCTCCTACTGAAACTAGGGTCCACCTGAGATAGATTCACATTTAGTGGATTAATAGTTCATCTCACCCAACCCCACCATCTGCTTAGGCATGCTCATTAAGTGCCAGTCTTCAGAAAGCGAAAGCAATGTAGCGAAAGATCCCACGCAAATTGGCAAAATCCCCATTTAGAGCACGGAGCTACTGCAAAGTCCTGCCCGGCACCACTACATGGCCTGAGCTTGCCAGGAGATCCCAGATCGCATACCTTTCCGGCACCAGGACTACGGCTGCTCTGTTGATGGGGCATTGTCTGCACGGCTGCTGCTTCCTGCGCTTACAGCTCCTGCTGCCGGCAGCAGATCTTATAGCAGGGAGGAAATCTCGGTCCCGCCCCCAAGGGCTGAACTCTGAGCACGGCTGGGCACCTTTGAGCCCACTGCAAACAGCCAAGTAGGCAGGAGGAGGTCTGTGCCACCTTCCTGGTAGATTTAAGCTTAGGGGAAAATCTGGGGAAGAAGCTAGAAGCAGGTCCAGGAAGTGCCTGACCTGTGCCAAGACGATGCAACTGAATCAGCCCTTGGTCTACTCCCTATAAAGCGTTCCAGATGCAAAATCAAGGCACCCGCCCCTCCAGGCATTTTAGAGGAATTTTGCAAAAATGGTAATTCTCAACTTTTGGGAGACTGGCAGCACTAGTCTTTTTTCTATTTTGTCATATACATCCAGTTTTTTCCTCTCTCTGCCAGTGTTACTCAACCTTGGCCACTTCAAGATGCTGGCTGGCGAATTCTGGGAATTGAAGTCCACCCATCTTGAAGCGGCCAAAGTTGAGAAACACTGCTCTATGCAAAACATTGTTTTTAATAATTGCCCTAAAAGTGGCTGAAAGCCCAATAATTTAAGGATTAAGAAACCTGACCTCTTTTGCAGCAAGGCTCTTCTGAATTAAACCATGCTTTCCATGCAGGCGGTCTCAAGTCAAATCTGCAGGGAGGGCTGGAAAAGCTTTGGCTGCCAGTCAGAGAGGGCAATATTAAGCTAGATGTGATTCAGCCTTCTCAGTACATGTGCAAAACCGCAGTCCTACAATCTAGTCACTCAGTTCATCCGCAGAAGAGCAGGTTGGATCAGGACAGCCACACGAGTCCTGATCCAACCTTGTTACAGGCACAGCTGGAATGGCGGCAGCTGAATGGCAACCCTAACATTGGGAAGGATGGCTAGGAAAGGCCGGCCCGTCTCAGCATGCAGCAATCTCCTCCAATCTCTCCGCCACCAGATGCACTAGACTACAATACCCATCACCTGCAGTCATGCTTGCTGGGAATAATGGGAGCTGGATCTCAAAACATTCTGGGCCGTTCAAGGTCCAGGTTTAAATAAGTTCAGTGAATTCTCGGGTCATGTTAATGTGACCCACGTCCAGATGTGAGTCCGTTGTGGGCCTTTGTGTGGAAAGATGGGCTTTAAGCCCCCCAAGGAGGACAGGTTTTCCTGATCTTGGCAATAAAAATAACACATTTGGACTGCACCGTCCTCTTTCCACAAAGGACCAGCCAGCGCCAAAGCTCCTTGAAAGTACAAAATCACTAAGCAGCTGAAGGGCTCCGGAAACTGCCTCTGAGCGTCTTCGGAGCACCCCAACCCGGGCCCTAATCCGGGGCGCCCTTGCTTCTGGAAAGAGTCAGGCTTTAAAAAACCAGCCCTGGACGCTCGTGCACGCGCGAGCCGCGGTCTCCGGCCAGAGGGCCTCGCGGTGGGACCGCGTCGCGGGCAAACCTTTCCCCGCTCGCTCCGCAGCCGGCCTGCGGGCGCTCCAAAGGGCGGGGACCGCCGGACGCGCGTCTCCGCTGCAAGGAGCGGAAGGGCCGGGCCAGGCCAGGGCCGGGGAGAGCGGGCGGCTGCCCTCGCGCAGCCCAGGCCGCCGATGGCGGAACGGGGCGGAGCATCTGCAGCCCGGAGGCGCCGCGAGGGTTGGGCGTCCGCCTCCCCCTTGGAAAGAGCCCGCTGGGAAGCGGCGGCGGCGGCGCCCCGTCTCGCCCGCTCCGGCCCCCGAGCCCCGGGGAGCAGCCGCGCGCACAAGCCCTACCTGCCGGCCTGGGGCGGCGCGCTGGGCGGCCATGGAGGCGGCGGGGAGGAGGAGGAGGGCGCGCGGGCGGCGGGCGACCAGCAGGGACCGGCCCCTGACCAGCAGCGGCCGGAGAAGCATGCTCGCCGCCGACGACCCGGGGGACGACGGGAACGGGGCGGAGGCGAGGCTCCCCGGCGGGGGGGGGGAGCGCTCGTGGGGAGAGCCACGGGGTTTTTTCTCCCGCAGCCTTGCTTCTTTGCTCTGCTTGCAAGGGGTCGGGGCGAGCCCTGTCCCCCCCCCCCGTTGCTATTCGCCGGATGAACGATGAGAGCAGTACCAGCACGCGGCCGGGCAGAGCTTCAGAGCCCCGAGCAAAGCTTCCGCGCCTCCCCCCTGTGAGCCAGGAGGGTCTCCCGCCCACCCTCGGCCGCGGGAGTGCAACAGGAGCCGGCGGGGCGGACCTCCAGCCCGCCCCCCCCCCCGCTGCCCCTTGCGAGCGAGCGAGCGAACTCACCTGGAGTCAAGACACACACACACAGACCCCTAAAATCTGCTCCCCTGCACTTGCAACCCTCCCCTCCCGTTGCCGAGCAATATTCCAAGGCTGAGACCAAATCTCCCTTAATTTCTCCGGGACGGACGGACGTGCCCACCTGCTTCTTGGGACTTGATTCCGGCCTCTTTGCCATTCGCTTCCCCCGCGGGGCTTCCGTGGGCTCCTCCGGTTGGCGAATGTCTTTCCTACCGCAGGCCAGGACTAAATATGGCTTGGCTGATGCGGGACAGAGCAGAATCTGGACCTCCTTGTGACCTGGACAGGACTGACTTCTATGAATAAAGACACGGGGCTTTTCCCCACCACTGTTAAAGCGCTAAAAATCTCTCCTTCATTCGGCTTGCAACCTTTTCGGCCTGAGATTTTCTCTCCCCATTTGCAGCCTGTGGTAGATCCAGGGGGGGAGCCACATACTTCCTTTTGAATGGGATATTATTATTATTATTATTATTATTATTATTATTATTATTATCAGGGTGTGGTCAAAAAAGTCAAGATGGGGGCTGCAATGGTGCAGTCGAAGCGCCACCTGTTTTTTAATGTGTGTTGCACTGTTGCATCTGCCATCTTGACTTTTCTGACCACACAGACATCCCTTCAGCCTGTTTGTTGTGCTTCAGCATCTCAGAGCTTGAGCTCTGGCGGTGTTTTTCAAACTTGGCAACTTTAAGATGCGTGGACTTCAACTCCCAGAATTCCCCAGCCACTGGGGATAACAAACAAACTTTTAAACCAATTAGGGTGCTCCTACATTTAGAATAAAACTTCAGCTTGTCTAACCACTAGCTGTCCTCTTTCGCCAGAGAATAATATTAAGAACTCTTGGCTTCTCTTGCTGCCTCTGGGTGAAAAATTACACCGGGGAGTCTTTTAAAGAGGGATCCTCTCCAAGATGTATTTAAAAGCTAGGAATCAACTGGGATGTGAGCAAATTGTTGTTGTGAGCTGCCTGCTCAGAGTTGCTTAAGACGGGCGGCCATATAAATCTTTTTAAATAAATAAATAGATGGATGGATGGATGGTATATTCTTTCTGTGAATGTCTGTAGCTTGAATCATGTCAACTGGATTTCTATTTTCTCAGTGGAAACGTTTTGCTCCTTATCCAAGGAGCTTCTTCAGTCTGAGCAAAGTTGGTAAGGGAATCCTAAATATGTTTCTAGGTAGCTGTGTGACCTTACACCTGGGGTCATGGTTATATTGAGATGTTATTTTAAGTCCTTTTATTATCTAAAGGAGGATCGTTAAGATCACCATGCTGCTGTTGAGCTTGTGAAATGGTCTTAATCTTCCTAGGCACAGAAGACAGAGCCGGGAGAAAGATGGGAGAAAGATTGTGCCTGAGGCCCCCACCTCTATTCAAGGAAGGATTTTCCAAGTTGGCATAAATGGATTCCTTGACCCCTCTCTCAAACCACCTATCTTCTCTGTCTAAAATGTGAACATTAATGTCCTCCTGGTCATTCCCTACATGGCTGGTGTGTCTGAAAAGATAAAACGGATATTTGGCAAACACCACATACCTGTATATTTCAAACCCACCAACACACTGAGACAGAGGCTTGTACACCCCAAAGATCAAACTCCAAAACACAAGAAAAGCAATGTAGTTTATGCAATCCAGTGCAGTGAGGAGTTCCCTGAACTCTACATTGGAGAAACCAAACAACTTTTGTACAGGAGGATGGCCCAACACAGGAGAAGTAACACCACAGGACCAGAGTCAGCAGTTTATCTTCATTTAAAGGAAAAAGGACACTCATTTGAGGACATTAATGTTCACATTTTAGACAGAGAAGATAGGTGGTTTGAGAGAGGGGTCAAGGAATCCATTTATGCCAACTTGGAAAATCTTTCCAAGATTTTCTTTCCTCACTTGCTCCTAATCATGGCACCGATATACCTCTTTCTTCTGCCCTGTTTCCATGAGGTTGTCTTCTTCTCATTTTCAGCCCAAGAGCGAGACAGGTTGGATCTCAGGTGTCCACGTTCTGTTTCCCCAGGGGTATGGTAAAAAAAAAAAAAGTCCAGATGGTGACCACAAAGGTGCAGTCCAATCTCCACACACAAAAACATGGGCAGAGCTTGAATCTCACCACTGTGGCCACCATCCAGCTTGTTTGACCACACCCTGAGGTTTTGTCTCATTCCAACACTCTCAAAGGGCAGCCTCAAGGCACATCAAATCATGGGTTTCTTTGTTCCTTTTCTTGGAGGGCATCTTGGGACCCAAAGGAGACACTGCAAGGAGGTGCAATTGTTTAGTGAACATCTGGGGCAGAACAGGCAGTCACGCTGTTCGATGCCTAAAAAGTAGGCTGACCATACGTCCCGTTTTTTTTACCTTTTCCGGACCGTACTGTCTTTTTCTTTAAAAACTCAATTTCGTCCCATTTTTGGAGGGATGGAATGCGTGCTAAAAAGCATATGCAATAATACGCTTAAGTCTCCAGCTTCTCTTTCTTCTCAAAGGGCAAAGACAAACTGTCCAGATGAGCCATGTGTTAACTAGTCACTCACTGGAAAAATGAGGCCTTCTCTTTTTGCAACACATTTCTGTTCTGTTAATTCTGTTCTTTTTCATGTGTCTTGCGGCAAACGCTTCTGTCTGGCACATTTCTCTCTTCATTTCTGAAAGTATTTTCCATTACTGTAACTCATTACAAACAGTAAGTGTTGCTTCCCGTGATTTTTAAGGGATAATCTAATAATTTGCATTCCCTATTGAATGTTGCATCCAATGCCTTCAAATAACGTTCATGCTGATGCCCAAAAATATTTCCTCAACTTTTTTTTTGCAAAACCAATACATTTATGATGCTTCCCAATGAAACTTCCATTCTCCCAGAGGTGGGGAAAGCAGTGAGAAATCCAAACACTTGGGACTCTTTTGGGTTTTACCACTGCTTCTTTCTCCTCCCCCCAAAATATCCATTATAGAGAAATTGGTGGTGTAGCTACCAAAAGCCTTTGGCTAGTAGTGTTAAGAACCTCTTTTCTTCCCCCCCCCCAAATTGGTGATTGTTGCTTAGAACTGCAAACCATCTAGAGTTCCTTCCAGTAATCTACTTCCAGTTAAAGTTCTAAACAACAAACTTATTTTATAACGAATTACATATTAATTGCTGGTTCCATTAAGAGGCCTCAAAAGTCTAGCCGCCCCTGTTCATGTTCACACACAAAGAGGTTTCATTTGACTGGGCTGCCAACGTTTCACTGGTTGCATGATCTTTAGCAGGCATCAGGAATTCCCCCTCGAAGCAAGGCTTGAGAGGTCCACGGCTGGTGGAACTCACACACGTTACTCCGAGGAAGATGCAGAGTTTCCCCTTGGTGGGTTGTCCCAAAGCACAGCCAGTCCAGTCCAAAAGGCAATTACAAATGACTGTCTGGCTTGGTAGAATTACAGAAGCTTTGGGGAAAGGACACTATCCAATCTAGCCTCTCCAACACACAATGTTATATTCTTTCTTCCTCTTCCATTATAGCACAGCTTTGTTTGAGGTGCTGCAACTTGATGAGGACAGGCCAGTTCCCCATGGGCTGGAACACCTGCCAATCCTGGTCTTGTGGCTCTCGGACTCTCCCTGTTTCCCCAAAGCTGCAAATCTCCCAGTACGATCCATGCTAGGAGCAGCTTTGTCTCTCCCAACTTCCCTTCTAAGGGGGAACATAATCATGCTCATGCTTTGGGCAACAGAATGCATAGGTGGGGATATCTGTTATTTGATTATATGCCATCACTTTGGTGTCAACTCTTAGGGACCAGATCGATAGATCTTCTCCAGGACACTCTCCAACCTGGTTGGACTGTCTCCAACCTGGTCCTTCTGATCTTCCAGTGGTGCATCCATTGCTGCTGCTGGTAATCTTCTTCGTCTCTTTCATTCCAACCTTTCCCAGTATTAGAGCCTTTTCCAGAAAGCTAGGTCTTCACATAAGGTGTCTGAAGTTGTCCTGACTTCGAGTTAAGGAACACGCTGAGATTTGGTGTAAAGGCTCTAGTGTTTTATTGTTCTACTCTGCTAGACAGAATCCAGCTAAACTAAAATGAACTAGTGATGCTCAGAGAAAGGGCCCAAGAAATTAGGGTGGTGCCATCTTTAGCCTCTTGGGAGGAAAGCAAAGCGATTCAGTACTGCGCATGCGTTTATCCCCCTGGAGGGAGCCCCCTCCTTCTTCACCAGTTATCTCCCTGACACAAGTAGGATAATTTGTGCCTGGTCATTTGTGTCTCAAGTTGGTTTGTTCAATGATCCTTTTTTTTTCTTGGCTATCCATGGTATTTACAGGAGTCTTCTCCAACACCAAAGTTCAAAAGCATCAGGATTCTTCCTATCCTGATGCTTCAAAGTCCACTTTTGCTTCCAAAGAGTGTCACAGGGAAAACCATTGCTTGTGCAATTCTGATATTTGTAGGTATATACACTGCTCAAAAAAATAAAGGGAACACTGAAACAACACAATGTAAGTCCAAGTCAATCACACTTCTGTGAAATCAAACTGTCCACTTAGGTAGCAACACTGATTGACAATCAATTTCACATGCTGTTGTGCACATGGAATAGACAACAGGCGGAAAGCATAGGCAGTTAGCAAGACATCCCCAATAAAGGAGTGGATCTGCAGGTGGTGACCACAGACCACTTCTCAGTTCCTATGCTTTCTGGCTGATGGTTTGGTCACTTTTGAATGCTGGTGGTGCTTCCACTCTAGTGGTAGCATGAGATGGAGTCTACAACCCACACAAGTGGCTCAGGTAGTGCAGCTCATCCAGGATGGCACATCAATGCGAGCTGTGGCAAGGTTTGCTGTGTCTGTCAGCGTAGTGTCCAGAGCATGGAGGTGCTACCAGGAGACAGGTCAGTACATCAGGAGACGTGGAGGAGGCCGTAGGAGGGCAACAACCCAGCAGCAGGACCGCTACCTCCGCCTTTGTGCAAGGAGGGACAGGAGGAGCACTGCCAGAGCCCTGCAAAATGACCTCCAGTGGGCCACAAATGTGCGTGTGGCTGCTCAAACGGTCAGAAACAGACTCCATGAGGGTGGTATGAGGGCCCGACGTCCACAGGTGGGGGTTGTGCTTACAGCCCAACACCGTGCAGGACGTTTGGCATTTGCCAGAGAACACAAGATTGGCAACTTCGCCACTGGCGACCTGTGCTCTTCACAGATGAAAGCAGGTTCCCACTGAGCACATGTGACAGACGTGACAGGGTCTGGAGACGCCGTGGAGAACGTTCTGCTGCCTGCAACATCCTCCAGCATGACCGGTTTGGCAGTGGGTCAGTAATGGTGTGGGGTGGCATTTCTTTAGGGGGCCGCACAGCCCTCCATGTGCTCGCCAGAGGTAGCCTGACTGCCATTAGGTACCGAGATGAGATCCTCAGACCCCTTGTGAGACCATATGCTGGTGCGGTTGGCCCTGGGTTCCTCCTAATGCAAGACAATGCTAGACCTTATGTGGCTGGAGTGTGCCAGCAGTTCCTGCAAGACGAAGGCATTGATGCTATGGACTGGCCCGCCCGTTCCCCAGACCTGAATCCAATTGAGCACATCTGGGACATCATGTCTCGCTCCATCCACCAACGCCACGTTGCACCACAGACTGTCCAGGAGTTGGGGGATGCTTTAGTCCAGGTGTGGGAGGAGATCCCTCAGGAGACCATCCGCCACCTCATCAGGAGCATGCCCAAGCATTGTAGGGAGGTCATACAGGCACGTGGAGGCCACACACACTACTGAGCCTCATCTTGACTTGTTTTAAGGACATTACATCAACGTTGGATCAGCCTGTAGTGTTCTTTTCCACTTTAATTTTTGAGTGTAACTCCACATCCAGACCTCCAGGGGTTGCTTACATTTGATTTCCATTGCTTTTTGTGTGATTTTGTTGTCAGCACATTCAACTATGTAATGAACAAAGTAATTAATACAAATATTTCATTCATTCAGATCTAGGATGTCTTATTTCAGTGTTCCCTTTATTTTTTTGAGCAGCTTACATATCCCGGCATCTGAATGTGTTACTCACAAACATCTAATTTCCCAGTTCAGGAATGCTTCAAGGCAATGCCTTAATTAAAGCATTTCCCTGCCTCATATATTGAATTTTGCAGAATCTGAAGTCCAAGTTTCCCCTTGGACTCACATAGTTCCACCTTTATTCTTTCCACAATAATAATTGAGAATGATTCCACTTTCTTGCACAATAGGACAAGGGAATGCCATCAGACAAGCCCTCCAACAAAATTTAACTGGCTTGAGTTAAATTCCAAGATGCTGACAATATTATGACTGTTTAATTATCTTCAAGGATCAGTAAAGATAGTCAAAATGGGCTAGTGATGCAAACTAAAATAGAATACAAATGAAACAAATAAATTTAAAAAATGAGACACAAAGCAAGTGATTTGTCCCGTTGGCTCATCAGCATTATTTCCCCTCCATTCAGAAGAGAAGGATGAAATGTTGTTTAGTGTCTTATGGGTGGTATTGAAGGCCATTAGTGGTCTGCTAGAACCACTGAATGGAGCAGAGCTTAACGTAGTGTAAGCATGTGTACAGAAAAAGAATATTATTTAAAAATAGAGTTAATGAGCACGTTAGAGAAATACAGGTTATTGATCTTACACACTTATCCCACCCAAGCATAAAGAATCACACGCTTAGACAATGTAGTTTCAAAAGTAAGTAAAAAAGACTTACTGATTTTATTCTTGGTCCAGTTACATTTTCATTCAGAAAGATGACTCCTTGTTCTTCTTCTGTCCCTAAACTTTGTGGACCCCTGGCCCTATGTTGCTGCCAGGGCTGCGTGGAGAAAAGGGGCTTGAGGCCTAGGCATGGCCTCTTGATGGAGAGGAGCCGTAGCCACGTGCGCCTTCCACAATGGAAAATGGAGTCAGAGAGCTGACTACGAATGGAGAAGGAGGAAGTGAGAGTGGGAACAACTTCCTCAAAGACATGGAGAATTGCATCCTGGGATGAACTCATCTGCATGCAAATGAGGCATGTTGATTTGCTGGATTTCCAACAGGTATCACTAAAAGAACTCAACAGCAGCATCTGGAGAGGTGGTCAAAATCTGCAAGATGGCAAGCAATGCTTGGACCACAATGTCCCACCTGCCACCTTGGAGATTTGGATCTCCACCCCACAAATACCCATGGAAACCCATGACTGAGAGCTCACAATAGTTTCCATGATTCTACTTCCTTGCACAATAAGACAAAGGAATGCCATCTGACAAGCCCTCCAACAAAACACAAGTGGACTTCAGGTAACCTGAGCCATGAATTGTATGTATGTTAGGCCAAACTTTTCATGATTCTTGGCTGGGAAAGCCAATACTTTAGCCAACCCAAGAGATAGCCAAAACCATAGTAGGAATTACTGTAGTTGTTCATCTTGTTCAGTGTTTCTCAACCTCAGCAACTTTAAAACGTATGGACTTCAACTCCCAGAATTCCTCAGCCAGCCATGCATGCATGGCTGGCTGGGAAATTCTGGGAATTGAAGTCCACATGTCTTAAAGTTGCTGAGATTGAGAAACACTGATCTAATTTTTTCATTGCTTCTCAAAACAGGCAAAGTTTCTTTAAATCTTCAGCAGAGGCTTATGGTATCTCGCCAAGAGTAACACATCTGGTTATGAATTAGCACACTTCGTAGTTAAGGCAATGGGCTAGAAACCAGGAGACTGAGAGTTCTAGTCCCACCTTATTTATTTATTTAATTTTTATCCCGCCTTTATTATTTTTACAAATAACTCAAGGCAGCGAACATACCTAATACTCCTTCTTCCTCCTATTTTCCCCACAAGAGCAACCCTGTGAAGTGGGTTGGGCTGAGAGTGACTGGCATGAAAGCTGGCTGGGTGACCTTGGGCAAGTCCCTGTCTCTCAGCCCTAGAAGGAGCCAATTGCAAACTGGGAGACTGAGAGTTCTAGTCCCGCCTTAGGCATGAAAGCCGGCTGGGTGACCTTGGGCCAGTCCCTCTCTCTCAGCCCTAGGAAGGAGCCAATGGCAAAGCAGGAGACTGAGAGTTCTAGTCCCACCTTAGGCATGAAAGCCGGCTGGGTGGCCTTGGGCCAGTCCCTCTCTCTCAGCCCTAGGAAGGAGCCAATGGCAAAGCAGGAGACTGAGAGTTCTAGTCCCGCCTTAGGCATGAAAGCCGGCTGGGTGACCTTGGGCCAGTCCCTCTCTCTCAGCTCTAGGAAGGAGCCAAGTCCCGCCTTAGGCACGAAAGCCGGCTGGGTGACCTTGGGCCTGTCGCTCTCTCTCAACCAACTCACCTCACAGGGTTGCTGTTGTGGGGAAAATAGGAGGAGGAAGGAGTATTAGGTATGTTCGCCACCTTGAGTTATTTATAAAAATAATAAAGGCGGGATAGAAAATAAATAAAAATTAAAAAAAATAATAATGGAAAGCTTCACGTGACAGGATGAAAAGTTCTATCTTAGTTCCTTACCCTTAAAGAAACAGTGATACAGTCAAATGCCATCTCACCTCCTTAGCTTCTGAGGTACAAAACAAAGGCTAATGATGAGTTTTTCCTGAAAATACTGAATTAGCTTTCATTAAGCGAAGATATCCGTTTTCCAGTGCACAATGTTGGGGCAAAGGTAAGCCGCCTCCTTTGGTGGTTGGAAGATCTATGGATGAGACCTTATAACCAGCAGGAGAAGGTTTTGAACACCGTGAGGGAGACACAATCCTCTTCCAGAGAATGGACATAGCAGAGCTGGCTGTCCATGGACCTCAACACTTGCTGAAGTCATCCTGTTTGTGGTGCTGATCGTCCCCCTTCCAGACCCAGATGCCCTACTTGATGTCAGTGTCTTTGAAGTACTGCAGATGATCAACAGATCAGGGAAGTCCAGAAGAGGGCAAACGGCAAACTAAGGGTTTAGTACATGATGTCTTCTGCTGTAACGTTTGCTTCTTCTGTCTTCGTTTTTGGAGTTGGGAAGCGGACTACGCTGAGGGCAACTATTACCAGATTCAGCCCGTGGATGGTTGCGCTTGCTACACAAAGCCAGAAAGAAGGCATATACGCTTCTTCCAGGATGAGAAACTGGAAGCCATTTTCCCGAAAATTGGCAATTCTTTCTGTCAGCCGATGCAGTTTGACTGCTGCCACAAAAGCGGTCACGGCCAACGTGGTACATCCTCCTAGAAACAAATGTAAAATAAGAAGTCATTCGTGCACATGCCCTACAAAGCAGCTGGCTCTCATTTCTAAGCTGATCCTGGTTTTTCTTTTGCCAGCGGGGCACAACTTTTGGGTAGCCAAAGATTGCGTCTAATGCTTTAAGAGAGGCCAAAGCCCCAGAGATCAGGACGCTGGTGCAGAACGAAGGAGGCCACCTCATTGCATGAGCAGAGTTGGGTTTTCCATTTTCTTCCCTGGGCTTTGGAGAAGTTTGAGGGCTTCCTGGAACAATCCGTTCTGAGCCGAGGGGGCTCAATGGGCACAAGTGTCTCTGGAGCCAGATGCTCATTTTGCTTTCAATGCACAAGGATCCTTGCAAATTCGTGCTTAGCATGGCTTGTAAACGTATAGCCATCAACGAGAAGTTTCTAGGGGACCTCTGCTACAGTTGTTAGCCAAAGCTATCCATTATTAAATTCCCCAATCCAAATTCCAGCAATATTTTTATTAGGCCAGTTTGGGGAATTAGAACAAAAAATTACAAAAATTTTTGCAACTTTTCAAATTTCCAGATGCGCAAGCTATTGCAAAAAGCAGGCAGGAAAGGGTGCGATGGGAGAAAAGTGGGTGGCTGAAATTCACCCTCAAATCATGAAACCGGCATGGTTAGGAGGGGAGTCTGCAGGGTGTGGTCAAAAAAGTCAAGATGTCGGCAACAATGGTGCGATCGATGCACGTAAAAAGCAGGCAGGGCTTCAACTGCACTGTTGTGGCCCCAACTTGACTTTTCTGACCAGGCCCTGTGGATACCCCTGATGGTTAGAATCCGTGGACTGTGGAAGGAGACTTCCAGCCCTTCTATTCCTTCCCACAACTTCAGGATTATTGGTGTGAAGAAAGAAGAGTTCACTTTACCTGCAAGCAAGTTCCACAAAGCTATTCCTGCAGGTCCGTGAATAGCCCGAAAAGGAACTTTCAGGAGGTTTAAGATACAGAATCCACAGCTAACCAGGGCAAAGGAAAATGCCACCGACAAGAAGAGGATGATCATCACATGGAGAGTTGTGTTCACCTTTTTCACCAGGTGTGGAAACACTGGCAAGGGGAAAAAATAAACAGAGTCCAGCTAGTAAACAAATCCCACACAGAAAGAAAATCTCGGTAAGAAAATGGGGCAGGGAGTCTCAGATGCCACAAAGTTTTTCCATTTGGATTCATTGCAGATTTTTATTACTTTCACCTGCTAAAGGTATGCGCACACATCTGGGGTAACCCAACTCTAAACTGAACTGTGCAAAAGATCTGGCAACATTAAGAGAGTTGCGTGGGTGACTTAGCACGATTTATTTTGCCACGTTGCGTGGCTCGTTCAGCTTTGGGCTGTCTCGGCAAACGGCTCAGAACTCCATGGACGAGGGGTGTCTGCAGGCAGGAGGTCAAAGAAGTCAAGATGGTGGCCACAAGCATGAGATTGAAGCCCCGCTCCGTTTTTTACATGCATCCCTGAATTGCAGACCTCCAGCTATTCTTCCCCCATCTCGATAGCCCACGGAAAGGGGTGCTTAAGGCTCGCATGTGTCAAAGAATGAGCTTGAATGGGACTCAGCAGAAAAATGAGGCTTGGGGGATCTGTTTGTGGTGATGTTGGCGGCAGAACCCGGGGCAAAAATTCCTCTAACACCGGTGTAGCTGAGAAAGACTTAAGCCTGCTTACTTTTAGTTTTTCTTTTTCAAGATTTATAAAATCAGGGGAACTTGGGATGTAGTTGCAATTACAGTTTTTGCTTGCTTGTGTCTGTGTGCGCGTGTGTGTGTGTGTGCTTTTTCTTCTTGTTTAAAGTTTTTCTTTGCTTTGCTTTTGTGTATAGTAAATTGTTGATTGTTATTTTATATGATTCTATGTATACCTTTTTGAAAATGGATCAATAAAAGTATCTGGTGTTGGGGGGGGGGGGAAATGCCGGTGCAAGGGAGGAAAGGGAGTGAGGGCCACAGATTCACTGGCCTGATCTTTCTCTTTTCATGGCAGAGGAGGAGACCCACAATTCAGCAAGTGTGTGGTTTTTAACATGTGCAGCCAGCTGCACCCGGGTGATCCTTCAATGCCCTTGGGGGCAGGAAAATTTCTTTTCTTTACAACAGGCACCTCAAATCTCCTTGCTGCTGCATGCTTAACTTCAAACAACAAAGCCCTTTTTGCTCAACAGGGAGGTGGCGCAATTAATCAACAATACAGCTTCTGCCTTGATTATCATCTTCCAGGCCTTGAAAAGCTGTTTGCTTCCAGAGCACTAGTCAGGAAAGATACCACTAAACTAATATAATGTCCTAATTCTGTAGCTTTCAGAAAAACCCAACGATCAGTACAATTCTTCATGCCAATTCAGAAGTCAACAGCAGGTGTGAAGTCTACTCTAGATCAGTGTTTCTTCTCAACTTTGGCAACTTCAAGCTGTGTGGACTTCAACTCCCAGAATTCCCCAGCCAACAGTAGGAGGCAAAAGAGTCAAGATGATGGCCGCAACCACGTGATTGAAGACCCCTTCTTACATGTGTTCGACTTTTGTGACGCCCACTGTGGGCACTTCTGTGTTGTGCTTTCATCTTGCACTAGAACCAGGAGGAAACCACACCAGCATAAATTGTCTGCCCATGCTCTTTGCCCTTGACACCCACCTACAACGGGGGTATCCAGGATGGGGAGCCATCTGTCCACTCCTCTATACGACACCGTAAGGGCAATGATTGGCACTTTTCCCAAGGTGAACTTCAAAGGTCATGAATTGTGGGAAAAACCACCAAAGGTCACCGGACGGTCTATGGCAGGGGTCGGCAAACTTTTTTTGCTGGGAGCCATTTTGACATGCTCGTGCACATTTTGAAGTGCTCGAGAACCAGGGGGCGGGGTTTGCGGGCGGGGGCCAATCGCGTGGAAGGGGGCGGGGTTTGCGGGCAGGAGCCAATCGCGTGGAAGGGGGCGGGTTTTGCGGGCGGGAGCCAATCGCGTGGAAGGGGGCGGGGGAGGTTTGGAAGAAGAAGGGAAAGAGAGGCTCGACTGCTTCGGCGGCGGTGCTTCCAGGTTGTCGCTGCGGCGGCAACGGCTGCCCCTTCGAAAGGGCAGGCTCCGGGGACCCCGAAAATGCCCTCAGTTTAGGCAGGGAGGCTGCGCGCAAGCTGCCTCAGCTGTTCTGCGGGGAGAATTTCCACCCCAGGGCAGCGTGTGCATGTGGAGAGGGGAGGTTTCTGCCTCCCTGCCGGGGGACCCCGAAAATGCCCTCGGTTCCGGCAGGGAGGCAGAAACCTCCCCTCTCCACATGCACACGCTGCCCTGGGGTGGAAATTTTCCCCGCAGAACAGCTGAGGCAGCTTGCGCGCAGCCTCCCTGCCTAAACTGAGGGCATTTTCGGGGTCCCCGGAGCCTGCCCTTTCGAAGGGGCAGCACTGCAGCTGCTGCTGCCGCTGCCCGTTCGAAAGGGCAGGCTCCGGGGACCCCGAAAATGCCCTCGGTTCCGGCAGGGAGGCAGAAACCTCCCCTCCCCACATGCACACGCTGCCCTGGGGTGGAAATTCTCCCCGCAGAACAGCTGAGGCAGCTTGCGCGCAGCCTCCCTGCCTAAACTGAGGGCATTTTCGGGGTCCCCGGAGCCTGCCCTTTCGAAGGGGCAGCACTGCTGCTGCTGCTGCCGCTGCCCCTTCGAAAGGGCAGGCTCTGGGGACCCCGAAAATGCCCTCGGTTCCGGCAGGGAGGCAAAAATCGCGCGTGCAGGCTGCCGGGCTTCCCAACGCACAGCTGATTGGCGCGGAGAATTTCCACTCCCTTCAGCGCTTCCGGCTTGTCACGCGACACACAGTTTGGAAAGCCCTGCCCGTCGTCAAGATGGCTGCCGGAGACGGCTGCCAGGTTGCCAGGGGTATGCCCACAGCAACGCACACCATGCCCGCTGCCGCGCCTGCCCCGCCACACTCGCTGCCGCGCCACGCCCGCCACGCCTGCCTGCGGAAGAGCCACACTCAAGGGGCCAAAGATCCGCATTTGGCTTGCGAGCCGCCATTTCCGACCCTTGGTCTATGGGCTGCAGTGATACGACGTTTCTCCATTTGTTCCACCCAAAAGACCGTCAACCTTGAGAACTAATAGCTGCAAAGTGTTCAGTTCCCTTAATTGTAATAATTGGTGCAACCAAGATGTATCAGCTGCATAAGTATAAGCCACCCAGAGTCATTTATTTGAGATGGGGGACCATACAAATCAACTAAGTAAATAAATAAGTGTTCTGGGAGCGAGTTCAAGAAAGGGGCTTGGGGGAGTGTCAAAGAGGTATTCATTCATCTATATAATTTCTGCAAAATCATTAACCAATTGACCTAGGGGACGGTAAGGATTAGAGCAGGGCTTTCCAAAGTTTTTCCCGTGGCGACACACCAACCGGCGTTGGTGTGTCGCCGCGGGAAAACCCGGAAGTGCGGCAGTGCGCAAAAACCCAGAAGCGCTGCTGCTGCTTTCGGGTTTTGCGCGCTGCAGTTGGTGTGTCGCCGCAGGAAAACCCAGAAGCGATGATGATGATCAGCGCTTCTGGGTTGTGTGGCGACACACCAGACTCTGTGTGGCGACACACTTTTGTGTCGCGACACAGTTTGGAAAGCTCTGGATTAGAGTCTTTCAAATATATTGGCTGCCATCTAGTGGCAGTGCAGGTTTGTGCAGCTGTGGCATAAACGTGTGCTGAGGCCAAGGTTGCTTCAGAATGAAATTAATAATAATAATAATAATAATAATAATAATAATAATAATAATAATAATTATTATTTATATTCTGCCTGACTCCCAGCAACTCTGGCCAGAATTTAATTCACAGAATATTTTAAAAAGAATATTCTGTGAGGGGAGCCATGGAGGAACCTTAGCTTCCGTGGGAAGAGGATTCCCTCTGAGCAAGCACAACAGCAGAACCCTTTCGATTCCAATTTTAATTGGGAGCCTTAAGCCAGAGAGGCGTCAGTCAATTTCAGGTCTTTGCACCAAGAAAGAAAAAGGAAGTGGTGGTGGATTCTGCCATTTTGCTCCACCAAAGCAAAAACCAAGCCCAGGAGCCGGATGGAAGAGGCGGGTCCCACAGCAGACCCGCCAGGCAGATTGTCGACCCCGGACTGTGTTACCTCAAAGTTGGACCTAGAAGTACCTCTAGGCTCCCAACCAGATTACGGAAAAGACAGAAGGCAACCTCAGATAGACACCATCTCACCAGACATCTATCCTTTTATTTATCCTTCTCCCACAGAAGGTTTTACTCACTCCGCTTCTCTGCTGAGGACTTATAAAAAAAGCAGAGCCAGGCACCACCGAGCAATGCTGATTTTTCTGGAGCTTTGGGGTACATTCTGTCATTTTAATCAAGTTGGTGGTTCTTTTTGTTCCTCTTGCGTTTTTGTATTTTATGCATCCCCCCAAGCCCAAATTACACTTTCCTGAGCACGCAAGAAAACTGCTAATAAAGATAGGAAGAAAATCAAAGCAAAAGTGAACTTCTGAATTAGTCCTACGTCATGAAACAGAGAAGCTTTTTTGGCCTGATGTGAAAGGAAGAGGGGAATGGGAGATTTGGCCTTGGTCATAACAGAGAGGATTGCCAAAACTCACCTCTTCCTCTAACAATTCTAGTTGCATCTTATTTTCTGTTCTCTGGGTTGAGGATAATAATTTTAAGTATGGTACAGCTACCAGATCTGTGCTGCAAACATTTGGACCGCCACTAGAGGGCACCAAAGATACACCGTTTTCTGTATTTCTTGGTTGCCCTCTAGTGGTCACTTTGCTTAGTCAATAGAGCAGTGTTTCTCAACCTTGGCAACTTTAAGATGTGTGGACTTCAACTCCCAGAATTCCCCAGCCAGCATGGATGGCTGGGAAATTCTAGGAGTTGAAGTCCACACATCTTAAAGTTGCCAAGGTTGATTAACACTGCAATAGAGCAAGTGAATTAGCGCTCCCCTCTGTGATAAGATGCATAACTTTCCACCTTATTAGCCCGCAGGGCTGCAGTTCTGGATTTCATTGTTCAACCCCTACATTTTCCATGTTGAAAAACAGAATTCCCTTTTCAATCCAGAAGAAGAGAACTTCCGGTAAACTAAACTCCAGGGGCAACTAATGAGCTGAATATTCAATAATAATCAAAGAACCTCGCTGAAACCTCACTCATTTGCAAATGCAGGAAAAATGAAACGAAAGAGGTACTCACTTTTGAATTGGGAAGGGCGCCCCCCGAGTCCACACTGTCGCATTTTGCGGCCCCCAAAGAGCCCGTAGTAAATCTCCCCCATGAACTTGGCTAACTCGGGGTCTGTGGCGTTGACCAGTTCAGCTCCGGTTTTGCAAAGGGTTTTCCCGGTCATCCATTTCTGGGTGCCCATGGCCACGAGGATCAAGATGAAAGAAGCAGAGCTCAATACGGCGCTGATGGAAAAGAAAGTCTTTTGAAAACAGCTGGGCATCCCTAACAGCTTCCAGGAATCCTATCGTGAGGCCTACCCATGAGGTCTCTTTCCAATCCACGGGTTAAAGCATGCTCTTTTTTTTTTTTAAAAAAAGCACTTCCTAAAGATGATTTCTTTACCTGCAATAATCCACCGAGTGAGCCAACGGGAGCCTCGTAATTCTGCAGGAAGATGGTGCTGTTGTTAAGAGGGCAACCCGAGATCTGAGATCTATTACATGACTAACGTTTCATTGAAAGGCTCAAATTCTTCCCCGGTTTTAAATATTCAAATGACATCCAGGTCTGACCTGGAAGGTATTTAGCTGCGAAGTCTGCTTCATAGTCTTTACTGGACAAAGGAAGATGAATTTATTGGATTTTGGGGGCCCAAATGGCTGTCGCCTGGAGTTTCTCTTTCCTAAATGTCATCACTGGCATCTTGCTCAGACGATACTCTGCTTTCCTCCAAGACGGTTAACCGAAACGGATAAATAATATTTCCGGATGAACGGGCACACCACTAGAGCAATTCTCTGGACATGAAAGAAGATGCAAATTGGTTGCAGCTTGGAGAAACACGTGCTTTTCTTGCAACATCCACTGGAAACTCAAACACCATCTGGGGGAGAATGCAAAAGGACCTCACGAGGCATCTCTCTCCTTTGCCAGTTGCAAATATTTGCTTAATGGCCACTGATTTTTAATTTATTTCTTTGGATGGCTGATGGGAGTGTTAGAAGGTAATCTTACCAAGGTTCGTCCCAAGCCGGGAATGAATAGACACGCAGGCAGTTGCTGGAACAGAGGTTTGCAGGTTTATTCCCAAGAGCATATGCAGAGTACAAAGTACAGAGTATGCTGGTTGGAAGGTGGCCACACCTGTATTTCCCCCACAGGCCATTTATATAGGAGAGCTTGGTCGTTGCTATGCAAAGGTGTTCCCGCCCCCTAGGAACCTGAGGGAAGTGTAATTTGCCGGATTTCAGAGAGGAGGCGCTCTGTGGTTGGGCCCCCTGCTGTTTGTGTTTCCTGTCTGTGTTCCCTGCAGGCTGTGGCTTTGTCCACTTACTTGGAAGAAGTCTATTGTTATTTTCTTATGGAGATCTGTTTGGCTGATTTCTTATGGAGATCTGTTTGGTCTACCTGAATGGGCTGGCTAAGTTCTGTGAATGAGCTGACCTTTTGTGTGTCAAGCTTTCCAATTGAATCGGAAGGGAACCCTTTGTCTTGAGTAGTTGGGCTTCCTTTTCCATCTTAATCTCTGGCAATATCAAACTCTTATGCTATTTTGTAACCTTTTAACAATTGGGCTTCCTTTTACCTGTTCTGGAGGAAGGAGACAACATGGAGGCAGACAGTGTTCTGGGGGGGGAGACAACATGGAGGCAGACAGTGTTCTTAATTTATCCCAACAGGAGCATCTGCGCTCATTTAGCGGGAGAAAGAAGAAAACAATCTAGCAATAGATTGTAGGTAAAAATACGGCTGACTTTGACAGGTGTTGTTGTTTATTCGTTCAGTCGTTTCCGACTCTTCGTGACTTCATGGACCAGTCCACGCCAGAGCTTTCTGTCGGCCGTCACCATCCCCAGCTCCCCAATGGTTGAGTCTGTCACCTCCAGAATATCATCCATCCATCTTGCCCTTGGTCGGCCCCTCTTCCTTTTGCCTTCCACTTTCCCTAGCATCAGCTTCTTCTCCAAGGTATCCTGTCTTCTCATTATGTGGCCAAAGTACTTCAGTTTTGCCTTTAATATCATTCCCTCAAGTGAGCAGTCTGGCTTTATTTCCTGGAGTATGGACTGGTTTGATCTTCTTGCAGTCCAAGGCACTCTCAGAATTTTCCTCCAACACCACAGTTCAAAAGCATCTATCTTCCTTCGCTCAGCCTTCCTTATGGTCCAGCTCTCACAGCCATAGGTTACTACAGGGAATACCATTGCTTTAACTATGCGGACCTTTGTTGTCAGTGTGATGTCTCTGCTCTTAACTATTTTATCAAGATTTGCCATTGTTCTCCTCCCAAGAAGTAGACGTCTTCTGATTTCCTGGCTGCAGTCAGCGTCTGCAGTAATCTTTGCGCCTAGAAATACAAAGTCTGTCACTGCCTCCACTTTTTCTCCCTCTATTTGCCAGTCATCAATCAAGCTCGTTGCCATAATCTTGGTTTTTTTGAGGTTTAACTGCAACCCAGCTTTTGCACTTTCTTCTTTCACCTTTGTCATAAGGCTCCTCAATTCCTCCTCGCTTTCAGCCATCAAAGTGGTATCATCTGCATATCTGAGATTGTTAATGTTTCTTCCAGCGATTTTAACTCCAGCCTTGGATTCCTCAAGCCCAGCATGTCGCATGATGTGTTCTGCGTACAGGTTGAATAGGTAGGGTGAGAGTATACAGCCCTGCCGTACTCCTTTCCCAATCTTAAACCAGTCCGTTGTTCCGTGCTCTGTTCTTACCGTTGCTACTTGGTCGTTATACAGATTCCTCAGGAGGCAGACAAGATGACTTGGTATCCCCATACCACCAAGAACTTGCCACAATTTGTTATGATCCACACAGTCAAAGGCTTTAGAATAGTCAATAAAACAGAAATAGATGTTTTTCTGAAATTCCCTGGCTTTCTCCATTATCCAGCGGATATTGGCAATTTGGTCTCTAGTTCCTCTGCCTTTTCTAAACCCAGCTTGTACATCTGGCAATTCTTGCTCCATGAATTGCTGGAGTCTACCTTGCAAGATCTTGAGCATTACCTTACTGGCATGTGAAATAAGTGCCACTGTTCGATAGTTTGAACATTCTTTAGTGCTTCCCTTTTTTGGTATGGGGATATAAGTTGATTTTTTCCAATCTGATGGCCATTCTTGTGTTTTCCAAATTTGCTGGCATATGGCATGCATCACCTTGACAGCATCATCTTGCAAGATTTTAAACAGTTCAGCTGGGATACCATCGTCTCCTGCTGCCTTGTTATTAGCAATGCTTCTTAAGGCCCATTCAACCTCACTCTTCAGGATGTCTGGCTCTAACTCACTGACCACACCGTCAAAGCTATCTCCAATATTATTATCCTTCCTATACAGATCTTCCGTATATTCTTGCCACCTTTTCTTGATCTCTTCTGCTTCTGTTAGGTCCTTACCATCTTTGTTTTTGATCATACCCATTTTTGCCTGGAATTTACCTCCGATGTTTCTAATTTTCTGGAAGAGGTCTCTTGTCCTTCCTATTCTATTGTCTTCTTCCACTTCCGCACATTGCTTGTTTAAAAATAATTCTTTATCTCTTCTGGCTAACCTCTGGAATTTTGCATTTAATTGGGCATATCTCCCCCTATCACTGTTGCCTTTTGCTTTCCTTCTTTCTTGGGCTACTTCCAGTGTTTCAGCAGACAGCCATCTTGCCTTCTTGGTTTTCTTTTTCTTTGGGACGTTTTTTGTTGCCGCCTCCTGAACAATGTTGCGAACTTCTGTCCATAGTTCTTCCGGGACCCTATCTACTAAATCTAGTCCCTTAA
Source organism: Charina bottae (assembly GCA_023362775.1). NCBI lineage: Eukaryota > Metazoa > Chordata > Lepidosauria > Squamata > Charinaidae > Charina > Charina bottae. Next base: position 11,236,047 of record JALMGJ010000019.1, read on the forward strand.
ATCTATTCTTCACCTCCACTGTATATTCCTTAGGAATATTAGTGAGCTCATATCTAACTGATCTGTGGGTCTTCCCTATTCTCTTTAGTCTGATTCTAAATTTTGCAATAAGAAGTTCGTGATCTGAACTACAGTCAGCTCCAGGTCTTGTTTTTACCGACTGTATAGATGTCCGCCACCTTTGGCTGCAAAGGATGTAGTCAATCTGATTTCGGTGTCGACCATCTGGTGAAGTCCATGTATAAAGTCGTCTTTTAGGTTGTTGGAAGAGAGTGTTTGTTATGCACAGTGAGTTGTCTTGGCAAAATTCTATCAGCCTATGTCCTGCTTCATTTTGTTCTCCCAGACCATGCTTGCCTGTAATTCCAGGTGTCGTCTGACTACCCACCTTAGCATTCCAGTCTCCTGTAATGAAAATAACATCTCTTTTTGGTGTATTATCCAGTAGGTGCTGCAGATCCTCATAGAACTGATCTACTTCTGCTTCTTCAGCATCTGTGGTTGGCGCGTATATTTGGATCACTGTGATGTTAAATGGCTTACCCTGAATTCGAATTGAGATCATTCTATCGTTTTTTGGATTGTATCCAAGCACTGCTTTAGCCACTTTATTATTAATTATGAAGGCTACTCCATTTCTTCTGTGGTCCTCTTGTCCACAGTAGTAGATCTGGTGGTCATCTGATGTGAAGTGGCCCATCCCAGTCCATTTCAGTTCACTGACACCTAAAATGTCTATATTTAATCTTGACATCTCACCAATAACCACATCCAATTTGCCCTGGCTCATAGATCTTACATTCCAGGTTCCTATGGTGTGTTGATCTTTAGAACACCGGATTCGTCGTTCACCACCAGCACCGTCGGCCGCTAGCCGTCCTTTCGGCTTTGAGCTAGCTGCGTCATCACATCTGGGGCTAGTTGAACGTATCCTCTGTTCCTCCCCAGTAGCATTTTGACCATCTTCCGACCTGGGAGTCCCATCTTCCGATGGTATACCGACATATCTTTGGTTGTACTGATCCATTTAGTTTTCATGGCAAGAATACTGGGGTGGGTTGCCATTACCTTCCCCAGGGATCGTATTTAGTCTGACCTCTCTGCCACGACCTTCCCGTCTTGGGTGTCCCTTCACGGTTTAGCTCATGGTTTCACTGAGGTGCTCAAGCTCCAGCACCACGACAAGGTAACGATCTCCTTTGACAGGTGACTGGTCTGGAATATTTGAAGGACTCCGACCAGTCCTTGGTAGACAAACCGAGGCATCTCTAATTTCTGAATTTGCAAACATCTGGCTTCCCATCAGGGGTTGCCCAGGGCAATTCACGGCTGGAGGCACCCAATACAAGGTTTGCTGCTCCTAGAATCCTGGGGAAGTCTTAGGTTAGGAGCAATGGGTCATCTCTGTGCTGGCTTCCCCACCTTACTGGTATTAACTGGCCAAATGTCCCGATCTCATTCTGGCTAATGGTAGGGCAGGCCCTGCTTATGAAAACCAGGAAGGTCCTACTATTGTGTCCTTCAAAAACCACCTGCACAAGGTTGCCCTGGAGCTTCCCGCTTCTTGGAGAAGCAAGGAGCAAGGAACCTTGGCTAAGGTGATCCATGAAGCTGTTAGATCAGTGTTTCTCAACCTTGGCAGCTTGAAGATGTGTGGACTTCAACTCCCATGCTTGGCTGGCTGGGGAATTCTGGGAGTTGAAGTCCACACATCTTCAAGCTGCCAAGGTTGAGAGACAATCTCAATCTCAAGAGATTGATCTCTGAATGTCTCCCAAGGGTGCAAGCCAGGGCCACTGGACAGGGAAGAGGCAAGACTCAAACGTTGGGGTCCAACCAGGGCCTGTTGTTTTCCTGCAGCTCCACCAAGATTGTGATGAGGTCATCATTAGTGGAGGCCCGCCTTGGCCTCCCAAGGAAAAGGCAGGATTCAACAGCCACGCAATAGGAATAAAAGCATAACTAGGAATGGGCAAATCAGACGCGCCCCTTTCAGGCAGAATGTAAGGACACGGGTACCACTCAAGCTGACCCGAGAAAAAAAATACCCCGGGGTCCTACGTCCTGGTTCCTGTCCTCAGCGTCACTCAGCACCTTCCAGAATCTTGCCCAGAGTCTTCCCTAAAGGATAAGCTGGCCACCTTTTCTTCCACTGGCCGAGGCAGGAGTGCAGAAGTCATTCATCGTTCCCCAAGCCTCCCCAAATTTCGGCTCCCTTGATGCAGGAGGGCCAGAGGGAGCAGGAAGGTGGGAAGAGGTGGAAGTCGAGCTGGGGGGACCACCTGCCTCCCCCAACTGTTGCTTTTGATTCCTCTGGAGCCGGAGGTGAGGTGGAAATCAAGCGGCCTGGGGCTCCAGTGGAGGGGAGCCCTGCGGGAACGGTGCCCCGTTATTTAAAGGTTGCGTCCTCTGCCCCTAATAGAAGGGGTGTGGTGGCTCAGCGGGTAAGACGCCAGGCTTGTCGATCGGAAGATTGCAAGATTGGAGGTTCGAATCCCTAGCCCTGCGTGCGGAGTGAGCTCCCGCACTAGCCCCAGCTCTTGCCAACCTAGCAATTCGAAAGCATGCAAATGCAAGTAGATAAATAGGTACCACTTCGGTGGGAAGGTAACAGCGTTCCATGTGCATGCCGGCCATATGACCGCGGAAGCGTCTTCGGACAACGCTGGCTCTTCGGCTAACAAACGGAGATGAGCACCGGCCCCTAGAGTCGGACACGGCTGCACAAATGTGCTTTACCTTTACCTCTGCCCTAAATTGAAGGGCTGAAAGGAAGGTTGAGATAACCAGATGAGCAAGGACTATGGAGCCTGAATCAGTTCACTCCCTTTTCTTTTTTGCAAGGCGGTGCCCTAGCAGAGCCTGGCTGACCTCAGAAAAGTGGGGTACGGCATAGTTAGTGCTTGGATGGGAGGCCACCAGGGAATCCCACTTGTATAGGCTCAGTTTTAAAAAAAAGGGGGATCCCAGAACAAAAGCAAAGCTACATTCTTTCCATATAGTTGCCAAGATAACTTGCAAGTCCTGGAGCCGAATTGAGGTTTCGCCGCCTTTTTACGCTCTGCGGGGGCTCTAACGACCCCAAGAAAAACAAGGCAGGTTTAATCCTCCCCAGAGAGCAAAGGAGCGTTTGGAAGATGGCTTGAACCTCCCACCCTTCGCCTCCCGATCGCGCAAGGCTTCACGCGCGGCGCCCTGCCAGATGCTCTCGAGGGTGACCGAGTCCCCGCCCCCCCGCGGCAAAGAGCGCGCGGAGGGGAGGAAGCAGGGACGCCGGACCGGAGGGGCGGGTCCTCCTCCTCCAACTTGCCAGCCTCCAGCCAAGGGGGCGGCCTCGAGTCGCCGCCCGGCGCCCGCCCTCCGCTTCCCTTTCCCTTTCTCCGCGAGCGGGCGGCGCGGCTGCTGGGCGAAGCGCGAGGAGGCAGCGGCCATGGCAGCGGGGGAGGCCTCGCGGGCGCTGGTCTACGGCGGCAAAGGGGCGCTGGGCTCCGCCTGCGTGCGGCACCTGCGGGCGAAGAACTGGGTAAAGGCTGGCGGGGCTGCGAAACTCCGGGCGCGAGCGGGCAGGCTCGGGGTGCAAGCAATCTTCCCTTGTGCGGCTCTCCTGCGCCGTCGGGCGTCAGGAGGGCTCGGTGGGAGAGCGGAGGGCGCGAGGCCGCCGTGCAAAGGAAGAAGACAGGAGGGATGTGCGCGCGCGCGTGTGTAAAGGACTTTCACGCTTCTGGCACGGGAGAGAAGCCGCGCCGTCCTTAGCAAGACGGGGCGGGGGTTAGATATAGAGGGCAAATTGTGGGGTAGAAAAGGAGAGGCAGTTGCAACGAAGCGGGTCGCTGTCTTCCGCATATATGTTCGGCAAATGCATCCCCCTGTGCAAAAATCAATTTTTTTTCCTCCCCGCAGTGGGTGGCCAGCATTGATTTAGCCGAAAACGAAGAGGCGAGTGCCAACGTCGTGGTGAAAATGGGCGATTCATTCGTTGAACAAGCGGAGCAGGTAACTCTCTTCCCAGTTTTAGGCGCTTTGCAACTAGAAAAGAGCCGAGGTGAATCCGGGGGTGGGGGGTGTTGAGTTCAGTTCCGCACCCAAAACTTGGACATTTGGGATTCGTCAGCAAAATGGTTCTGTCTGGGATTGCAGTTGCAGCTCCTAAAACCAGGTTAGGAGCAAACAGCTTGGAGAAAATCTGTCTCTGGTTGGTAAGACACTGACTTGATGGTATCTGCTCTGCACCTTTTTGTCTTATTTCGCTCCTGAAAAATTCAAAGTACCCTATTTTTTCCAGCGGCTTTCCAAAGTTAATATCAGTCTCGCTCATCCCAAACAAGTTTTAAGGCATCCTCTTTGCACCAAAGTGACCCCCCGCCTCCCTGAGTGCAAGGAAGCCACGCTTCCCTCCCTCAGCATCCCGTTTTCTGTTATTTCCAAGTTCTGTAATTTTATTAATTCCCAGTGTCGGTTGTAAGAGCTGGATTGGCAAAAAGAACATGAACGTTGCTCTGTCGCAGGTAAGGAAGGAGTTTGGAAAGTTTATACTGTTGACCAGGCAAGTAGAGCTCTTTCTGCTCCTTTACACCTGAGTAAGACAGGCAAGAACAGGTAAGACGCCAGGCTTGTCGATTGGAAGATCGCAAGTTCAGAGGTTCGAATCCCTAGCCCCGCGTGACGGAGTGAGCTCCCACACTAGCTCCAGCTCTTGCCAACCTAGCAATTTGAAAGCATGCAAATGCAAGTAGATGAATAGGTACCACTTCGGTGGGAAGGTAACAGCGTTCCGTGCGCGTCATGCCGGCCACATGACCGTGGAAGCGTCTTCGGACAGCGCTGGCTCTTCAGCTAACAAACGGAGATGAGCACCGGCCCCTAGAGTCAGACACGACTGCACAAATGTGCGGGGGGACCCTTTACCTTTACCTTTTTTAAGACAGGCAAGAGAAAAAGCAGCAGCCTGGCTACCTGAGTTCAGTAAAACCTGTGCCAGAGCTGGATGACTTCAGATCAGAGGTTAGGATTTGCCTAAGGGTTTCTTAATGTCAACAAAGCCAGGCTCGTAATGATGATCGCCTGCTCTCCACGTGCAGAAATATTTATCTATAGGTAGTCCTCGCTTAGCAACCACAATTGGGACCGGAATTTCGGTTGCTAAGTGGAGCGGTCATTAAGCGAATCCGACCCAATTTTACGATCTTTTTTGTGGCGGGCGTTAAGCGAATCACTGCAGGCGTTAAGCAAACCACGTGGTCATGAAGTGAATCACACAGTTCTTCATTGATTTTGCTTGCCAGAAGCCGGTCGGGAAGGTCGAAAATGGTGATCACGTGACCACGGGATGCTGCGACTGTCATAAATACAAACCAGTCGCCAAGCGCCCAAACCGTGATCACGTGACCACGGGGGTGCTGCAACAGTCATAAGTGTGAGAACCGGTTGTAAGTTATTTTTTCCAACACCGTGTAAGTCTGAACCGTCACTAAACGAATGGTTGTTCAGTGTGGACTCCTGGTACCTTGCTTTGGAGAGGCTGTTTAACCATTTTGGTGAGAGCTGGTTGGGATGTTGAGAAATCCCGCTCAAAGTTGTTGGTGCTTGTTCTGTAACTTTGCTGCCCCGGCTCTGCCTTTTGAAAGGTGACGGAAGATGTCGGAAAGGTCCTGGGCGAACACAAGGTGGATGCCATCCTGTGCGTGGCTGGTGGATGGGCTGGAGGCAGTGCCAAGGCAAAAAGTAAGGATGTTCTCAGCTTTCTCTTCCCTGCAGTCTATCAGAATCGCCCCTTTCTGCTCTGAGATAGCGCTGCGCAGGGAAGAATGCAATAGCTCCCCTATTTAATGTCTTCCTGATGGCCCCGGCACTGAAATTCCATTTATGCAATGGCAGCTGCGTCACAACATCTGCTTTCCATCTCCCAGCGGTGTCCTGTACTGGCTGGCGTTGAAAAAAAAGCCTGTTGGGAAAGAGGAGACTTCTAAGTCGAAATGCATTTGAATGGTCTGTGTTGCACAGCTGAGTCTGCTCTGAAGCCGTCTATGACTGCAGAGATAACCCCCCAAAAGTATCTGGGATGTGCTTTATATTCCAAACCCTTGGCCTGCCTAGGCATAATGTTTAACAAACAGATTTGTGTGTGCGTTGTAGGGCAGAAGTACTGTAGGTTGGTGTGGTTCCTCCCTTTCCATCCCTGGGGTCAGTAGAAACAGTTTGGTTTCAAATGCAACTTTTGTGTAATGGCTGAACTGCAAACCTGGGATCGTTTATGTGCTTCCTACAAAACAAAATTGCCTCCTTTAACTTGCAATCCTAGTTTGTAAGAAGATTTAAGCCACAATTTGGATGTTATTGGAAACTGAGTTAGCAAACTAGGAAGTTGATTCAACAAGGCATTGGTGTACCTTTTCTGTTTTTCACTCCTGTCCATGTCTGGAAATGGTATGGGTAATAGAGGAGTGTTTGAACTTGAAATGGGATCGAGTCATCAATGTCTGATTAGATTTATGACAGATTAAAAAGAAGTGTTGAGAACCGAGCACAATTCGACTGCACTTGGCAATTTATTTTCAAGTTGGGATAGTGATCTCGATCTTCTGAGGCTTGCTTTCAATGCTACAGGTGTCTGAATGCCACCAGTTATTTTCAATGCATGTCTGTCCCGTTGTTAAACCCACAGATAGTGTTCCCCTGTGCAGACTGGAGCTAAATTCCTCCTTCATGCATGGCAGCTAAGTTAGGGAGCAGTTCTCAGGTGTCTTCTGCAGAACAAGACCACATGTGGCACATGAGAGAAGAGATGGCGATGACGTTAGCAGAAGGTGGATTTGTCTGGTGATGTCTAATGTGTTCGTTACCCTTCTTGTCCATCAGCTTTATACAAAAACAGTGACCTGATGTGGAAGCAAAGTGTTTGGACATCCACAATTGCTAGTCACTTGGCTACCAAATATCTGAAGGAAGGGGGCCTGTTGACTCTCACAGGGGCAAAAGCAGCATTAGCTGGAACCCCAGGTAAAATGTAACTGATCATGCAGTGTGCATGTTTGTTTGGTCAATATTTTCCATGGCCTTTAATATTCAGGTTACGGGAATTGGAAATTTCAGTTGTGCAAATTCCGTCCTCCAGTGACAGTTTTTTTTAGATGGTATTTCTTTTTTTATTATTTTTTACAACAAGGATAAAAAACTACAAAAAACAAAAACACTACAAACAAAAAAACCATTAAAAGTGTAAAAACACAAAAGAGAAAACTTTTAGAAAGTTACATACATACAGGTGGCTTCCAGCTTTCCACAGCAAGAATATACAACAATTCCCACAAACAAACCCTTCCTCTATATCAAACCATAATCACATTATTTCTATAAATCCCTCCATTAACATATATATAAATCTCTAATACAATTGCTCCTTCCCCTTACATAAAATATATATCCCCCCGTTGGGGGAGATGGGCGGTTATATTATATATATAGATATAGATATAGATATAGATATAGATATAGATATAGATATAGATATAGATATAGATATAGATATAGATATACATACATACACACACACACACACACACACACACTTAATTTTTTACTTCAAACTTCCCTTTCTCTTAAAAAATAATCCATTTAATTTTTTTTCCTTCTACTACTATTCTATATACTTCTGTCTACACAATAAACATCAAATTATAGAAACAAATAAATTGTCTGCCTTTATAATAAACAATCTTAACCCTATTAGATCTCAAAAACAGTATAAAACATTATATCTTATCAATATCCTTTAAGTTTTACAAATCTATAACCCTATAAAACAATCATATTAGTCTCTTTATCAATCCAATTAAATATTCTTAATTTTTATAAATTGTCTACCTTTATAATTAACAATCTTAACCCTAATTATGCTTAAAAACAATATAAAATATTACCAGAACTTGTCAATACCTTTTAAGTCTTAGAAATCAAAAATCCTGTAAATCATGTTAACCTCATTATCAGTCCAATTAAATATTCTTAATTTTTTACCCCTCCTCAAAATATACCACGGCATTCAAATATTTCACCATTACACCAACAGCATTTTTTTACAAAGATCTGACAGCCCAATAGCCCCAAAAAACACAAACTTTCCAGCGAAAGAGAAAAAAAACCTCCCACATTCCATACTCTTCTTTCCCATAACATTGATTGAAATAGTCATAACATTTCCTCCGCTTGGCAGTTCCTTTTGCAGTCCTAAAGTTAAACAATCGCTTTAATCCCATAAACACCAATCCAGAGTTTTCAGCTGAGAGTTTTCCATTTTCCCCCACAACAGTAAAAACACCATCTTTTCCAACTTTGTCTTCTTCTTCTATCATAGCATTTTCATATAGTTGTTGCATTTTAAGTAAAATCTCATCTCGAATGTCCCAAATAGTCTGTATAATGGTTTGGCAACTCTTTGAAATAATATCTTCTTGCTGACAATGTAATTCTCTGAGATCTTTTTTAAACGCTTCCATTGTTCAAACAGTAAATTATAACGCACCCTAAAAAGTTAACTCACAGAAATAGAGGTTAATGAATTAATCCAAAATTAACCAAAGAAAATATACTAGCAGACAGTGGAAAAAAGTAAACAGAAAGCCTAAAATTTAAAATAAGAATTGTGTAGAGAGAAAAAACGTCAACCTTGGAATTTAGCAACAAAGATAACGGAAAGGCAATGTTACAGCTCTGAATATAACCCAGATGGGGAGAAAAGCCAATTTTTTTTTATAATTAAAAATCTCCAAAAATAACTATAATCACCAAGAGATTCCGCTTTTTCTTACTGTAAAAAGCTTCTCTTAAGATACAAAACTTAAAAAAACAAATTGGGTGTTTAAGATATGGAAAGGCGACGACTTATTTCCTTTTTAATAAGGGAATGCAAACGTGGATTAGAACAAGATTAAATCCCAGCCTCCCAGTGTAGTCTTACCGCTCAGTCGCAGACGCTGTCTACGATCTCCTGGCTAAAACCTTATTGTCTGGAGGACAAATGGGTCGATTCTCAGCCTTTTCCTTAATCCGGAAAAACACTTGGGGCTACAGAAAAACCTGTCTGTGCCCAAAAAAAACTACCACGCTGCCAGCTCTGCCCATGGAGCTCACAGGCAAAGTTGTTCAGTTGGCCATTTTCCACAGGAAGCTCTCTCCAGTGACAGTTTTGAAGCTCTGTTAGGGTTGAGTGTATAGGTTAAGAAAATACTTGGATGAAGAATGTATGTATGTTTATGAAGGGCTTTTAGCTTGTACTGTATATAAAGTGCCTTAACTTGGATGTAAGCTGCGAAAAAGGCTAAAACCTAAGCTTATATTTCATTCCTTAAATAATAATGCTGATTCTGCTTGTTTACTTTGGATTAGACCTTTAGTGTTTTCTTGCTTCAAAGACAAATAACCTTTGACCCTCTGACTCAATCATTACAAAATAGACCTGGCCCTATTAGTAGTTTCATGTCTGTAAAGTCTACAGAAATGCTGTGCTTTCTGCTAAAAATTAAAATTCCCATTCTGCTGTAGGAATCCATATCGAAACAAGTGATTTCTGTAACCCAAATAAATGTTAATTAATAAGCCTGATTTTAAACATTGCTAATGAAAAGAAGCTCAGTCTTTGACCCCTGAAAATCTGGGAGTTTTCAGCACCTTTTGCTGAATTACAGGTAGTCCTCACTTAACAACCACAATTGAGACCGGAATTTTGGTTGCTAAGCAAAGCGGTCAGTAAGCAAATCTGACCCGATTTTATGACCTTTTTTGCAGTGGCTATTAAGCAGATCACTGTGGGCATTAAGCGAACCAAGTGGTCATTAAGTGAATCACACGGTTCCCCATTGATTTTGCTTGCCAGAAGCCAGCCAGAAAGGTTGAAAATGGCGATCACGTGACCATAGGACGCTGCAACGGTCATAAATGCGAACCGGTTGCCAACCGCCCAAATCATGATCGTGTGACCGTGGGGACGCTGCAACGGTCGTAAGTGTGAGAACTGGTTGTAAGTCAGTTTTTTCAGCACTGTTGTAAGTCTGAACCGTCACTAAACAGATGGTTGTTAAGTGAGGACTACCTGTAGAAGAGGGAGCCCTTCTAAATCTGCCAGTGTACACAGACCCCCAGCTCGAAGAAAGGGTAAAGGGTTAGGGTTCCCTATTTCCATTAAGGGAGCAGTGTCTGAAATATATAGTAGGACATCATAAGAAGCATACCCACAGTCAATAACGTGTGTTTGATTATAATTGAATTTAGATGCCCTTTTTGGTTACCATTTATGTTTTGCCCACTAAACCCACTAAAAACAGCAACATGAAACAGTCCGCAAAATAAAATATCAAAATAAATTAATTAGTTGAACATCTGCTCTGTTCAAAGTTAACGTATTTGCGACCATCTTTACGTTTCTGTATAGTATTGTTCATCTGCTGCTTCTCAATAACAAAAGTGGTGGGTTCATTGGTATACAATATCCTCTTTTTCCTATAATATTAATTGGATTGGTTCATGTCTGCTATATACGTCTAAAGTCCATATTGTTCTTACCCTAGTTCCAACCAAGTGAAGGAGATAGCTTATTAAACCTCTCTCAGCCCTCCCAGGTAAACCAGACAGGAAACACGACCAGAGGAGCTACTTCTACTTTATTGTTAGGCTACATTAACAGAATCTTGCAAGTGTGAAAGTACAAATCTCTTGCCGTCCCTTTTTACCGCCTGACTAGTTAGGCCAGGTCCTTTCTAAGTTTCTTTCTCTGACCATTAGACAGCTGCGGGCTCCTCCCCCTTTAATCTGATCGTTCCCTAGGCAGCATCTCTTCCCCCCCATCTTCCAAGGTCATTCTCACATTCCATTGCAGTTTCCAAGGTAGAGCATTATATCCAGTAAGGCGCACTTCATAACAAGCTTCAGCGGAAAGCAAACCTTATTCTAAGCCATGAAATGATAGGGGAAGACATTGTTGCCATCAAGGCTATTTCTGTGGAAGACAGAAGAATCCAAGGTCATGGGGTTGACTGGTTAGGAAATACGTTTTGGGGCTTTGCACAATGACAACTTTGAGTGCAAAACAGGGCTTTGGAACCAGTGGGGTGCCAAGGTAGCACCTGTCTGCCATTCCTTCAACATATGTGTTGTGTTCTGGGACTGGGCAGCTGCCACATGAACCCAGGAAAAACATGCTAAGGAGTTGCAGAACGGGGTGGCATTCGTACCCCTGTATATTACAAAGCACAGTTTTGCCATGAATCCAAGGCATTGCACAGTCCCATTGAAGGGGGACCTTCAGAATCTTCTGTGGCGCAGGGTTGATGTTGCGTTGCCTTTTTCTAGGAATGGTTGCGTACGGCATGGCCAAAGGAGCTGTCCATCAACTCTGCCAGAGTCTCTCTGGTTCGAACAGTGGCCTCCCCGCTGGTGCTGCAGCCGTTGCGATCCTCCCGTAAGTTGTTCTGGAATCACACGGGGGTTGTGTGGTTCAGGCGATGGCGTGAAATTCGCTGGGTGCCAAACCCCTGAGGGTTGAACAAGCAACCTCTTAGAGAAGTGGCCTGAACTTTTGGCCCAGAACCAGGGGCTTGCACCACACACATAAAAAGAGGGTGGGACTTTGATGGCATGGTCTCAGCTGCCATCTTGACATTTTTTTTACCTCCCCAGGACCTTGTGAATCCAAAGATGTGAAAATGCAAAGGACATTTTATTAACTTTCCAATTTATTTGTCTAAACCAGTGTTTCTCAACCTTGGCAACTTTAAGACATGTGGACTTCAACTTTCAGAATTCCCCAGCCAGCCATGCTGGCTGGGGAATTCTGGGAGTTGAAGTCCACATGTCTTAAAGTTGCCAAAGTTAAGAAACACTAGTCTAAACTCTTTGATGAATAACATTAATTTGAGCACATTGGCCTAGTTTCAATGGTTTGTTTTAAGAGAAAGGACAGGTTTGCATGAAGTGATATTTAATCTGGTATTTCAGTGAAGGCACTGAGCTACTGGTGTGGTTGTTCCAGATTCAAGCCTTTTCTCTAGTGTAAATAAATAAATAGCTTTGGAGAGGCTGTTTACCACTTTGGTGAGAGCTGGTTGGGATGTTGACAAATCCCGCTCAAAGTTTGATTTGATTTAATTATAGAATCTAGGCAAGTAAGCCAGAAGAACTAACCCATGCAACATGAGGGTCCTTGTTCAAATGACTGGGTTTCAGCCTCAGTTTTCCAACCTATAGAATTAGATAGTAAAGAGTTACACAATCTGAGAATTCTTACCTGAATAAATGGAAACCTGGAGCAAATGTATAGCCTGCAATTAGATCAGAAGAATGTCTTAGTTTCAATTCACCATGGGGTCACATCTGGTTAAAAATGTGATGCTTTCAAAATTACGAATGCTGATTAGATTTTCATTTGTTGTGAAGTGCCTGTATCCTATTTACCTGGAAGGAAATATCACTGGCTTTGTTAGGACTTAATTTACAGTATGTAACTGTGCAGTTCTTGTTCTTTATTTTACACTTATATGGATGTTAAGGGGCGTGGTGGCTCAGCGGGTTAGGGTTGTCATCAGGCTTGTCGATCGGAAGATCGCAAGTTCGGAGGTTCAAATCCCTAGCCCCGCATGACGGAGTGAGCTCCCGCACTAGCTCCAGCTCTTGCCAACCTAGCAATTTGAAAGCATGCAAATGCAAGCAGATGAATAGGTACCACTTTGGTGGGTAGGTAACAGCGTTCCGCGTGCGTCATACGGCCACATGACCGCGGAAGCGTCTTCGGACAATGCTGGCTCTTCAGCTAACAAACGGAGATGAGCACCGGCCCCTAGAGTCGGACACGACTGCACAAATGTGCGGGGGGAGCCTTTACCTTTTATTGACTTCTAAAGATTCAATGGCTTCAAGCTAGACTATCTAAGGACTTTCTCCCATGATGAACTGGCTAATATTGGCTCTTAAAGGCTTCCAGGGGCTTTTCTGAAGATGCCCCAGCTGTCAGGGGGTTGGTGGGGGCGGGCTGGCACAGGGGAAAGGATTATGGAGCAGTTTCCTTGGGAGTTCCATATCTCCCCTTGGCATTTAGAAAACCTTTCAAGACAAGTTTCTTTCACCAAGTTTAGGGAATTGTGAACTGAGTTCTGATTTTGAAGTATTGCTTGCCACCTTGAGACCTCGCCAGAGTAGGAAAGTCATCTGGGTAAAGCAGCCCCGTAAAAGGAGGGAGGAAGCAAAGCCCAGATTTTGAGCAGAAGAAGAAGTGGGGGAAGGAGGTGCCGGTCTGCAGCTCAGCAGCCTCTCTTCCACTCCAGTTCACTCCACACCTCCAGTCGTCCAACACTGTCAATGGAAAAGTCTGTGGCTTGAATCATGTCAACTGGATTTCTATTTTCTCAGTGGAAACGTTTCGCTTCTTCAGTCTGAGCAAAGTTAGTAAGGGAATCCTTAAAATTAAAAATCCTTACTAACTTTGCTCAGACTGAAGAAGCTCCTTGGATAAGGAGCGAAACGTTTCCACTGAGAAAATAGAAATCCAGTTGACATGATTCAAGCCACAGACTGTTCCACCTGGATGACTGAGAACCTTCATTGAGATAATGTCAATGGAAAACCACCCGGGGAGGTTGGTGAGGTTCTCAGAACAATGTTCTCTTAAAACTGGGGGCGGGGGGGGGGGGGGAGAGAAGACTATTGGACTTTTGGTGAAGTTTGGATGTAGCATTTCATTCTGGGCAACGTGTTTGTTTCAGTCAAGAAGATTGTAATGAATGAAAGTGCATTTTCCTGGAGGCTGGATTGGAAAAAAAAACATCTGCTCTGATGCCTTTGTTAGAGCACAGAAGAAACGGCAGGCAGGGTTTATCAGATGAACCAGACCACGAGCAAAGGAGCTTATCTCTCTCTCTGTTCCAGGGTTACCTTGGATACTCCGATGAACAGGAAGTCCATGCCTGAGGCTGACATCAGCTCCTGGACGCCACTAGATTTCATTGCAGGGTGAGCAGACATGGCTGTGTTGGGGAAACTGTTTTCCAGCTCCCGGTTGTTTGGGCCTGGAACATCTGTTGCGTGCATTTGGTTCAGAGTTTTGTGGAATAATGAAATCTCCTTTTCATAAAGGTTCTGCCAACTGATGCTTGGAGTCAGGGACGTCCACAGGGAGGGGAAAAATCAAGATGGTGGCCATGACTGCACAAGAGAAGACCTGCCTCTTTTTTTATGTAACAAGGGGGCAAGGCTTCTATTGTGTAGTCATGGCCACCAGCTTGATTTTTTTTAACACCCTTGCAACATCCCTACTCAGAAGGCCACACTTGAAAGTGCTCTAGGCTGTGGGGTGACTGGTAAATGCCATTGTGACTCCAAACTGCCAACCTGAGCATCCTTTAGATATATAAATATCAGGACACATGATATTAATACTGTTTTCCAGAATTGGGTTCCATTGTGGTTCCAGTATGCTGCTAGGTTCCCTTCCTCACCTCATTCTTTATATTTGGTTAAAACCAATAATTTAGAAGAATGAGAAGCGAAGCACCAGCCTCAAGTATGATCTTTAGTTGCATTTTCTCCAGTGGCATCCAGGATCACCCAGGTCCTCCAAAACTTTATGGTAAAGTAAAAGTGGTTGGGTGAGCCTTGTGCATTGTTTCACTGGACCATCGACTCTGGAAAAGGAGTAACTTAAGCAGGAGTAGGGGAAAGACTTATGTCGGGGAGGCTGTAGTGGAGTAATGGGTAGTGTTCTGATAAATGGGTATGAGTAACTGATTGTGTGCCCCCCAGCAGCCATATTCTCAAAATTATGTTCTCAAAATCTTGTGCTATGGAGTGTGGATGGATAGATGGACAGACAGACAGACAGATTGATTTATTTTCCTGGAAATAAGAGTGTCCTGCATCAATTCCTTCAGTGGTGCAGCCATTTATCTATCTGATATATTTATTTATATTTTCTGACTTGTGTAACTAGGATGATCTGAAAAACAGAAGAGAGATCTCCCTTAGCTGAGGTGTCTTGAACCAACCTCAACTTCATAGTGTGTTTTTTAAATTTTAGAATGGGAATAATGATGGTTTATCTCCTTGTATGTAGGAGATAGTTTATCTTCTTTTAGTAGTAGTCCAGATGAAGGTGAGAACAGTGTTGTTCTTCTGCATGAGAAAAATAATTTTACATCTTAACAAATCTTTGGATTTAGGAGGCCTGCCTTTCCACGAAAATAAACAGATGCATCTCAAGACCATTAAAACGGAATGCAATCCTGTACATACTTCTTTAGGGAGTAAGGTCCTCTGAATAGTGGGACCCAAGTAATTGCTTTTCAGTATTTTTATTTATTTATTTATTATTCAGATTTATCACCGCCCATCTCTACAGCAGTAGACTCTGGGCGGTTTACAATAATATTATAAAAATTAAAACCTATACATCTAAAATACAATATAATAATAAATAGAAAAATCCAAAGATGGTGAGTTCTTAAAAGGAGGGTATTACTAAGCTAACCACCCCCAGGAGGAACTATTACTTCCTTCGTTCCAAGCAAGGCGGCAGAACCAGGTCTTTAAAGTCTTCCTGAAGGCCAGGAGCGAGGTTGCCCGCCTCACCTCTGGGGGCAAGATATTCCACAGGGCGGGTGCTATCGCAGAGAAGGCACGCCTCCTGGACCCCGCTAGATGGAATTCTTTTATTGATGGGGTCCGAAGCATGCCTTCCCTTCATGACCGGGTGGGGCGGGTAGATGTGGTCGGGATGAGATGGTCCCTCATGTACCCTGGCCCCATGCCATGTAGGGCTTTAAAGGTGATGACCAACACCTTGAATTGGACCCAGAAGCAAACTGGTACCCAATGCAGCTCACAGAGCAGCGGTGTTATATGTGCTGATCTTATAGCACCCGTGACTTTTCAGTATGTTATCTCAGAACTTGTATGGTGCTTTTTTCTATGGAAATTATGGAATCTATATGGAAACTCAATGAGCATTTAGAATGTGAAGCTTACAGAAATGAAATTAACTCATGCAGTTTTATCCATCTGTTCTGACAGAACCTTTTATGACTGGATCGTCGGTAAAAACCGGCCAAACTCTGGAAGTTTGATCCAAGTGGTAACAACTGGAGGAAAATCTGAACTTTCACCGGCCCACCTCTGACCCAGGAGTGACATTTGTGCAAACAGCAGTGAAGTCATAGAGATGTAAAACCTGTGTAGTTTGTTTGGTCACCGTCTGTTGGTCTTATTTGTGGAGCAAGATCTACAGTTGTGTTTGTGGTGTTAAATATGATTCAGTGAGACTTAATTATCCAAAGGTACAAGGCATCTTGCATTTAATCAGAGAAATGAGTTTCAAAATTGATAAATGGCCTAATTTTGCAGAGTGAAAACGGGGGGGGGGGGGGGGGGGAGCAAGTGACAAAATGTGGCTCATGAGGCAAACCCCGCAATTATGTACTTGTGTCTGATGTTGGTGTGCGAGTACAGAAGAACGGGGCTTGCGTCAGGACATCTCTGCCCGCATTTTGCCATTGTTGTGTCAAGGTGACTAGGTGAAGAGGCTGTGATGGAAAGCATTCCTCTGCCTCTTGTAGAAAGCTTGCATTTCTGTGAGTGGCCATCTTGAATGTTACCCAGGTAGATGTCATGCTCAATTGTCATATATTGACTCTGACCAAAGATGCAATCCTGTTACTGTCCTTCTTGAATAATCACGACTACGTCAAGAGGTTCCAGCAAAGACTGAGAACAAAACAAGGGCATATATTCTTGCACAAAGGAGGAGCTGCCTTCTCACTTCAAAAGAAATGCCCTAAATACAACCTAGAGAATGTAAGTGCTGCTACTTTATTCTTCATTCCCAAGTGCATTCTGAAGTTTCTATGTGCTGTCTTTACCGATGCAGAAAGGAGGGGACATTTATAAGAGTCCATTTAAGATGGACATTATTATTATAATTTGTCTTAAAAGCAATTAAAAATTGTCAGTGCAGACTACCAGTTCTCTTGGCTGGTATATCTGGCATATTCATGCTACCATTTCTGTAAAGAAGGCTGTTGACATTATTTTTTCTCAGGGCAGTGATCCTTCAGATGAATTCTTCAACCCACACCAGTGATGTTGCCAAGTTGTAGCTCAGTGGTCACAAAGGCTACAACTTCCCCACCACTCCCGGTACAGGCAGAAAGTTTAGCCTTTGGGGTATTTTACTTGTGTGTCTGGAAAAATGGTGACTTTCCTAGTGACTAACAGGGAGGGATTGTGTTGTGTACACACATGATTGCTGATTGGCTTACAACAGCTTGGTATTGGAACCATTTGGTACATGCAAAATGTTTGGATTTTGGCCCCAGAATGTTCTGTTTAAACTGTGTAATTCTGAAGATGGTCTGGCAGTTTTGTAGAAGTAAATCTTGAAGAACAGGAAGTGTTCTATGTTCAGAATGTAGAAGATTTACTTCCAGGAAACTGCTGGATCTCCTGTTACGTTTTCTGAAAGAATGAGAGGTTCTGGAGTTGAAATGTTTTTCATCTACCTAAAGCTCACTGAGATAAATAACAAGTATCTCACCCTTCAGAAGAAATGCAGTTCTTCATTCTTTGTCAACCAGATTCTACTTTTATCCCCCTGGACAGCTGTAAGAAACAGTGGGGTCTACCCACCCACAAATGACTTAATGGGTGTTCTCCACATATGTAGCTTCTTAAAGTGAAATAGCCAAGATGTTGTTATCACCACATAGAATGTGCGCTTAATAAATGTGCTTCACAGGAGAAAGTATATGTGGTCTTGGGTGCTTTTCCTTAAATGCTCCTTGAACGTTTATCTTCAGATTGGATGAGCTCTTTCCTAATGATTTACAGTCTGAAAAAAAGGATGAACATGTAAGTATTGTTAGATTGACCAATGATACTGATGTAAAAGGCAGAATATAAGCATTGCATATATCCTTATAGATGATATGCATTAAATAACGTGTTGGACTGTTTCATCATCTGTTCCACAGGCAAACATGTTTCTCAAATAGGATTTTAGAGTATTTTCTGTGTAGAAATGCTGAAGGCAAAATAGTGTGCCTTGCCCAGGAGAAAGCTTTCCTTAGTTTGGGAATACCAGTAAGGAGAGATAATTGGCCATTTCCCAAAAGCCCTTGGTCACCCAAATCCTATTTCTCTGTGACAAGCTATTTACTTCTGCATGCATACTTAAGCAGTGTACAGAAACAGATTTAAAACAACTGTCTTAAAATACAAATCAAATTACAATTCACCAGATAAAACATATTTTAAACCTCTCCATTCCTACATGCATATTTATGTCCACACTCAAATTTACTGCTTGGATTGGAAGACATATGAAGCCACGTTTTAACTGAGGCCTAAAATACTGGGGACAGAGCATTTCAAAAGTTGATTATTTCCAGAGCAGCCCTGTAAGCCTGAAGATCATTGGCAGGCCATGAGACCAACAAGTCTCTGAAGATCTTTGTCCTCAGATCATAATTGGGAAAGCATTTTACCAAGATGTTGGGACCATTATTATAATTCTATATAACCTTTTATTTATATATATATATATTTATATCTATCTAATTATATCTATCTATCTATCTATCTATCTATCTATCTATCTATCTATCTATCTATCTATCTATCTATCTATCTATCTATCTATCTGCATCACCTTAGCCTGGGAGCTATGAGGCAGCCAGCACATTTGCCTCACCTCTGGCAGAATGCATGCTAAGCCAGCATGGCTGTCACATTTTGCACCACCTCTGGCTTCCAGGCTTAGTCAAAGAGGACTCCCTCTGAGGCAGGCAAATTTGGGGAACAACAAGCACTTGGATTTTTGGAAAGATCTTTATTGCTAGTTGGGTATTGTAGCAGAATCTTGGCAGTCTTGTCAAAACCATTCTTCAGCTCAACTTATGCCTAGTGTAATTAAGAGTTTCTGAGTCTATCTCCCCTGGACTGAGTTGTCTCTTGAAAGGGTCCCATTTCCTCTCCCGTGTTCCCAGGGCCTGCCAGACATCCCATCACTTTCCCACAAGAAGAATATTAAGATGCCTTCAAGTGGAGGTGACCTCCTTGTGCAGTTTTCTTGCAGGATTATGACGTGGTTTGAAATTGTCTCCCAGGGTGTCTCAGCCTGGCCAATATCCTGGGATTCTCAGATGGTTCCCCCCCCACCTGATGCTAATCTGGCCTAGCTTCTGAGATTGCTGCAGACCTCCAATACATTCTAGAATAAATGTGGAGGTAGGAATATATTCTTGCCAACCTAGCAATTCGAAAGCATGCAAATGCAAGTAGATGAATAGGTACCACTTCGGTGGGTAGGTAACAGCGTTCCACGCGCGTCATGCCGGCCACATGACCGTGGAAGCGTCTTCGGACAACGCTGGCTCTTCGGCTAACAAACGGAGATGAGCACCGTCCCCTAGAGTCGGACACGACTGCACAAATGTGTGGGGGGAACCTTTACCTTTACCTAGGAATATAGGAAATAATAGTGGCCAAGCTATCCTCATCCAGGGATAAAGCACAATCAGGCCATTGTCAGAAATGCTATCACCAGAAGGTAAGGTGTGTTGGGTTCATGAATCTAACCACCTCAAACAGCTGTACTACCTATTTTAAAAAGAGAAGTCTTCCAGATACCCCTCTCGCTTCACTGCCCTGTGGGGTCACAGGGCATAGGTATTACACTGTTCTTCTGATGACTGCATGGCCACAGGATAAATGCCAGTTGCTTTCCATATGTGGCCACCAAAGTGTCTCTGCTAGAAGTATCACATCTGTGTTCAAGATAGATTCTAGATAGATTTTAGATGGCAGCAAAAGGGGTTTCTGTCTGTCTCTGCTGTCCTCTAGAGGTCACCTGGAATTTTTCAGCCCAGATATGGTGCCCTCTGTTCCATGAGGTCATTAAGAAGGCTGAAACAGACTTCATGTCCAGGGCAGATGGTTGTAAAGGGCCACAGGCAGCTGCCAACTCTTCATCCCTCCAGTGACATTTAATTTTTTTTATTTACCAAAATTTATATGATGCTCACTCTTCCAATTTTAGATAGGCGTGGTGTGTCTCCACGGTATTACTCTGTTCACTTTGGGTAAATCTGTAGTTTTAGCATCAGAAAGTCTGTGGCCTGGGAGCAGGTATTTGGTTTACAGCTCATATTCGCCTCTCAGTGGCATCAGGAATCAACCATGGCTGCATCTCAGGACTCAATCCTGCAGTGGCTGTTCTCCCAGTTGGTTTCAACTCTTGGAGATCAAAGGAGCATTCAGCTCCTGTCTCCTTGCCTTTGACAGGGGCAGATCAAAACCTAAGTTTGATTGTCTCAAATTGGACCAATGTGCTCCTTGTTCTGGATTCCCCTTAAATTGGAGCAAACCCCTTTCCATTTTGCATGTGGAACTTTCTTTGGCCTGGGGAGGACTTCGCACTCGAGATTCCACCGGATCTATTTGTTTGGGGAATAGCTCACCCTCCACCTATATTTTAACGTTTTAAATTGCTTCTCTTTCAAAGAAACATACTGAACTGAACTTGGTCGGGCCATTTACTCAGGAATTTGCTCTGTTCTTCCCTCTTCTCCGTCCTTGAATCCACACTTGTCAGTGTGCAGTTGGATCCACAGCCTCAGGTTTCTCCTTCACGTTTTCAGCAAATAATCTTAAATCGTGCAAATCTTGAAAGGAGTGAGCAAGCCTCTCACCAGCCCAATTTCCTCTCAAAAAAGAGCAACCCTTTTATTTTCCCCCTTCTCTGCTGTTTTGCTCTTTTCCCAAAAGACTTGCAGAGCTGTGATCAACAGAAACAAGGCAATCCCTGGGCACAGATTTTGTATAACAGACGTGGCACAAGAGAGTGGAATTGATTCCACATAGATCACAACAGTAATCAATTGGGATACAACCATTCTGGAAAAGCCAAAGGAATGGAAATTCCCTTCTGCTTTTTCTGTAGCATCAATCAACTCCTTTAGCCGGATTGGTAAATAGCAAGTAAGCTTAAAGCAAATACCTATAGGATCTAGGTACATATCCTTCCATGCCCTAACAGTGACATCTGGTGGTTTAAAATAAGATGCGTTAAAGTTACAGCATTTTAGTGAGAAGAGCTGCAATGTTTACACAAACTCCCATTGGGACTGGGGGTGGGGAAGTTGTTGAAACAACCTAAGGCTCCATTTAACTCCAAGAAGCCCATAGGAGACTCCGCTGCACATGTCTAGAGACTGAAGTCTGAAGGAAACCTCTCGTTAAAAGGTTAGCATAGCACAGGTATCTTCTGGGTTGGTTGGTTGAGTGGGAGGGAGACAGTGAAATGGCCCAAGGATGATCATCACTGACAAAAGGTGAGGAGCATGAACAACATGAGGAAGGAACAAACGTTTCAAGCAATGAGCAGAAGAGAAATGGGTGGGAGGGAGGGAGTCTTCCTACATTAGTGTTTCCATGTTTGGGATAAAGTGGGGACGTCTCCATTGTGGCTCTTTTTCAAGACATGGAAGGTCATCCGGTGGCTATTGAAGAGAAAGATTGGAAGTGGACCCACCAAAGGACAGCTTCTGTCAGAGGTGGCCTCCAGGCCCCGGCACTAATTCTTTTCCTACAACTTGGAAGAAGCACTGGACTTCAACAGAATTGTAGCAGCTTCAACAGGTCCAGTATCTGCTTGTATGCCCCAAGGGTTAAACCCTGAGTTTCTTCTGTTTTTTTGCAATGGGCTGCTTGTGGTCCATTTCCCACAATGGTTGGATGGTCGTACCAGGCCTGTGTTTACAAAAGGGTCCTCTCCATTCCCAGGGGCTTCATTTCCTGTCTTGTCCCCTCCAACTCTCCTTAAACTGTTTCCAGATGGTTGTTAGAGCCATGTGCACAACATGGTAATTCACGGTTGACTAAACCATGGGCAACTGAAGGGATAGGCAAGGTTTGAGAAGGACACAGGGCAACCTCCTGATCTCTAGAGGGCCCCAGGATAACATCTGTTGATGGAATGATGGGAGGCAAGCTGCTGGGATTATACCCCTAACTCTACCCTGAGTATCCCAAAACACGCTGAATATAAATCAACTGTTTTGACCAATTCATACAACTCATTGATAACCTAACCAATAAGATTTTAGCCAAGGGTGGTTATAGACTCATAGGATTTATACCTTAGCATTGGGAATTGGTCTATACCTTCCATTTATCCATTTTCATTTTTTGTGCCACATTTTATTTTATTGTGAAGCTGTGAATAATGCTGCATTTGTTGAGCTTTTTCAGCAAAAGAAAGGGGTGAGCAGGAGCAGCTACAGAGGGCATCCAAAAAATCAAGTTGGTGTTTGTGACTGCAGGATCAAGGCCCTCTCCCATTTACATGTGTCGCATGCATGATGCATGCAAAAATTCAATTCAATTGCAGCCATCATCTTGACATCTTTGTATCTCTTCTTTAAAAGTGACAATTACACTTGAATTTACTATTAAATTTTGCTTGGAGGGATTTCTGCAGTATAATTCTGCTGTCATGGATGAAATACAATTTCTGAAGCTGCTATTTCTTCATCACTTAGTACTTGTTAGAGAGAAATTGAAGAAGACTAAAAAGAAAATGCAATGTATAATACAAAATGCAATCTAACATACATAATAAAAGGGCTATAATTGTGCTTAATCTACTTTGCTGTCAACAGGGCACAAATTCTACAGGCTACAAATACAAACTGCAACAGCCAGATCTTTATCTGCCAAGGGAAGCTGTCCATAGACTTCCTTTGTTGAACCATGTATTAGTAGCTTGCGATAAATGGCTCAGTAAAAATTACAATATAGCAGAACATGGTCCTGGGATTCAACACTCCCATTTTACAAGGACAAAGCTGTTCAGCATAGGGGATTTCACAGTATTTACCTTCCAACCCTGCTGATGTAAGACATTAAACCAGAGCTTTCCAAAGTGTGTGTCGCACTCCAAGCCTGGCTGGCAGCTCGACAAGTCAGAGTTTCTCAGAGCTCTGAGCTCTGAGACCTGGCTAACTTTCTATCTTGTTTGCAGGGGTCTACAGACCACTGAAGTTTCCCCCTGGAGAAGGGGGAACCAGAAGATTGCTCACAGAGCCATTGTAATTGCCCACTCCTGTTTTTCTTTGTTGTTTCCACCGCGGAGAAGAACGGGGGTGAATGCAGTGAAATGGCCGAAGGAGGATCCTAGCTCTGCAGAGAACGTGAGTCTCTTGGGAGACACAAGAGTGACAGCCAGCTTTTAGACCACTTTATATTAGTTTTCTTTTTTAGATTAGTACATTTTTATTATCTAAAATTTATCTTTGGACTTCGTTCAAAATGTTGGCTAATTTTGTGTTTTCTTTGCTATAATTAATTTTGGTGGAAGTTTGATAGATTTTATTTTGGCAACATAGTGAACAAGTTTGTATTTTTCTGCCTTTCTTTTGTATCAGAGAAATTGGGACTTAAGAGACTTTGTTGGTATTTCTCACTCGACAAACTAACTGACTTTTGAGAAATTGTTTGTTTGGGTTAAGCAGCTTGCAGCCTGAAGAATAAAGAAGAATAAAGAATAAAGTATAGAGAATGTGTGCCTCTTTACCTTTTTTTTTCTACTTTTTTTTAGAAAGGACTATCTTTCATTTGGAATATATTTTCATCTTTCGTTTTACAAACTGTTTGAAATACTGCTCTGTGGAATTTTTTCATCTTTTACTTTAAAAGCTTTTCTCACTTAAAGAAATAGACATTATTGATAAATAATAGAACAGCTGTTCCCTGCTCCCTGAGAAAATTCTTTGTTTTGGCTACGGCAGCTGATTACGGTTTGAACAACAAATAATGGCATTTCTCACAGCACTTCAGGATTTTAAGGAAGAAACCAGCAAAATTTTTTTGCAAATTAAGAAATCCATAGAACGTATATTAATAGTTTTGGTGGCTCAGGAACAGAAGATACAAGGGACAGATTTAGAAACAGAGGAAAGACCTTTCGAACCAGTAGAGAAACAGGGAAAGAGGACTTTGAATGTATTGGTACAGAAGAAGATTATGATATTTTACAGGAAGTGGTCTATTAAATGTTTGGGCATAAATACATTGTGGCAGCTGAGACAGGAAGATTTTAATATGCAAATTGATAGATATGGCAAAATAAACATTTTGACATCCCACATGAGTTACAGAAATAAACAAGTTGCATATTGTGATATTGGCATAACCTAAACAGGAGATTTATTGATATTGATTTGGAATGCAAGGTTAATGAAAATGCGGATTTGGTATTGTACACAGAGTAAGCACAGATATGAGAAACTGTACAGATGCATAAAAACATGATATTTTAAGTGTAAGATACAAGATTATAAATAAATATGTTGATATTATATATTA
Source organism: Charina bottae (assembly GCA_023362775.1). Lineage (NCBI taxonomy): Eukaryota > Metazoa > Chordata > Lepidosauria > Squamata > Charinaidae > Charina > Charina bottae. Next base: position 11,260,443 of record JALMGJ010000019.1, read on the forward strand.
CTCTTTCTGGAGACACATTTATGAGAAGACAATGAGATGATGAGATGGAATTAGAATGTAGGTTATTACAAGAATATGTTGTATGTATTAGGTTATATGTTATGTTAGGTTTTGTATTTTTGCTATATTATGTATTATGTTATGTAATATGTTAGATTATGTATTAATGGAATATATAGTCATAACATGAACAGAATATACTGTATTTTATTAGACGTAGATAAGGCCTTTATTTGTTATACTAATTGGACTTTATTGAAGATATAAATATAGATGTAAAAATGGAAAGAGCAAATGGAAAACATTTAATTGATGCAACAATGAACATTTGATTACTATTCTAAGGAGTAGAAACCAGAGATGGATTGTTGGAAGATATCAAGAAAGGCGAAACCTATATGAAGAACAGAAGATTGGATTATAGAAATCATAGGGTATATGACAAAGAAAAGTTTCAGTGTATTGTATGAAGGACTAACATTTAAAGTTAATTGTTGTACTTAAAGTTCAAGGATAAATTGGAGGACATCTATTTTCTATATTTTCTTTGTTTGTTATTTTTTGACTTCACTTTTTCTTTTTCTTTTTCTTACTTTGTATTTCTATTTCTTTTCTTTTGTATTAGCTCTTAATATGTATTTTAAAATTTAATAAAACTTATGGAAAAAAAAAAAACAAAGTGTGTGTCGCGACACAAAAGTGTGTCGCCTGCGGGGCCCAGATGTGTCGCGTCAAAACCTGGAAGCGCCATCAGCACTTCTGGGTTTTCCTGCGGCAACACACCAACGGCGGTGCGCGAAAATCTGAAAGCGCTGCAGCCACGGCGGTGCGCAAAAACCGAAAGCGGCAGCAGCGCTTCCGGGTTTTTGCGCGCTGAAGCAATGGCGGCACTTCTGGGTTTTCCCGCGGCGACACACCAACGGCGGCGCGCAAAAACCGAAAGCGGCAGCAGCGCTTCCGGGTTTTTGCGCGCTGCCACAACAGCGGCACTTCCGGGTTTTCCCGTGGCGACACACCAATGGCGGTTGGTGTGTCGCCGCGGGAAAACTTTGGAAAGCCCTGCATTAAACTGTAATAATGTGAAGACCCTCCAAAATTTATTGTTCGTAAGTTTGTCCAAATATAGTGCTGGTTGAAAATAAAATTGACTGAGAACCAAACCGAGTCTCATCTTGCTACATTCTGTTTGCAATTCCATATCAAGAATCCTGGGTTTGAGCACTGGCATCGCCTGATCCTGTCCCAAGGACATCTGCCTCACACTTGAAAATACCAATTTTTGTAATTTGTCTTTTATGTGACGATTTCAAGAGGAGTAATATTTGTCTACCAGGATAAGACGTATCAAACCTTGATGCTGAAAATGAGCCTTTAGCCAATATCTGAACCCACATAGTTGTGCCCTCATTTTAATTTTTATAAACCCTGCCTTCTATGTATAGCAACATTAGGCACACATTTTGCTCCCTGGAATAAAGGTAGTCCTCACTTAACAACCATTTGTTTAGTGATGGTTTGGACTTACAACAGTGTTGAAAAAAATGACTTATGACCGATTCTCACACTTATGACCGTTGCAGCACGATTTGGGTGCTTGGCAATCTGTTCGCATTTATGACTGTCGCTGCATCCCATGGTCATGTGATCGCCATTTTCTTTCTTTTCTTTTTCTTTTAATAGTAAATTTTATTAAGTTTCCAGAGAAGAATAAAAACTACAGAAAAACAAAAAACTACAAAGAAAGAAAAAAACCTAAAGTGTGGAAACACAAGTGGCTTCCAACTTTTAACAGCAAGGATATACAAAAATTTCCATAATCAATCTCTTACTCTATATTAAACCAAAACCACATTATTTCTATAAATCATTCCACTTTAACACATAATAAAAATCACTAAGTACAGTTACTCCTCCCCCTTATATTAAAATAAAGAAAAAAAAGTTCATATAAACCTCCTAAACATCTTTCTCCCCTCCGAAAGATAATACCTATTTAATTATTCTCTTCCTACCACTATTCTATACATTTCTGTCTACTATAATAAGAATCAAATTAAAACGCACGTAAGTTGTCTGCTATTACACTTAATAATACAACAATTTTAATAACCCCAATCTTAATAAACCCAAAAACAAAGACAATTCAAAACAGTAACTCCATATCTTTAAAAGCAAATAGCATCAATCAAATCCTTAAAGCAAACCAGACGAACATTCTTTAACCCTTATCCCACTTCAAAATAAACCAGAGAAGTTACTTATCCCCGCAATGTGCACAGAGCTTTTCGCTTGAAAGAATCAAACAGCCCAACTTCCTCCCTCAAAGATTCCAGGTTCTTTTCATGGCATTCCACCAGAAGATCAGTTTTTCTTATGGCTTACAGATTACTCTCTCCCTTAGATTTCTCCAACTCCACTATCCAATCTTCATCCAGCATCTCGATAAAAATCCCAATCTCACTCTTAAAAGAAACCTTTTTATCACTCTTAAATTCCTCAATTTCATCCACCACATCCCCAACCTGATGGCACATTTTAGATCTCATATTTTCCACAAAGTCCTGGATATCTTGCATAAAAGCTTGATAGAAGTCAGAAGAGATCTGTTTAAAATCCTGGTGAAGATCCAAAAGAATCTGTTTGAAATCCTCCATGTCTCACGCAGTGTGAGGTTTGCACCGCTTACCTGGCTGCCGGCCGACATGCTGGACTCCGAGCCGGAAGAGGAGCCAGTCTCCGGAAGCAGCAGGCTTGGCGCGAACCCGACTGAAGAAACGGAGACGCTGATTGGCAGAGGCTCGGAAGGAAGGACGCCTCCACCAATCAGCGCACACCAGAGAAGAGCAGAAAGGCGGGCTGAGCAACGCGAAGCTCGATTGGCCCCTGCTCCCCAACGGTGCAAAAATCAAAATAAAAGACCGGCACGACAAACCTCGGTTGCCGGAGACAACCAATCCTACCTGCGACCTAGACCCTTGCCCGTGACCGATCCTCCCGCCACGTGGACTACCCGAGCCGAGCCTAGCTGAGAGCCTCGTACCGAGTCAATCCCAGCAACCAGCCTGATCGCCACGGAGGAACCCGATCTAGGAGATAGATCCACCTACCTGTTGTCGCCGAGAGCCGAGCCGCCTCCTGCCACCGCACCTTCGTCCAGCGAACCTCCAGATCCCGGACATCGCTTGGAGTATTCCTTGTCCCCTGCGGAAGAGGCCACCACCGGGGTAAGCGCCGCTGCATTGCCTGCCCATTCTGCGACTGCCCGCGCCCCGGATTCCCCGCTGATCTCCGAACCTGAGCAGTTTCCGCCCACGCCACCACCTCCAAGTGTCGCCTCGGGGTCTCCTTCGACTGGGAACGTAACCAGCCCTCAACTGAGTCAAGCCGACGCTGGTTATCAGTGGGCTGCTTTTGTCAGGCCCCAGTCTACCCATACCCCCACCAGTCAAGATCCTCAGCTGAGTCAAGCCGACGCCGGTTATCAGTGGGCTGCTTTTGTCAGGCCCCGGTCTACCCATACCCCCACCAGTCAAGATCCTCAGCTGAGTCAAGCCAACGCCGGTTATCAGTGGGCTGCTTTTGTCAGGCCCCGGTCTACCCATACCCCCACCAGTCAAGATCCTCAGCTGAGTCAAGCCGACGCCGGTTATCAGTGGGCTGCTTTTGTCAGGCCCCGGTCTACCCATACCCCCACCAGTCAAGATCCTCAGCTGAGTCAAGCCGACGCCGGTTATCAGTGGGCTGCTTTTGTCAGGCCCCGGTCTACCCAAAGCCCCACCAGCCAAGCTAGCTCCACGCCCGCTGTTACCTGGTCTGCCACCTCCGGATCGCCGTCGGCTGCAGCTTTGACCACAGAGCCTGCAACCCTTTGGTCCTCCCTGTTGGACCAGGAGTGTCACCCGGACTTGTTGCTATGCAGCCTGCAGGGGAAGAAGAAGAGGGTAGTATAAACTGGGCTGCTTGTGTAACTGTGTAAATAAAGTTAATTCCAGTAATGCTTCCTTGTCAGTCTTAGTCGGAACAGGACAGATTGTCTCCGGCTACACTTCCACTGGGAAGGAAGGAAGCGTTATTGTCTTGTTATTTCCCCCTTGCCTGGTATTTACCTGTCGCCCTGACAACCAAGAAGCCATGGATCAACAGCTGTCAATGGAAAACGCGCAGCTATCCCAGCAGGTCGCCCAACTCAGCGATCAAAACAACCAACTGAGCCAGCTGATCGCCCATTTGAGCACGCAAGTGGCCCAGCTGCAAGGACAACAGGCGGCGGTTGCACCGGTCGTCAGCCAGAGAACCAAATGTCTGGTACAAGTGCCGTAGAGGTTTGATGGGACCCTTGCCAAGTTCCCGGCCTTCCTGGCACAATGTCAGCTGTACCAGAGCCTCCGCCCAGAGGAGTTCCCAACAGACCAACACAAGGTGGGCTTCGTGGCCAGTCTACTGTCGGGCCCTGCTGCAAAATGGGTCTCGCCGCTGATAATCCAACAAGACCCGCTCCTAGATAACTATGGTGGGTTTTGTGACCAACTCCGGGCAATGTAAGTGTGACTTCCTACTTTCTCTTCAAAAAATTATTTACATATTTATAAACCAACTTAGCGACTTACTTAATTACATTAAAGTTCCAATTGCATTTTTTGCGTTTCTTCTATAAATTTGTAAAAAGGTCTCCAACAAGAGTTAAACTCATCCATATTTTTATCATTTAGTTGATCAGTCAATTTTGCCATCTGTGCTAAGTCCATCACTTTTATAATCCATTCTTCTATGTTGGGTATGTAGTCTTCTTTCCAGTGTTTAGCATATATAATTCTTGCAGCGGTAATTAAGTATAATAGTAATTTTCCATGTTTCTTGTGTAGATCTGATCCAATAAATCCCAGTAGATAAAGTTCTGGTTCTTTTTTAAAATCTTCTTGTATTATTTTACTTATAATTTCATGTATTTTGTCCCAGAAACTTTTTGTTTTTTGACACATCCACCACAAGTGAAAAAAAGTACCAACTTCTCTTTTACATTTCCAACATCTATTTGACATGGTGTTATTCATTTTCGACAATGTATTTGGAGTGATGTACCATCTATACATCATTTTAAAAAAATTTCTTTCATGTTATAATTTAGAGTAAATTTTAAATCTTTTATCCAAATTTTCTCCCATTTTTCAATTTGAATAGTATGACCCAAATTTTCATCCCATTTAGTTATACAGGGTTTTTTTTTTTTTGATAAAATAGACGTATTTTGTATTAAATTTTTGTACATTTTTGTTATCAGATGATCATCTTCCATCCATAATACATTATCCCATTTTCCGGAATAATTTTTAAAATTAAATTTTTTAGAGTCAATCTTAAATTGTTCTTTTATTTGTAAGCATGTATACCAGTTACAAATATGGCCCTCTTTTTCTAAATCCTCTCTTGTCTTGATCTTATAATTTGATCCTTCAAATATTAATAAATCTTTATAGTTAAGCCATTTTTTTGCACTCACATTTTCTTGTTTCGCAAAGGCCTCTTGAGGTGAGGTCCACAATGGTAAATTTGGTAATAATAGCTTTTTATATTTGTTCCAGACAGTTAAAATAGTTTTTCTAATTGGATTTTTAATAAATGCGGGGTCTGCTTTACTTTTATCATACCAAAGGTATCTGTGCCAACCAAATATAAGGTCATGACCTTCTAAATTCAACAATTTTTTATTTTCCAGTTTTATCCAATCTCTCAACCAAACAAGGACACATGACTCATAATAGAATTTAAGATTAGGCAGTCCAAAACCTCAATTTTCCTTAATATCCTGTAAAAATTTATTTTTAATTCTCGGTTTTTTCCCCTGCCAAATAAATTTAGATAGATCTCTTTGCCAATTTTGAAACGTTTTTTCTGTAATATTTATTGGTATCATTTGAAATAAAAATAGAATCCTTGGGAGAATGTTCATTTTGATAGTAGAAATTCTACCTAAGAAAGATATCTGGAGTTTTTCCCAATTTTGTAAGTCTTGTTTTATTTCCTTCCAAATTTTTATATAATTATTTTGAAATAACTCTGGATTTTTAGAAGTAATTTCCTAAGTATCTTATTTTTTAAACATTTTTGTAGCCCATGGCTTGTTCCATAGATTGTATATTATTTTGAGACATATTTAGATTTAACATCTTTGTTTGTCTGAGGACTGGAAAAGATTCTTGACAAGATTCCAGGATTCCTCAGTGCTTGCAGGGAATTGAAAAGGCACTTCTATTAGCAGACATGATGGGTCATCTCTGGAAGTTGCAGGGCTACGCCGGTGCTGCCCGTAACATGTGACCTGAACCCTTGGAATGGAGAATCCACCAGATATGCCCCATTTTGACGCCACCACTAACCATATCTTGGTACACACCTGGAGAAAAGGTTGAATATTGGGTTATTTGGTCATTTTTTTCATGTAAGATTGGGAAAAAATGGCTCAAAGAACACCAGATAGGTTCACATAGAGAGACGGAGAGAGAGAGTCCACAAAAAAAAAGATTATTTAATTTATTTGACATATTTTCAACAATTATTTTACCAAATTAACAGAAAAGTTAAGCAAGAGGAATTTTTTCCTCTGATCCTAATCACTTTCTGTCTGGTTGCAACTGTACACAGATGTGTTTTCCAGTGTTGTTAAATTTCACCACTGGGGGTCACTAATGATTCAGGAGACAGAAAAGAATTCTATCTGTTGTAGGTCTGTAAATCAGATTTTATTAAATTAAATGCAAGGTCCCTTTTCTTGGCTGCAAAAAATTTAATCGAAGTGTTTATTGTTATATATATATAACATATATGTATATGTATATGTATATGTATATATATAAAACATTGTATTTTAATAATGTATTTCAAGCCTTGTTAGCCACCTAGAGTTACATTGGTGAGATGGGCGACCATATGAATTAATATAAATAAAATAAATAAATAAACAAATAAATAAGCAAGCAGATAAGCCGTCTTTTCAATGTGCCATATCTTAACAGTATATTCTTATTTCATATTATTTCTTTTCAATGATTTCTTACTCTACTCCTGCAGTGCCAGGATGTTAATATTGTAAAGGGGCATGGTAAAGATTCCTATAAATCTAATTTATTGCAGAAGAAACATGTTCCAATATCATTAGGAATTTTGTTACAGTCTTTGTGAAGCCTTATTATATGTAATGGATGTTGATTTCTTTTTAAGTAATTCTTAGACACACAAACTAACTAGTGAACCAAATTGTAAGTTAAGATCACTTTATTATTTACTCTGTATACTTCATTATTTACTAGATTTAGGTGCTGTCTGAGTCCAGAATGACTTTGGGTGGTTCCCAATATCAAATAGAAAACAGAGGAAAAACACAATACAATATAACTTGGGTGTTATAACACTTGGTTGTTACTTGATGACTATAACTTCAATCGAGGCACATGGTCACGGCAGATTAATTCAAAAGGGGATGTATAAAATAAGCATCATTAAAATTGACAAGTTGCTATAAAGTCATAGTCAACTTGGCCAAACATGGAACTGAGGAAAAAGGGAACAGAATGAACCATGAGAGAATAATATAGAAGTTTGTTTTTTGATGCTCTTTGGATGAAGTAAACCAGTGTTTTTCAGTTGGCAACTTGCCTGACCAGATGAATTCTAGTCTAACACATCCAAAACATCAGGTTAGGAAATGCTGGATTAAACCTGTTCCCCTGAACAAGGAGAAGAGAACAGGAAGGCTATGAGGTGATAAGCCATTCTTAGTTGGTTTCTTTGCCTCTTTAAATATACAGTATGTTCTTCCCTGTTTGCTCCACCTTGGGAGAATCTATGTTTGCTTTTTCTAAATGCTGGCCATGAAAATAAGAAATATTTACTTTGATATGACTGGAAGGAGCTGCATTAAGCAGGCAGACAGACAGACAGAGCTTAGTAGAATATTATAGTTGGATGAGAAAGGAGAAAAAAAATATTTTGAGCTGAACTTGAAGGCATTTATGGATGTGTTGAAAGGATGAAGGTTAAGTAAACAATGGCAGAAAAATCAGTAACTCCTCTTGGAATGTATGTCTATGCATCAAACAACAGCTTCTTGTGCATTATATATTTTTCAAGGGATTCACTATTATTATCTACAAACAAGTGATAAGAAATCGAGGAACTTTGTTGTCTGTATTTTGTAAACTCAACTAACAGTACAGGAGCATTTGTGGGAGGGGTTTTCATGAGCAATGTGTATTTTTCTGCCTACCAGTCTGTCCTCTGGTTGTATATTTTCAGGTTTAAATACCCTGGGAAGGCTTTTAAAGCCTTTAAAGGCTTTGTGTTCAGTTATCCAACACAGTTAATGTTAAATACTGAGACGTACCCTTTAATATACATTGCTGGAGTGGATGGGGTGATGGATATGCTTCGGATCCCTTCATTAAAAGAATTCCATCTAGCGGGGTCCAGGAGGCGTGCCTTCTCTGCAATAGCACCCGCCCTGTGGAATAACTTGCCCCCTGAGGTGAGACTGGCACCCTCGCTCCTAGCCTTTAGGAAGTCCTTGAAGACCTGGCTCTGCCGCCTTGCCTGGAGTGAAGGAAAGGATAGTTCCTCCTGGGGGTGGTTGGTTTAGTGGTTTCCTCCTTTTAAGAACAGACCATCTTCTGGATTTTTATTTTTTTATTTTTATAGTAGTTTTAAATGTTTAGGTTTTATCTTTTATATTCTGATTGTAAACCGCCCAGAGTCTGCCATGGCAGAGATGGGCGGGGATAAATTCAAATAATAAATAATAATAATAAATATTGGAAACTAAGAGGCTATTCAAGATATGTTGCCTTCCATGACAGCAGAAATACACCTTTTTTTCTGGCCAAGAACTCCTGTGGTCTTTAAGGGGGTCCCCAAACTGTGGCAAGGCCTGGAGCCAAACTCCCACGTAATTTTAATTAAAATAAAATAAAATAAAATTTCACATGATTATTCCATATGGGGTTGTGATTGCCCTGCCCTGCTGATCCAGTTAGCTGTTTCTCTGGGGTAAATATTTTACCTGGTGTGACAACAGCACACAATCACTGCTGTCCTGGTTGAAAACGGGCAGTAAAAATACAGCCTGGAAACGTCTGGTAGGAATCGGAAGCCGTTGTCTACGGAAAATATTTTTCTTGATCTCGGCTGGGTCCCGCAAAATGAATGCAAAGTGCTGGCTTTACAGCTGAGCAGCAGGGAAGCTCACTTTTGAGCAAAAGGCCCGTGTTCACCTTCTCAGCAGCAAAACCACGGAACGCCTTTGCTTGCCCACTGCTAGGCAGAAGGAATAAAGCAAGTTCGAGCTTTCTCCCTAACTTGCCAGCAACTCAGAGATGGATTTTATCCCTGAAATATTCCTTGCCAAGTGCTACGACCCTGTCGGCTGGGAATAAGAGTTGCCGCAAGTGCAGCAAGCTTTGCGAAGGATGTCTCCTTTCCTTTCCTTTTTATTATGCCACTGCCTTAATATATTTTATTTATTTATTTATATTTATATCACCGCCCATCTCCCCCAAAAGGGGGGCTCTTTAATATAGGCTATATTAATAGATACAGAAGGCATGAATGGGATTTTTGTGAGCTCTTACACCCTGTAGATTTATTGGCAAGCCTATATATTGAATAAAAAAGATATATTAACAGATGCCAGGAGAACTTCGGAGTTAAGGTCAGCTGGAAATCTGTGCTTCCAATGTTTCCCTCCACAGTTCAATGCACAGTTAGCATTCTTAACTCAGTTAGGAAAACCACACATAACTTTTCCTGGGTTGCGGTTTATAAGCACCTCCGATTTTGGCATTTGCCACGAACCACTGGCTCTTGTCCCAATTCATTCCTCGATTCCCCCAGTCTTCCAGATTCCAGCTTCCGTTCTGCAATGTTCAACAGTAACAGAACGAAAAGTCAGATGCTGCAGCTGAACACAGCAAATCAGTGGCCTCCCCGTCAGTGTTGAGAGGTGTTTTCAAGTTCTCAATTGTTCTTATTAATCTCGGAAAGTCACTTGCGTACTTACTTAATGCCTGGTTGCATTACTCTTAAAGGAGCATTGCAAGAGTGTTTCTTTTGTGTGTGTGCTTGTGGGAGACCAGAATAAAAGAAGTTGTTTGGACCTGTTCAGTAAATGCTAACAATCCTGCGCTGGACTTAATTCCCTCACTTATTTGGGATAATTGTTGTTGGTTTCGTTACTCATATTCTTGTTGTTTCTTACTTGCTTGCTGCTTTCTTGCTCTGCCAATTATTCATCCCCTCACCCAGCCACTGGACTCAGGAGGCTTCTAAACAGGTAGATCGTCCCCTACCAGTCAAAAGGCATTGAGCAACGATCTCATCTTTTCCTCTGCAGCATTTTGTTTTGTACTTTGAAAAAGGAAACACAGAAATGGCAGAAAACCACACTTGAGTGCTAAGTCAAAAGCAAGGTTGCAAGACACCTAAGGTTGCACATTAGATGGAAGTGCTCTTCAGTCTCTTCCACACGTCCCCAGCAAGTGGTTTCCCCCCATCTCGAGTCGGGAGGAGAATGGAAAACAGCTGTCTTTTTGCCATGCTTCCAAAATGAGGCAAACAAAATGGCGGCCTTCATGATAGAGGTGAAGCTGGTTTCTGCTTCTGCTGTTGGTGAGTGAGGAGCAGGGATGGGTCTCTTCCCCGTTTCTGCTGGCTGCCAACTCCCCCTGCCTGGTGTAGACCCTTTGTCGTCTCCTGGTCCAGAAGCAGCAGGTGGAGGATCTCAGTGGAGAAAGGCAGTGGGAGATAAAATCCTGGAATATTGATCAGCCACAAGGTCACTCTTCCCACCAGAGCCAAAAAAGAGAGAGAACATTTGGGCTGCTGTTCTCTCCACATCCAAGGCAAGGGAGAAATGGCCATCGGGACAATAGAGTCCCATGGCTAGATGGGAAGGGGTGGTCCTGCAGTGGGCCAACTAGAGCGCCTCCTGTAGCAGGGTTAGAAAGTGTGCCCAATAACATTCTGGACTGCATAGAACTTGATATCTTGCCCTGATATCAGGGCTCGCTTTGTCTGCTGGAAGTCCAATGATCATTGTATTCCTAAGCTATCTTAATAAACAAAACCAGTTTGGATCTCTTCAGCTGCTTTGGGTTTCTTTAGAGGAGAGTTTTTCTACCACACACCAGGTTGCCAACCTTCCTCAGGCTCCTCCCCCATGAGAATCAGAAAGAAGGTTCATACGGTTTTCCAGCAGAATACACACGTTTCCTGATGGACCTCAAGAGTGTTCCATCTGTGCATGTCAATGAGCCCAAGAGCAGGAATCTAACCTGATCAAGGATTAGTGGAGCAGCTTTTAATATCTATTACAGTAAGATTTATTTACATTATAGGGATGGGCAATGCCTAGCATCTAGCTAGCTACATCCTGGGAGAGTCCAAGAGCACGTATTCCCTTTGTGTGCCTGGGAAGAAATGCAGGAAGATGCAACCACAGCTGAGCCATCTCTTCAGTAAAAAGCAACAGTGGGACAGCAAAGGGGGGACACAGGATCCTTAACACGCTACCTATAACCCAAAGCCCCTTGTGGTCAATAGGCCACTGGTGCTATTGGATTTCACCTCCAACAGATCTGGCTTCAGGTTGGCTGGCCCTGAGAGAGAGGGTCCAGGTGAGGCCACCAATGACTCATAAGCAAGCCATCACAGAGCTGGGACAGTGGTGTATTCTATCAAATGGATACATTTTCCTGATATAGGATTTATTCATTCATTCTTTTATAATATGCTACATATGCATAGGTATGTGTGGCTGGGTGGAGAGAATATATCTATCTATATCTATATCTATATCTATATCTATATCTATATCTATATCTATATCTATATCTATATCTATATCTATATCTATATCTATATCTCTATCTCTATATCTATATCTATATATCTATATCTATATCTATATCTATATCTATATCTATATCTATATCTATATCTATATCATCTATATATCTATATCTATATCTATATCTATATCTATATCTATATCTATATCTATATCTATATCTATATCTATATCTATATCTATATCTATATCTATATCTATATCTATATCTATATCTATCTATAAATGAACAAACAGGCCCCAGGGTTATCAAAATGTAATTTTTAATGTAACCGGAAGAAATGATTAAAACACGACTTGAGAAGAATTGTACAGTATTTAGTACCTTTCATTTTAATTAAATGTAGAAGTACATGAAAAGAAGGGAAATCAATTTTTCGTCCTGGTGCCTGGTGGGTAGCCATATTTCATAGTGTGGAGTTCTGGATACAAAGAATAGTTCCCCTTCCAATAATTCCCAATAGCAGAGAAACACCATCTCTTTCAGACTGACGGTCACATTTGGTCTGAGTGGTGGTGTCCAGAAAAGGAAGTAACCTAGTCGAAACCACATGTGATACCATTTAACTTAATTTCTATCTTGTTAATGGGAAACTGTACAATTAATATGATTCCTGCTCATGTTTTTAATAATTTCTCCCTTCTGTCATATGCAAATGTTGGGAAAGGGTCTCGGGGCCATGTACAAGGTCTATGGAGGACTGCCTTCATTGCTGACAAGGAGTTTGAGTAAAGGTAAGGAACCTTCACCTTTGATATAATGTAGATCAGGGGTGGGGAACCTTTTTTATGCCAAGGGCCATTTTGATATTTATAACATTACTCGAGGGCCGGGGGGCAGGGTTTGCGGGTGGGAGCCAATTTCGTGGAAGCGGGCAGGGTTTGTGGGCAGGAGCCAATCACGCGGAAGGGGGTGGGGTTTGCAGATGGGAGCCAATTTTGTGGAAGGGGGCAGGGTTTGTGGGCAGGAGCCAATCACGTAGAAGGGGGCGGGGTTTGTGGGCAGGAGCCAATCGTCTGCCACCACTATGCCTGCTGCAGCGCCCGCCACCACCATGCCCGCTGCTGTGCCCACCACCGCCATGCCCACCATGCCCGCTGCCGCGTCTGCCCCCAGCACGATTGCTGCTGCACCCACCGCTGCCGCGCCTGCCGCCCCGCCCGCTGCCGCGCCTGCTTTTGCCGTGCCTGCCGCTGTGCCCGCTGCCGCCCCGCCTATATAAGGGTTGTTCAGCTCTCTTACAGACTAAGGCCCCTTCCAGACAGGAGAAGAGATCCATCAACAGAGTGAGATGTTCAATCTTCCTATGCTGCTACCTGAAGCAACGGATCAGAATAGAACAGAAGTTTTGTTTGCCCAAGCACATGTGACTTAGAGGAGGCCAGGACTTGGTCACACAAGCTGAGCGAGATACAGAGTGATCCCTTCTTTTAAACATGCTCATTATTCCCTATTGAGTCACCATCACTTTACTCTCATTTATTTTTAAAAAAATCTAAAGTAAATATTTGGCTAAATGAGATAGATGATGGATGGATAGATGGATAGAAGGATGGATAAATGGATAGATGAATAGACTGACGGATGGATGGATGGATAGACAGACAGACAGACAAATAATTCTGATTTGAAATTACTTCTGATATATTTCTGATCTGATTGGATGTGTTTGATTTAAAACAATTTCTAAAGCTTTAGAACACAGATGTACCACTCAGAGGCTATATACATGTTAGATTTCTCTCAGTTGGATAAGCAAGAAACTGCAAGAAGAGATTTCCAAGGAAACCAAAGCTTTGATAGTACCTTTATTGCAGCACAGTTAATTAATCTATTATAAAAGAATTCCAGTGACTGCCGTGTATCAAATGCTATCAGCATTTGATGTGATGGGCTAGAAGCCATTTTTATTTGGGTGGAGATTATTTCCACCTGTCTCTAGTTTTGCTAACTGACTGTTCTGATATCAAGTTGTTTCCTCCTGACCTTGTGACACTTGTGACACTTCTGCTTCCTTTTCATCTGCCACTGATTCTTCATTGGTTAAAAATAAACTGAGTATTTCAAAGGTGGATAAAGTTGAAAAAAGTAGGTGGAGAAGGTGTTAACTTTTTGTAAAACGTGGATCACTTTTAGGAAACAAATCGTTTTTTTTAGACATTCACATCTTTGCCTTTAGATATGTACATTTTCTGTTCTGATCACACCTATTTTGCTCTTCTGAGGTGGTCCTTCCTCCTTGACATATTCAACCTGGTTCAGATCTGACCACTGACTTGGTGCAATCAGATAAACATTTTCACTTTATACCACAAGTTCCAGAAAGAGAGGAACAATAGCACAACCCTACACACAGGAAATTCCATTAGTACAACTGGAGTAAAAATGCATATGGTTGGATTGTAAAGCATCAAGATGATCCCTTTTGGTTTCCCCCTGTACCTTATTCACCTGTTAATGCCCCTTATTGCCGAATTCTCCTTCACTGGCATGCCTAGTTTACATGTAAATACAGAAATAAAAGGCTGTCCCCTCCCTTTTGTTTTTACAAAATTGATGATGATGATTCTATAATTTGAATTAATTTACAAAATTAATATTTCTGTATCATATCTCTTTCCTTATTATCTTAGTAGAAGATACAATTAGGATCTTGATTTGGAGAACAGCTTAATTTGATTCAGACAAAGTGGAAAACTTCTTTCAAAACCTCTCAAAATTGAATCCCCCCATCCATTTAACATGGAACCAAAGCTGGAAGTGGGATAGGAGAGCCAGAAACCTAACACTCTGTATCTTTGACTGATAGGAACAGAAAGAGCAAAACATTTATGATAGAAGGTCTGCTGTCTATGGCTTCCACAAATTAAAAAGTGAACATAAACCAACAATATTTTAGAAAAAGACCGCTTTTCTGCAGCTCTTCCAGTTGGCAGGAGCCTCTCAAAGCCTTGGGAAGGGACAGTGGATGGAATTGGGTGAAATCTCAGACAGCTACATAATCTGTCCAGAACAGTCTTGTGGAGGAGGATTCAGCCAAGCTTGAGACTCAGCCCTAAAATTTATTCATTTTAAAATACCAAACTGAAAACAAAATGAAAACAAGATAATAATAAATAATAATAATAGTGGCTGTTGTGGGTCTTCCGGGCTGTGTGGCCGTGTTCTGGAAGTTGTGGTTCCTAACGTTTCGCCAGCATCTGTGGCCAGCATCTTCAGAGGGCAGGAGAAATCTCTGGAGATTTTGCTTCTATCTGTGCTCCTGCCCTCTGAAGATGCTGGCCACAGATGCTGGCGAAACGTTAGGAACCACAACTTCCAGAACACGGCCACACAGCCCGGAAGACCCACAACAGCCATTGAACTCCGGCCGTGAAAGCCTTCGACAATACAATAATAATAGTAATAATAATAATTAATAATTAATAATAAATAATAGTAATAAAAGAAAACTGGCACACAAAGAACTTTTTGATAGAATTAGGAAATCTGAGCTAACCCAGGGAGGGTTGCTTTTCATTGTCCACAAGGCAATTGATCATTTTAGCCAATGTTTTAAGGGCCAAACTATATGACATGTTAATTTTGATTTCCCTTGGGTGCAGTTGCAAGAAACTGCAAGGAAACATAGCTGCTCACTATAGCAGCTCTGCAAGATCATTTCTTGTTGCATGCTAACAGCAGAAGTTGAACAGTTGTGTATCTCTCACTGAAAAATAATGTTATCTCAGGTAAATGTGGGAGAAAACAGTTATTTTAGAAGATGCCACCACTCGCTGCATTTAATCCTTTTCTCTTTCTCTCTTTGGAGGGCAAAACATTTTCAAAAATATAATGTATATCCTTTTAATGGTACCCTTGTCTGTTTTACTTCTTTAAGAAGATCAGTGTGGTCACCCTTAGCTTTTCAGGCAGAACTTTGCAGCAAAAGAGATCTCTTCAATAGATCTCTCCAGGTTATTGTCATGGACCTGAGTGAGTAGGACTCCCAGTGCATAACCAGAATCATCCATCACTGCAATTTATAAAGAAATTGTTGACTGACTGACTGACTGACTATGTGCCATCAAGTTGGTGTTGACTCTTAGTGACCACAGAGGTAGATTTTCTCTGTGATGATCTGTCCCTAACTTTCAGGTCTTCCAACCTTTCACCACTGTAACTGAGTCCATCCACCTTGCTACTGCTCATCCTTTTCTTCTCTTTCCTTCCACCTTTCCCAGCATTAAAGCCTTTTCCAGAGAGCTGGGTCTTCACATAATGTGTCCAAAGTAGGAAAATTTACACCTGGTCATTTGTGCCGGTATTGATGATCTACTTGCTTGTTTTCTTTGCTATAGGTAAATCATACAAAGAATGAATAATAGATATGCTGGTTTATTAACAAACACTTCACATTCTCAGAATAACTTGTCAAACCGCTTCAAATCAGATCTAACAAACCTTGGTCAACAGATTTACATTTCAGTGTAAATTTTTACCATAAGGTAATGTTAAAAACAATATGTTGCTTGGAAGAAGTGGGTTTAAAATCACTAATACATGATCAGAACAAGGTTTTTGTCTCTAAAATAAGCCTGCATGGTCCCCAAAGAAAGGCTCAGCAGTCTAAATTTACATTTGTCCAAATTAAATAAGAAGTCTGACAAAAAAAAGAAATACTCATTGTCAATACATTTCTGTTATACAGGAATATTCCTATAGCAATATCATTCAGAGCAGGTAGAAGAAGCAAATTCTTACATCTATCTTGGCCAAGAAATCAATAACTTTTACAAAACTGACCAAGAAATATCACACAAAAGAACAGCAGCATGGCTCCACTTTAATTGCATAAAAACAAGTCTCCAAAGATGGGCAACACCAAGACAAGAGCAAGCATCTTCAATACCATTGTCCTACCAGAAATGATCTATGGAAGTGAAGTATGAAACCGATGGAAAACAGATGTAGAAAAGCTTCAAGCCACACAGTGTGCCATGGAAAAACAAATGTTAAAGGTCTTGCTCAGAGACTGAATCAGAAATGAGGAAATTTGACAATAAACTAACTTCAAAGATGTTAGAACAATAGCATTAAAATGGATAAATAAATGGGCAGGACACATTGTATGTTTATCTGGCCACAGGTGCACTTGGTATTGGATGACCTCCTACAAGATGGACCATGACAAGATCTCGGTCCCAAGTGGAACACCATAGCAAAAGACCGAACAAAATATAAATATCTGTTGAAGTAATCATTTTGGATACCAACACTATTTGGATGAATAATGATAATGTGAAGTGATATCATTCAGATAAAATTGACCCACCCTTTTTGATTATTAAGGGGCAGTGATGTTATTCCTTAAGAAATGGATGCAAATTGGTAAAGTGTAGTAATCAATCATATTTAATACATGCTTTATGGTCTCTGCTGTGTTTATACAAGGTTGCACTCTACAAATAATAAGCAGAAAAGGTTTTGCTAAACCTTCCTGGTGTAGAAGAAGGGGGCTATCAGCCATCATGGCATTACTTGAGTCTCCAAACCACACACAAAAATGAATTTCATCACTTTTCTTCCTACTCAAGACTACTGAGGCCTTTCAGATAAATCAAATTTTCACACAGCATCTCTTTTCAATTTTTTATAGTAAATTTTATTAGCTGTCAAGAGAAGAATAAAAACTACAAAAAAAAAACTACAAAGAAAGAAAAAAACTAAAAAAGTGCGGAAACACAAGAGAATTTTTTTTTCAAATTTACAAAAAGATGTAGCTTCCAACTTTTAACAGCAAGGATATACAAAAATTTCCACAATCAATCTCTTACTCTATATTAAACCAAAACACCACATTATCCCAAAATCCCAATCTCAGTCTTTTAAAAAAACCCTTTCTGTCGCTCCTAAATTCCTCAATTTCATCCACCACATCCCCAACATGATGGCACATTTTAGATCTCATATTTTCCACAATGTCCTGGATATCTTGCATAAAAACTTGATAGAAGTCAGAAGAGATCTAATTAAAATCCTGGTGAAAGTCAGAAAGAATCTGTTTGAAATCCTCCATGTCTCACACAGTAGATTATGGCGCCCCCTAGGAGTTTAGCCAGCGAAAGTCAAAGATATGGAAGAGTTCCAAAGTGTGTTTACATAAAGTGAGAGTGAGATAGCAGACAGTTCTCAAGGGAAAGTGAAAACAGAAAGCTGAAGTTTCAAATCAGCCGATTCAATGTGTAGGAAAATGCTAATATCTTCAAATTTAAAACAAAAATAATAACAGGAAGACAATTGTTTAGTCTCAATCTTTGGAATTTCCTTTGGAAGGAAAACGAAATCCAAAACTTAAAAGAATTAAAAAAAAAAGTAATCGCAAAAATAACTGTGACAGCCTCGATCTGTTGACTATTAAATCAGAGTTCCTGACACAAGCCACTCAGGGATATGAAGGAATCTTTATTAAAGCCAGTGACCCATTGCATGTTAAAGACTCGAGTGAATAAAGCTCCCGCAACCAACAGTTTAAAAATCTCCAAGTCCCACCCCCATTGGGATTCGTGGCTTGATTGCCCTTCCCTTCGTCTCTCAGTTTTCAGGTCTTTCTGGGTCTGAATCAACTAATGCGGTGATATCGCCCTTTGATATATCCTGGGTGCTGAATTGCTTGGCACGATACTTTGATTAACATAGTTTACAGTTCTGTGAATACACCAAAACCCCACCATCAGCATTCTCCCCTACTTTATGTTGGAATTCAGCAAATCAAGCATGCCTCATTAGCATATGGGTGATTTTTCTAGGAGGCAAACTGTGCTAGAGGAAGTTGCTTGTTGCCCCTCCCACTTCCTCTCTCTCTCTGATTCTTCCACCAATGGGGTAGGACGCACGTGCCTTAGCTCCTTCCATGGAGAGGCCATGTTCTAAGCCTCAACTCCAGAGGCTTTCCCCCTTTCTCCATGCAGCCTCTGGCAGCAAACAGGGCCAGAGGTATACAGTTTAGGGAACAGAAAGAAGAACTGAAACCAATTTTCTACTGAAATGGCTGTACCTGGACAAAATAAATGTAAGAACTCTTTTGTACTTACTTTTTATACCTGCAATGTCTAAGCGTGTGTTTCTTCATGTTTGGGTGGGCTAAAAGTGTAAGAATAAGAACCTGAATCTCTCTAACGTGCTCACAGGCTGTGTTTTTAAACAATATTCCTTTTTCTGCACACGAGTTTACACACTGTTAAGCTCTGCTCCATTCACTGGTTCTAACAGGCCACTGAATGATCTTCAAAGGGTTATGGGCCCAGAATTTTGTAGAAAGTGGTTTTGTTTTTAAATGGCAGGAATTTTTCCTTTTTGCCTTGTTTTATTTTTGAGCAGAAATTTTCCTTTTTGCTGGTTTTGCATGATGCATGACTTTGAATTGAGAAGGGGTGTTGGAATTCAGCAAATCAAGTATGCCTCATTAGCATATGGGTGATTGCTCTAGGAGGCAAACTCTGTGCTAGAGGAAATTGCTTGTTGCCCCTCCCACTTCCTCTCTCTCTCTGATTATTCCACCGATGGGGTAGGACACATGTGCCTTAGCTCCTTCCATGGAGAGGCCATGTGCTAGACCTCAACTCCAGAGGCTTTCCCCCCTTTCTTTATGCAGCCTCTGGCAGCAAACAGGGCCAGAGGTATACAGTTTAGGGAACAGAAAGAAGAACTGAAACCAATTTTCTACTGAAATGGCTGTACCTGGACAAAATAAATGTAAGAAATGTTTTGTACTTAATTTTTGTACCTGCAATGTCTAAGTGTGTGTTTCTTTATGCTTGGGTGGGCTAAAAGTGTAAGAATAAGAACCTGAATCTCTCTAACGTGCTCACAGGCTGTGTTTTTAAACAATATTCCTTTTTCTGCCCACGAGTTTACACAACGTTAAGCTCTGCTCAATTCACTGGTTCTAACAGGCTACTGAATGATCTTCACTTTACACGTCTGGTAGTTTTACTGTAAAGCTGTACTGGGCCAGCCTCTGTCTCAGGACTCCAGTGAGGAGTCAGCAGACGAGCTGCCCCTGTTGAACCCCCAGGAGACCGAAGAAAAGGTAGCTCCAGATCCAAACCCGGCTCTAGAAACAGACCCAGTACCAGAGGGGAGTGGAGATGTGGCAGCATCTCAGCCTCCAGAGACTGAGCAGGAGCAAACCCTGGATCTGTCAGGGTTCATTGCCATGAATCCTGTCATTGGGATTAGGCCTAGTTAGAGATGCTTCTCGAATGATTAGTAGTGATGCTTCTAGTGTGTTGGGGGGGAATTGGCAGTTGAGTATTGTGACTACTACTGAAGGCGGGAAGCAGCTCGTCAAGGTCAACCACCTGCAGGAGGATGGTGCTGGGAACGTTTGCATAGTGAGATCATCGGTTGGTAATTGGGCGCGCAAAGGGAGAAGATAAGATGCAACAGTTGGGCGGGAATCTGCATTCAGATCTTTGAAAGTGCTTCAATTAACATGTATCCTGAATAAAGCTTAATCTGCATTCTAATGAACTGCATTGCTAAGTGTTTATTAGGGCATAGTTGTTGGGGTCATCACAGAAAGATCTGAATGCCTTCAACTGGGTCGGTCTATCCCGAGGTTGTAATTGTTAAATACAATTAGTGCCTAATCGGTGAGAATCGACTCGTCTAAGAAATTTTCGGAATGGAGGAATCCATGGAATGTTTCCAGGCGGAGGAAGAAGCACAACCCAGCACTTCTACAGGCCTAGGAGCAGTTCTCAAAGAGGAAAAGTCGGTGGGCTTTGAACCTGTTGCCAAGAAGAAAGGAGCTAAAAAGGGGCCCAGATGCAGTGGCATCGAGGCAGCTGAGATTCCTGCGGTACGTACTCCCAAGCCAAGTGCAGAGTGGTCCGTGGGAATTGGAGGCGGCCTCAAGGAAGGGATGGGGAAACGGACTGCTAAAACTAGAGTTACCCAATCCCAAAGAATGGCTTCTTTGGAGGCAAAAACGGCACGTATTGATTTTGAACTAGAAACTATCAGCAAGCAGATAGAATCCATCAGCCAATCTTTGCAACAACTGGTCATGGCTCTGAAGCAAGAAGGAGCTGCAGTGCTGGAGAAAGGAGCTGCTTCAGGGACCACCTCAGCGGAAAGCAGAACTTCCAGTGCTAGTGAAGAAGAGGAGGAATTATCAGAACCGGAGCTGGAGATGAGGCTGTCCTCCATGAGTGGATTACAAAGAGGGAGGACCAGAGCATTAACTGTTAACAAGCTGAAAATGCGCTTTGATGGCGATCCGGGGAAATTGGCTTGTTTTATGACCCATGTATGGGGTTTTATGGAGGAGTTTGAGGATTCTTTCCTGGATGAGGAGGCTAAAGTAAGGTACGTCTCCAGTTTTTTAGAGGGCGAAGCGGCCCAGTGGCTTGTGGCTTTACATGACATGAATGCGAAAGAACTTTTAAATTTTAAATCATTCATGTTGGCCTTAAGAAAGAGATTTGAAGATACTCTATCTAAGATGTCAGCTAGAGTGCAGTTACAACAGTTGAGTCAGGGGAACATGACTGTCGCTGAATATGCCATGGAATTTAAAAAGCTTATAAGCCGATTACCGAGCTGGCTGGAAAGTTTCCAGATTGAATATTTCCAGATGGGGTTGAAACCCGAGATATTAGAGATGGCAGTGTCGAGAGGTGACCCAGAATGTTTGGAGGACTGGATTCAGCTAGCAGGCAAAGCAGAGAGCACCCGATTACGGCTGAAGTCATATAAACAACTTCAAAGCTCAGGCCGAAGGGTGACGGGGGGCCCCCTGCCTAAGAAAACGCTGAGTCAAAAGGCTTGGGAAGAAGAGAAAGAACGCAGGGCTAAAAGCGGCTTGTGTTTCAAGTGCGGGAGAGAAGGTCATCGCATTAGCAACTGCCCACAGATTCTTACTGCTGGGAAGAAAAAGCCTGAAAGTAAAGTTTTAAAGACACCACTGCCTAAAAGGAAGGGAGCAGCCATTGCAGTAGAAGAGGCCAATAAACCTGAGAGTGTGGGGGGTGAGAACGACTCCACAGATGAAGAATTCTTACCGGCGGGAAACGAGGAATGCCTGTCATGAGATGCGCCGGTGGGCAGGCATTTGTAGATCAGCGCACCGACCCTCTGGTGAGTGGCGATTGTCCTACTATGCAAGTAAAAATAAAACTTGAGACAATGGATGGGAGGGATCAGAATAATCTGATGGCTATGTTGAACTCGGGGTGTTCAAGATGTTTGATGCATCCTGCCATTGTGACTGGCTTAAGACTGAAACTATATAAGTTAAAAGTTCCCATCATATTTTGCCAGCTGGATGGTTCAGACATGAAGGGGGGGGGCAGTGGAATATTACACGGAAGCTCTAAAAATGACTATTGGGACACATCAAGAAACTATATGGTTTATTGTGGCTCCCATTTCCAACCAGCCCATCGTTTTGTGACTTAAATGGTTGAGGGAGCGAAACCCCCACATTGATTTGGTCTCTGGGGAGATGGAGTTTGCAGACGGCTCTTATTCAGGGATGGAACAGGACACTGCAGGATTATGTGTTGAACTAACAGGCTCTCTGAGGGAATTAGCCCAAGCGGCTGAGGCTCCGGCGTCATATGAGGAGGAGGGGGAAGTGTTTGTGGAAACTGAATCAGATCAAATGCCTCCTCATCGAAAAACAGATTGTGCTTTGCAGTTAGAGCCTGGGGCAGTGTTACCCAAACCCAAGTTGTATTCCATGACTCATAAGGAATTACAAGAATTAAGGAACTTTATAGATAAAAATCTAAAACGTGGATTTATTGAACCTTCCACTTCTCCAATGGTGGCACCAGTGTTATTTAGGAAAAAAAAAAGATGGATCACTGAGACTTTGCACTGACTATCGGGGGTTGAATGCTATTTGTATTTCAAATCAGTATCCGTTGCCATTGATGAAGGATATGCTAGCGCAGCTGACCAAAGGGAAAATCTTTACTAAACTGGATCTGAGAGAGGCGTACTTTAGAGTGCGCATCAAGGAAGGAGATGAATGGAAAACTGCTTTTAATTGCCAACTGGGGTGTTTTCAATATAAAGTCATGCCGTTCGGATTAAGGGGGGGGCTGGAGTGTTCATGAGCTTAATTAATGAGGTTCTCCATGAATTTTTGTACCGGGGGGTGTTAGTATATTTAGATGACATTTTGATTTATACAGAAACGATGGAAGAGCATGTAAAACTAGTCAAAAAAGTATTGCAAAAGTTGTTGGAAAATAAGCTATATGTAAAGCTGTCGAAATGTGAATTTCATAAGGAAAAACTTGATTTTTTGGGATACAGAATATCTCATCAGGGAATAGAAATGGATCCTGCCAAAGTTAAAGATGTGTTGGCATGGGAGACCCCTAGAACAAAAAAGCAATTACAATCTTTTTTGGGCTTTAGTAATTTCTATCGCCAATTCATTCCCGGGTTCGCGAGTAGCGTTGCCCTTAACAGATCTGTTAAAGACGAAGAAATCAGCTGATGGCGTCTTAGCAAATAAACCTCAGGCAAAGCTAAAATGGACGCCAGCATGCCAAAAGGCGTTTGAACATTTAAAACAATTGTTCACTGCTGAACCTATTCTGAAACACCCTAATCCTGAGCTCCCATTCGTTGTTCAAACTGACACCTCGAACCTAGCAATTGGATGTGTATTATTGCAAAAAGACAATACTGATCAATTACGACCATGTGCATATATTTCTCGTAAATTTACTGAGGCGGAGCAACGCTGGATGGTTTGGGAGAAGGAAGCTGTTGCTGTAAAGCATGCTTTGGCTACATGGCGACATCTATTGGAGGGTTCTCCACATCAATTTGAGGTTTTTACTGATCATAAAAATTTGGAAGCTCTAAAAACCCCCAGGAAGTTGAATCCTAAGCAAATCAGATGGGCTGAGTTTTTTTTTAGTAGATTTAACTTCACATTGAAATATTTACCAGCAGGAAAGAACTTCCTAGCAGATGCTTTATCACGCTTACCTCAGCATGATGGCCCAATGGAAAACATTGTCTCTACAGTAATGTCACCCCAACAATTGGGCTTGCCAGACCAAAGTGAGGAAGTTTCTACCTTACCACCTCCATCGTTACCGTTGCAATTGGAGGGCAAGGTTGCGCTTACTCGATGACAAGCCAAATCACAACAATCCCCATGTGAACCCTCTTTAGAGAAACAGATCAGAGAGGCTATTACAGCAGATGAGTGGTGGAAAAATAATAAACAGCCCTTAACAGAAACTAATGGGGTTTGGTGGAGTGGAGATAGACTGTACATTCATGAAACGGTCAGAAAAGTTATTTTACAGCGTTGCCATGATGACAAAGTTGCTGGACATTTTGGATTTGTAAAAACCTTACATTTAGTCAGACGGCAATTTTGGTGGCCAACCTTAAGAAAAGATGTTAAACAGTATGTACTATCTTGTCCTGTGTGTGCATCTATGAAAAGGGCGCCAGGGAAGCCAGTGGGACTTTTACAAGGAGTAGCTGAACCAACAAGCCCGTGGAAACAAATCTCAATGGATTTCATTGTAGATTTACCTGAAAGCAAAGGCAAAACTGTTATATGGGTGGTAACTGATCTCTTTTCAAAGCAAGCCCATTTTATTCCTTGTAAAGGATTGCCCTCTGCTGGTCAACTAGCAAAATTATTTATCTTGCACATCTACCGAGCTCACGGCGCCCCCTTGAGGATTATCAGCGATCGTGCAACCCAGTTTACTTCCAAATTTTGGAAATCGTTTCTAAAATTGATTGGAACTGAACAAGGATTGACTAGTGGGTTTCATCCGGAATCGAAAGGGGTGTGTGAACAACTTAATTCCGTATTGGCGCAGTATTTATGTTGTTACATCAGTTACCAACAAGATAATTGGGTGGATTTGTTACCATTTGCTGAAGTGGCATATAATAACGCTGTTCATCAGAGCACTGGATTTTCACCATTTAAAATAGCAACTGGACAAGACTTTGTTCCTATTCCTGAACTGCCTGACCCTGCCATGATACGGTCTCCAGATCCTGTGTTGGCAGATGAATGGATTACAAAAATAAGGGCCAATTGGCCGAACATGCTCAAAACATTGCAGGAGGCTAAGGAATCTTACAAAACTTTTGCTGACGCGAGCGGGCTCCTGAATGGTCTTTGGTGGTGGGTGAAAAGGTTTACTTGTCTACAAAACATCTGAAGACCACACAACCATAAAAGAAACTGAGTCCTAAGTTTATTGGTCCCTTTCCAATTGTAAAAGTGATAAACCCTGTAGCTGCTCAATTAGACTTGCCTAAAAACTTACGCAGGGTACATCCTGTATTCCACATCAGCTTGTTGAAGCCTGTCAAAACTGCACCACAATGGCATCCAGAACCAACCACACCTTCACCCATAATGATAGGTGATAATGAACATTTTGAAGTTTTGGACATTTTGGATTCTAGGATACATAGGGGTAAAATTCAGTACCTGGTACAGTGGAAACATCTACCTATTGGATTTAAGGAATGGGTTGATGAGAGTCATGTTCGTGCTCCACGTTTGATCAAGAAGTTTCATAATCAGTTCCCTGCTAAACCTGGTTAATGTACTGTGCTTTCTTGATTTTGTTTTGCAGATTGGACCGTTGTGCATATGCCTGCAACCTGAATACTGTTGTTTTTATTTGTATGCTTTGGTTATCTTGTATGCTTTGTATGCCTTGCATGCTTTGTTTATCTTGTAATCGGTATGATGCTCTTTCTTTTGGAGGGTCGGCATGTCAGGGTTCATTGCCATGAATCCTGTCATTGGGATTAGGCCTAGTTAGAGATGCTTCTCGAATGATTAGTAGTGATGCTTCTAGTGTGTTGGGGGGGAATTGGCAGTTGAGTATTGTGACTACTACTGAAGGCGGGAAGCGGCTCGTCAAGGTCAACCACCTGCAGGAGGATGGTGCTGGGAACGTTTGCATAGTGAGATCATCGGTTGGTAATTGGGCGCGCAAAGGGAGAAGATAAGATGCAACAGTTGGGCGGGAATCCGCATTCAGATCTTTGAAAGTGCTTCAATTAACATGTATCCTGAATAAAGCTTAATCTGCATTCTAATGAACTGCATTGCTAAGTGTTTATTAGGGCATAGTTGTTGGGGTCATCACAGAATCCTGGTTTGTCCCCGCCCTCCAGCCAGCAGCCAGCTGCTCCCACTCAGACCCCTAGCTCACCTGAGTCGCCCAAGCAGCAAAGGCGGCAGAGAATAAGGGCTGCCTTAAAGGAAAGGCGCAGGAGCGCCCGTTTGTTGGCTAGAGAACAAAAGAGGAGAGACGGTGAGTGCAGCCAGGAGCCAGCCAACAGCTGGCTGCCTCAAGATAAATTAGCAGAGGGGCCGTGAGCAAAGCTGTGGAAGCAACTTGCATTATTGCCGTGACCACTTCCTGCATCTTGCCTTGATTTCCTGGACTCCTGATCTTGCTTTGGACTACCGCTAACCTGCTGGCTACAACCCTTGACCGTGGCTCTGGACTCTCGTTTACCTGTGTGCTCCAATCCTGACCTCTGCTATTGGCTTCTCGTCTATCCACTGGACTATCCCTGAAACTTGGTTTACCGGCTTTGCTGGCTTGCAACTCACGGTTGGTGAACGGACGTTTGTCTCCTCCTTGATATCTCGCTGTCAGCCTCTGTGAAACCTGACACCCGAGACTAGCCAGCACAAAAGCACCCCCAAACGACCCTGTGCAGACTGGCAGGATGTTCCTTACTGGCGCCATGGCAGGATGGCATGGATGACATCCTGACAATAACGTTAAGCTCCAAGAGAACCAGCTTCTCCTCACTGTAGAAAGCCTCTCTTAGGGTACGCATACTTTAAAGAAATACAGATTGGGTGATTTAGAAATGGGGTGGCCGGTCTTAGTGTCCCTTTAAGGCTTCAGCGTGGCTTGGAAAGTGATGAAGTCCCCGCCTCACAGCTTGCTCTTACCAGTCGAATGCGAAACACTGTTTGCGATCTTCTGGCTGCAAGCAGCTGTCCAGAGGACAGATGGGATGATTCCAGGTATTCTCCTTGATCCGGATAATGTTTCTGGTCTTCAGGAAAACCTGCCTGAGCCGGAAAAATTTACTGCGTTGTCAGCTCTGCCTGCTGAACCAGCGGGCACAGCCGTTCAGTCCACTATTCCCACTGGAAGCCATGCAGCGTGTCTGATTTCCAACAGAAATGCCCTTAACCTGATGGAAAGAGTCGTGGGTTCTGCCATTTTCCTTCAGCACACTGAAGTGTGTGTTTGCTCTGCAGGATTGTTTAACTTACAGGAACAAATATCCAACAATGATCCATGCAGAACATACATTTCTACCAAATATTAGACTCCCATCAAGTATATAAAACTCTGCTGGTCCATAGCGTAGGCCAAAGGTAATTTTTCTAGGCAAATATTCACATACAGGAATCTGATTCTTCAGGCAACATGTCAACTGTAATTTTGGTTTAATAAATGACATATCCCTGAAGTGATGTAAACCAATGCATTCAGGTAATATAGAAAATGCTGAACCTGTAGCCTGCTTTATCCTTCACTAGACTTCCAGCAAAAATATTAACAGCTGTGTACCCAACTAAATCTGCCCACGCTCAAAACGATGCAATCTTATCTCATAGATATTTGTAGCTAAATAACTGGATAATTAAATAACTGATTAAACTGGATTCTAAAATATCCTTCCAAAAAAGATGTCCCATCTTGTTTCAACAACAGTACTGAGCATTTTGACAAGACGTCTTTTCTAATTTGCAAGATGCATATAAATATGCAGAACAAAAATATAATTTCATTAAAATTTTGATCAGCTTTCTCTTCATAATGATCTAGTGGGACTTTTGTGCACTTGAACAACACTTTTTTTCCATCTCTGCTGTTGGCTTCTGCCAAACTTGCCTCAAATTGAGTTATAATAGTTACAGATTTTGGTCACTGGAAGTGAATATTTTCAGATATGAATTATAGAATTATTATACATTTCTGTACTCTCAATCAACAGAAGCCCCATCTTGATTATGTAATCCATTAAATGCCCCGAAACAACAATATAATGCAGTGAAAGGCCCCCAAGTTCTTGTCCAATTGGTAGAAATTAATTTGGGCACCGTGCATCAAGTTTGGCACAACATATCAGTGAATAAACTTCCTTACTTCAGGGGTCAGAAGCTATAGAAGTAAGTTTTGGTTCTGTGGAACACAAATCTCTGTATGCTCTCAGTGTTTCTGAGCAGAGCACTGAAGTTCTAACTGTTGGAAATATGGGGTTTCAACCAAGCCTGTCTCATACAAACACAAGGGAGGGGTGGCTCTGCTGCAACCTAGCTTTGCTGCTTTGTGTGGGAGGGGCTTGAATCCTGGTTTCCTGTTTCCTCTTTTTTCTCTCTCCATGGACCTGCATGAGGGGAATTCTTCCCTTCTCGTGGCTCATACTTGCACCCAGCAAATCTGCCAAAAGCGGGTTTGGTTGGAACAACTCACTTGCACGCATGGGACCGTTTCAACAATGAAACTGCTTGTAGCAAGATCTACGAATAAAAATGTAAGCTATCTTTATTTTCCTTTTTACACTGACTAAATGTGTGAAGAGTGTTTTATTTTACTCTGAACTTAATTAAGCCTTTGTGCAAGTTGCCACACATGGAACTCTGCTAAATCTAGATAAACACTGTGTGGGATTTTCTGTTACTAACATTTCAGAACCCCTACACTAACCACTGCTGTAGTCTGGTAATTTAGCAGAATCCATGTTCAAGCACCTTTCGGGACTTACTACATATTCTACAAGCTTCATGTTCTTATCCATAAAGAAAGACAACTAGAATTTGTTTCAAGACTGGCGAGTTTCTGGTTACTAAAGTCATCAGAGAAGCAACCTCTTCAGAATGTATGGCTGTCATCTTCTAATGTTATTGTCTAAGATGGAATTCTGAGGCTTCTGTAGCTACTCCATGGTACAGGCAAGAGAGATATTGTTCCCTTCTTCTAGTAGTAAATGGCTTCTTCCTACCACCATCTGCAGCACTGTAAATTAAAAAAATGAATAAATTAGAAATTACTGAACTCTGTTGCACCAACTCCAGTTCTGCATCCTGAAAGCACCATAACTGCAACATGCTTTTCTCTGTATGGACTTCATCATTCTTGGATGTGACTCCTATTCTGCATGGGTTGGAGTTCACAGGGAGCACTTATGACCCATTCTTTATTCCCAAATTAGTCAACTGTTAGGTGTGTTAGGGGGCGTGGTGGCTCAGCGGGTAAGACGCCAGGCTTATCGATTGGAAGATCGCAACTTCGGAGGTTCAAATCCCTAGCCCCACGTGATGGAGTGAGCTCCTGCACTAGCCCCAGCTCTTGCCAACCTAGCAATTCGAAAGCATGCAAATGCTAGTAGATTAATAGGTACCACTTCGGTGGGTAGGTAACAGCGTTCCGCATGCATCATGCTGGCCACATGATGGTGGAAGCGTCTTTGGACAACGCTGGCTCTTCGGCTAAGAAACGGAGATGAGCACCAGCCCCTAGAGTCAGACACGATTGCACAAATGTGCGGGGGGAACCTTTACCTTTACCTAGGTGTGAAAAGAATCCAACCAATCAGTGTTGCCAGTCACTGAGTCTTCTCTCCATTCCCAAAATGTCCATGTTCTATTACATCATACCCCATAGTTCAGGATGACATTGCTTTGTTCCATATTTAAGGCAGGGCAGGGGAAAAAATCTTGTTGCTGCAGGATTTGACTGTCCATATTTGGGGGGGATTGGTAGCTGAGTTATCATGAGATATGTGGAGTCCTTGGTGCTCTCTGAGCCTTGTTGTTTTCTTGCAGACGTTTCATTGCCAGGCTAGGCAACATCTTCAGTGCGAGAAGGGAGTGGGACTTGCTCTCTGTTTATATACCATGGCTTGTCCTGCTTGTGTTGGTGGAGGTGTTGTTTTCCCCTTGGTAGTTCCTTGACTGGGCTGTTGTTTGCTGCTTGGTTGATTGACTGAGTTAATAGTTCCTTGATTAGGGTCTATTGTGTTGTTTGATTGCTCCTCCGGTGCTAATCTTGTTGTTGATTGCTGGCAAGGAGGTGTTCTGGTCTTCTGGCTTTTCTATTGTCTCTTATGAATGGTATGTACTCTTGTCTTGTACTCTCCTTGGTAGTTCCTTGACTGGGCTGTTGTTTGCTATTTGGTTGATTGACTGAATCAACCAAATCTCTATCTCATGAGATAGGACAGAAGCTTGGTCATCTTCTGAGTAATGTCCATATCCAATCCCCATCAAGAGCTGTTGAGGAAGGAAACAGTAGTAGCCAATATAATCCAAAAGGAATTAGTCAAGGGAAATTTCAACAAATGGTGGGTGACCATTTGTTCAGCCAAGGTATGTAGGTGCACATGTGTGTATATTTGCAAGCATATATGGGAGAGTGTGTCAGGATGAGTCCTTGTTATTTTGCTTGATTTTATCGCTTTTGTACCCCTTCAGAGCTTTACTCCTATTTGAATGCAGTGTCCTACCAGGTTTAAAAGGCGAGTTCAAGTTATTTTCATCCTCAAAGTGCAGGAAGATATCACTGAAATTCACTTTATTGCTTGCTGAAGCTCTTTGGATCTTTTTAAGTGCTATGGTTTGTTCTTATATGTATAATATTGAAATAGTAATTTGATATGTATATTTTTGGTTTCTTTGGATCATTGTCAGAAGAACATAAAAGTTGTTATCACATGACAATATTTTTGGTTTCTCTGGATAATAAACCACAGAAAGAAAGAGAGGGAGAAAGAGAGAGATCATTACATTCCTTTGTGTGTGTGTGTGTGTGTGTGTGTGTGTGAAGACGGCACCAATTTCTCCTAATTCCACACCCTTGCATTTTGGTGGCAATCTTATTCCTAGATCTTTGAATGGCACCTACAATAGTTAAATGCAAACAGAAAGTTGAATTAGTTTATATTTCTTGCATAGATACCATCCCAATGATTTCTTTAAGGGAGATGTTAAACTGTTTTCTAAAAACTTCAATTTGATGACCACTTACCTGGTATAAATTACTTTCACATAAATCAGCACAAGATTAGATTGGAGATCTTTTCTATAGTCTGCCTGATTACTGATGCTTTACAAAAGATGACTATGTTTCTTAACTGCTTGAGATCAAATCAATTAAAAATAAAAATGTAGTGGTACATCCTTGCTGCACAGAATAGGTACTGTACCTCCCTAAGGAACCAATTAATTGTATTCCTCATTCAAATTATAATCCCTGCATTTGTAGTAGGAGATTTACAGCCCCTTGCAATGTCCAGACTGAAAAGAAGTAAATACATTTTTTTCACAGCGATGTGAGCTATTTGTTTGGTTGTTGCTGCTGCGGTTGCTATGATGAAGATGATGATGATGAATCTCAGAGACGCAGACACTTACAAGACTTCTATAATTTCTAAATCTATTTCCAGTCCAAACTGATGCAGAGCTAAGAATTCCTGCATTTTAGTCACAGCAATCAGAGTAAAATAACATGAAATTAAACATTAAAAGAATCTTTATTTCCAAATGAAATGTTCTGCCGCAGTTGCAGTTTACCAAGTGGGATGGCAAAAAGTTAATAAGAAATCATCAGTCCCCCAATGCTACCTTTTTCTGGGGTGCTGAGATTGATGCCCTTTAATTGTTGGTATATTTTCTCGGTAGGGTGGAGGCCAGTCCTATGTCACTAGGGATGCAGTATCTGGCTAACTCCCCCCCCCCCCCAATCCTCATTTGCAATGATTGTGTTATCAGCCCAGCCAGGCAAAAAGGGCGGAGCAACTCTAATTTCAAAGCAGGATTAGGTTGAAATAACGAGGTCACCAAGTATGGTTGCCAAGGCAACATCACATCTAAGATATGGGATGCTTCTAGGAGGAGAAGCAAGGCGGAAGTCTCTTTCCCTTTTCCCATTTTTTCTTCAATTAAAAATGCTTTGTTGCTTTTGAAAACGTCCTATTTTTTTCACACCTCCTTCGACACAATTGGAAATCAAGATACGGCAATATTATTTTTTAAAAATAAATTGAACTCCTACTCTACTTGGTTTAATCTGTTTTCACTCATTAATGATGGGATTTATCTTTTGTATTCTATTTTTTTTGATTCAGAGGCATTATTATTCTTTCATCTGATTAGGTGTATATTCTGAGAAAGGTTCCTGAGAATTAACCTGCTTGTCCCAAGTTCCACCTTGGCGTACAGTCTAGGTGTCTGATTTTTGTAATATTTGTTCCAAAATTATGGTTGCTGCTGTGCCTTCTGAATTAGCACTTAACAATTTCCTGCTTTTATTTAGGAATTATTTTCTCCACCCCTCTCTCTGGCCTTCCCTCTTGACATTAAAGCTTCCATTCCTTTAAGTTCTTTTGGACTTAAAGGTTTTGGACACAAGAGTGTAGGGTGAGTTGTTATTTCCATACTGGGGGTTGGGTCAAAGATCTAAAGGAGCATTGAGGTAGGACTGAGATGCAACAAGGCCCAGCTTTGGATGCATATTTTGAACAATTGGATAAAATTAATGTTCTCTACATTAGATGTAGCTCCCTCGATTCTTCAGGATCAGGATGGTTCTGATTGGCAGAGAACCATGGAAAGAAAACTTTGCAGATATGAATCCAACTCTGAATTCATCTCAGTTTTGGGGTTCCATAAGCTAAGGTAGGGAGCCAGTTTGGGGTAGTGGTGAAGGTGCTATTATGGTTTCATGATTTAAAAGAATTTGAATCAGAAAATATCCTGCTAGCTAGAAACAAGAATTTGGATCACAAGATTGTGGTGCCAGCAAGTCTGGCATTCCAAGTCATTCTTTTGTTTTCCTTAAGTATCGGCCAGGTTGAGAGTTCAATCTTTTCTTTGTTTTAGGACGCTAAGTGGGTTACCAAGGGACCGCGGTGGCTCAATGGTTAAGACGCTGAGTCAGAGGCCATTAAGGCTGACAGCTCAACAGTTTGAATCCCAAAAGCGCGAGCCGCATGCCAGAGTGAGCTCCTGGCAATTTGTCCCAGCTCCTGCCAACCTAGCAGTTCAAAAGCCTTCAAATGCAATTAGATAAATAGGTACCACTTTGGTGGAAAAATCACAGGGACACGAAAGGAGCCTCCTCAGGCGTCCCCCGGGCAACGGTGATGTCGCCGGCAAATCCTTTCACTACAAAAGCGCCTTGGTGCTTCTGACACGAAAAAAAAAGTGGGTTACCATGGTGAATAATTGTTGTAACCTATATGTAAAAAGGTATATATTAACATGTTGTAAAATACTGCCTTGCTGTGCTTGTTTCTTCTTTGTTCCCTGCTCTGCTGGTTTTTTGCCTCTATAAATTATGCTGAGGCCATCTCTCTGTGAAGAGATTTTGTAGTTATGTTTTTTTATTAATATGTATAATGTTTGCTGAAAAAGTCTTTTGTCTTTATTTGATCTCTCAATTGCTAAGCATTTCTGGAATATTTAAAACACCAACAGGTGCTGGGTGGGAAGTGGGGAAACCTGAGTTCTAGTCCTTCCTTAACCAGGAAACCATCTGGATGACTTTGGGCCAGTCCCTCGCTCTCAGCCCTAGGAAAAAGAAGGCAAGGGCAAACCACTTCCAAAAATCTTGTCAAGAAAACTGCAAGGATTGTCCATGTAGTTGCCAGGAGTCAAGACTGACTTGAGGGACCACCACAATAACAACAAGGCACAGATATTGATGATCAAAGAAACTGGAGTAAGGTACCACTGTTAGCCACTAAATTGGGAAGAAGTAATCTGCTTGCAATCTCTCTCTCTCACACTTAACAGCCCCTGGTAAGAGGGGATTTTTCCCTCTGCTCATTTTAAAGCTGTTCTCTCTGCCTTACTGTTGAGGAGACACTTGGATCCCACTATGGAAGCATGTTTGCCCATGTGAATCAAGGAAGCCCATGTAGTTTTGCTCTGCTTATTTTAAAGGAACCCCTTTCAATAATGCATTGCCTCCGTTTTAAGATTCCAAGCAGGGCAGGTGAATTTTACTTACTCTTTTCTTCTGCCCGATCAGAACCCAGGAAGTTCTGGCAGCTGCCTCTGCTATTCATCATACGTGGTTGCTCTCAATTATCCTGGCTTTTGTAATTCCAAAGCTATTTTGTCTCAGTTGTATGGATGTTTCGATCTTGGTTTGATCTGTGATTAAACTAGTTCTTTTTTTAAAAGTGTAGTGTGAAGGTAGCTTTCTCCCAAGAGAACATAATAACAGTAATCATTCTTCAGTCATCATATCAAAGTACAAAAAAGCAATGTTAGAGAGCAATTTCTTTCTAGAATTGATTCTAGTAATTAAGAAATTACACCCATTTGGTAAACAGTTGAGGGTTTTTCCCCATATATGGTTTCAGTTTATTTCTTTACTCCAGCTATATATTTTCCAAGTGACACAGTCACTAGTATTTTTCCAGTATTTTGCTAAAAGGTATATTAGCTACTTTTTAGCAAAATACTGGAAAAATATTTGCTAAAATTTCTTTTTGCTAAAAGGTATATTAGCTACTAGGGGGCGTGGTGGCTCAGCGGGTAAGACGCTAGGCTTGTCGATTGGAAGATTGCAAGTTCGGAGGTTCGAATCCCCAGCCCTGCGTGTGGAGTGAGCTCCCGCACTCGCCCCAGCTCTTGCCAACCTAGCAATTCGAAAGCATGCAAATGCAAGTAGATGAATAGGTACCACTTCGGTGGGAAGGTAACAGCGTTCCGCGTGCGTCATGCCGGCCACATGACCGTGGAAGCGTCTTTGGACAACGCTGTCTCTTCGGCTAACAAACGGAGATGAGCACTGGCCCCTAGAGTCGGACACAACTGCACAAATGTGCGGGGGAACCTTTACCTTATATTAGCTACTAAACAGTTAATATTTGCTTTATTTCATGAATGTGTAAAAATAAGTACTTTATCTCCCCCTTTTAGTAAAATAGCAGAAGTATGACTTTTCAGAGATCTCATGTGGAACTCAGTTTCTTCAACATTATGGTTGTTATCAGCATGGGCTTGATATGGCCAAATTCTAAAAATCTGAAATATGGATTACAGTAATTTTATTTACTGTACATTGGTTCTGATCAAGATTTAGTCTATACACTAGCTACACTAATGAAAATCAATAGAAATTAAGTTAGTAATGAACTTATTTCTTCTATTGATTTCAACAATCTCCTGTCTAGAGCCAACCCATGGAAAAGTTGTTTTTGAGACATCTTTTGAGACAAGAATAGGTTGTAAATATTTTTAAAAATAATCAAGTTTTAAAGCTAGTATTATCTCATCTTGAAGACACCTGCATATCACAATATCCTTATTTAGGTAGAGAAATAATAGCAAGTTACTATACTGGCTGTAGTGGCAATGTGGAAGACCATTGTATTTTGAGGAGTTTAAGCGACATATTTTGATTTTCTCCTTCGCACGAAGAAGCTTAGAATTTATTTTGAGTTATACTAATGTTTAGCTGGCTTGTTTTTTATTTCTGTCTGAAATCGGGGGGAGAAGAGAAAACCCCAAGATTGTTTTTGTTAAGCACCAGCTTATCAGTATAGCTTCCCAGGCTCTTGGATCATGTCATAAACAGGTGCTCCAGACCCTGGACTATCCAGAACTATCCAGTCAAGGTCAGATCCTGCAGTCTCTGTACCATGGAAACAGGGTCATGAGGCTTTAGGGCCAGACTTTGATAAAAACCTTAGGATTGCCTTTTGAGTTTGGGAGCTTCTGCACAGACCTGAGCACTGGGTGCTGTGGAAATTGAGCCACCCTGGGGTATCTCCGCTGTTGTTATTAAGGGGCTCCTGACAGCCTATGGGAGATTTGGTATCATCTTGCATGGTATGTTATGATTTTTCTTTCTGTTATGCTTTTTATGCTTCTGTTTAAATTTGTTTGCTTGAGTTAATAATAAAGCTTAAAATCTCCTTATTCACTGGTGTGCATATTGTCTCTGGATCTGAAAGAACCAATTGTCTGGGCACCTGATCACTGTCTGGCCACTTGGCAGAACACTGGCAGGGGGTTCTGGAAGTTGTAGTCCTCTTTCAGCATTTAGAGGCTATGAGGGCCTGCATGGTTCAAAAAGCTACTATTAAATCCTCGCAAGATGGATTTATTGTTTGCAGTGCTTCATCAAACTTGATTCTGGTTTCAGCTTGGATGGACACACACTCCCGCTAAGGGGACACAATTTGGGATTTCTCCTTGGACTTTCAGCTCCTGTTAAGTGAAGGCTGTCACTAATGCATACCAATTGTGGGCTTTTTGGATCAGGAGACCTGGTGCTGGATTCATGACCTCATCAGTTCATGAATAGACTACTTCAGCTCCCTCTATATGGGGCTACTCTGAAGATGACTCAGAGCCATCAGGAGGTCCCAAATGCGATGGTTCATCTGCTAACAGGAGGTACAAGGATTAGCTTGTCAGATTTCTCGTATGAGATTAGCAAATTGTTTTCTATACAGTCTTCTGAAAGCACAGTTTTCTCATGGTGACGTGAAGCGCCAGGTGGCCAGATAACAACCGTCACGTGTGTATTGTTATGGCTAGTGCCTACACATTCGCATGGGAACAATGTCTCCTGAGTCCATCCGTGGGAAGCCTTGCTCTGTGTAGAGCAAGGGAGGGGGGAATCACATGCTTGCTTAGATGCAGCACTGCTATGGCCTATGCTTTAGGCCTGGTGTGTGTCACACCTAACTTCCAGCCAATCAGAAAGCTGGAAGAACAGAATATCTAACCATGCAAAATGGTGTTCTATGCTTCTTGACTTCTGTCCGGTCTTTTAGCCATGTTCGTGTGTGTGTTCTACTTCTGAGGACTGGGCAGTACGTAGCTATGCCTGGCTGTGTGTGTAGGCCGTGGCATGCGCCCTGGCCCTGGAAACAATACACGAATCTCTGCTTGTAAGTTTGTTTTTCCTTTTGCAATGCTGTACCATGTATATTCAACTTTGCTTTTATCACAAGTAAAGACATTATAGCCATACAAGCTGCACTCTGTCTGTTTACTTCTCAAGCCTTGATTTTTCCCTATAAGCCAGCGCACATCCTATCATAGCTATGGTTACTCTTTAGCTTCTGGATCCAACTCATATAAAATTATTTTTCCTGGCTAGGATTAGCCTGCCTCATATATTCTCTGAGGGATGGCACGTTAAGGGTTCCCTCTCCATGTGAAGTAAGGAAGTGTGAGGTTCACGATCTTTATCACCCAAAACCATAAATCTACAACACAAGCCACGAGGGATATGTGCAATTCGTTTATTGAATCAGCACCGTGCTCCGTTAAAGTCACAAGTGGGTTTCTTCCCCCCCCAGTCCTCTCCTTTAACCATTCGGTTCTTACTTTGTCCCGCCCCTCCCTCTCAGTTCTTTTCTCTGTTGGTTTCATTCTTTACTTCATATTGATTGCTCTCTTCCGGCTTCGTGGTCGCTGCATTGGTAGTTCTTTTGTCAGTGGCTTCTCGTGTTTTCCTGATCCGGCGATGCTGCTGCTTTCTCGGAGGCTTGTGTTTCCCCCCGCCCCCATCTTCCTTTTATCCCTGTTTCCTTCCTTCATTTACATTGTGTAAGGTTGGAGCATCCAGCCGCAATTAACCATTGCTGCTGGATTCTCCATCCTTACAGGAAGCCCATTGATGTGTCTTCTCAAGGACTGCCTCGGTGGAAGCCCTTGTCTCCCGAAATGCAGAAATGTTCCCAATCTTGTGGCCTTGAAGAAGGCCTTGAAGACCTTATTTTCCTGCAGGGCATTTGGGCATTGTTGGTGGAAAGGCTGTCTTAGCTTAGTTGGGTGATACTGTCATTTTAGTTGTTGGTTGATTGGTTGCTTTGATTGTAAACCCCTAAACCTCAGTCCATAATAAGTGTATAAATAAAGAAATATGTACATACATACATACATACTTTGGGATTGGGGAATGTTGTCCTAAACAATCAAAAGATCCATTTGAGAAATGAGGTCAGTCCAACATGGCTCTATGACAAAATGAAGAACAAAACTATAATTTTGTTAGATTAGTCTTAACATGCTCTGATTTGGGCTTTCAAGGTTGCTTGTTTTAAATTCTTCTGAGATATGCCAGTAGTGGTGATTTTTCATGGCCTCTTAGGGCTGAGGAAAACAGGTTCTTTTTTTTTTAAGGCAGAAATTAATGGGAAAGCTCCTGTGAATCTCCCAAGTCCTGTAAGACTTTATTAGAAAAACGACCGAAGGCTTTATTAACCTGGCAGATTGTCCATGAAATCTTTCACCTTGCAAATGGTTCAGTTTTTGCCCATGTAACTTTCTGTGTCATGGATTTACCTCACTGTCTCTTGGCAGGCTCCGTTCATAATGTACAGCTGTCGCTGGAATATCTGAACGGCCTCCGTCAAGTTAGTAAACTCCAATTGCCTTCCCTTAATGTTGTAAGTTGGATGGAAAACCAGGAACTGTCAGCCCCTGGGATTAAGTAATGAAGTACATCAGGATGCTGATACCTTTTAGATTGTCTAAAAATGGGACCACGTGTAAGGAAATTCTGCACATGGCACCATCTGTCTAAACATGTGCTACATTAGTACCTTAGGTCTAATAAACCAATCCAACAAAATGTACCTTGTGAATGGGCATCTTTCCATCTAAACAGATGGGCATGCTTAGAAAGGCAGCCGACAGGTTGGTTCCCCAGATGTGAGATTTCAGTCTAGCATTTTAAGCATCCCGAAACATTAGTAAGTAGGCTTAGTGTAGGATAAACAAGGGGCATTTCATATACATTTGTACAAAGCCATACAAGCATCTAGAACAGAATGTGTTGGAGTCAGTATGATATAATTAAACAGTTCCTGGTTTTGAAAGAATTGGCTATGCTCTGGCCTGCAAATTTCCCCATCTTGTTCTCCTGTCTTCTTTTCTCAAGCATTGACGATGATCTCTGTTGGTACAAGATCTCTTGGTCTCCATTACATCTACTATTCTACTAGTAGACTAATCATCTAGTATGCAGAGAGTTCTGCTGTTGCATGAAATAAATCCAGAAGGAATTTGGTATGGCATTATAAACATTAACAGGTAGATTGGTGGATTAACTAACAGGTAATTAACAGATAGGAGAGATTATTAATTAATTGTTGGACTCCACCTTTGTCTCAGTTGGAATGCTATACAGTAGGGGGAATACTGTATGTGTTTGGGGCACACTTCCATATTCATTTTTGCTTCCAATCTATTATTGTAATAATTGGAAACAGGAAAATATTAAATGCAGTTGTCTAAGAATGAACATTAGCATTCATTTCTAAATTTCTAAAATGCTCCCATCAGTATTTTTTTTAAGTCTAACACTGAACATTTGGCAAATCGATGCAATTAAATTAATATTTTAATTAAACCAGTTAAATTTGTAAAACAAAATTGATGCCAATTAAAACTTCTTAAATCAGTTGGCAGAGCATGTAGGTGGGGAAGATGCCATAATTACATCATTCTATGAAGGAAGAGGAATATTAGGATATGTTGGAAAAAATAAGCCATTGTTTGATGCTTCCCCCATCCTAGATGTTAGATGGGGAAGGCCCAAGAATATATTAGGAGATAATGTTACATCTTGAAATGGTAAACTCTTGGGTGTTGCTAACTTCCCAAAATGCTGCCAATTGTGTAGAAAGCACAGCCCATTCTTGTGCCTTGGAGCACCTGGGTGTGTGTGTGACTATTCCATATTTGAGCTCCTTATGCTAGTACGTTATGGCCAAGCTATTTCTAGAATATTTATTTGCTCAGAAGTAAAGTTCATTCAGTGACAGCTTTTCCCCAATATTAATTAAATTGGGATCAGTATTGGGTAGAGTTGCATTAAATAAGAATGGAAAGAAGCTTTGCTCACCTCCTCTTCATCGGTTTTAAAGAAATACTGAGCTTTTACCTTTTGTAAAAAACCATATCATAATAAAACCTTTGTTGTGGCTAAAAAATCAGCTGTGTGTTTCCTCCCCCAGATTTTTCCTTCACTGGCTTCTCTAATGAAGTATTCTTGAAATTCATAAGCTGGAAATAATTTTGCAATATTTCAGCTTCCTTAATAAAGGTTCTGCCTCTCTCTCTTTTTTTTCTTTTTCATGGCCAACACGGTATCTGGGGCTTCTTAAACAGAAGAACAGCTTTCTGAGCAAACACAGAGAGAGGAATGCACTAGAAATCTGTATGAAAGCCTTCTTTTTCTCCACTGGGAGGGAAAAGGGAGAGAAACAATAAAAAGAAGGAAGCTCTGTTTATATTGCAGGCACAGCAAACACATTTTTTTCAGGTAAAATCCCCAAAAGGGCATTCCTTGTGCACATGAGACAACTGGTTTTCGCAAAGCGTATAAAGCAGGTTGGAAAAATGAAGATCTTTATTGAAGAATGATGTCCCCCATGGCAGGATGGCTAACCAACTGGAGGAATAGTCTTCAATGTCTAGAATAACTTCTGATCTTAAAAGCAAATCTGACACAGCTTTTAGCTCA
The DNA here is from genome assembly GCA_023362775.1 of Charina bottae. NCBI lineage: Eukaryota > Metazoa > Chordata > Lepidosauria > Squamata > Charinaidae > Charina > Charina bottae. Next base: position 11,300,878 of record JALMGJ010000019.1, read on the forward strand.
AGATGGGACCTATTATAGTTTAAAACATGGATCTGTAGCACATCCAAAATTTCGGTTTATCTCTGCATAGCACTGATATTTCTGTTTTATGGGGTTATCTAAATCATAATTGGTTTTTAATAATAGGGGCTGAACTTACTAGAGTGTACAGTTCCATACAGTGATGTTTATAGGGTTGATCATAGTTTTGATATTCATTTCCAGCGTAAGTTCAACAGTGATTGTCCCTTAATGCCTTAATACAGTGTTAATACAGCATACTTAATACAGCATACTGGCTGGGGAATTCTGGGAATTGAAGTCCACACATCTTAAAGTTGTCACAGTTGAGAAACACTGCTTTAATATATAGTAAAGGTAAAGGTTTCCCCTGCACAGTCGTGTCCGACTCTAGGGGGCGATGCTCATCTCTGTTTCTTAGCCAAAGAGCCAGCGCTGTCCGAAGACACTTCCGCAGTCATGTGGCCGGCATGACGTGTGCGGAACGCTGTTACCATCCCACGGAAGTGGTACCTATTTATCTACTTGCATTTGCATGCTTTCGAATTGCTAGGTTGGCAAGAGCTGGGGCGAGTGCGGGAGCTCACTCCATCACGCAGCGCTCAGGTCTCGAACCGCCAACATTCCTATCAACATATATAGTACATTTAATTATTCACAGGTAATGAGTGATATTTTACAAAGCTATAACCCCCATGCATTTTTAAACCCATAGTTTATTTATATGTATTCTATTTGTTTATTCTTTTTTCATACTCTCTCTTGTGCTGACTCGTATATTTTCTTCACAGTGTTCAATAAAAACAAACAAAAAAAGAATGACATCATCTTGATTCTCCAAAAAGCACGCACGGAGGTGGCAGTTCCAGAGCAAAGGGACACCTTGTAAGCAATTGCAGAAAAAGCATGAATTGGATTGCGTGCAACCATTCCTAACAGTGAGGCATTACCGGTGGCCCCCACCCCTAGAGACCTCCCACAATTGTCTAAAAGAAGCCACCACAAGACATCCTTGTACTAATGTTACAAATATGTTACATATGATCTCATTTGCCCCAGTAGATGCCCATAGGTCCTACACACTTTGGGGGAGTAACACTCCCCCAAAGTTGTAGCCAAATGGTCATTTTTAAAGAAAGGGGAAATAATTAAACACCCAGGATGTAATCATATTGTATTTAATTAATGTAGTTTTAATTGTGCCTCATTTAAAAGACAAAGTTAATTTTTGATCTGGCCATGCCCCTTTTTTAAAAAATGGTTTTGTGTTCTAATCTACTCTGCTATACAACAATCAAGAGTAAAGTGCAGGGACATCTGCTGGGGGTGTGGGTGTGTGTCAAAAATGCCAAGATGGCAGCCATGATTCTGCAATTGAAGCCCAACCATCTTGACTTTTTTTTACCCCTCCTCTGGGTAATTTTAACTGCAGCACAATTACTGGTTTTAAGGTGGTTTGAAGACCACTGAAAAGGGTTGCTGGATGACTGAAAATCACCAAACATACAGGAGGAGTTGGTTTGGAGAGATCAGTTTACATTGCACAGAATTCTTGAGGGACAAGAAGATCTGAAGATCAACATTCTGCCAACCATAAGAGGTTGCCAGTTAAGTCTAACAAAATTTCTTGATTAACTCTAAGGGTGACTTAATTAAAGCTGGTCACATAGCTGAGGATGGGGACACTGATTCCATAGAAGTATTACTTAGCAGCCAGGGATATAATTACTTGCCAAACAGTAGAGTAGTAAAGCTATAAATCAAGTTGCCGCATTCCAAACTCTCTTCTGATGTGTTTGCAAGAAGGAGAGGAGTTTTCATTATCTGCTTTAGCTGAATGCTAAAATGCAAGAATGCAAGAAGAAAAAAACAGGAGTTATCTACAACATATAGTGTAAAGACTGTAACAGCCACTATGTAGGACAGACAGGCAGAAGAGCGCATCCACGAACACCAACTAGCAGTCAGAAGGAAAGGAAGGAAAGGTTCCCCTGTGGAAGCACCGAGTCATGTGAACCCTGGGGAGACACCGCTTTTGCGACGTTTTCCTGGCAGACTATAGAGCGGGGTGGTTTGCCATTGCCTTCCCCAGTCGTAATTACCTTTCCCCCAGCAAGCTGGGTACTCATTTTACTGACCTCGGAAGGATGGAAGGCTGAGTCGAGAACCAGCTTCCGCTGGGATCAAACTCAGGTCGTAGGGAGAGTTTCAGTTGCAATACTGCCGCCTACCGCTCTGCGCCACACGAGGCTATAGCAGTCAGAAGACACAATGAAAACTCCTTAATCTCACAACACATGGACAGACGCAACCATACTTTCAACTGGGAAACTCTGAGCATCTTAAACCAAGCCAAATCCAAAAATGCTAGAGAATTCCTGGAAGCTTGGCACTCAGACAAAGCAGCCATCAACAGACACATAGAGGTAAACAACATTTACATACCATTCAAAAGAGACAATAGAAAAGCCAAAAGACCAGAACACTTCCTCGCCAGCAATCAACACCCAGATATGCAAAGATTAACACCAAGATTAACACCAGATGAACAATCAAACAGTACATTATACGTTAATCAGGGAACTATTAACTCAGTCAATCAACCAAACAGCAAACAACAGCCTAATCAAGGAACTCCCAAGGAGTGAACAACACCTCCACCAACACAAGCAGGACAAGCCATGGTATATAAACAGAAAGCAAGTCCCACTCCCTTTTTGCACTGAAGATGTTGCCTAGCCTGGCAATGAAACGTCTGCAAGAAAGCAACAAGGCTCAGAGAACACCAAGGACTCATTAGCTGAATGCTGCTGATGTCGTTTCTGGCTGTAAAAGTTTGGCTCTCAGAAAAACCAATGCAGTCCTATCTTGCATCATTACAAAGGAAGAAAGGGAACTGGTTCACAAGCAGGACCTCACATGTGGTGATTTCCTGTTCAGCCCTGAGAACTTTTGAGCCCTTCCCAAAGACAGCTTGGATTGGCTATGGTTCAGAATACGATGACTTGTGTTTCACAATCCCTCAAGTAGCTTTCTTAAATGGTCAAGAAATGCATTTCCGTAAAAATAGAACAAAATCTATCTTTCTCGGCTCATCTGCTCTATTTTTAATTTGGCAGACCAAGGGCTGGGGGATAACAAAGAGAATCCATCCGCTTTCTTTACATGGATGTGCGCAAGAGGCATGCTGTAGCCAAGTTTTGCCTTTTTTGCAGGACAGCCCAATTCATACATTGTGATTTGCAGTATGAAGGCCTTTATGAATCAATCTTTATCCTTCCTGTTTTCTTTGTAGGCACTCAGGCAGGAGTGTCTGCAGTGGGGGGGTCAAAAAAGTCAAGATGGCAGCTACAACCATGCAGTAGACAACTTCTTCCCTTTTCATGTGTGTTGCATGCACAACACAAGTCAAAAAGGGATGGGGTTTTGATTACATAGCTGTGGCTGCCATCTTGACTTTTTTGATGCCTGTGAATGCTCTTGTACTGAGGGTCTTGCTCAGGTAAGAAAGATGAGCTCTGTTATTATGACCTTGACAAACAGGTATCTTTATTTCATCTGCCCCATTTTAGTTTTGTTATTTATCTAGTTCAGAGCTTTTCAAACTGTGTGTCACGACACAAAAGTGTGTCGCCTGCGGGGCCCAGATGTGTCACGTCAAAACCCAGAAGCGCTGATGGTGCGCCATCAGCGCTTCCAGGTTTTCCCGCGGCGACACACCAACGGCGGCGCGCAAAAATCCGAAAGCGCTGCAGCCACGGCAGCGTGCAAAAAACGAAAGCGGCAGCAGCGCTTCTGGGTTTTTGAGTGCTGCCGCAATGGCGGCGCTTCTGGGTTTTCCCGCGGCGACACACCAACGGCGGTGCGCAAAAATCGAAAGCAGCAGCAGCACTTCCGGGTTTTTGCGCACTGCCGCAACAGCGGCACTTCCGGGTTTTCCCGTGGCGACACACCAACGGCGGTTGGTGTGTTGCCGTGGGAAAACTTTGGAAAGCCCTGATCTAGTTATTCATCATCAGTGTTTCAATTCTTTCTCTGGAGTGGGTTTCTAATGCAAAAAAGGCTTCACATCGCCCCTTTCCCCTTTCAATAAACCTGCAGCAAAATGTTAAAGTTATTAAATGTGTACAGTGTCAGAGTTGCAAGTCATGTGATTTTAATTAAGTTTTCACTAATTCAACTGATCTCATCACAGTAATTACGCTATCTGAATTGTGTCACATTAAATATGGGGAAACAACATTTGGACCTTGCTGGACAAGGACCATAGTGATTACAGCCGGCCTTGTTCAATTAAAACAGAGAGACCGATCAACTATGGGTTTTGCTATTTTCTTTGATAAATTTTGTTGAAGGTGAAGGAAATTGCTAATGACCTGAGTCATCCGTGCAGCAAACAATTCAACAGGGAACATGACAGACCTTTTGATATTGTTTTCCTCTGGTATTAATAATAACAATAAAATGAAATTTATAGGAATTCTGGGATGGTAGTACCAGAACTCCACGCAGCTTCTTATTAGTATATAGCAGAGTAGAAGCATTCCCATAAACTTGCACAAGGCTTAATCAGTTCAAAACACAAAATAAACACACTTCACACATTAATGTAAAGTAACATAAAAAGAGCTTACAATTTTATTGTAACTCACAGTTCCTTAGTAGAAATGGTCCATGCCTGCGAGCAATAGGATCTGACGAGACCCACATGCTTCTTTAATGTGGCCCACCTGAATGGAAGTATGAGCAACTTGGGCAGCCATAGCTGCCATCCTCCTTGGTAGGAGATTCGAGCAAAAAGGGAAGAAGAGAAGGGAACAGGAACTCTGGATTCAGCCCCTCCCACACAAAGCAAGTAAGATTAGGTTACAACAGAGGCTGCCTCCTCCTTCAAGCTTGTGTGAGATGTGCTTGGTTGAAACAGGATATCTCTAACACTTTTTGCAATTTTCTAAAGAGAGCCAGTCTGGTGTAGTGGTTAAAGCACTGGGCTAGAAACTGGGGGACCGTGGCCTTGGGCCAGTCCCTCTCTCTCAGCCCTGGGAAGGAGACAATGGCAAACCACTTCTGAAAATCTTGCCAAGAAAACTGCAGGGACTTGTCCAGGCAGTCGCCAGAAGTCAACACTGACTCAAAGGAACACACACACACACACACACACACACAGAGACACACACAAAATCTAAAACCTACATTTGTTTTATGCAGTTACAGCCTGATACATTTCTCACACACTGGTAATCCTTAGACCTCTAATCTTTTCCTTCTTCCTTCCTTTCCAACTACAAATGTCCCTTCTTTAGAAAAATGAAATGAAATGAATGAATAAATACAAAACAAACAAACAAACAAACAAATAAATAAATGAAATGCTTCTACCATGCAAATGAGCTGCTTTTCCTGGGCAAGTCACTAAGGAAGATTTAGTGATCCTCAATAATCGAGAGAGAGAGAAAGAGAGAGAGAGAGAAAGAAAGAGAGAGAGATGAGGAACTATAATTTGTATCTCTGAATTTTCACGAGCAATTTGCTCTTTCTTTCATTAATAGAACTTCATTAGATTTCTCCAGCATTCCCTTCCTCGTCTTCCATGGGGGTGGAGTCATTCTGCCTTGGACAGTCCTAGAAAACTATTAAGTCCCTCTCAGAAAAAGATATGCCACATCCATTTACTCTAAATAGCAAGATATTACAGGAGGATAAATCTATCAATATTAATAACAAAATGTATGTTTTGTCTTCAATGCCGCTGCATCTCATTGGGAACGGGCTTGTTTTGCATGGAGCCAAATTGTCTCTGGACATGATGGTTCAATTCTAAAGTCTAAATTAGAAGTGGCATGTATGGAGTTGGACATCAGCCATCTCTCTGCTTAATTAATTTAATAAACATTTAAAAGGGAAAGAGGTTTTTTTTCTGCCTAAAATTAATCCCAAAGCATTTCTTAGCATTTTTAAAGAATAAGATGATTAACTCAGGGCTGTTCGGAAGGTAGGAAGAAATGGTTTACACATTGGAAAGGCGCTTTGTGGAGAATTGAACACTTCCAAATATTTACAAACAATTTAGATCAGGGTCTATCTACAAAACGGTCTCTAGATATGGTGGATTAAACCCCCACCTTTTCTAGCCAACATGATCAGTGATTGGGAATAATGGAGTCTAATGTGGCTGGAAAATATTAGAATGAATAGATCTGATTTAGATCTTAAGGTGCTAAGGTCCTATCTTAAAACTTTAGCCATGGGAAGGCAGGCTCTACTAAGTAAAAATGATGAAGCCTTTTTTTTCCAGGTAGAAAAAGGCTGTGGAGTCCTTGGTGCTCTCTGAGCCTTGTTGTTTTCTTGCAGACATTTCATTGCCAGGCTAGGCAACATCTTCAGTGCGAAAAGGGAGTGGGACTTGCTCTCTGTTTATATACCATGGCTTGTCCTGCCTGTGTTGGTGAGGGTGTTGTACTCTCCTTGGTAGTACCTTGATTGGGTTGTTGTTTGCTGCTTGGTTGATTAACTGAGTTAATAGTTCCTTGATTAGGGTCTATTGTGTTGTTTGATTGCTCCTCTGGTGCTAATCTTGCTGTTAATCTTTGCCCAGCTGGTTGTTGATTGCTGGCAAGGAGGTCTTCTGGTCTTCTGGCTTTTCTATTGTTTCTTATGAATGGTATGTAAATGTTGTTTACCTCTATGTGTCTGTTGATGGCTGCTTTGTCTGAGTGCCAAGCTTCCAGGAATTCTCTAGCATTTTTGGATTTGGCTTGGTTTAAGATGCTCACAGTTTCCCAGTTGAAAGTATGGTTAAGTCTGTCCATGTGTTGTGAAATTAAGGAGTTAATGGCTGCTAGTTGGTGTTCGTGGATGCGTTCTGCTAGTCTTATGCCAGTCTGTCCTACATAGTGGCTGTTACAGTCCTTACACTGTATGTTGTAAATAACTCCTGTTTTTTCTTCTTGGGCTACTGGGTCTTTTGGTTTACTTATGATGTTCTGAAGGGTTTTGGTTGGTTTGTGTGCTACGGTGATGCCGTGTGGATGTAACAGTCTATTAGTAGTTTCTGAGATGTTTCTGATGTATGGCAGTGTAATCCTTTTCATAGCTTCTGTTGTTTTGCTGTAGTGGGTTGAGTGGTCAGGCACTTTTTGATAAAGTTGCGTGCATATCCATTTTGCTGGAAAATGCTATATAAGTGGTCTATTTCCTTTTTCTGGTGTTCTGGGTTGCTGCAGTGCGTTTGTGCTCATCTGAATAGTGTTCTTACACAGCTCCTCTTGTGGGAGGTTGGGTTATTGCTTTGGTAGTGGAGCACTTGGTTAGTGTGGGTAGATTTCTGTTAGAAATGTGTTTCTAGAATGCCATCATTTCCTCTACTGATGAGGATGTCCAAGAAGGGTAGTGTGTTGTTGTTTTCTTCTTCCCTTGTGAATTTTATTCTTTTGAAGATGTTGTTGATGGTTTCATGTAGGCTGGACGAGATCGTGCTGGAAGATAATCCTCTTAATCTTTCATTTAACTCTATTTAACATATCTCTCCTTTAGCTGATGTTTTTCTCCAGGAACAAGAGAAGTTGGGAGGAATGGAACAGGAACTTCTTATCTGTCAATTTTCAGGCAATTAAAAAAAAGGTAAACACTTTAGTTATGAGCTATTCACATCCAATGTCCTTCTTTTCCATTCACATCCAATGTCCTTCCCTTTATATCACTACCAACCCCTTAGAGGTGATCTATGGCTACCAACTCTCTCTTCCTGTTGCTTGTGCATCTTTTGGCAAATCCATCATCTAAACCTTCTTGCTGTGTCTTCCTGGATACATCATCCCCATGCAGCAAATTGTTTATTTCATGGTGCACAATACAGGAGGGATCCCCTTGTATCCTACTTTCCATCTCTATTCTGCTATTGTGATGTTCATAAAAGGCTTAAATGACCAAAGACTTTGGGGCTGTCCATGCTAATAACCCACAGCATTGTTTGCAGTGGCTTTGGAAAGTCCTTTCGTTAGAGAGATTGAGATAGAGATAGTTGATAGATAGGTATTATAGAACAGAGCTTTCCAAACTGTGTGTCGTGACACGTTAGTGTGTCGGCTGCAGTGTCTGGCTGTGTTGCGGCTGCTGCTGCCTCCGAGCCCTGCCAGGATTCCGCGCAGGTCCTAGTGCCTGCCTTGTGCCTGCCTGCCTCCAAACCTGCTGTGATTCCGCGCAGGTCCTAGTGCCTGCCTTGTGCCTTGCTGCCTCCAAACCTGCTGTGATTCCGCACAGGGTCTAGTGCCTGCCTTGTGCCTTGCTGCCTCCAAACCTGCTGTGATTCCGTGCAGGTCCTAGTGCCTGCCTTGTGCCCTGCTGCCTCCAAACCTGCTGTGATTCCGTGCAGGTCCTAGTGCCTGCCTTGTGCCTTGCTGCCTCCAAACCTGCTGTGATTCCGTGCAGGTCCTAGTACCTGCCTTGTGCCCTGCTGTAAGAGTGTGTTGCGAAATGATGCCCTGCTGTAAGAGTGTGTCGCGAAATGATGCATGTCTAAAAAGTGTGTCACCAACATGAAAAGTTTGGAAAGCTCTGTTTTAGAAGATACTGGATTGTAGTTAATTAGTCCTCTTTTTGTCTCTCCTCCCTCCCTCCCTTCCTTTTTGCCAATTAATTGTTTTGATATTTACTGATGTTTATTTATTCAATCAATCAATCAATTTTATTTCGGTCATAGACCAGCATAGATGTTTATTTATTAACACTCTGTTTATTGCTGAGTGGCATGTGTGCTTGCTCTGATCTGGGTCTAGGGATTCGCTGGGAGTGTGCTAGGTGCAAACTAACTTGGAAATTGCTTTTCCAACATTGGACTTACTCCTTTGTTCTCATTATATGGAATTGCATTCATTCATTCACACACACACACACACACACGAGAGAGAGAGAGAGAGAGAGAGAGAGTGAGAGAGAGAGAGAGAGAGAGATTATTCCCCAGCTTGTGGACTTCTCAAAGACAGGTTCAGCCTTGAGTTGCTAACAAAAAGGAAATCAAAGCATCATAGCATCATATGCATTTACTCTGGAACAAAAACATGTTTCATCTATTAGCAAAACTTGTTTTCCATACAGCAGTAAAAAAGGTAACAAGGCAGAAGGACATTTAATAGATGTGTACAAAGAGGAAATTTTAGGAACACTGATATTTCCAGAATCTAGAGAAGGGAAAATTTCAAAACATACTTACTCACTTTCACACAGACACATATATATGTCAAAAAGTCCAGGAATACAATATTACATAGTTACGTGATCACAGGCAAATTAGTGTTATCAGAACTGACTGTAAAAAATCCAGATTATCATAAAATGGCAGCAAAGTGGTAGAGAAAACTCAAACGCTGTGCTGCCATCAATGGTTGTCTGGATTTTGCTGTAATAATGAATGGAATAGATGATAATTAACAACAATAGTAATTCAGTTCATGGACACAGTGCAGGAATATAGTACTTATTCTACTTCTGAATTCTATAAGTGTGTGTGTGTATGAATTGCTTATTTGTTATATTCTATAACATGCTTCCAAGTTGTCCAAGATGCTGCAGTCACATGACTTCCCCACTCTTATCAGCAGAAGAACTTATTGATCCCAGTGTTGGAATTATCAGGGGTCAACTCAGCATTGTCTCATAAGCATAAGGGGGGTCCTTCTAGTAAACACATCTCTATTGTGCTTGTGTGATGTCACATGGGTCACCTGATTTCCATTTCCTTTTCTCCTTCTTAAGTTTGGGGATTAACAATCTCCATTACTCTTTGGGCACACCTGCAAGCAGGAGGTGCTGCAAAATGCAGCTCTCGTCCTTTCATCTCGCTTGCACACAGACATTTCCATTTCCATAACGATTGTCTACAAAGAACCGGTGATGATTAAGTGTTTTGTACATGAATCTACTTGTATCCAGATCTACTGAATAAATGTAAGCTATCTCTATTTTTTTCTCCATCTAACACTGTGCGAAGACTGAATTTATTTCTGAATTGGTTCTTATAGAATGGGAAATAGGAGACTGAGCTTTAGTTGTAAGATCTTTAACCCCCAATCCTACTGGGACTGGGATAGGCAGACAACCTATGGATGCCACGTTGCCATCAGTCTCCTTGTAGAACATCCTGAGGTGTCTCCTTAGTTGGTGGTTGAAACTTGGCAGGAACCACCAATTTTAAACCCAGCAACAATTTGAGGGGTGGGATTATTTCAAAGAGTAAAAGTTAAATATTCCTTTTATTTTTTTCTCCTGGCACCACTTGTCTCTCCACTCACCTTCTGGAGAGTGACTTCCAAAGTGCCAAAAAGTGTTCAGTTCACACAATGCACATTAAAACCAGGTGGAGCTTTGATTACACTGTCCCAGCTGCTATGCTGACTTTTTTTTGACCACACCCTGTGGACACGGCTGCCTGGAATGGAGCTCCAGTCCTTTAGATTTTCTGGAAAAGTTGTGTGGTGCCCTCTGAAACGTCAAGCATCCCGCAGCAAAATTGGGAAATGAAGTTACTCTGCATAGCCGCACATCTGACTCTCATCCAAGAGAGAAAGTAGAAAGGGCAGCTTGAAATGCTGCAGAACTTTGTGAAAAAGGTGCAGAGGATGGATAATTAAAAGTCCAACCGGGTATGACGGTGGGAGGGGTGGTGATGGGGGTTGTTTAATTCCATCTCTCCTGCATGAGAGGGAATAAAAGCTCAAGCTGTTCTTTTCTCGGATTCTGGCTTAACTAAGGCCTCGCTGTGCAGTGATAAAAAATGCAGTTGGAAGTTGGCGGGGCCTCCTTCAGAACCTGCTTTTAAGCTTTAGAAATAAGACTTCAGGTACAACAGGACTTTATCCAAAGGAATGAAGTCTTAATCCAGAAGTGCCTGGGCATACGCTTAAGCTCAGACTGGGCAGGAAGAAAAGACAGGCAGACACACATGTGTATATTTGTGTGCATATGCATGTAGTATTTAGGCAGGAGCTTAGAAAAATGCATTTTTGCAATTCAAGCAAATCATTTTTCCTTTTATTTTCTCTTCCACTCTCTGTATTTCATTCTTGCTTGCATTTTTTAAAAACTGTTTATTCATTAAAATATTCTACAAAATCATGTATATATACATAAGAATTAACATGATAATTAACATATTAAAATACATTAAGTACTACACACCTTTTTGTATTATTAATTTATATTGCTATTTATACACCCAAGTTCCAAAAAGAAGATATATAAAAGGTTTCTGACTATCTCAGCTATAGATATACAAATAGTATCTTGATATATCTCTTATCTTTATTTTCCCTTAAAAGTAAAGGTAAAGGTACCCTCCGCACATTTGTGCAGTCGTGTCCGACTCTAGGGGCCGGTGCTCATCTCCGTTTGTTAGCCGAAGAGCCAGCGTTGTCCGAAGACACTTCCACGGTCATGTGGCCGCATGACACGCGCGGAACGCTGTTACCTACCCACCGAAGTGGTACCTATTAATCTACTTGCATTTTCATGCTTTCGAATTGCTAGGTTGGCAAGAGCTGGAGCTAGTGCGGGAGCTCACTCCGCACGCAGGGCTAGGGATTCGAACCTCCGAACTTGTGATCTTCCGATCGACAAGCCTGGCATCTTACCCACTGAGCCACCACGCCCCCTCTTTTTATTTATTTATTTATTTTATTTATTTTTTATTTTAATTTTTTATTTTAATTTTTAATTTTTTATTATTTTTTTTATTTTCCCTTACATTACTATTATTTCTATTTGTTTAATTCCTTAAAATACAAAACCCATTGTCATTGCTTCATTTTTCTCAATAGTATACAGGTAATCTATTATTGGTTGCCACATTTCTTTAAATTTCATAATATTTTTTTCTTTTAATAAAATTGTTAATTTCTCCATTTGTGCTAATTCCATTAATTTCGTCATCCATTCCTCCTTTGTTGGTATGTTTTCTTTTTTCCAATATTGCACATAGACAATCCTAGCTGCAGTCTTGCTTGCATTTTTAATTGTGAAGGTGTAATGCTACTAATTACACTCAGGCTGGACATATCAGTGATTCATAACACAGGTTTTCCTGGGCCAGGTAAGAACCTGCAGAATTATTTAAATCTGAAGAGGTGAAACAAACGTCTCAGCTTTTTTGACCCCTTTCTTTTTCACACCACCAAAGCTCAGAAGGAAAGACCAATTGCAGCTGGGAGTTTTTCCATGTTAATCATGCTCAGATGCCGACCTGGTGATGCGACTGCTGAAATTTAATAAAATTCCAATCTATCTTTCAAATAAATGTTTTAACAAACAGATACGATTTAGACCGCCCAATCATCTCCAGTGCCTTTGCTTGGCATCTTGGTCATATAAACCTGAAAGTTGACTAAGCTTCAAGGAACAGACAAAAAAGACCCCAAGAAATTATTTATGAAAGCAGATCAATTTTCAGAAGACAATCGGTTCCACAGTATTTTGTTTCTTACTTCACTGGATGCTTTGGAACCATTTCGAGAGAGGGGGCCGTCCTCTATCAATGGTCTTATGCATGTGCCAGTGACTTGACATGTAAAAATGTAGGAGGTGACGTGAGCATTTGGCAGTTCTGGTTTATGTAGAGGCTCTGGGTTTTACGTAGAGACCTGCATTAGTAAAGGTAAAGGTTCCCCCCGCACATTTGTGCAGTCGTGTCCGACTCTAGGGGCCGGTGCTCATCTCTGTTTCTTAGCCGAAGAGCCAGCGTTGTCCGAAGACGCTTCCACGGTCATGTGGCCACATGACACGCATGGAACGCTGTTACCTACCCACCGAGGTGGTACCTATTAATCTGCTTGCATTTGCCTGCTTTCGAATTGCTAGGTTGGCAAGAGCTGGAGCTAGTGCGGGAGCTCACTCCGCACGCAGGGCTAGGGATTCGAACCTCCGAACTTGCAATCTTCCAATCGACAAGCCTGGCGTCTTACCCGCTGAGCCACCACGCCCCTCATTACAATCCATTAAACTGTTAAAGACTTATTATTATTATTATTATTATTATTATTATTATTATTATTTGTTATACAACAATATGAAATCACAGCTGCCAGTTCTTCAGCTGCTATTAGCCTTCATTCACATCGAGTTCTTCCCAAGAACCTCAGACGTTGTAATGTATTGGCGTAGTATATGTGCCGATCCAAGCAGTGTGGCCTTTTGTAATTGGCAGATGGAAATTTTGTCAATACGTAGATTTTCTAAGTGCCGTCCAAGGCTCTTTGGAATGGCACCCAGTGTGCCGATAACCCCTGGGACCACCACGGCAGGTTTATGCCATAATCTTTCAGCCTCGATTTTCAGATCTTAATACTTTGTGATCTTCTCCAATTCTTTGTCTTCTATTCTACTATCTCCTGGTATTGCCACATCAATTATCTACACTTTCTTCTTTTCAACCACAGTTAAATCTGGTGTGTTATGCGCTAAGACTTTATCAGTTTGTAATTAAGTGTAATTACTTGCAATTTGTATAATTTGTAATTTGCATTTTATAATAATTTCCTCCTCCCCCTCCCCCCTCCCCCTCCCCCTGCCCCCCTCCCCCCCTCCTCCTCCTCCTCCTCCTCCTCCTCCTCCTCCTCCTCCTCCTCCTCCTCCTTCTTCTTCTTCTTTATTAAAGAGCTAATTTCCCTCCCATATTTTTCTCTTGCATTTAGCACTTAATACACATTTACTCTGATTAGTGTTCTAAAGTGATTTATTTTACAGGGTGTTTTTCCAAACAATGTTGTTGACATTTAGGTTAAGTAAGATATAATTTGCATGAGCTGAACTACTAGATCAAAACTCAGTTTCTTAGCAGGTTAATTAATGTACATTAATTAACATAACCAAGATACACATTACAAACAATTGGAATGTTGAGAGCTCAGTACAAATAATTTCATTCCTATCTGCTTTTAAATTTTAAATATGGAAATTAATTTCTCTCTCATTGCACACATTAAAGAATATAATTGCAAAGAATTTAACCCTTCTAGAGTAATGGAACTGCTGTGAAATATTCATAAAAACTTCTTAGGAAATCTAAACTCTTCATATCTCACACTGTTGTTGTTGTTGTTGTTCAGTCGTTTAGTCGTGTCCGTGACCTCATGGACCATAGCACGCCAGGCCTTCCTGTCCTCCACTGTCTCCCGGAGTTTACTCAAATTCATGTTCGTTACATCGGTGACGCTATCTAACCATCTCATCCTCTGCTGTCCCCTTCTCCTTTTGCCTTCAGTCTTTCCCAGCATCAGGGTCTTTTCCAGTGAGTCCTCTCTTCGCATTAGGTGGCCAAAGTATTTGAGCTTCAGCTTCAGTATCTGTCCTTCCAATGAGCAGTCAGGGTTGATTTCCTTTAGGATTGACTGATTTGACCTCCTTGCAGTCCAAGGGACTCTTAAGAGTCTTCTCCAGCACCACAGTTCGAAAGCATCAATTCTTCAGTGCTCAGCCTACCTTATGGTCCAACTCTCACAGCCATACATTACTACTGGGAAAACCATAGCTTTAATTATATGGACCTTTGTCGGCAAGGTGATGTCTCTGCTTTTTAATATGCTGTCTAGGTTTGCCATAGCTTTCCTCCCAAGGAGCAAGCGTCTTTTAATTTCATGGCTGCAGTCACCGTCTGCGGTGATCTTGGAGCCCAAGAAAATAAAATCTGTCACTGCTTCCATTTCTTCCCCTTCTATTTGCCAGGAAGTGATGGGACCAGATGCCATGATCTGGGTTTTTTTAATGTTGAGTTTCAAGCCAGCTTTTGCACTCTCCTCTTTCACCCTCATCAAGAAGTTCTTTAGTTCCTCTTCGCTCTCTGCTATTAGGGTGGTATCGTCTGCATATCTGAGGTTGTTGATATTTCTCCCGGCAATCTTAACGCTGGCTTGTGATTCATCCAGCCCGGCATTTCTCATGATGTACTCTGCATATAAGTTAAATAAGCAGGGTGATAATATACAGCCTTGTCGTACTCCTTTCCCAATTTTGAACCAGTCGGTTGTTCCATGTCCGGTTCTAACTGTTGCTTCTTGACCCACATACAGGTTTCTCAGGAGACAGGTAAGGTGGTCTGGTACTCCCATCTCTTTAAGACTTTGCCACAGTTTGTTGTGATCCACACAATCAAAGGCTTTAGCGTAGTCAATGAAGCAGAAGTAGATGTTTTTCTGGAACTCTCTTGCTTTTTCCATGATCCAGCGAATGTTGGCAATCTGATCTCTAGTTCCTCTGCCTCTTCGAAACCCAGCTTGCACTTCTGGTAGTTCTCGGTTCACATACTGCTGAAGCCTAGCTTGTAGGATTTTGAGCATAACCTTGCTAGCATGTGAAATAAGCGCAATTGTACGGTAGTTTGAACATTCTTTGGCATTGCCTTTCTTTGGAATTGGAACGTAAACTGACCTTTTCCAATCCTGTGGCCACTGTTGGGTTTCCAAATTTGTTGGCATATTGAGTGCAGCACTTTAACAGCATCATCTTTTAGGATTTTAAATAGCTCAGCTGGGATACTGTCTTCTCCGAAGACAGTGGCCACTGTTGGGTTTCCAAATTTGTTGGCATATTGAGTGCAGCACTTTAACAGCATCATCTTTTAGGATTTTAAATAGCTCAGCTGGGATACTGTCTTCTCCGAAGACAGTGGCCACTGTTGGGTTTCCAAATTTGTTGGCATATTGAGTGCAGCACTTTAACAGCATCATCTTTTAGGATTTTAAATAGCTCAGCTGGGATACTGTCTTCTCCGCTAGCTTTGTTGTTAGTAATGCTTCCTAAGGCCCACTTGACTTCACTCTCTAGGACAGAGCTATCAAAACTTTTCATGTTGGTGACACACTTTTTAGACATGCATCATTTCACAACACACTCTTACAGCAGGGCACAAGGCAGGCACTAGGACCTGTGCGGAATCACAGCAGGTTTGGAGGCAGCAAGGCACAAGGCAGGCACTAGGACCTGCGTGGAATCACAGCAGGTTTGGAGGCAGCAAGGCACAAGGCAGGCACTAGGACCTGCACGGAATCCTGGCAGGGCTCAGAGGCAGAAGCCACCGCCGCGACACACCCAGACACTGCAGCTGACACACTAACGTGTTGCGACACACAGTTTGGAAAGCTCTGCTCTAGGATGTCCGGCTCAAGGTCAGTGTCTCACATATGTCTATGAAGGTTCTCAGTCATCCAGGTGGAATTGTCTGTAGCTTGAAACATGTCAACTGGATTTCTATTTTCTTAATGGAAACGTTTCGCTCCTTATCCAAGGGGCTTCTTCAGTCTGAGCAAAGTTGGTAAGGGAATCCTAAATATGTTCCTAGGTAGCTGTGTGACCTTACACCTGGGGCTAGGTCATGGTTATATTGAGATGTAATTTTTAAGTCCTTTTATCATCTAATGGAGGGTCGTTAAAAACACCATGCTGCTGTTGAGCTTCTGAAATGGTCTTAATCTTCCTAGGCACAGAAGACAACACGGGGAGGAAGATGGGGGAGAGTTTGTGCCTGAGGCCCCCACCTCTATTCAAGGAAGGATTTTCCAATTTATTATTCAAGGAAGGAATCCATTTATGCCAACTTGGAAAATCCTTCCTTGAATAGAGGTGGGGGCCTCAGGCACAAACTCTCCCCCATCTTCCTCCCCGTGTTGTCTTCTGTGCCTAGGAAGATTAAGACCATTTCAGAAGCTCAACAGCAGCATGGTGTTTTTAACGACCCTCCATTAGATGATAAAAGGACTTAAAAATTACATCTCAATATAACCATGACCTAGCCCCAGGTGTAAGGTCACACAGCTACCTAGGAACATATTTAGGATTCCCTTACCAACTTTGCTCAGACTGAAGAAGCCCCTTGGATAAGGAGCGAAACGTTTCCATTAAGAAAATAGAAATCCAGTTGACATGTTTCAAGCTACAGTGTCTCACATACTTTTGAGCAATGATGTGGTTTGCTGTCCATTGGCCTCATCTTCTAGTCTGAATTCCTGCAGGGTTTTCTAAAATTAGATAATCCTGATCAGGGGTATCCAGTGGGGAGAGAGGTGTCAAAAAAGTCAAGATGGTGCCCAGGACTGCAGAATTGAAGCCCTGCCCCTTTTATGTGCATCACACATGATGCATGGAAAAAGGGATGGGGGCTATAATCTCACGGTCATGGCCACTATCTTGACTTTTTTGACCTCACTTCCACCTGCAGGTGCCCTTGTTACTGATATCAGGAAAAGGAAACCTACGGATTTTGGTGGGGAGAAGAATCTATTGTTGGAAATGTCCATTCTATTTTGGAGGGAGAAATCTAACCAATCCAACTTATTAAGCTACTGGAAGCTTTTATTACTGTTATTGAATTGAATAAAGAAGTGTAACCATCAAGAACTGAAGCAAAGGATAATTTATTACCATACCAGAATTTTGCACTTTTCCTGTGTCACATTTTTATAGAGATATATCAGTTCAATAACACTGGAGTAGCTTTTTTTAAATGTGTTTGTAAAAAAAGACCCTTTACAGCAGTGTTTCTCAACCTTGGCAACTTTAAGATATGTGGACTTCAACTCCCAGAATTCCCCAGCCAGCCATGCTGGCTGGGGAATTCTGGGAGTTGAAGTCCACATATCTTAAAGTTGCCAAGGTTGAGAAACACTGCTTCACACTAACATAATATACCAAATAATTGAAGAGGCCTACTGTCCTCCAATGGGGGAGATGAGGGTGGCGATGGCCAACAGGAAGCTCTGGCGTGGGCTGGTCCATGAAGTCATGAAGAGTCGGAAGTGACTGAACGAATAAACAAGAAAAAGTGTCCTCCAAAGGTAATTTGAGGAAAGGAGTGTAATTCTGCTCCAAGTTGGCTTAACTTTGCTCAGGAATTAATATGCACCATTGTCCCACTGATTTTCTATTTCTAATATCTGGTGCTGAAAAATTTAAGATTTTGAGGATGCTTTCTCTGCTGTTTTCTCCTCCATGATTGACCTGATGACAGGGTTCTTCTTCCCTCCCCTTTGCTCCTATCAAATCGCTTAAATAAGACAATAAATCAGACTCCTTCTCAGGGATTCAAAATATATCTGATGAAAGAAAGTGAATTTGCTTCCAGGGACGAGTGGGGGTTGCCACCTTCTGTAACATTCCCCTGGGTTTTCCCCCCACCTGTTTTGCCATGGCACATGTTGGGCAGCTACTGTAGCTACATAGCTCTCAATGTCTTTACTCATGGATGGCCACCAAAACTGACGCCTTAGTAGGTGCAACGTTTTCACAAATCCAAAGTGTCCAGCTGATTTAGTGTCATGACCTCTTTCTAAAATTCTCTTTTGTAAAGTCTCGGGAACATATAATCTTTCCCCTCTCCACCAAAGTCCTTGGTTCTCCACCGTGGAGGATTTATTTGTCTGCAGCCACTTGTCCTCCTGCAGAGTGGTCCACAATTCGCTCTGCAAACTGACCTCCACGTTTTTGGTGGGTTCTGCATTCTGGCTTCCAGTGACCATGACCATTCCCAGCTGCACATTTGGGATCACTGCTTCCACTACCTCCTCCCTCTGACTGTCATGTTGGGGCAGTCTGGACAATGCATCGGCTAAGAAGTTGTTTCCCCCTGGTAGATATTTTAGAGTGAAATTGAATCGACTAGAAAATTGAGCCCATCTGATCTGCTTGGGATTCAATTTCCTCGGAGTTCTCAGTGCCTCTAAATTCTTATGGTCTGTCCAAACCTCGAATGGGTGTAAGGCTCCTTGTAATAAGTACCTCCAATTTACTAGTGCCCATTTCACCACACACGCCTCCTTCTCCCAGACACGCCAGCACCTTTCAGTTTCTGTAAATTTGTGGGAAAAGTAAGCACACGGCTGTAGCTCTTCGCTTTCAGTTTGCTGCAATAACATGGCCCCCACAGCCACGTCAGATGCATCCACCTGTATGACCAGAGATTTTGTGGGGTCGGGGTGTTTTAGAACCGGTTCTGAGGTGAACAGTGCTTTTAACCAGTCAAACGCCTCCTGGCATTCCACTGTCCAATTCAGTACTGCCCCTGGTCTTTTCACTCTTTTTGGGTCTCCTTTCCCTTTAGTTTTTAGCAGGTCAGTAAGGACACAGTGGAGGACAGGAAGGCCTGGCATGCTATGGTCCATGGGGTCACAAAGAATCAGGCACGACTTAACAACTGAACAACAACAACTTGAGCAAAGTTAGGGATAAACTGTCTGTAGAAATTTGCGAACCCCAAGAAACTCTGTAGCTGCCTCTGAGTCCTTGGTGTCTCCCATGCTATGATGTCCTGGACCTTCACCGGGTTCATCTCAATCCCTTCCCTCGATACTCGGTAGCCCAAATAATCTAACTGCTCTTTATGGAACTCGCATTTTGACAGCTTGGCATACAGTTGATTTTTTAACAGCCTCTTTAGTACTTTAGTACTCCACTAACCAACTTCATGCTCCTCCATCATTTTGGAATAAATCAAGATGTCATCTAAATACACCAACACCCCTTGGTACAAGAATTCATGCAGTATTTCATTTATCAAATGCATAAAGACCCCCGGTGCCCCCATTAATCCAAAAGGCATTACGAGGTATTCAAACGAACCAAGCTGACAGTTGAAGGCAGTTTTCCACTCATCTCCCGGAAGTAAGCTTCCCTTAAGTCCAACTTGGTGAATATCTTCCCCTTAGAGAGGTGAGCTAACATGTCCTTCATTAAAGGTAACGGGTACTTATTAGTAGCACAGATGTCATTCAACCCTCGGTAGTCCGTATACAGTCTCAAGGACCCATCCTTTTTGGTTCTAAATAAAACCGGGGCAGCCATGGAGGAAGTGGCTGGCCTGATAAACCCGCGCTCCAAATTTTTGTCAATAAACTCTCGTAATGCCTCCAGCTCTCTAGCAGTCATGGAATACAGTTTCGTCTTGGGCAATACCACCCCCGGTTCTAGTTCTATGGCACAGTCTGATTTCTTGCGGGGGGGGGGGAAGTTGGTTTGACTCAGTCTCTCCGAATACTTCCCTCAAGTCCCGGTACTGAGGAGGAATGAGCTCTTCTCCTGCGGCTCCCCCATCACCCCATGTTTTGGAGGCCACGGCTAATGTCTCTGGTTCTGGAGTCAATCCCCTTTTTCCCCATCCTACGTAACTCCCATCAGCAAACTTTAACCATCCCATAATCCAGTTCACTTGGAGGTTACTTTTGCATAGCCATGTTAACCCCAACACTAGGGACTGGCTTGCAATGGGAGCCACCACGAATCTCAGTACTTCCTCGTGGGTCTCTATCCACATCTTTACTGGCTCGGTGTAGAATTCCACTGGGCCTCCTTGCATTTTGGACCCGTCAATCTGGGTGAAGATGATGGGAGCTTTTAACCTCCCCACCTTCCGCCCTAGTCCCGTCACTATGGCCGGGCACATCAAACAGCGGGTGCACCCTGAGTCCACCATTGCCATCAGGTTTGCCTTCCCCTGACCCATTAGTGACTCTAACTGCACCCCCACCAGCATGGTTGGGCAATCTCCACTCACTGTTGGATCCATGCACCCATCATTCGTCGCCTGCCCCTCGGTGCCGCTTAGGACAGGCTCTGTGCATTTAAAGCTGGCTTGACATCTTTGTCAGTGGAATCCCCCCATTCACCTGAGGATTCAGTAAGCTTTCCTCCTGTTGCGGTGGCTGCGGCTCTTCTGGATTTTGGCGCCGGGGTCCTAGCAGCACTGTCACCTGCCCGACTTTTAGCTGGTGTGGAGGATCGAGGGCAGCTGGCAACGCGATGCCCTTCCTTCCCACACCGGTAGCACAGCCCCTTCTTCATTCTCCTCTCTTTCTCCTCATCCCAGGATTTTCGGGATCTTCTTTTTTCCGTGGAGCCAGTGGGTTGCGTTGATCACCTGGTGGTGCCTTGAGCTCACTGTTGTCTCTTCACTTGAATCCGCGTGTCTTCGACTTCGCCCACCAGATAAATCCTTTCTCGTAACAAATCTCTCTCTTAATGCGTACATAATGTCTTGGAAGTCTGCCAACTCTGGGGCGTCCACATCGTGCAGGTTGACTGCCCACTCTGCCTCTTCAGACTCTAGGCGAGACGAAACATACCTCACCCTGGTGTCCTCTGAGGGGAATGACTCTTCAAATTTTTCCATGAACCCCCTTACATGGCTCAGGAAATATGCAAGTTGCTTGGGATCCCTGCCAAACTTAATGCTCAAGCCTCTGTCTCCAAAGCGTTCCTCTCTCCTCAGTGCCGCAGTTGTTCTTATGGGGCTCGAACTTTGGGGAGCCTGCATGGGTCCCCACTTGAGTTTGGGCTGACTCACTGTCGTTCTCTCCATGTCACCCTCACCTGCCATCAGCATCCACCCTTTGTTGAGGTTTGGCTCTCTCGTGTTGGTCCTGCTGCGGGCTCGGTCACTGGTTCCCAATATAGTTTCTGAAGTAGTCACTCAATTTCCCCCTGTAGGGTAGACACTCGCTCATCGAGGGAGTCTACCTGCTGCTCCAACCTTCCCATCCACTCCTTCTATTTCTCTCTGTGGTACTGTCTACTTCTTTCCCATATGGTCACTCTGCGACCCACTTCCACGTCTGCTCCTCCTCCGACATCTAAGGACCATGCGGCTTTGGGACTTCTCTGGTCGGTGGGCTTCCACGCCTCCCTCATGGCGGTCAGCAGCATCGGTTCCTTGTCTTGTTGCTCTGGCATCCCACTCACTGTTGTCAGGATCTTCAGTATGGCCCCCCGTGGCTCTGTCCAGCTCTCTGGGTTCTGATCGATTGTGGCGGCTTGGCGTTCCAAATCCAGTAGCATTCCGTGGATGGACTCACCTGCTCCTCTGCTCTCCAGCCTGTCACCTGTTGCTCCCAGCAGATCATCTCCAGTCTCTAGGAGTTCCGTTGGCAGGCTTTCTTGAGGAATTGAATTATCCTCTGGTAAAGCTGCCATTTGTAGATTTGTGGCTTTCTGTGAGGCTCGTAGTCTTTAAATCCCAAAATCAGTAACTTTATCCACAAGCCATTCAGAATATGGTAAGTTCTTTATTAGGATTTAAGCAGCTACATCCAGATCGAAGCCACAAATGGCTTTTCCTGCCCAAAGCAGTCAGTAAAAGCATCTATTCCCCCCCTTGTGCCAGCCCCCTTACTTTTCCTGGGCAAAGCGTTTGAAAAAGAAACAATAAAACAATTCACGTTCCCCCTCCCTATCTCTCTCCTGTACCATTCTCAGAGTTTCTCCAGATGGCTTCAACGTATGTGACCTTGGTTGTAAATTACCCAAGCAACTTCTAGCACTCTTTGTGGAATGCGGGTGCTCTCCTTCCTCCCTCCCTCCCTCCCGACATTCTGGCGTCCTTTCATGCCTCACACTCATCTTTCCCAGAACCCATTCCCATGGCAGGGTTTTACCTTTTACCACACTTAACTCTTGTGGCTAAAGGCTTAAACCTGACAGTGAACTTGTGGTGTAAGATGTGGTTCGGAGGGTACTGTTCCAAGGTAAGAACGGGTCCTCCCCAGCCTGCTCTTCCTTCCAGCTATGGCCTTCTTTTCCTTCTCTCCAACTAATTCCCCCCAAGCAATCAAATCTTGGCAGCTGCCGCCCACTTCCTAGCAACCCATCCTAATAATCTCATAGGGCTATTTATAGTGGCAACCTTCTCTAAAACTTTCTTGCCTCTTCCAATTAAGTTCACTTTTCAATAAATGTCTCTTCCTAGCATATAGGAATTCATGTTCGGATACTCTAAATGTGTGCGTGCATAGAGATGTTATGAAAACTAATTGGTTAGCATTAGTATAGTTAGGAGTGTAATCATCTACCTGTAAATATGTCTAATTGAGTTCTATAGGATTGATTACTGAGTAAACATGTATAATACTGCACTGTTGACTTATTACATGATTATTCCCTTGCTTAATTAGATGCAAATTTATTAGCAGACGTGTTTAAATACATATAGCTTACTTGTTGCAGAACACCATTTTAGATTTCAGTATGAGCAGTATTCACAATAGTTGCTTGGTGTGTATGCTTAAGATCAAACGGAAATGCAAGGAAGTTGTGCATTTAAAAAACATTCACATGGACTTAAACTCAAAAAGTACCCATGGTGGGACATGGGTCAACACTTCAGTTCTTGAATTACATCTTTACCAATAAGGCAGTTTCAACCCTTACTAAACATTCTCTGATATGTCCTATATACAGTAGGTCTGCTCACTGTCACTCACTTCTTAGTCACCTCCAGATTGGACGATTGTAACGTGCTCTACATGGGGCTGCCCCTGAAGAGTATCTGGAAGCTTCAATTGGTACAGAATGCAGTGGGGTGGGCAGTTACGTGTGCCCCTAGAAGAGCACGTATTACACCTCTGCTTCGTGAGCTGCATTGGCTGCCAGCTTGCTTCCGGGTCCAATTCAAGGTGCTGGTTTTGACCTTTAAAGCTCTTCATGGCTTGGGGCCAGGATATCTGAGGGACCGCCTCTCCCCGATTACATCAGCCCGTCCCATCAGGTCTGGCAGGGAAGGCATGTTATGGGTTCCATCCGCCAGGGACTTGCATTTAGTGGGTCCCAGGAGGTGGGCCTTCCCTGCTGCTGTGGCTCCCTCCTTGTGGAATATTCCCCCCCCCCTGAAATTAGGCTAGCCCCTTCCCTGCTGTTGTTTAGGAAATCTCTCAGGATGTGGTTGTGTTGTCAGGCCTGGGGGTCTTTGGGAATGGAAGACATTGCTAGATGGCTCCATTATGACTGACATTCTTGCTCTCTCCGCAGGGTTGGTATATTTTATAATTTTGTGATTTTATAATTTTGTGATAATATTCTTTTAATAATCATTTTATCTATTTATAATTATTGTTTTTATTTATTCACTGCTTTTACCTCACTGTTCTACACCACCCAGTCTCACCATTGTGTGAGATGGGCGGCCATATAAATGTGAGCAATAAACAAATGAACTGTTTTAAACAGTTTTAATTATATTAAAACTGTGATTATTGTTATGTTGTTCGCAGAGTCAGCCAGATATTTAGGCTGGATTTGACATTTTTGTCCATCTATTGAGACCTTTCCAAGGACCTGGGATGACGACGACGACGACGACGATGATGATGATGATGATGATGATTTTGTGCCTTTGAGTCAGGTTTTTGACTCCTGGCTTTTAAGTCCCTGCAGTTAATGTCATATTCTTTAAAGCAATCTTCTGCCGTTTTTACAAGAATAGAAAAATTGAACTTACTGTTCCATATGTTACATCAATTGTTAATATCAATTTCATCGACTTCCTATAAACCAAGTTTCAATTAATTTCTCCAAGATACTGACATTTCAGTTTCAGAAGTTTCAAGCAAATACTAGTTGAAATAGCATGTGCTTAAGCTGAGTAAACTACCAAGAAGTGCTCTTGGATAAGTTAAGCTTAGTAAGTTAAACTTGACTTTAAAAAGGCTTAAAAATGACTTTTTCTGAATTGAAAAGGTATGAAGAAGAATGTTATGAGAGGCCCAGCTTATCTCCAAACAGTTTTCACCTGCTATTTTTAAAGGTGAGTTAGCCCATCATGAAAGCTGTTCATTGTTGAAAAGGTTTAACATTACATCTACTTTCCATGGGTGCTTTGCAGGATTTCTTTCCTTTTCTCTCTCCAACTTTCTCCATTCCTATTGAGCAGCCTATCTGGAAGGGAGATATTCCTGTTGAAAATGCATGGAATTGATTACAGGCAAAAGGGTTCTGAGATTAGGCAAAAAGTCATAGCGTTCCAGGAAGGGACCGGGTTCAACTACTGCTCACTTTAGCATTCAGGACGGCTTGAAATAAGATTTTCACCTCCACAGACATCAGCTCGTGAGCAATTGCTCTTTATTCAAAAATCCCCATGTATGCTTTTGTTTTAATTAAGCTGTTAAGTTAACAGTTACTGTACCAGACAAAAGAGCTGATGAAATATGCCATCAAATGTCTCTTGTAATAAATGCCTTCCTTGGGTCTTTAAGGCACCATGTCGATGAAGGTTCTCAGTCATCCAGGTGGAACAGTCTGTGGCTTGAATCTTGTCAACTGGATTTCTATTTTCTCAGTAGAAACGTTTCGCTCCTTATCCAAAGAGCTTCTTCAGTCTGAGTGAAGTTAGTAAGGGAATCCTTAAGGATTCCCTTACTAACTTCACTCAGACTGAAGAAGCTCTTTGGATAAGGAGCGAAACGTTTCTACTGAGAAAATAGAAATCCAGTTGACAAGATTCAAGCCACAGACTTTAAGGCACCATGTTTTTTCTTTAAATAATTCTCTGCAGCAAGAGAAGTATTTTAGTAATTTCATTTATAATTTATTATAGGGTTTAAATAGGCAAAATAGTATCAAAAATATCACCATTGATCAGCATAGCATAGCATTCAAAAACCCAATCACTACTTCATTTCTACACCAAGGCTCATAAAGTTGTTGCTTGTGTCTGAATCATACACAAATAAGAAGGATTTGAACTATCCATTTTGGCTCCAGAGTGAATCTCCCTCTTACTTTCCCTTGTACAGTCTGATATTTACTAAATAGTTTGTAGTTCATGTGTGATAGGTATTTATGCACACATAATACCATTTTCTCTGCCATTGTGTCAGGCATTTCTATCAATGACTATATTTGTGAGATTGACTTTACATGGGAAAAGTCATAGTCCCAACATCTGAGATATCTGTGCAGTGTCTTCTTCAACACATTTTTATCACTTTCCAGAAGTCTGCCTATTTAAGAATCAAACAAGGAATTTATGACCCTGGTTTTATGGTTCTTCTTAGCTCTGGGTTCCACTAATACTTTGGTATCCCATATCAGGAACAGAGTTAGAATCAGGTTCCTTTCAAATGAATCAGGAACGGAGTTAGAATGTAGGTTCCTTTCTTTCAAATGATTTTTTTGAGTTCATGACCAGATGCTTTTTCTTGGCTATTTCCTTTATTTGGTTCATTAATACCTACATCACAATTCACTTATGTAGCCTGCCCTTCCTCTGTCACAAAGAGATCAGAATTACATTAGTTGGAATACTGGTTGGGCAGCCATTTGTCTGGGATGATCTGAGAATTCCCATCCTGGACAGGGAGGTGGACTAGAAGACCTCCAAGGTCCGTTCCAACTCTATGATTCTGTGATTCCATGATATATCCCACAAAAGTGGAGAAGATATGATCTGTTTTCCCTTGGTGAAGCAGTGGCATCTGGTGGGTCCTAGGAAGTGTGCCATCTCTGTCATGGCTCCTGCCCTATGGAACGGCCTCCCCTGCAAAGATATGGACAGCCCTACTCTAGTGGCCTTTTGGAAGGCTGTGAAGACCTGGTTCCTACCCAGGCCTTTGGGCCAGGATGTTATTTACTGGAGCTCTGGTGCATGGGAGTAGGTTATATGGAAGGAGGGGACTTTTATGGGTCCTTTGATTTGGGTGTTTTGGTTTTATAATGGATTGGGATTAAAACAAATGTTGTTCACCACCCAGAGTTCCTTTGAATAGATGAGCGGCCATAGAAATTTGATAAATAAAAAAATAATCTGGAGAGGAGGTTCAAGAGCAATGGCCTAGCCCAGTGTTTTTCAAACTTGGCAACTTTAAGATGTGTGGACTTCAACTCCCAGAATTCTCCAGCCAGCTAGCCTGATATCATAAGTTTTCCTACCATATCTTCTCAGCAGTCATTAGGAACGGATAGTCACTGGATCCTTTTTGAGGAACATCAACCGAGGAACATTGGACAATTTCTACTGGTGCACCCTTCACCATAGAAGCTCTGATCATTAGCCAGGAAAGTTGCATGGGTCAGAGTTGGTGAACTCAGTTAAGTGAAAAGTGGGGCTGAAAGAAGTAAATTATGTATTCCCATATTATCATCTTGAACCGTGAAGAGTTTAATCTTGAAACAAGATCTCTTTGGGGCAAATGTCTCTCTTCATCACTTCTTTGCATTATGCTCCTTCCCAATATTTGTCCTTAATGTTTTATATTTTTAATAACGGTAAGTTGTTATATTTACTACTGACTGTTGCAAGTCAATTTGGGAACCAATACTGGTAGAAGAGCAAAACAATAATCCTAATAAAAATAGAACCCATACTCAATACATTTGCACCCACAAAAATGCACTGTTTTTGCACTGTGATCTTGTTTTTGTAAATTTCTCTGAAGGGTAGTATAAACAAACAATGATAAAACGTACAAGTGTCTAGTTGTCAGGTATAAATGTATGATATGAAACATATGCCAGAATTTCAGTCACTTGCCCAACTGAAAACAAACATTATTATTGTATCTAAATATATTTTGAGCTTTAGTGTCCCTCCATCTCCTCTGTATTTTTAGTCACTAAGAGATTTTACTGGTGCTAATATAGCTTCACTGCAGCACAAGATTTTTTTACGTGCCGTGCTGAAGATATTCATTAGAATTATAATTAGGCTCACAATTAAATTCAGTTGCACCAGAAGCTTTGCATGTAAAGAGCTGCTAGTGGAGGAAATGTCCAATCTGAAAATTAGATCAGCACTCTAAGCTATTTTAGTGATGCAGAGCTGATGGAAGAAGGAACTCCTCTTTTTCACTGCACCAGAATACTGATCGCTTGTCCTTCCATTGATGGATTGAGTGATTGGCCTGCTACTCTGTAGGAACCATATTTCTGATAACCTATAGGAGGTTTTCTGCTTGGAAATTAACTGAAAGCTAAGCTGAATGTTAGAACCAGGAAAATTAGATCTATGGAACAACCTGTAGTGGCTCATATGTTGCACATAGATCAGGGCAATTTTTGGTTGCTTGCTTTTAGTAGAGGGTTTATTATTTCTAGCATAGCTGTCTTTTAGCCTTCTCAGATTTAGCACTGAGAAGGTTCAACAATCTGCTGAGCTGCAGTGCCTCTGCTAGGAGCCGAATGCTCTTGTGAATGCTGGATGCTTTGTTTCCCTTTCTGCATCCCAGGAACAGTGTTGAATTATTGTAATTCTGAAAAGTCAGGATTGTCCCCAGGTTGGGGTGGGGATGTCTGTGTGGTGGTGGTGCGGGAGTGAGTTGAGCAAAAGGAAGCGACCTTTGCAGCATGCAACTTCAGCTTGATGTCTGTGTGTCGAAGTCCATTTTTCTTTTGCAAATGTTAAAAGAAGCTGCTTTGCTGAAGCTGTGGTGTTGCTTGGTCACTGCACAGTGGATTGCTGCCCGACACCCCCTCCTGCTTCTCTCTAGGGAAGTGTTGAGGTGCTTAGGATGACCTCACTGAGTTCAGTATTTATCTCTTTCTTGCAAATGGATGCAAAGGAATTGGGGTAGGAACGGGGAAAACATTGCAAGTCTATGAAGGTTCTCAGTCATCCAGGTGGAATTGTCTGTAGCTTGAATCATGTCAACTGGATTTCTATTTTCTCAGTGGAAACATTTCGCTCCTTATCCAAGGAGCTTCTTCAGTCTGAGCAAAGTTACTAACTAACTTTACCCTTTTTTACCTTTTTACCCTTTTTGTTACCCTTTTTTTACCTTTTTTTTTACCCTTACTAACTTTGCTCAGACTGAAGAAGCTCCTTGGATAAGGAGCGAAACGTTTCCACTGAGAAAATAGAAATCCAGTTGACATGATTCAAGCTACAGATTGTACACGTAACAATTCTTCCTTCCTGTCCCCTTTACCACAAGAAGGGGGTCAATGTGGTGAAAGGAACAGTTGATCTATCCTCATGGAGCCCCTTACCTCCAACATCTATCCATTCAGTGGGAAGTCTGGAGTAGAGCAACCTATCATGGACAACTCACCAGAAGCTCAAGCTGCACAAATCGAGGTTTTGCTCCCATCACATTTGTGTAAGTAGAGATTAATCTGTTTACGTTTCCCCAATTACTTGTGCCTGGTAATCGATACAGGTAAGATAAATCTAAAAAAAAAAACGGGGGGGGGCAGGGGAAACAGGACAATAATTCTAATGAAGAACAGCTAGAGTTAGAGGTCTCTCCGAAAATTGCCAAACACTTAAGATTTTGCTTCTTATAGTCTGAGCTTCCAAAGACTTGGAAACCCAAAGTCTCTTGTAAGCCTGGGCTTAGAATTTCCCACTTTACAAGGACAGTAGAGGAAGAAGAGAGAAAGGAAGAAACCATGGTCAGTGTGACATTTCTGAACAAGAGAGAGAGAGAAAGTCCCATCCCAAATCTTAGTCCAGGACCCAACTAAGTTTCACTCCAAATGGATTAATCTCATTTCCATTCAGGGAACTATCAAGGTGGCTCACGATATAGTCTGAAAAATGCAATAAACAAAACAAATGCTGGTAAAATACACATACAGCAGACATTAAAATACTCCCCGTATTTAAAGGTCTAAACCAGTGTTTCTCAACCTTGGCAACTTTAAGGTGTGTGGACTTCAACTCCCAGAATTCCTCAGCCACATCTTAAAGTTGCCAAGGTTGAGAAACACTGGTCTAAACCATACAGTTTTGATTTTTTTAAAAACAAAATTCTCATCCACATCCCATCCTGTAATTCCTCAAGAGCTGATCAAACAATAGGATTCTGTTTGGATCTTGAACTGAAAGCAATTTTGGCACCTAGCAATGAGACAAGCATAGGATATGGTAAAAAATGTGAAGATGGCGGCCATGATGATGTGATTGAAGCTCCACCTGTTTTTTATGTGTGGTACACATCCTGAAGACATCTCTGGCAAAGCACTTCCTTAGAATCCCAGCCCTTGTCTCTAACCCAACCCAAATGGGAAGGTCTGTCTCCTTTAGCTTGCAGTAGTTACTAGCCTTCTAAAGTGATTCAAGAGACATGCTCTTGAAACATTTTTTGACTTTAGTGCTAAACAATTTCCTTGTGTGATGGCCATTATGATACCTTCCTGGCCAAGAACTTCCAATTCTGTTGCCCCATGCACAATTTTCTCTCTGATACAAGATAGGCAAAGATAGGTTGTTTGTTTGTTTGTTTGTTTGTTGGGATTCACCTGCTGGGCTACAATTTGCTCCACCTCTTTGATCAAGTATAGTTTAGAGACAGATTGTTTTTCCATTCAAAAATGCCTTTTATAAATGGCTTAAGTTCTTACTATTTTCTCAGTAGAAACGTTTCACTCCTTATCCAAGGAGCTTCTTCAGTCTGAGTAAAGTTAGTAAGGGAATCCTTAAATATGTTTCTAGGGTGGCTGTGTGACCTTGCACCTGGGGCTAGGTCATGGTTATTTTTTTTTTTTTTTTTAGATGTTTATTTCTAAGTCCCTTTATCATCTAAAGGAGGATCGTTAAGATTACCCTGCTGCTGTTGAGCTTGCGAAATGTTCTTAATCTTCCTAGGCACAGAAGACAAAGCAGGAAGGAAGATAGGGGAAAGGTTATGCCTGAGGCCCCCACCTCTATTCAAGGAAGGATTTTCCAAGTTGGCATAAATGGATTCCTTGACCCCTCTCTCAAACCACCTATCTTCTCTGTCTAAAATGTGAACATTAATGTCCTCAAATGAGTGTCCTTTTTCTTTTAGATGAAGATAAACTGCTGACTCTGGTCCTGTGGTGTTACTTCTCCTGTGTTGGGCCATCCTCCTGTACAAAGGTTGTTTGGTTTCTCCAATGTAGAGTTCAGAGCACTCCTCACTGCACTGGATTGCATACACTACATTGCTTTCCTTGTGTTTTGGAGTTTGATCTTTGGGGTGTACAAGCCTCTGTCTCAGTGTGTTGGTGGGTTTGAAATATACAGGTATGTGGTGGTTGCCAAATATCCGTTTTATCTTTTCAGACACGCCAGCCATGTAAGGAATGACCAGGTTCTTCCGTTTACTCTGAGTCTCAGCCCTATCTGTCGCTGTTTTAGGTCTGGTAGACTTAGATTTAGTGAAGGCCCAATTTGGATATCCACAGGCCTTCAGAGCTGTTCTCAGGTGCTGCTTTTCATTCTTTTTGGAATCCATGGAGGTGGGGATGGTTTCTGCTCTGTGTGATAATGTCCTGATGACTCCTAGTTTGTGCTGCAGTGGATGGTGGGAGTCAAACATCAGGTATTGATCTGTGTGTGTGGGTTTCCTGTAGATCCCTATTTCTAGCTTGCCACCGGTCCCAATGAGGACTTCACAGTCTAGGAATGCCAGTCTGTTGTCCTTGGTGTCTTCTCTGGTGAACCTAATGTTGGCATCTATAGTGTTTATATGGTCCGTGAAGGCCTGTGCTTCCTGGGCCTTGATTTTGACCCATGTGTCATCCACATACCTAAACCAGTGGGTGGGCACCGTTCCCTGGAAAGTGTTGAGTGCTTTCTTCTCCACTTCTTCCATGTATAAATTGGCCACAATGGATGACACAGGAGAACCCATGGCACAGCCGTGTTTTTGTCTGTAAAAGTCACCTCTGTATGAAAAATAAGTGGTGTTAAGACACAGGTCCAGAAGATGGCAGATCTGGTTTGGGTTGAGATGGTTTCTCCTTTCAAGGGTGCTGTCCTCTTCTAGTCTCTTCCTGACAGCGGATAGAGCATGAGTGGTGGGGATGCTGGTGAAAAGGGAGGACACATCGAAGGAGACCATAGTTTCATCTGTATCCAGTTTCAGGATCTTTGCTTTGGAAACAAATTCTTCCGAATTTTGGATGTGGTGTTCAGAGTGTCCAACTAGAGGTGCTAGTATGGTAGCGAGGTGTTTGGCAATGTTGTATGTTACTGAATTAATGCTGCTGACTATGGGTCGGAGGGGTGTTCCTTCCTTGTGGATCTTAGGAAGTCCATAGATGCAAGGGATGGCTTCTCCAGGATACAGACGGTGGTAGGTAATCCTATCGATGAAGCCATCATGTTCCAATTGTTTCAAACTGTCTATTACCTTTTTCTTGTAATTGCTGGTGGGGTCTCTTTTCAGTTTTTCATATGTATGGTGATCCTCCAAAAGTGAGGTAATTTTATTGTGGTAGTCTGCAGTGTTTAGAACCACTGTACATCTTCCTTTGTCAGCAGGTAAAATGGTGATGGTTTCATCTTTGCTGAGGGTTGTCAGGGCTCTCCTCTCTTGGATGGTAAGGTTGGGGGGAGGAGGCTGAGCACTGGACAGAGCTGCAGATATTTTAAGCCGGAGTTGTTCCGCTTCCTCAAAAGGTAGGTGGTTGTTGTGGATGGCAGATTCTGTGGCTGTAATGAGCTCCACCACCGGAACTTGCTTGGGAGTGATGGCAAAATTAAGACCTTTGGCCAGGACATCTCTCTCTGGTTGGGTGAGTTCTTTGTCTGAGAGATTTTTCACCCACATGTTCTTTTTGTCCTCTGTGGTCCTATTGTTGTTGTTCCTCCCAGCGGTTTCTCCAGTTCCTTGTTTCTGCTTGCTGCGAGAAAGAAGAATGTCAAATTTCTTAGTTTGCCTCTCCTTGACCTTGTGATGCTGGGCCAGCTGTACTTTATTGCCAAGCTGAATAACTCTATCCAGGACTGGGTAGATAAAAATAACCATGACCTAGCCCCAGGTGCAAGGTCACACAGCCACCCTAGAAACATATTTAAGGATTCCCTTACTAACTTTACTCAGACTGAAGAAGCTCCTTGGATAAGGAGTGAAACGTTTCTACTGAGAAAATAGAAATCCAGTTGACATGATTCAAGCCACAGACTGTTCCACCTGGATGACTGAGAACCTTCATCGACTTAAGTTCTTACCTTCCTCAGCTTGCTGGAGTCACAACCATCTTTTATTTACTACTGTATCACCTCTGGGTGGCTGTGGTGTTTCCTATAAGCAATACCATTTCTTAACTGTATCCCCACTCCTTGGAAATGGTTTTGAGTATGTAATTTCCAGCTCTTTCCATTATTCCAGACAGTAAGCAAGCATTTTGTAATTTCAATGAATCACCCGCCCTTTTTCTATACTCCACAGTGCCAGATGGGCTGAACGCTCGCATTTTAAGACAGCATTAATATCTCAAGTGGTAAATCTGTAGTTGATCAGCCTTGCCAAGAATGTTCTTCCTTTGCTGCTGGTTTGCTTGTTAAATGTATCAGGACCAGTAATATGTATCTGTTTCAGCAACATATGGAGATCAAAGCCATCAGCATCACAGCAGCTAATGCATCCAGGTAATTAAATGATTCAAGTTATTAAAAGTAGGAACCTTGCAAAGAAAGTCTACCCAAGAGGAAGGAGAGTCTATATCTACAGCAGCTTTTTGAGTAGGGAACCTTCCCAAGGAAGGAACAACTGGCACCTACAACACAATACCTAAATTTAGAAGGTGTGTCACCCTGGCCAGCTGTGACTCTTTGCCTACTGCTGTCCTGGAAGGGAAATTCAGAAGAGTCCTTTATAATGACTGATTATGTCCTTGTGGATTGAATGCAGTGGAACCCCTAAGCCAAGTTTTATTATACTTCCTCCTCCACAGAAGTATTAGGAGCAGGTACATTTAAATGGACCTCCCAGGACATATGGATCTTTTTTATACTCAACTACTGCTGACCAATCAGTACAATCTTACATCTCTTGCAGTGGCCAAATTCTGCTCTGCTGCCTTTCAGATCAGAAGCCAAAGTCTGATCCAGAAAGAGATATACACTGCCCATGGATTTTAAAAAAACCCCAGTTGCTTTCTGTCTGTTCCTTTTCTTTTACTCGGCTTTTAAACAACAAGAAACCATGGTTTCCTTTTCCTTTTCCTTTCCTTTATGTTTTTTGGTCTATGACTCTAAAATAAATGAATGGATGAATGAATGAATGAATGAATGAATGAATGAATGAATGAATGAAGCCCCTAACTGAGTCTTTTTCTGACAAACTTTCCCTGGGAGAAAGGACTTCCTTACAGTGAAATCACCAATGTCAGAATAAGGAAAAGAGTCATTTAGAGGTGCCCATTGACACTGAAAGAAATGCAGGAAGCCCTAGATAAGATGTTCTAGATCAGGGGTGGGTAACCTTTTTTTTGCCAAGGGCCATTTTGACATTTCTAATACCACTCGAGGGCCGGGGATGGGGTTTGCGGGCGGGAGCCAACTGCGTGGAAGGGGGCGGGGTTTGTGGACGGGAGCCAATCGTGCTGAAGGGGGCGGGGTTTGCGGGCAGGAGCCAATCGCGTGCACTGGGGGGCCGCCACGCCCGGCGCCATGCCCGCCGCGACTGCCACC